>CM071847.1:23974049-24574049 GCA_036507275.1 Sicyos edulis
TCTCAACATGTCTTCGAATCGATTCACCCTCTCGGTCGACCATCGGTTTGAGGTGGAAAAGCGATCTTGAAAGCGCACTCGATTCCCAAACCCTTACGGGCGCTCTCGAGCGAGATGTGAACCGAGAATCCCGATCGATACTATCTTTGCGGGTACCCGAGTGGTACCGCACAATGCTGCTCAAGGAACAAGCGTGCCTTTGTTCCACGGTATAACTAATCTTCCCGGAATAAAGTGTGCACTCTTGGTCACCCGGTCCACTACTACCCGGATCTGAGTGAACCCTCTCGGTGTCCTCGGCAACCCAGGAGAGATAAAATCCATCGAAATCTCATCCCACTTCCACTTTGTGGAACACTTAGCAGCTGCAATAAACTGCGCAGGGTTTACATGCAGGGGCCTTCACTTGTTGACAAGTGAGACACGGCTAACAAACTCCGCTATATCTCGCTTCATGCCCATCCACCAAAACGTCTGCTTGAGATCTGGTACATCTTGGTACCTCACGGGTGCCAAGTGAATGAGAACTATGTGCCTCGGCGAGCAACTCTGCTCGAACCTCTGCGTCATCCGGGGCGCTGGCACCGACCTCTGTACCTTAAGCCTCCGTGCGGTGCCACAACAAAGTCGAAATCGCCATCGGCCTCAACCCTCTCGAGCAATCTTTTCAACTTGGGATCACTCGGTGATCGGCCGATGATCCTCTGCTAAGCGACAGGTGAGCCCGATAGGCTGGGCTATCTGGCGGTAACCTCTCCCAACAAGATCGCAATCTGGGTTCGCTCAAACTCTTTCCGCAATTCAACTTGGGTGCTCGGCAAAGGCTGCTGAATGAGACGTCTTCCTACTCAGTGCATCGGCCACAACATTGGCTTTTCCGGATGATACAAAATCTCACAGTCGTAGTCCTTTACTAACTTTCGAGCCACCTTCTCTCGCCTCATGTTCAACTCCTTACGAGTGAAGAAATATTTGAGGCTCTGGTGGTCCGTGAACAAGCTGAATCCTCTCACCATATAAGTAATGCCTCCAAATCTTTAGAGCAAAAACAAGCTGCAGACCAACTCCATATCATGAGTTGGGTAGTTCTTCTCATAAGGCTTCAAGCTGCAGGGAAGCATAAGCTATCACCTTCCCATCTTTGCATCAACACACAGCCTAAACCATACTTGGAAGCATCACTATAAACTACGAAACCTCCTGTTCCTTAGGAGCGCCAACACAGTCTTTGTCGTCAAGTGAGCTTAAAGTTTGGGCAAAACTTTCCTCACATCTAGCATCCCAAACAAAGTCAACACCCTTCTTGGTCGGACGGGTTAGGGGTGCCGCCTTATGAAAAGTCTTTCACGAAAACGCCGGTAATAACTTTGCCGGACCCAAAAGGCTGCGAATCTCGGCGACCGTCGTCGGTCTGGCCCATGAGCTAAGCGCCTCTATCTTTGCGGGGTCTACCGCTATACCATCTGCCCGACACGATATGTCCAAGGAAGGCTACTCTCTCTAGCCAAAATTCACACTTAGAGAACTTTGCGAACAAGCTGGTTCTCACGCAATCTTTGTCAAAACTTGCCTCAAATGCGAAGCATGGTCCTCCTTTGTCCTGGAATAAATCAAAATGTCGTCTATGAATACGATGACAAAGTTATCCAAGAATGCCTTGAACACTCTGTCCATCATGTCCATAAACGCTGCGGGGCGTTCGTGAGTCCGAAAGACATGACCACGAACTCATAATGACCATACCTCGATCTGAACGCGGTCTTGGGATATCTGCATCTCGAATCCTCACCGATGGTACCACGACCTCAAATCAATCTTAGAAAATCACGAGGCTCCTGGAGCTGATCGAGCAGAATCATCTATACGCGGCGAGGGATACTTATTCTTCACCGTGACTTTATTCGATTCTCTATAGTCTATACACAAGCGCATGGATCCATCCTTCTTCTTAACAAAGCAGGGCGGAGTGCTCCCCCGCGGGACACACACTCGGACGGATGAAACCTCGATCCAAAGATCTCTTGCAAGCTGCACTTTGAGTTCTCTCAACTCACCGTGGCGCCATACGATCGGGGCTTTGGAAATGGGAAGAGTCCTGGCTCCGGCTCAATGGTGAAGTCCAACTCCCGCTTCGAGGGTAAACCGACAACTCTTCGGGGAAAACATCTGCAAACTCTTGCACCACGGGGACCATGTCAGCGGTCAACGCAGATTACTACTATCTCGGCAGCTTTGCCAAGAAGCCCCAAGCTCCTCGAGCCAACAATCTATGGGCTTTCGGCTGCGAGATCAAAGGCGGGCAAGTTCCGCCACTGGACACCGCGAAACTTGAAGCTCGGCCTCGAGGCGGCCTAAACACCACTTCTTTCCGGCGGCATCTATCAAAGCATGGTTCTCTCGCCAACCAATCCATGCCAATGATCACATCGAAACCGCTCATAAACGGCACTATGAGGGTAGCCTCTAAAATCTCATGAGATATCTGAATCGGCCATGCTTAACTCTCTACTTTGCTAGCTAACATACTCACACCCGAAGGTGGCCTTACCTGCACTCAAACCCTAGAGGTTCGAGCTCCACACAAGCTTGTCTAACGAATGCATCGAAAACAAAGGAATGGGTCGAACCCGAATCAAACAATACAAATGCATAGTCTTTGTAAGACAAGCGCGTACACTACAATCTGCATCATCGATGCGCTCCGCCTCCTGGCGAGTGGTGGCAAACACCCGCCTGCCTTTGTTGGGCGGTCCCTCTGCTGCTAAATCCCGAGTGCGAGAATCGGCCAAGTGCCCCTCCTTGCCACATCTGTAGCAAGCACGGGCGATGCTCGCCACATGAACCATAATGTGCCTTTCCGCACTTGTTGCAATGAGTTTGCCGCTGGCCCCGCCTGCTTGGCGATCTGAGCTCTACCACGAGGTCGGCGATCTCGACCACTAGGCTCGCCTGCCAAGCGAGTCTGGCGACGATTGGCGGAAACCACTAGAAGTCCCGGACTTCCTCTTACGCCGGAATCTGCTGGGCGGCGAATCGATTTGAGCTGGGCGCAATGCCAGAGAATCTGCCTTTGGCGGATACTTCGGGTTATAAATCGTGGCCAACTCTACCGCTCGATCATAACTCTCGGGAGCGAGTGCTCGAACATCCCGAGCAACCTCCTTCCTCAGCCCACAAATGAACTTCTTAGTCTTGAGCTCCTCGGTGGCAATGAGCTCGGTCTTGAAATAGCTATACTCGAGAGAACTTCTTCTCGTGGCGGCAATACTATCTGATCCTCTGTTTGATTTGAGAAGGCCTCTGCCATCTCCTGTTTGAGCCTCGTCATTAACATACTTAGCTCGAACTTCGTTCTAAAGAACTCCCAGTGGGCTGGAGAAGACCCAGTGGTCTAGCTCTATCTGTGGACTCCCACCACCACTCACCGTGTCGGAGAGAACATGGGCGCACATCTCGGCCTCTGAACATCTGGGCATCCCATAACTCTGAGATGTACTCCATTCTTGCCAACCACACGACTGCCACAAGTGGGTTCTCTGAAGCATCAAATTCCCTTGGCTTCCACTTGGTGAAATCTTTCAACCACTTGCCAAACTCGTGCTCCTCTGCACTATCAAGTGGAGTGGATAGTCTGATGACCACTGCCCCTCCGGTTGAGCTACCGGAGCTACAGGAACTCTTTGGAGTGCTTTGGGGAGCTCTTGCATGCATGAGCTGTGTCAAGCCCAGGCTATCTGTGCCCTAGACTCCTCTCTCTCGCTTGCTAGGCTGCGCTGAGTCTCGACTCTGCTCGGCCATTAGGCCCATCATCATGTCTCTCATAGCGTAAATATCTCCTCCTCGAGCTGCACCTTGAGGCATAGCAGCCTCGCCCTTTCTGGGGCAAGTTAACCTCTGGTGCCACGGGTAGCCTCGAGCTTTGATATACCACTGGCTGCTGGCTCTGCGGCATCTCTATTTGCGATTCGAGACGGACTGCTCCATCGCTGCGTGTAACCAAGCATCTTGGCGATCTACACGGAAACCACAACGGGTTAGTCCACGCTCGGACTTTCTCGCCAACAAAGATAACACATGTGTACCGCATATAGTATCGTAAACAAAACCCTTAGCTTATTGAACTTAGACAAACTGATGGCCTTGGAGTCTTTGGAGATCATGGGAACACAACCTACAAGCGAGGTTAGTCTCTGAGAATCTATGACTCTGTGCTGCTCGACGATACCAACTGTAAAGACCCAACCCAAGATGGAACTAAATCTAGGTCTTTACTTAGCATGCAAATTTAAAACATAAAAGGACCCGATCGAAGTCGGATTAAAAGCTTTTCAAACACATGAGCGGGAAAACAGTCAAAACAAAGTAAACATTCATTAGGCAAAACGAACCATTCAAATTAAAATAATGGTCGATCGAAGATTTCCTTAAAAACATAAAATAGTTCAAATCATAGTTTTCCCTACGGATCTAAGTCCAACTACATGCTGAAATTCAAAAGCGATAAAAATACGACACGGCAGAGTGTCGGACATCCATGATCTCCCGGCTCTCTCCGCTAGCCACCTCGGTGCTTGTCCCAAGTTACACATGGAAGAAACCACGATAAGGGTGAGTATAAACATACTCGGTAAGAACCCCCGACCGGTAGTGCGATACGATGCAATCTATCATCTAGCAACCTAGTACACATGTCACAATTATCAACACGGATCTTAGCTCAACGAGCTCACAAGGCAAATCCGGAATCCTCGGAAGTCTCCTACTTCCGGCCTAATGATTGGTTCTCAAACCAATCCCGGGACATCTCCAAGGGTCTTTCTCCCTTGGCCAATTGATCAGCTCAAAAACCGATCCCAAGATGTCCGACACCCTCGAGGGTCTTTCTCCCTCGACCAATTGATTAACTCAAAAGTTAATCCCAAAGGGGTGTCCTCAAGGGTCTCTTACCCTCGCTATAAATCTGGACTATCGGGAGAGTACCCAAGTCCGGCTCTAAACAAGAAGAAACGGTGTACTCACGAACATTAGCCCAGGGGCTCTCTCGGCGGCTACTAACGCAGCGTGTCTTGCGCACCGCATGCTCTTCTGCAGCCGGCGTAAATCACGGGGGGCCTAAGGGCAAACTCACGCGGGCAGTGCGCATGCCTAAGACTTCGGAAGCGGTGTCACGATCACGATGAGTGCGAGGCCCTCGGCACTCATCTGTGCGGCTGTACCACCGACACGAAGCTAAGAACCGGCCAAGGCGGGGCTTGCACCGCTGGCGGGTTCCGCTCTAGCGGGCTACAAACTAGGCTTATGCCAATGAGGTAGCTAATCCTCACCGGGCTGCCGGGGAAGCAAGGTGCGTTATGCTTCGCTCTACTCCCGACCGGTGGGGACAAGGTGCGTTATGTCCGCTCTCGACCTCTAGATGAAGACAAACCCTATCATACTAGCTTAGACTACCAAGTCGTGATTCTGGCTAACATCCACAAAGACATCTGTCATACATAGCCTAGCATGATACTACGAGCTTAAAGCGGGAATCTCAAGCATCTTTGGAAGAACAAACCTAGCATGGCACTAACATGTACAAAAAGGCAAAACATGCTAGCAAGAATTCAATCACTAGCTATCCTATCCACTAACATGCTCATAAAGGTAAACAAGCATACAAGGCACCATTAAGAAAGCATAGCGGTCCACACAACCACGGTAGGAAGTCCTTACACGGAAACAAGTGGAGAATAGCTATCACAACCAAAAAGACCCTCGAGCTTAATACGAACTCGAGCAACCTAGGCATAAATAAAGCATCCTAAGTAAATACATACAAAGACGGAAGCTTAGAAAACACAAAGGGATTGGTTCGGGAATTACCACCGAGAAGACACGGGCCTCGCGACAAGGAGGGTGGCTTGGGCGGCTCTGGTGCGGCTGGGCGCTGGCGCTGGCGCTGGGCGCTGGGCGCTGGCGCTGGGCGGCTGGGCGCTTGAGGCGCGCCTTGTAACACGTCGGAGCGGGACCAGCGCGGCAGCGCGGTGTCTGCGGCCGCTGCAAGCGCGACAGCGCAGCGAGCGCTTCAGCTGGGTGGCGCGCGCGCAGGGTCGCGCCTGGAGTGGGCGCGCGCAGGGTCGCGCTGAGCGCGGGCAGGCGCGTCGGGCGGCGCGTCACGTCTGCTGCGTTGCGGCCTTTGTCGCGACCACGGCGTCGAGCGCGGTCTTTGGCGGCCGCGAGGCGGCGTCGGTAGCGATGGGGCTTTGTTGAGGCGGCGCGTCGTGGTGGGCGAAGCGAGGTGGTGCGTGCGGCTAGGGGTTGGGTGGCTCGGGGTGGCTCGATGGTGTGGCTAGGGCTGCTCGGCTAGGGTTTTAGGAGAGAGAGAGAGAGAGAGAATGTGGCTCTAAGGGGAAAAATTAGGGGTTTCTTGATTTTCCTTCTTTTCCTTATTTTTAAATAGGTTAGGAGACCTAAATTCCTTTCCCAAGGCTTTTCTCTTGCGGGTCCTGCTAAAGGAATTCTTTTCTCTTTTCTTTTAATTAAGACTCTTTTCTTAAAACTCCACATTCACCATTTAGGGCAAGGCTCAAATCCCAAAAGATTCAATTAATTTTCCAATTAATTTTGTTATTAACCAGGAAGGAAAACGGGGCCGTTACAACCCATCCCTCGGTGGTTGAGTAAGTTACGCTTGTTACGGATTGGTGGTCCAATCGGTTGAGGTTTCCCCTTGGGTGTTGCTTCCAAGAGAGTTGGTTGTTGTTGCCCTTGGGTTTGAGCTAGTCGAGCATGTGTGATGTTCATTGCGCCCTTGAGAGGTTAAGCTTCTTTGGGGGAAATCGTTTCCCGTTGAGGAGTAGTCGGTGTAGCTCTTGAGTTGTGTAGTTGATCGAGTAAGCGCAGATGGTTAGCCAATGAGAGGGTCCCTGCCTTGTGTTGTTAGCAAGCAAAAGTTGTTTGTCCCCGCAAGGGTGGAGGCCACCAGTTTAAGAGTTGAGTTTTTCTTTGGGAAGGTTGTTGGTTCTTTGGGGTTTGAAGAAAACCCTAGTTTCTTTAATGGTTGAGTTGCACCATGGATGCCACCTCGAGTATTATCTTTGGAGATAGCCTCGTCGGTCCGTTTCCCTTGCGATGTTCCGAGTGTGGAGTTTCTAGCCGCAAGATGAGTTAGGCCTAGGCTAAAAGGAGAAAGTCCTTTGAGTAGCCGATTGGACTTAAAAGTTGAGTGGCGGCTTGGAGGCGAGCCTTGCTCGTTATAAGCACAGGTTGAGTTTACGCAGAGCAAGCCCTTCTTGGGTTTTGTTCCTAGTTGATGTGCGCTCAGCGATTGGCGTTATAAATTTGAGCCACGATTGAGTGGGTTGGCACAGAAATGTCGTGGCATTGGTTGGAAACCTTAGAGTTGTTATCCTCCGGCTTTTGTGTTGCTAGTAGCCGCGTGTTGTTTTATTCCTTCTTTGCTCGAGGTTCCCGTGAGAGGAATGTTGTTTGTTTCCCTATCTGGCGATGTTCACCTAGGCGATGGCTGATCGGATTGCATTGGAAAGTTTGTTGTCGGCCGTTGAGGGGCTTGATTTGTTAGTTTGGCCGAGTGGAGCACATGCTGGACCTTGTCTTCTAAAGGTGGCCGTAGTTGAAGTTTCAATTTGGTGTGTTGGTGGTAGCCGTTTGGTGAACAAGAAAAGTGCCCCTTGGCTTTGGTGCTTGATTTCTCGTAAGATGGTTGCTTTAGTGTTGTGGACGCATGCTAGTTGGAGAAGGTTGCCTAGGGATCAGTCACCAGTTGGTGGTTCGAATTGGATTTAGTTAAGGATTGTAGGCAACCAGTGGGGTTCGCAGGTCTCTTGCGAAGTAAGAGTAGACCATTTTGTTTCTGAAACCTGGGAGGTTCAGTTGTTTGGTCAGCATGGTGAAGGGTCGAGGTTGTTTGATAACAGCTATGAGCATTCAGAGAAGTTACGCCGGAGCGTGGCGTTGAGTTTTAGAGCTTGTGACCCGTCCATGAGTTTGCTAAGAGTAGCACCGCAGAGAGGCATTCCGAGTTGGGTTAGCAGGGATAAGTGAGCCCTAGAGTCGTAAGACCGTTTGAGAATTGGTGCGAATCAGAGGATGTGGCTCACTGGCTAGTTATCGCATGTTTTCTTCGAAGCTCAGTGTTAGTTCAGTTTAGGTTGAGATAGTTCGTGGCAGACTCGGTGTCTGTTGGGCTTGGAGCCTTTGGGAACCCAAAAGGGTTCGGTTTCAAAGAAAGATTTGTGTTATCTTAATCAGGAGCTTGGTTGGTTAAGAATCAGTGGAGTTTCATAGAGTTGTTTTCGTCTTAGGACTTTCGAGGACGAAAGTCTTAAAAGGAGGGAGTATTGTAACGGCCCAGTTTTCTATTTCGGTTACCCAGGTGATTTCGGGTCATTATTCGGATGTTCGGATGGGCCGTTAGAGCTATTTTAACCCTTAGGGGCATTTTGGTATTTTGCTCCCCGGTCAGAGGTTGAGGATTTTCAGGGCTTCAGGGTCATTTCGGCCTTCGTTGAGACTTGATTAATGTTGGTTGCAAGACCCAAGGAGTTTGGGTTAGTTGATTAGAAGTTCGGAGACATTCCGGTTGATAGCAAAATTAATTGGAATTTAATTGGTCCCATTGAGATTTGAACCCTTGCCCTAATGGTGAAATTGGAGTTTTTAGAAAAAGAAGATTTAGTTAAAAAGAAAAGAATTTCTTTAGCCGGGACCCGCAAGAGAAAGCCTTGGGAAGGGATTTTAGACCCATTTAAATTAGGAAAAGGAAAAGAAATCCTATTCCCCTTGTTTTGGAAAAATCTCTCTCTCTCTCTCTCTCTCCTAGCCGACCTCACCAAGAAACCCTAGCCGCTCAGCCCTACTCGGCCAGCGCACGAGCGGCCAGTGCTCGGCCAGCGCGCACCAGCAGCCCAGTGCTCGCCCTGGCGCACCAGGCAGCCAAAGAAATTTCACGCCAGCAGCGCGCCCGACGCGCATACGCATCGCCCATGCGGCGCGCGCCCGATCGCCTTGCCTCGCCCGGCCAGAGCGCGTCGCGCCGTTCCGCACGAGCCGCCCGAGCGCGCGCCGCGCGCTCCGCTTTGCGCCGCCCCCAGCGCGTCGCCCGCGCTTGTCTCTCGCGAACCGACGTCCCGCCTTGCACCGCGCGCCGAGCAGCGCCAGCGCCAGCCTCGCCAGCGCCAGCGCCCAGCGCCAGCCCAGCGCCCAGCGCCCTAAGCCCCAGGCGCCCGTCCTTCTTTGCTTGCTGCGCGGCGTGTGCCTTCTCGGTTAGTAAATTCCCGAGCCTCCACCCTTTGGACTTCCCGATTTTAGATCTTTGTTTATTAATTAGGATATTTTATTACTTGCTTAGGTTGCTCGGGTTCGCTTAAAAGCTCGAGGGTCGTTATTTGATTCGGGATAGTTAACCTCCACTTATTTCCGGTAAGGATTCTTACCCGGGTTGTGTGGACCTGCGAATAGTTGATAGCACGCGATTCTTGTAATTATATGAGTTTCTAGTGATAGGTTACATGTTTTCTTTTGATTCATGTTAGTGACATGTTTACATCCCGTTAGTTCCATGTTAGGCTTTCCTATCTTGATAGAACCGTCTTTGCCATTTGTATCTTTGCTAGATCCAAGTTCACGGTTAGATGTGCGATGTATAGTATAGAGGACCGTTGAGGCAACTAGTTTGGGGTCCCGCTGGGCAAGACCCGATGGACATCCGGAGGTGTAAGGCCCTATGGGCATCCTAGGTGTGTAAGGCCCACTTTGGGCATCACCGATTACGGAGGTGTAAGGCCCTATGGGCATCCTAGGTGTGTAAGGCTCACTTTGGGCATCACCGATTACGGAGGTGTAATGCCCTATGGGCATCCTAGGTGTGTAAGGCCCACTAGGCATCACCGATTACGGAGGTATAAGGCCCTATGGGCATCCTAGGTGTGTAAGGCCCACTTTGGGCATCACCGATTACGGAGGTGTAAGGCCCTATGGGCATCCTAGGTGTGTAAGGCCCACTTTGGGCATCACCGATTACGGAGGTGCAAGGCCCTATGGGCATCCTAGGTGTGTAAGGCCCACTTTGGGCATCACCGATCACTGAAGGTGTAAGGCCCGATGGGCATCCTAAGTGTGTAAGGCCCCACCGGGCATCACTTTGTGTCCTAAGTATGTAAGGCCCCACTTTGGGCATCACTTGTGTCCTAGGTTGTGTAAGGCCCAGAAGGCATCCAAATGTAGGACCTAGGAGAGGCTATAGACGGAAGCCCTTGAGTAGGCTCGCCTTTGAAGTAGCTCATAGCCTACACCAACCGTGCCGCTCTAAGTCTTTGTATGGTTGCTGTCAGGTCCGCTAAATGAGATGATTTCGTATTGTACCCGATTGGGGATTCTTCACCGAGTATGTTTGTACTCACCCTTATTTTTGTGGTTTTCCACCAGGTAACTTGGGACAGAGGCTGGATGGCTAGGAGGAGGCTGCTGGATGATCATGGATAGCTGACTCTGAGTTGCACGTTCTTTCATTGTGTTTATGATTTAGCATGTAGTGGGACTTGAGTCCCTAGGAAAAATACTCGAAAACTATTTGATGATTCTCGTACCGTTTCCCTTGATTTGTTTTTAAGAAAGAAGCGATCGATTATCTACTGTTTATTTTAAATGGAACTATATTTTCCTTGTTTTGAATGTGCTTACTTCAAAGATTTAAATTTCAAACTCTGATCGACGTTTTACATTCCTAATCATGCATGCTAAGTAAGGACTTTAGGATAGCGACCGTTTCTTGGGTCGGGTCTTTACACCAGTGTTCTGGGAAGAGGTTGGTGATAGGCAGGTTCTGGGACCCGAGTTGCTTCAGATGACGAACGACGCAGTTCAGAAGATCAGGGCTCGCATGTTGACAGCTCAGAGTAGGCAGAAAAGTTATGCCGATGTGAGGTGTAGAGATTTGGAGTTCGAGGTGTATCAACATGCTTTTCTGAAGGTAGCACCAATGCATGGTGTGTTAAGGTTTGGAAAGCGAGGAAAATTGAGCCCCAGGTTTGTTGGGCCTTTTGAGATCCTTGAGCGAATCGGAGTAGTGGCCTATCGGTTAGCTTTGCCCTCGTCTTTGGCAGTAGTGCATAATGTGTTTCACGTTTCGATGCTGAGGCAGTACGTGGCAGACCCGACGCATGTGCTAGAGCAGAAGCCTATGCAGATTTTGGCCCGTGAGCGCAAGCGACGTGGAGACATAAGAGGGCAGAGGAAGCGACGTGGGAGCTAGAGGATGAGATGAGGACTCATTACCCGGAGCTGTTTCAGTCATAGGACTTTCGGGGACGAAAGTTTTAAAAGGAGGGAGTATTGTAACGGCCCAATTTTCCGTTCCAGTTTCCCAGGTACTTTCGGTTCAGTATTGGGGCAATTGGTTGGGCCGT
Source organism: Sicyos edulis (assembly GCA_036507275.1). Taxonomy (NCBI): domain Eukaryota; kingdom Viridiplantae; phylum Streptophyta; class Magnoliopsida; order Cucurbitales; family Cucurbitaceae; genus Sicyos; species Sicyos edulis. The sequence goes on from CM071847.1 coordinate 23,985,455, forward strand.
TAGGGCTTTTTAACCCTTAGGGGTATTTTGGTCTTTTTGCTCCCCGGTCAGGGTTTGGGGATTTTCAGGAATCCAGGGTCAATCCTGCCTTTGTCGAGGCTTGATTGTTGTTGGTTGCAAGACCCAAGAAGTATGGGCTAGTTGTTTGGAAGTTTAGAAGTGGTTTGGTTATTGGCAAAATTATTGTTAATTTAAGTGCTTCCATTGGGAATTGAACCCTTGCCCTAAATGATGATTTGGGAGTTGACTTAAATGCGTTTTTAATAAGGAGAAAAGATTGTTTCAGCCTGGACTCGAAGGAGGAAGCCTTGGGAAGGGATTTAGGTCACCAAGGCCTATTTAAATTAGGATAAGGAAGGAAAAATCAAGAAAATATCCACTCCCCTTGGTTTGCAGCACACCACCCACACTCCTTCCCCTCTCACCTTACCGATTTCATCAAGCCCTAGAGCCTAGCCAAGAAGCCTAGCCGCACCGCACCTAGATATCAACCTCAGCGCCGCACGCTGCCGCCCAGTCCCAGCACCGCACCGCACCGAGCCACCAGCCCCAGCGCCGCACGCCACCGCCGAGCCCCTGCCTCGCCTAGCCAGACGCCTCACCCTCGCGCCGTTCCTGCAGCCCAGACACCTCGCGCGCGCGCCGTTCCAGCGCGTCTGCACGCTTGCGCCAGCCCACGTCTGTATGCCCAGCGCCCAGCGCCCAGCGCCCAACTCCAGTGCGCGCGCGTCCCCTGCCGCGCCAGCGCGCCCAGCCTGCTCGCATCTGCTGCCCGACCTGCCTGCTCCCTTTTTGCCGAGAGCCTTCCTTGCTGTGAGGATTGGGCCAAGACCTAGTGTCTTCTCGGTTTGTAATTCCTGAGTCTTTTCTCTTTTGGGCCCGAAGTTGTTGGCTGCTGTTTATTTAATTAGGATGTTTTTATTGATTGCTTAGGTTGCTCGGGTTCGCTTAGAAGCTCGTGGGTCGCTTATTGATTCGTGGTAGTTATTTTTCTACTTGTTTCCAGGTAAGGATTCCCTACCAGGGTTGTGTGGACCCTGCGATGTTTTCTTGATTGTGTCTTGTATGCCTGTTACTTTTATGAGCATGTTAGTGGATAGGACAGCTTGTGTTTGAATTCCTGCTAGCATGTTTGCTTATTTGTACATGTTAGTGCCATGCTAGGTTTGTTCTTCCAGCATGCTATGGTTCCTGCTTTAAGTTCGTAGTCTCATGCTAGGTTATGTGTGATTGATGTTGATATGTATGTTTAGCCAAGAATCAGTTATTTTGTACTCGTAGTTAGACTAGTAGGGTTTGTCATCATCTAGAGGCTGAGAGTGGACATAACGTACGTTGTCCCCACCGGTCGGGAGTTAGAGCGAAGCATAACGTACATTGCTTCCCCCCCGACAGCCGATGTGGATTATCTAGTTTTTAGCCTGCTAGAGCAGAACCCTGCCAAAGGTGCAAGCCTGCCTTGGTCGATTCTTAGCTTCAGGTCGGTGGTACAGGCTGTTACAGATGAGTGCCGAGGGCCTCGCACTACTGTATTCAGTGACACTGCTTCCGAGTCTTTAGGCATGCGTACCTGGCCGGCGTAGTTTGTCCCTAGGCCCCCACATTTACGCCGGTTGCAGCAGCATGCAGTGTGCGCGCACACGCGTTAGTGTGTGTTTGGCGGTTCAGTTTGTGGTGGAACCCCCTGTTGTTGCCCTTGTGAGATTTAGATGTTGTTGCTTTAGCAGAGCAAGACAGCGAGCGTGTGTGGAGCTCTATGTCCTTCGGTTGTCCGCTTGTAAGAACCGTTTCCTCTTAGGAGTTGTCAGGTTACTCCTTGAACTTGGAGTTGATGGTAGTGGTGCTAGCAAGAGGGAAAAGTTTGTTGGCTGCTTGGATGCAGTTGTTTGTCTAGTTAAGCGAACTTTTGAGTGGTGTTCAAGAAGTTGCAGTAGGGTTGTTCTGCCTCTTGTGAGTGTTGGGGCTAGTCAGCTAAGGTACTTTGTGTGTTTGGCCTGGGAGTTGTTGCACCTTTGTAGTTGAAGAACCCCTTTGTATCAGTTGTGGGTTGAGGTTACACCTTTGTGGCTGGATTAGGGTCTTGGCCTATTGAGGGATCCTTGCTGGTTAGTGTAGCTTGTGCTCTTCCAGCCATTATTGGTATTCTGGTTCTTGGTAGTTGGTGTTAACCGGGTAGTGGCGTCCCGTTTGTGAAGTTTCGGTGGGAAGGTGCAATAAGCCTAAGCTAGAGGGTTAAGCCTGTATGTGTTATTGTTTGGACTTGTGAGATGTGTTTCATATTTTAGGCAAGCTTCGTTCCGTTGCTTGCATGGAGGTAAGTTTGGTGGAGGGAGCCATCTGGGGCCCTGTTGATAGCAGGTTAACTTTTCCAGTCAGTGATCTAGGTCGAGTTGGAGTTGAGTAGATTGGCGTTGTTATGCAGTGTGCGGTTGCTTAGGCTGCCGAGTTCGTAGCACTCAAGTTATTGGTTTGTAGGAGTCCGTGTGGAAGCTGGTAGCTGGTTGAGGTTGTTGTGTGAGTTCGGATTTTTGGTGGATTGGTTTCAGTAGCTAGAGCTCGCACCTCGCCCAGGTGGAGATGTCATTACTGTGGAGTAGTGGCATGGTAGTTTCGGGCTAGAGTTGTTGTCACAAGGGTGTGGCAACAAAGGTTTGTTCTGAGCAGTGCGTTGATGAACTGTGGTTCTGGAGAGCATTGTTAACAGGCTTATGAGCCGAGTGCAGTCCTGTAGTGTTTTCACCCTCTTACCGATGGTCTTTTGGGTGAAGTGAGCCAGATCCTTCAGAGATTGTTGCGACTTGGTGTTTCCGTGGTTAGGCAGCGGGAGACCAGTGTGGTTTTACGAGGTTGCTGTGACGAACCCGACCCAAAACATGGTCCTAAACTGGGGTTCTCACTCAGCATGCAAGTTAAATATGATAACAAGCGGTTTAGTGCTCATATTTAAAAACCTTTCAAAACATATGAGAAGGGGGAACCCTTAAAACATAAACAACAGTTTTCATTTAAACATACCAACAGTAGTAAAACATCCTGGCCAGTATTTATAAAAATATACAATACAATTTAAACAACGTTTTAAACAATGTTCCCCTAGGACTCCTGTCCATCTACATGCTGAATAACAATGCAATAATAAATGACAGAGTGCCGGCGGCTCCCCATGATCAATCAGCTCCCTCCGCTAGCCATCCTGGTGTTGTCCCAAGCTACCTGAAAGATAAATAAGGGTGAGTATAAACATACTTAGTAAGAATCCCCAACCGGGGTACAATACGATACATCAGTCAACTAGCACCTCAACATGCAAGCAAACAGCTATCAACACAGATCATAGCTCAACGAGCTCATAAAACAAGATCTGGAGCCATCGGAAGTCTCTTTCTTCCGGCTAATCTGCGATTGGAAACATCGACCAATCTCGGGACATCACCGAGGTATCTCATCACTCGGGGAATACGCCGATCCCTAGAATGTCCTCAAGGGCCTCCTTGCCCTTGCACTAATCTGGACTTACGGGAGAGTACCCGAAGTCAGGCTCTAACGGAAAGAATGGTGTACTCACGACATTAGCCCAGGGGAGCTCTCAGAACCGGCAACTAACGCGTGTGCACGCACACCGCATGCTCTCTGCAACCGGCATAAATGCGGGGGCCTAAGGGCAAACTACGCGGGCCAGGTGCACATGCCTATGACTCGGAAGCGGTGTCACTGATCACAGTAGCGCGAGGCCCTCGGCGCTCATCTGTGCAGCCTGATCCACCGACTTGAAGCTAAGAACCGACCAAGGTAGGCTTACACCGTTGGCAGGGTTCCGCTCTAGCAGGCTACAAACTAGGCTATTGCCGAAGTGGGTAGATAAGTCCACAACCTGCGGGTCGAGGGGGGTAGCAAGATACGTTATGCTTCGCACACTTTACTCCGGACCTGAGCTAAATCCACCTTGGCGACCGGGGGGGGGTAGTGTAACAGCCGTGTCTCGCCCAAGCCGCCCCACACCGCCGTCGTGTCTCGCCCAACGCCTGTTGCCCCCCACGACACGCCGCGCTGCCGACCAACTGCCGCACCGCACCGACACACCGCCGCCCGCCCGGCTCGCGTCGGCGGCCAGCTCGCCCACCGCGCAGCAATGACCCATCCTCCACTCCGCACCAGTCGCCCAGCAGACCGGCCGTGTAGCCGCCTCGCGCCAAGACGACACCACCCAGCGCCGCTCGCGCCCGGCCCTGCCGGTGGTGTAGCCCGCCTCGCGCCGCGCGACGCGGCACCCAGCGCCCAAACGCGTCGCTCCACTCGCCCGCACTCCGTCCCAGGCGTGTCGCTCGTTCGCGCGCCCGGCCTCACACGGCCAGTCGTCGTCGCCTGTTGCCGCCCGTCCCGCGCCTTGACAGCGCGCCGCCAGTGTCGGCTCGCCTGCCGCGGCGCTCGAGCAGCGCCCTGGCATCGGCCGATCAGCCGTCCTTCTTGCGCTTCTGCTGCCAGAGGCGTGTGCCTTCTCGGTTGGTAAATTCCCGAACCTCCACCCTTTGGGCGTCCCGATTTTCGATCTTTGTTTATTAATTAGGATAATTTATTGCTTGCTTAGGTTGCTCGAGTTCACTTAAAAGCTCGAGGGTCGTTATTCGATTCGGGATAATCAACCTCCACTTATTTCCGTAAGGATTCTTACCCGGGTTGTGTGGACCCTGCGAATACTTGATAGCACGCTGATTACTGTAAATATATGAATTTCTAGTGATAGGTTCCATGTTTTCTTTTGATTCATGTTCGTGACATGTTTACATCTCGTTAGTTCCATGCTAGGCATTCCTATCTTGATAGACCCATCTTTGCCTATTGTATCTTTGCTAGATCCAAGTTACGGTTAGACGTGAGATGTAAGGTTTAGAGGGCCGTAGAGGTAACTAGTTTGGGGTCCCGCTCGGGCAAGACCGATGGACATCTGGAGGTGTAAGGCCCTATGGGCATCCTAGGTGTGTAAGGCCCACTGGGCATCACCGATACTGAAGGTGTAAGGCCCGATGGGCATCCTAAGTGTGTAAGGCCCCACTGGGCATCACTGTGTCCTAAGTGTGTAAGGCCCCATTGGGCATCACTGAGTCCTAGATTGTGTAAGGCCGAAGGGCATCCAAGCGTAGGACCTAGGAGTGACTGTTGATGGGAGCCCTTGTATAGGCTCGCCCTAGAAATAGCCCATAGCCTAACCAACCGTTTCTGCTCTAAGTCTTGTATGGTTGCTTGCCCATGTGCTAAATGAGATGATTTCGTATTGTACCCCGATTGGGGATTCTTACTGAGTAACTTGTTGCTCACCCTTATTTTCTGTGGCTTCCACAGGTAACTTGGGACAGAGGTTTGGATGGCTAGGAGGAAGCGGCTCGATGATCATGGACAGCTGACTCTGGATCGCACGTTTCTTTAAATGTTTTCCTTAATGATTTAGCATGTAGTGGGACTTGGGTCCCTAGGAAAAAGCAATCAAACTATTTTATGTTCTCGTACCGTTTTCCTTTGAATTGTTTTAAGAAAGTACTGATCAGTCATTTACCTATTTTATTTAATTGAAATCATGGTTTTGTTTTAAAAATGTTTATTGCAAAGTTTTAAACTTCCGACTCTGAATGATGTTTATATTCTTAATCATGCATGCTAAGTATGGACCTTAGGTTAGAGACCGTTTCTTGGGTCGGGTCTTTACAGGTAGCAAGATACGTTATGCTTCACACACTTTACTCCCGATCAGTGGGGACAAAGTACGTTATGTCCGCTCAGCCTCTGGATGATGACAAACCCTACAACTCTATCTAAGAGTACAGAGCAAAAATCAATCATTCCTGGCTAGCAAGCAATGACCGACATAAATCACATTACCTAGCATGATACTACAACTTAAGCCGAAATCATGAGCATGCTGGCAGAACAAACCTAGCATGGCACTAACATGTAAAATCAGGCAAACATGCTAGCAAGAGATCAAACAACTGCTCTATCTCTAACATGCTCATAACAGTAAACAAGCATACAAAGCGCAATCGAGATATATCGTAGGGTCCACACAACCACGGTAAGAAATCCTTACATGGAACAAGCAGAAAAACAATAATAATAATCACAAATCAACGAGCAATCCTCGAGCCTCTAATCGATCCCAAACAGAGTGAACATCAAACAAAACACCCAAATCAAACACATAAAATAGCCCAAATAAATCAATAACCAGCAGCCAACAAATCTGGGCCCAACGAAGAAAAGACTCGGGAAATACCATCCGAGAAGCCACAAGGCTCGAGCCAAGCCAACACACCACAAGCGGTGGCGCGCAGCAGCTGGCGATGGGGCGACCCAGGGCGGCGGAGCCGTGACGCCTGCGGGCGGGGCAAGGCGAGGGCGAGCGGCGCGCGGCGCGGCTCGGCACAGGGGATGGCGCGAGGGCGCGAGCTCGGCAAGCACAGGGGACTGCGCGCACGGGCGCGAGCGACACGAGGCGCTACAGGGACGCGCACGCGCGGCGATGCGACGCGATTGGCTCGGGGCACTCGATCTGGCACGACACTATGGGAGGCTGGGCGACGCGGACCAGGGCAATGTGGGCTTGGGCGAGCAAGGGCTGCGCTCGGCGCGGGGACTCGGCACAGGGCAGGGGCTACGCGGGCGGTGGGGTGGCTCGGGCGTGCAGGGCGCTGGGCTAGGCGAGCTGGCTCGGGCTGGGCGGCCAGGGTGGGCGACCAGGGGGCTGGCTCGGGCGACCAAGGGGAGCTGGGAGGGTGAGCTCGGGTTGGAGGAGAGAGAAAGGAAAAAAAGAGAAAAAGGGAATTTTGGGAAAAATAAAAGGAAAATGGGATTTTAAATAAAAAAAGAAATTTCCTTTTTCTTTTTATCCTTATCCAAAACCATTTTATCCAATTTCTAAAATAAGCCTTAAAATCCTTAAATCCCATTTCCCGACTTCCTCCTTCGAGACCCGACTGAAGCAACCATTTCCAATCAATAAATCTCACTTGAATCACCTCCCAAATCAACACTGAAGGCCCGGGCTCGAATCCTGAAGGAAACACCCAAACAACCATCACTTTGCCCAAAACCCAAATCACAACCGAACTCCCAAACGAAAAGCCCAAACATCTCGAGACTCGCAGCCACCAACAAACAAGCCTCAACAAAGGCAGAAGCTGCCTCGAAGCCCTGAAAATCCACAAATCCAGCCCAGGGAGCAAAAAGACCAAAATACCCCCAAGGGTCAAAACAGCTCTAACAGCCCAACCGAACCATTGAATCTGAACTGGAAGCTCCTCGAGAACCGGGATAGAAACCTGGGCCGTTACAATACTCCCTCCTTATAAGACTTTCGTCCTCGAATGTCCTAAGACGAAACGGCTCTAGGAAATCTCCACTGATTCCTAGCCAACTGAACTTCTCTGCTAAGACAACACTAGCCCTCTTCGAGAACCAAACCCTCTTGGGTTCTCAAAGGCTCAAAGCCACAAAGCTATCCAGTCTGCCACAACTATCTCAACAAAGACTGGCAAAGCTAACCGAAAGGCCACTGCTCCGATCCTCTCAAGGATCTCAAGAGGCCTACAATCCTGGGGCTCAAACAAACCCTCTGCTAATCAACACGGAACACCTCTCTACGGTGTTACTCCCAGCAAACTAGCAGACTGGGCACATGCTCCAAAACTCAACGCCACGCACTGGCGTAACTTTTCTAAATGACCACAGCTGTTATCAAACAGCCTCAACTCTACACCATGATGGCCAAACAACTGAACCTCTCAGGTTCCAGAAACTAAACGGCCTACTCTTGCTTCACAAGAGACCAAATGAACCACAAAGCTTGCCTACAGCCTTAACGAACAACAAATCGAACCACCAACTGGCGATTGATCCCAAAAAGGCAAACTTTTCCCAACAAGCACAAGTTGAAACTTCAGCTACGGCCAACCCTAAATGGCCAAAGCCAGGCACAGGCTCCACTCGGCCAAGCCAACACGCTGGAGCCTCTCAACGGCCGAAAGCAAACTTTTCCATGAAAATCTACTAGCAACTGGCCAAAGAGAACATTGCCAGGGAAGGAAACAACCAACGTTCCCCTCATGGAAAATCTCGGGCTGCAAGGACCAAACCATCATGCAGCCACTAACAACACAACACCTTGAGGGTAACAACTCAAGGCTAATCAACCAAAGCCACGGCACCTCTGTGCCAACTCTCTCAACTGAGGCTCAGCTAACGCCAACTGCGAAAGCACAACAACAACAGGAACAAAGCCCGAGAAAGGCTTTCTCAGCAGAAACTCCACTCAAGCTCATCGCGAGCAAAGCTCGCCTCCAAGCTACGACTCAACTCTTAAGTCCAACTGGCTACTCAAAGGACTTCCTCCTTTTAGCCTAGGCCTAACTCATCTTGCGACTAGAAACTCCACACACGGAACATCGCAAGGAAAACGGACTGGCAATGCTACCTTAAAAGATAACACTCGAGGCTGGCATCCATGGTGCAACTCAACCACCATAGAAACTAGGGGGAAAAACTTGAAACCCCAAAGAACCAACAACTTACCAGCAAAAACTCAACTCTTAAACTGGCTGGCCACCGCCCTTGCAGGGACAAACAACTTTCGCTTGCTAACAACACAATGCAGGAACCCTCTCGCTGGGCTAACCACTGCGCTACACTGATCCACTACACAACTCAGGAGCTACGCTGACTCCTCAACGGGAACGATTTCCCAGCAGCGAACATCACACATGCTCGCTGACTAGCTCAAACCCAAGGGCAACAACAACCAACTCTTTTGGAAGCAACACCCAAGGGAAACCTCAACTGATTGGACCACCAACCAGAACTAGCAGAACTTACTCAACTACCGAGGGAGGGGTCAACTCCCAAAACTTCCTGACTAGGAACAAATCCTCAGGGCAACGCCCTCTTGCTCAAACCGAGCTAGCTCTTGCAACAACAAGAGAACCAAATCTTGGTCAACACCAAGCTCCGACTAGCCTCCAAACCGGAACCAATTCGGACTCTACTCCAATCAAGCACTAGCTTGCTAGACTACCAAGTCTGCAAGCAACTCACCCAAGGAACACTGCCTGGGTCTGACTGAGCTCTGGAGAGGCTCTCCACAACCTAGGGATCCTCCGATCACCCTACGACACACACGGTCGTCAAACGATCTAAAAGACAACTGGCCACACGGGCACAACCCTCTCCAGCATCTCAACTAAGCTGGCCAACTTCAACTTGAAAACCAAGAGGACCGGAAACGCTACAGAATGCGTCATCCTCCTACTCAAAGCTCAACCTCAACAAACCTTCTGCCAAAGGCAAGGATCCGAACAGCTCTCTTAGCCATAACGATCAGAAACTGCCCGGCTTTGCTACCACCGCTCTTGTTCAGTTCCAACTAAACTCTGACCAGGCTAAGGACCAACAAGCAAAACTTGCTTAAACAACAACCCGGCTACGAGCACGGCATCCTTACAACCAAATCTAGGGCACTTGCCAAGAACTAAAGCCTTGACAACCCAAACACTGAGCACTGGCTCCTCAACACGAACCCTTCGTGGTTCTCCAAACATAAACCACGGAACGAGCTACACAAAAGTACACCGGCGTGTACAGCTCCAACTAGATCCAATGCCAACAAGGGCTCTCACACAGGGCAACATTTGCCTCCAAACAGAGCCATAACTAACCAGGGAGCAACAAGAGTCCAAACCCACTCGGGGTCGACTCACCACGGAAAGCCACATTGGCCCACTCACTTTACAAGAGCATATCCAACCAAGCTAAGATACCTCAAGCCAATGTGCTCACTAAACGCTCCGAACAACCATCCAACTCATGGCTCTAACACTGGATCAATCACGCATTCCTCGATGCCAACACTACCCATACTAGGGTAACTCAAAGGGGTAGCAGAATCATGCTACCAACAAACTGGCTCACAAGCTCACAACACAGGCGCGAGAACTCGAACGCGCTAGCTCTTAACAGGCTACAACATCCTTTGTACCCAACTCTCGGTGACCCTGGAAAAGCTCCTACTTTCCCTCGAAAACCTCAAACTTGTAGTCCTCTGACTACCATCGAGCTAGATCTCATATGCAACCCAACAGGAAATGGGTACAAGACTAGCGGGGATGCTAAACTCTGGGCGGCCATGGAACCACCTGCACCAAAGTGCCAACTGGCCTTAATCTAGGCCTCCTCTCAAAGCCTGGTGCCAACAGGCACTACATCCTTTACAAACACAAATCAACCTAAAACGAGCTTTATGCCCCTCTAAGGAAAGGTCACACTCCAAGTGACGGGGCAATGGCACTCAACACAGGAGTCCAAACACTCGAGCAGCCTAATCTCTGGCATCTCGACCAACAGACATGCCAAGGCCTACTCCTGCATCCCACTCGATGCTCAACAAAAGCTCAGGCTAACTCCTGCATCTCACTCGATGCTCAACAGAAGCTCAGGCCAACTTCTTGGGTGGCAACAACTAGTTCCACACTGGGAACATCCAAATAAAAGAGTGCTCCACTCTACTAGCCCGCTGAAATCCACAAATGGATAAAACCCTGGCAAGCAAACTCCACACTACACCCTGGCTACAAGGGCACTGAAAGAACTGGCTGTACAACGAAAACAGGCTTGCAAGGGGCAAAGATGCCTCTACATCTGCCCTAAGCCACTAACCCGGCAACTTGCCAATCAATCGGGCGACTGGTGGAGACTCTGCTAGTCCACCTCTCTCAAGGGACTACCACCATCAACTGATGTACCAAACAGCACAGGAACGGCACATCTCGGCCTCTGAACAGCAGGGCATCCCAACACACGGATGCTAAACTCAAACTTGGCCAACTGCTTACTACTAGCAGCAGAACTTTCTAAACATCGAGCTCTACAGGCATCCACTTGCCAAACTGGGTGGCTCCATCAACGCCAACAAACTCGACGGCAAAAACCTGCTGATCATGCCCTCCCGGGAACCTCCGGGGCTACAAGAGCTATTGGGGGAAAATGCTGAAACAAACTTTGTCAGCTGGGCTATCTGTGCCCGGGACTCCTCACTACGCGCTACAAACTGCGCCTGGGTCTCCGCTCTCTGATAGCTAAAGACCTGCCATCAAATCTCATGGCTGGAGCACACTCTGCTCAAGGAGTCTCACTCTGAGACGTGCTAACCTCTACCCCCTCCACTTGGCAACTCAACTACCAGGACCAACTCTGGCCAACGGGCCTAACAACCCTGGGACGCGGCCTCAACATCAACACGATCAGTCCAACTCCTCGGTCGGACATGCCAAGCGTCCTGCTCCTCTGAGTGCGATCAACACACTGGCGATCTGCACAAAGCACCTCCACCCTCTCACTAGGGGAAAAGCAACAAGCCCCGGGCCACAAATGTCCTCACGGAGTCTAAGCTCGCCTCCCTGCGGGTGCGATCGACACCTGCGGCGATCTGCACAAAGCATAAATCTTTGGCCCACACTGGGCTCTCACCGCTCATCAAATCGCTGCCGCCTGCGCGAAAGTTGGCATGATTGCTCTCTTAGCCCAAACCAACAATGAGTCAGAACCTGCTCGTCTCCGCTCCACAACTCTACACAAGGCATAAAAGCTAGATGAAAAGTATTGTAAATTCTTACCCCTTAGCTTAATTGAACTCAGACAAACCTGGCGGCCGTGGAGTGCTGATGATCATGGGAGCAACAACCTACAAAGCAGGTTAGTCTACAAAATCTATGACTCTGTTCCCTGATACCAACTGTGACGAACCTGACCCAAAACATGGTCCTAAACCGGGTTTCTCACTCAGCATGCAAGTTAAATATGATAACAAGCGGTTTAGTGCACGTATTTAAAAACGATTCAAAACATATGAGAAAGGGGAACCCTTAAAACATAAACAACAGTTTTCATTTAAACATACCAACAGTAGTAAAACATCCTGGCCAGTATTTATAAAAATATACAATACAATTTAAACAACGTTTTAAACAATGTTCCCCTAGGACTCCTGTCCATCTACATGCTGAATAACAATGCAATAATAAATGACAGAGTGCCAACGGCTCCCCATGATCAATCAGCTCCCTCCGCTAGCCATCCTGGTGTTGTCCCAAGCTACCTGAAAGATAAATAAGGGTGAGTATAAACATACTCAGTAAGAATCCCCAACCGGGGTACAATACGATACATCAGTCATCTAGCACCTCAACATGCAAGCAAACAGCTATCAACACAGATCATAGCTCAACGAGCTAATAAAACAAGATCTGGAGCCATCAGAATTCTCTTTCTTCCGGCCTAACTGGGATTGGATACACTGACCAATCCTGGGACATCACCGAGGTATCTGTCACTCGAGGGCAATACACTGATCCCTAGAATGTCCTCAAGGGCCTCCTTGCCCTTGCACTAATCTGGACTTACGGGAGAGTACCCGAAGTCAGGCTCTAACGGAAAGAATGGTGTACTCACAACATTAGCCCCGGGGGAGCTCTCCGAACCGACAACTAACCCGTGTGCGCGCACACCGCATGCTCTCTGCAACCGGCGTAAATGCGGGAGCCTAAGGGCAAACTACGCGGGCCAGGTGCACATGCCTATGACTCGGAAGCGGTGTCACTGATCACAGTAGCGCGAGGCCCTCGGCGCTCATCTGTGTAGCCTGATCCACCGACCTGAAGCTAAGAACTGGCCAAGGTAGGCTTACACCGTTGGCAGGGTTCCGCTCGAGCAGGCTACAAACTAGGCTATTGCCGAAATGGGTAGCTAAGTCCACAACCGTGGTCGGGGTAGCAAGATACGTTATGCTTCACACACTTTACTCCCGACACAGCTAAATCCACCTTGGCGGCCAGGGGTAGCAAGATACGTTATGCTTCGCACACTTTACTCCCGTCGGTCTGCGGACAAAGTGCGTTATGTCCGCTCGACCTGGATGATGACAAAACCTACAACTCTATCTAAGAGTACAGAGCAAAAATCAATGATTCCTGGCTAGCAAGAAATGACCGACATAAATCACATTACCTAGCATGATACTACAACTTAATCAGGAATCATGAGCATGTTGGTTGTAAGAACCCGACCCAAAATACGGTCCTAAACCTAGGTTCTCACTCAGCATGCAAGTTAAATATTTCACCGAGCGGTTTAGTGCTCATATTTAAAACCTTTCAAAACATTTAGAACGGGGAATGCTTAAAACATAATCAACAATTTTGTTTAAGAAAAACCAACGAAGTAAAAACAAGCTTTGCATATATATAAAAACATTCAAAAGCAGTTCAAACAACTTTTAATAATGGTTCCCCTAGGACTCTGTCCATCTACATGCTGAACAAATATGCAAACAATAAAGACAGAGTGCTTGGCGGCTCCATGATCAATCGGCTCCCTCAGCTAGCCGTCCGGTCTTTGTCCCGAGTTACACAGTGGAAAACCACGAGAATAAGGGTGAGTATAAACATACTCACTAAGAATCTAACCGGGGTACAATACGATACATCAATCATCTAGCACCCTAGTATACATGCAAACAGTTACCAACATAGATCATAGCTCAACGAGCTTACAAGGCGAATCTAGAATCCTCGGAAGTCTCCTACTTAGGCCTAATGATTGGCTCTCATAACCAATCCCGGGACATCTCCGAGGGTCTTTCTCCCTCGGCCAATTGATTAGCTCAAAAGCCAATCCCAAAGATGTCCGACACCCTCGAGGGTCTTTCTCCCTCGACCAAATGATTAGCTCAAAAACCAATCCCAATGGGTGTCCTCAAGGGCCTTCTTACCCTCGCTAATAAATGGGACTCACCGGAGAGTACCGAAGTCCGGCTCTAAACAGAAGGAACTGGTGTACTCACGAACATTAGCCCGGGAGCTCTCCGAACCGGCGACTAACGCGTGTCTTGCGCACACCGCATCTTCTTTGCAACCGGCGTAAATGTGGGGCCTAGGTACAAACTACGCGGGCGGTGCGCATGCCTAAAGACTCGGAAAGCGGTGTCATCGAACACGATGAGTGCGAGGCCCTCGACACTCATCTGTGCAGCCTGTACCACCGACCTGAAGCTAAGAACCGGCCAAGGCAGGCTTGCACCGTTGGCAGGGTTTCGCTCTAGTAGGCTACAAACTAGGCTTATGCCGATGTGGTAGCTAAATCCACATCGGCTGCCGGGGGGAAGCAATGTACGTTATGCTTCGCTCTACTCCCGATCGGTGGGGACAAAGTACGTTATGTCCGCTCTCAGCCTCTGGATGATGACAAACTCTACTATACTAGCTAAAAGTCTGAGTAAATCGATTCTGGCTAAACATACACATAATCATCAATCATACATAACCTAGCATGATACTACGAACTTAAAGCAGGAATCTCGAGCATGCTGGAAGAACAATCCTAGCATGGCACTAACATGTACAAACAAGCAAACATGCTAGCAAGAATGCAATCACAAGCTATCCTATCCACTAATCATGTTCATAAAAGTAAACATGCATATAAGGCACAATCAAGAAAGCATCGCAGGGTCCACACAACCACGGTAAGAGATCCTTACCTGGAAACGAGCAGAAATAACTTTCACAATCAAATAGTGACCCTCGAACTTTAAAGCGAAACCGAGCAACCTAAGCATTTTAATAAAAACAACCTAATTAAATAAACGGCAACCAACAGCCTAGGGTCCAAAAGAGTGGAGGCTCGAGAATTACCAAACGAGAGGGTACTAGTTCTTGGCCCCAACAATCTTGGAAAAACAGGCTCTCGACGGCAAGTGGGTAGGCGGGGCGTGCGGTGGGCGACCAGTGGGCGCCTGCCGGCGCCACTTCTTGAAGACGCTTAGGCGCGCTTGCGCTTATCGGCGCTTCTTGGCGCTGGCCTTGGCGCTTGGCAGGGAGGGACGGCCTGCAGCTGGCTGCGCGCGATCGCGACAGGCGCAGGGCGCGCGACGCGACGCAGACGAGACGGCAGAACACTTGCAGACGCGGCGGTGGTCTTTGGAGCAGCGCGCGCGCTGGCGACGCGGCGACGGCGTCTTGGCCTTGGTAGCGAGTCTGTGGCTGTCTGCGCGCGTCTAAGCGACTGGTGCAGAGCGGTGGGGGTTGTCTCGTGCGCTGGGGGCGGCCAGGTGAAATTTTACTGGTGCGCTGGTATTGTGCAAAAATTTGGCGAAGTCTTTGCTAGGGCGATCTGGGCTTTGTTTGGTGCGGGTGGCATGGTTGGGCGGCTAGGGTTTCTTGGTGAGGTCGGCTAGGAGAGAGAGAGAGAGAGAGAGAGAGAGAGAATTTTGCAAAACAAGGGGAAAAGGGGTTTTCTTGATTTTCTTTCCTTTTCCCTAATTAAATAGGTCTAAAATCCCTTCCCAAAGCTTCCTCTTTCCAAACCCGGCCGAAGCAAACTTATTTTAAAATAAGTCTCTCTTTTCCAACAAACTCCCCAAGACCGTTTAGGGCAAGGGCTCAAAACCCAATGGAAGCACCAAAATTACAATTAATTTTGCCATTTTCTAAAACACCTCCAAACTTCCAAACAACTTGCCCAAACCTCTCGGGTCTTGCAACCAACAACCAATAAGCTTCGACAAAGGCAGGAATGACCCTGAAATCATGAAAATCCACAAAACCCTGATCGGGGGCAAAAGACCAAAATGCCCCTAAGGGTTAAAAAAATTTCTAACGGCCCATCCGAACATCCGAATAATGACCCGAAATCACACGGGTAACCGAAATAGAAAAGCGGGTCGTTACATCGCCCGGGGAGCTCTCGAACCAAGCAACTAACGCGTGTGCGTGTCGCGCACCGCATGCTCCTCTGCAACCGGCGTAAATGCGGGGCCTAATGGCAAACTACGCGGGCAGTGCACATGCCTATGACTTCGGAGCGGTGTCACCGATCACACGATGCGCGAGGCCCTCGGCGCTCATCATGCGGCTGATCCACCGACACGAGGCTAAGAACCGGCCAAGGTAGGCTTACACCGTTGGCGGGTTCCGCTCTAGCGAGCTACAAACTAGGCATACGCCAATGAGGTAGCTAAGTCTCATTGGTCTGCCGGGAGGGGGAGAAAAAGCAATGTATGTTATGCTTTGCTCTATATCTTACCACTTGGGGACAAAGTACGTTATGTCCGGTCTCAACCCACAAGCAACGCTTAAGCACTCCCGACCGGTGGGGACAAAGTACTTTATGTCCGCTCTCGACCTCTGGGATGATGACAAACCCTACAACTCTATCTAAGAGTCTGAGCAAAATCAATGATTCACGGCTTGCAAGCAATGACCGACAATAACCACATTACCTAGCATGATACTACAACTTAAGCGAGGAATCAATAGCATCTTTGTGAGAACAAACCTAGCATGGCACTAACATGTAAAATCAGGCAAACATGCTAGCAAGAAATTAATCAACTGCTCTATCTCTAACATGTTCATAACAATCAGCAAACAAGCAAGGCATATCGAGATATATCGCAGGGTCCACACAACCACGGTAAGAAATTCTTACTTGGGACAAGCAGAAAACAATAATTATAATAAATCTACTGGCGAATCCTCGAGCCTCTAAACGATCTGAAACGGCTGAACATCAAACAAAACACCCAAATCAAATACATAAACAGCCCAATAAATCCATAACCAGCAGCCAATAAATCCGGGACCAACGAAGAAAAGACTCGGGAAATACCATCCGAGAAGCCACAAGTGTAACGGCCCAGTTTTCTATTTTGGTTACCCAGGTGATTTCGGGTCATTATTCGGATGTTCGGATGGGCCGTTAGAGCTATTTTAACCCTTAGGGGTATTTTGGTCTTTTGCCCCCAGATCGGGTTTTGAGGATTTTCAAGATTTCAGGGCCATTCCTGCCTTTGTCGAAGCTTAATGGTTGTTGGTTGCAAGACCCGAGAGGTTTGGGCAAGTTGTTTGGAAGTTTGGAGGTGTTTTAGAAAATAGCAAAATTAATTGTAATTTTGGTGCTTCCATTGGGTTTTGAGCCCTTGCCTAAATGGTCTTGGGGAGTTCGTAGGAAAAGAGAGTTTTATTTTTAAAATAAGTTTGCTTCTAGGGTTTGGAAAGAGGAAGCTTTGGCGGGGATTTTAGACCTATTTAATTAGGGAAAAGGAAAGAAAATCAAGAAAATCCCTTTTCCCCTTCTTTTGCAATCTCTCTCTCTCTCTCTCTCTCTCTAGCCAACCTCACCAAGAAACCCTAGCCGCCCTAGCCGCACCCCGCTTAGCCTGCTCGGCCAGCAGCGCACGAGCGGCCAGTTTGCTTGCGCCAGCGCACCAGCGGCCAAATCCGCCAATCAGCCAGCGCACGAGCAGCCCGCCCGCTCCGCACGAGCGCGCCAGCCTTGCGCCGCACCGACTGCGATCGGATCGCGCCCGAATCGCCGCCAGACCGACCATCGGGTCGCCCGAGCCAGCCATGGCCCGTCCGCACGAGCCGCCACCGCCGCCGCGCGCGCCCGCCCGCTACGCCGCGCTCCCAAAGACCGTCCGCGTCTGCGTGCCGTCACGCTTCGTCCGCGTCCGCCCACAGCCAGCGCTGCGCCACTGCCGCGATCCGCGCGAAGCCCAGCGCCAGCGCCGTCCCCTCTGCGCGCGGTAGCGCCAAGTGCCGCCTTAAAATCGCCCCCTTGCTGCGAGACCCCGTGCCTTCTCGGTTGGTAATTCCCGAACCTATCCCTTTTAGATTTTTAAGTCTGGCAGCTTTGTATATTTATTTAGGATGCTTTTAAAATGCTTAGGTTGCTCGGTTTCGCTTTAAAGCTCGAGGGTCACTATTTGATTGTGAAAGTTATTCCTACTCGTTTCCGGTAAGGATTTCTTACCGTGGTTGTGTGGACCTGCGATGCTATCATGATTGTGCCTTGTATGCTTGGTTGTTGTTATGAGTATGTTAGCTATTGAAACGACTTGTGTTTGAAATCTTGCTAGCATGTTGCTTGTTGTTCATGTTAGTGCCATGCTAGGTTTGTTCTTCCGACATGCCATGTCTTGTGATTGTATGAAATTTCCATTGGGTAGGTTACATGTTTTCTCTTGCTTCCATATCGTGTTGCTCTTGTGTCCCCTGATATATTCTTAGTTCCATGCAAGGGGTTTAATTATCTTGGCATACCTTGTTCTATTTTATCTGTTAGTTAAGGTGCCGGGCATAGGCGGTGATGTATAGTGTAGAAGACGTAGGGGTAACTAGTTTAGGTCCCGCTCGGGTAAGACCCGATGGACATCCGGAGGTGTAAGACCACGATGGGCATCCTAGGTGCGTAAGTCCCGATGGGCATCACCGAGTTGGAGGTGTAAGACCACGATGGGCATCCTAGGTGTGTAAGTCCTCGATGGGCATCAACGAGTTGGAGGTGTAAGACCACGATGGGCATCCTAGGTGTGTAAGTCACGATGGGCATCACCGAGTTGGAGTTGTAAGACCACGATGGGCATCCTAGGTGTGTAAGTCCCAGATGGGCATCACCGAGTTGGAGGTGTAAGACCCCGATGGGCATCCTAGGTGTGTAAGTCCCGATGGGCATCACCGAGTTGGAGGTGTAAGACCCGATGGGCATCCTAGGTGTGTAAGTCCTCGATGGGCATCAGCGAGTTGGAGGTGTAAGACCCGATGGGCATCCTAGGTGTGTAAGTCCCCGGATGGGCATCACCGAGTTGGAGGTGTAAGACCCGATGGGCATCCTAGGTGTGTAAGTCCCGATGGGCATCACCGAGTTGGAGGTGTAAGACCCGATGGGCATCCTAGGTGTGTAAGTCCCAGATGGGCATCACCGAGTTGGAGGTGTAAGACCCGATGGGCATCCTAGGTGTGTAAGTCCCCGATGGGCATCACCGAGTTGGAGGTGTAAGACCGATGGGCATCCTAGGTGTGTAAGTCCCGATGGGCATCACCGAGTTGGAGGTGTAAGACCCGATGGGCATCCTAGGTGTGTAAGACCCCACTTTGGGCATCACCGAGTCCTAGGTTGTGTAAGGCCCGAAGGGCATCCAAGTGTAGAACCTAGGATAGGCGGTAGATGAAAGCCATTGAATAGGCTCGCTCTAGAAGTAGCTCATAGCCTAATTCAACCGTTTTGCTCTAAGTCATTGTTTTATTTGCATGTATACTAGGGTGCTAGATGACCGATGTATCGTATTGTACCCCGGTTGGGGATTCTTCTTGAGTATGTTTATACTCACCCTTATTTCGTGGTTTTTCCACCGTAACTTGGGACAACACTAGGATGGCTAGCGGAGGGAGCTGTTTGATCATGGGGGCCACCAAAGACACTCTGCGTTTATTGTTTGCATTTATTTATTCAAAGATGTAGATGGACATGAGTCCTAGGGAATGATGTTAAAGTTGTTTAAACTGTTTTGAATGTTCTTTTATAAATCTTGCGGGCTTATTTTACCTTGATTGGATTTGCTTATGAAAATTGTTGGTTATGTTTTAAGTGTTCCCCGTTTCCAAATGTTTTGAAAAAGGTTTAAATATGAGCACTAAACCGCTTGTTGAAATATTTAACTTGCATCTTTGAGTGAGGACCTAGGTTTAGGACCGTATTCCGTCGGGTCCTTACAGCTTGGTATCGAGCTCGAGTCATAGATTCTGTAGACTAACTTTGCTTTGTAGGTTGTTGTCCCCATGATCATCGACACTCTCATGTAGTCGGGTTTGTGCGAGTTCATTAAGCTAAGGGTTTTATTTTACAATCACGCATCTAGTATACATGTGTTACCCTTGTTTGGCGGTGAGAGCCCAGCGTGGGCTAGCTTTTATGCTTTGTGTGGATCGCTAGTAGGTTGATTGCACTTAGAGGAGCGAGGGCGTTTGGTATTTCTAACCGAGAAGTTGGATCTGCGCATGTTGATGATGAGACCACGTCCGGGGTTGTCTAGACCACATGAGCCACCTTTGCCCCCGGCGATTGAGTTGCCAAGAGAAGAGGTTAGAGGCTAGCATGCCTTAGAGTGAGACTCCTTGAGCAGGGTGTGCTCCAGCCATGAGTGAATTGATGGCAGGTCTTTTAGCTATTAGAGAGCGGAGACCTAGGCGCAGTTTGTAGCGCGTAGTGAGGAGTCCTGGGCGCAGATAGCCCAGCTGACAGAGTTTGTTTAGGAGACACCCCCCTAGTAGCTCCGGTAGCCCCGGAGGTTTCGAGAAGGGCTTGATCAGCAGGTTTATGTTGATGAGTTAGTTAGCATTGATGGAGTCGCCGAGTTTGGCAAGTGGAAGCCTGAG
This sequence comes from Sicyos edulis, assembly GCA_036507275.1. Lineage (NCBI taxonomy): Eukaryota > Viridiplantae > Streptophyta > Magnoliopsida > Cucurbitales > Cucurbitaceae > Sicyos > Sicyos edulis. Next base: position 24,005,704 of record CM071847.1, read on the forward strand.
GAGCTTGATGCTTTAGAGAACTTGCTGGTAGCGGCAAGGTGGTTGACCAGGTTCGAGTTTATCATCCAAGTGTTGGGATGACCTGGTGTTCAGAGACCGATGACACGATGTTCGAGGTCGAGGCGTGCTGCTCAGTCTTTGTTTAATGCAAAGAGGTGTGGTGGTGGAAGTCCCCTGTGAGAGGCGGACCAGTAGAGTCTCCACCAGCCACCCGGGCGAATTGGCCAGCTGCCAAGTTAGTAGCTTTTGAGAAAGATGTAGAGACATCTTGTCCTCCTGCAAGTCTGCAGTCGTTTTGCAGCCAGTTCTTTTAGTACCCTCGTAGCCAGGGGGTATTGTGGAGTTTGCTTGTCAGGACCTAATCCGTCCGTGGTTTCTAGCTGGCTATTAGTGAGAAGCACCTTCTGTTAGCATGTTCTAGGTGTGGAGCTAGGTGCTGCCACCCGAGGGTTGGCCTGAGTATTCGTTGAGCGTCGAGTGGGATGCAGGAGTGGGCCTTGGCTTGTCTGTTAGACGTGATGTCAGAGAGTAGTCTACTCGAGTGTTGAGACTCTTGTGTAGAGCGCCATTGCCCTGTCACCTGGAGTGTGACCTTCCCTACCCCCAGAGGGGCTTAAAGCTCGTAAAGGGATGTTTGTGTTGTAAAGGATGTAGTGCCTGTTGGCACCAAGCTTTGGAAGGAGGCCTAGTTTCAGGCCAGTTGGCACTTTTGGTGCAGGTGGATCCAATCCCGCCGGAGTATAGCATCCCCACTAGCCTTGTACCCGTTTTTCTGAGGTTGCACTGTTTGGGTTGCATAAGAGATCTAGCTCGGTGGTAGTCGGAGGACTACAAGTGTGAGGTCGTTCGAGGGAAAGCAAGAGCTTTCAAGGTCACCAAGAGTTGGGTACAAAGGATGTTGTAGGTTGTTAAGTGCTAGCGCATTCGAGTTCTCGCGCTTGTGTTGTGGCCTTGTGAGCCGGTTTGTTGGTAGGGTGATTCGACTACCCTTGAGTTTCCTTGAATGCAGTAGAGTTGGCATCGATGATGCGTGGTTGGTCCAGCGTGGGAGCCATGTGTTGGATGGATTGTGCGGAGCACATTTGGTGGACACATTGGTATGTGGTTGTTAGCTTGGTGTGGTTATGCTCTTGTAGAGTGAGTTGGCCAATGGGGCGTTTCGTGGTGAGTTGACCCCGAGTGGGTTTGAACTCTTGTTGCTCCTTGCTAGTTGTGGCTCTTTTTGGAGGCAAAGGTTACCTTGTGTTAGAGTTCGTGTTGGATCTTAAGGAATCAAGTTGGGTGTGCACGCCAAAGGTACTCTTGTGTAGCCCGTTCCTTGGGGTATGTTTTGGGAACCACGAAAGGTTCGTGTTGAGAAACCAGTCTTTCGATCCTTTTGGTGTTAGGGCTTTAGTTCTTGGCAAGTGCCCTAATTTAGATCGTAAGGATACCGTGCTTGTAGCCGGGTTGTTGCTTAGGCAAGTTATGCTAGTTGGCCTTTGACACAGGTAGAGGAATTTCTTGTTGATCGATGGTTGGAGTTCGATTGGAACTAATCAAGGGCGGTGGTAGCAAAGCCGCGTAGTTTTTGTCCGTCATTGCTAAGAGTGTTGATCGGATCCCTACCCCGGTAGAAGCTATGATGTGGTCGATGCTTGAGTTGGAGGCGACACATTATGTAGTATTTCCGGTCTTCTTGGTCTTTCGAGGAGTTGGAGCACGCCAAAGATAGTCGAGATCTTTGGAGAGAGAGTTGTGCCCGTGTAGCCAGTTGTCTGTTAGACCGTTTGACGGTTGTGTGTGTCGGAGGGTGATCGGAGGAACCCTAGGTTGTGGAGAGCCTCACCAGAGCTCAGCCAGACCCAGGCAGTGTTCCTCGGTTGAGTTCTTTGAAAGCTTGTAGTCGGTTGACGAGCTAGTGTTGTTTTAGTACCTCGCGTTGGCTTCAAACTGTTATCTGTTGGTGCTTGTAGTTGGCCAAGGGTTGGTTCCCATGTTGTTGTAAGAGCTAGCTTGGTTGGAGCAAGCGGGCGTGGACCTGAGGACTTGCTCTTGTTTGGAAGGTTTCAAAAGTTGGCACCTCTTTCGGTGTTTGGATAGATCTTGCTAGTTCTAAGTTGGTGGTTCAATCGATTATGGAGTTTAGTTTGGAAGATGAGTTAGGCCTAAGCTAAAAGGAGGAAGTCATTCGTTTAGCCAGTTGGATTTGAGAGTTGCATGTCCTTGGAGGCGAGCTTCGCTAGTTGTAAGCTTGAGTTGAGTTCTGCAGAGCAAGCCTTTCTCAGGCTTTGCTCCTAGATGTTGCGCGTTCGTGGTTGGCATTTAGTTGAGCCAAAGTTGAGGGGTGGGCATAGGCGTGTCGTGGCATTGGTTGGTTAAACCTTTGAGTTGTTATCCTCGAGGTGTTGTGTTGCAAGTAGCCGCGTGTTGTTTTATTCTTTCTTTGCTTTCGAGATTTCCGGAGAGGTATGTTATTTGTTTTCTGTCTGGCGATAATCTCTTAGGCGATGGTGATCGGATTGCATTGGAAAGTTGTTGTCGGTCGATGAAGGGTTCCAATATATTAGTTTGGTGAGTGGAGCACATGCTGGACCTTGTCTTCTAAAGGTGGCCGTAGCTGAAGTTTCACCGGTGTGTTGGTGGTAGTATTGTTTGGTGAACGAGAAAAAGTGCCCCTTGGCTTTGGTGCTTGATTTCTCGTAAGATGGTTGCTTTAGTGTTGTGGGCGCATGCTAGTTGGAAAAGGTTGCCTAGGGATCGATCACCCGAGTTGGTGGTTCGAATTGGATTTCGTTAGGGATTGTAGGCAACCAGTGGGGTTCGCAGTCTCTTGCGAAGTAAGAGTAAACGATTTTGTTTCAAACACAGGAGGTTCGGTTGTTTGGTCGAGATGGTGAAGGGTCGAGGCTGTTTGATAACAACTATGAGCATTCGGAGAGAGTTCTGCCGGGAGCGTGGCGTAGAGTTTTAGAGCACTGTGACCCGTCCACGAGTTTCTTTGAGTAGCGCCATAGAGAGCGTTCGAGTTGGGTTAGCGAGGATAAGTGAGCCCTAGAGTCGTGAGACCGTTTGAGAGTTGGTGCGAGTCGGAGGGTGTGACTCACCGACTAGCTATCGCATGATTTCTTGAAGCTCGGTGTTAGTTCGGTTTTTGGTTGAGATAGTTTGTGGCGGACTCGGTGTCTTTTAGGCTTGGAGACTTTGGGAAACCAAGAGGTTCGGTTTCGAAGAAGGATTTGTGTTGTCTTAACCGGGAGCTTGGTTGGTTAAGAATCGAGTGGAGTTTTCCTAGAGTTGTTTTTCGTCTTAGGACTTTCGAGGACGAAAGTCTTAAAAGGAGGGAGTATTGTAACGGCCCGATTTTCTATTTCGTTTACCTGGTGATTTGGGTCATTATTCGGATGTTCGGATGGGCCGTTAGAGCTATTTTAACCCTTAGGGTATTTTGGTCTTTTGCCCCGGTCAGGTTTTGAGGATTTTCAAGATTTGGGGCCATTCTGCGCTTTGTCGAAGCTTAATGGTTGTTGGTTGCAAGACCCGAGAGGTTTGGGCAAGTTGTTTGGAAGTTTGGAGGTGTTTTAGAAAATAGCAAAATTAATTGTAATTTTGGTGCTTCCATTGGGTTTTGAGCCCTTGCCCTAAATGGTCTTGGGGAGTTCGTAGGAAAAGAGAGTTTTATTTTTAAAATAAGTTTGCTTCGGCCGGGTTTGGAAAGAGGAAGCTTTGGGAAGGGATTTTAGACCTATTTAATTAGGGAAAAAGGAAAGAAAATCAAGAAAATCCCTTTTCCCCTTCTTTTGCAATCTCTCTCTCTCTCTCTCTCTCTCTCTCTCTCCTAGCCGACCTCACCAAGAAACCCTCGCCGCCCTAGCCGCACCCCCCGTTCTTGTGATTGTATGAAATTTCCAGTGGGTAGGTTACATGTTTTCTCTTGCTTCCATATCGTGTTGCTCTTGTGTCCCCTGATATATTCTGTTAGTTCCATGCAAGGGGTTTAATTATCTTGGCATACCTCGTTCTATTTTATCCTGTTAGTTCCGTGCCAGACATAGGCAGGTGATGTATAGTGTAGAAGACTGTAGGGGTAACTAGTTTAGGTCCCGCTCGGGTAAGACCCCGATGGACATCCGGAGGTGTAAGACCCTGATGGGCATCCTAGGTGCGTAAGTCCCCGATGGGCATCACTGAGTTGGAGGTGTAAGACCCCGATGGGCATCACTGAGTTGGAGGTGTAAGACCCCGATGGGCATCCTAGGTGTGTAAGACCCTGATGGGCATCACTGAGTTGGAGGTGTAAGACCACGATGGGCATCCTAGGTGTGTAAGTCCCGATGGGCATCAACGAGTTGGAGGTGTAAGACCCCGATGGGCATCCTAGGTGTGTAAGTCCCCGATGGGCATCACTGAGTTGGAGGTGTAAGACCCCGATGGGCATCCTAGGTGTGTAAGTCCCCGATGGGCATCACTGAGTTGGAGGTGTAAGACCCCGATGGGCATCCTAGGTGTGTAAGTCCCTCGATGGGCATCACCGAGTTGGAGGTGTAAGACCCGATGGGCATCCTAGGTGTGTAAGTCCCTGATGGGCATCACTGAGTTGGAGGTGTAAGACCCTGATGGGCATCCTAGGTGTGTAAGTCCCTGATGGGCATCACTGAGTTGGAGGTGTAAGACCCTGATGGGCATCCTAGGTGTGTAAGTCCCCGATGGGCATCACTGAGTTGGAGGTGTAAGACCCCGATGGGCATCCTAGGTGTGTAAGTCCCCGATGGGCATCACTGAGTTGGAGGTGTAAGACCCCGATGGGCATCCTAGGTGTGTAAGACCCCACTGGGCATCACTGAGTCCTAGGTTGTGTAAGGCCCGAAGGGCATCCAAGTGTAGAACCTAGGATAGGCAGTAGATGAAAGCCATTGAATAGGCTCGCTCTAGAAGTAGCTCATAGCCTAATTCAACCGTTTTGCTCTAAGTCATTGTTTTATTTGCATGTATACTAGGGTGCTAGATGACTGATGTATCGTATTGTACCCCAGTTGGGGATTCTTACTGAGTATGTTTATACTCACCCTTATTTCTGTGGTTTTTCCACCAGGTAACTTGGGACAACACCAGGATGGCTAGCGGAGGGAGCTGTTTGATCATGGGGGGCCACCAGCACTCTGTCGTTTATTGTTTGCATTTATTTATTCAGCATGTAGATGGACATGAGTCCTAGGGGAATGATGTTAAAGTTGTTTAAACTGGTTTTGAATGTTCTTTTATAAATCACGGCGGGCTTATTTTACCTTGATTGGATTTGCTTATGAAAATTGTTGGTTATGTTTTAAGTGTTCCCGTTTCCAAATGTTTTGAAAAAGTTTTAAATATGAGCACTAAACCGCTTGTTGAAATATTTAACTTGCATGCTGAGTGAGGACCTAGGTTTAGGACCGTATTCCAGGTCGGGTCCTTACAACAAGGCTCGGGCCAAGCCAACACACACAAGCAGGCTGTCGGCAGGGCTAGCTGGAGTGCGAGGCGGTGCGCCCGGGCGCGAGCTAGAAGCGCGTTGGGGCGCGGCTTCGACACGGGAGCTCGGGCGGGCGAAGCGAGCGCGCACGGCGCGGCTCGAGCTCGGCTGGGCGACGACACACGGCGTGGCTTGGCAGAGGACGACAAACGGGCGCGCGCGCGAGGCGACGCGATGCGACAGGCTCGGGGCTGCTCGATCTGGTGCGGGGACGGCCTGCTACAGGGCACACGGACCAGGGCGACAAGGAGACGGCCTGGGCGAGGCAGATCTGGGCTCGGCGCTGGACATGGGCGACGCGATCGGGTAGGCTACAAACGGCGCGATCTGGTCTGGGGCTGCTGGTGGCTCGACAGCGGTCGCGGCACGAGGCGGCAATCGAGCGGCAGAGCAGTCGGTCGCGCGCAGCGGCAGGCCCAGGCGGCGGCTGCTCGCTCGGCACGCGTCTGTCTGGGCTCGAGCGAGCTCGGGCGTGGCGTATTTGGGCGGCCAAGGGGGCGAGCTAGGGCTGGGAGGAGAGGGCCAAGGGAGGGGGCTCGGGTTGGAGGAGAGAGAAAGGGAAATTTTGGGAAAAAAAAATGAGATTTTTTTCTTTTTCTTTTTCTCTTTTATTCAATTTCCAACCTTATCCAAATAAAAATCCAATTTATCCATTTTCCAATTTTTTTCCAAAAATCCTTAAAATCCTTAAATCTCATTTCCCGGCTTCCTCCATCGAGACCCAACTAAAGCAACCTTTTCCAATCAACAAATCTCACTGAAATCAGCCTCCCAAAACAACACTGAAAGCCCGGGCTCGAAGCCCTGAAAAACCACAAATCCTGCCCAGGGAGCAAAAAGACCAAAATGCTCCTAAGGGACAAAATAGCTCTAACGGCCCAACCGAACCACTGAATCTGAACCCGAAACTCCTCGAGAACCGGGATAGAAAACTGGGCCGTTACAAAGACCCTCGGAGATGTCCCAGGATTGGTTATGAGAGCAAATCATTAGGCCAGAAGTAGGAGACTTCAGAGGATTCCAGATTCTGCCTTGTAAGCTCGTTGAGCTATGATCTGTGTTGGTAACTGTTTGCATGTATACTAGGGTGCTAGATGATTGATGTATCGTATTGTACCCCAGTTGGGGATTCTTATTGAGTATGTTTATACTCACCCTTATTTCTGTGGTTTTCCACGGGTAACTTGGGGCGGCAGGGACAACAGCTAAGCGGAGGAGCGATTGATCATGGGAACCGCCCAGGCACTCTGTCTTTTATTGTTTGCATAATTTGTTCAAATGTGTAGCGGATAGGAGTCCTAGGGGGACGTTTTTAAAAGTTGTTTAAATTGTATTGTATGATTTTATAAACACTGGCCAGGCTTGTTTTACTTTGTTGGCTTTGCTTAAATGAAGGTTGTTGTTTATGTTTTAAGTGTCCCCACTTTTAAATGTTTTGAAAGGTTTTAAATATGAGCACTAAACCGCTTGATGAAGTATTTAACTTGCATGCTGAGTGAGAACCTAGGTTTAGGACCGTGTTTTGGGTCGGGTTCTTACACTAACCCTACCGGTAGGCCCTGCAATCTTGGGTGAGGGTGGTAGTCTGCGCGATGCCCCAACGGTCGTGTAACGACCCAGGTTTTTCATCCCGATCTTCCAGGTATGCCCTAGAGGTAATTTGGTAATTTGGTCGGGCCGTCAGGGCCGTTTGTGTCTTTTCCAGTTACTAAAATTATTGGATGGATTTATGTAGGTTTTTGGAGGGATTTGTGGTTTGGTTTGAGCAAGGTTTGATGCAAAAGTAAAAATAAAGGAAATTATGCTGCAGCTGGGGTTTGAACCCGGGTCTCCTGGAAAGCTTATGGGGATGTGTGCCAATTGAGCCATTAGGTGCTCTTGTTGCTCTTCCTGCATCATCTTATGGTTAGCCTTGGATTTTGGATTTTTGGTGCATTTGGTTAAATGAAATAGAAATTAGGTTTATTCCATCTTCTTCTCCAAATCACCTCTTGGCCGCACAAGCTTTCCTCTCCATAGCCTTTGCCGATTCTTCTTTCCCTTGCATCTCCTTGGGTTCGATCATCATCATTCCGGGTAAGTCTTCATCCTCTTCATCTCCTCATTTGGTTATTGATCTTTGGCGAAGGTAAGAAGTAGAGTGTTGTGTGTGTTGTGTGGTTTGCGGCCCAGAGAGAGAAGCCGACAAAGCGACCATCGTCGCCGTCCAGTAGCCAGCCCCTCGCCCGATCTGTTGAAGCGGCCGCCGCCGCGCCCGGGGGACGGCCGCCGCGCGCGATCGCCCGCCGCCATCACTCGCCGTCGCCGCACGCCGCCATCGCTCGCCGGTCGCGCGAGATCCACCGTCGCGACCCTCCCGCACGCCATCGCTCGTCGTCGTGCGGTCGCGCGCAGCAGCGGATGCGACGCCAGCGCCCGCGCGCGCGCGCGCCGCCGCTGCTCGCCCCGCGCGCAGCGCGTCGCGTCGCTGCTCGCTGCCGCGCCAGCGCCCTGCGCGCCGCCCGCCGCCGCTTCGCCGGGCGCCCGAGACGCTCGCCGCCAAGCGCTCGCGCGTCCTGCCGTGCATCGATCTTGCCGTCACCGTGCGATCTGCCAGCCAGCGCGCCTAGCCTGCCGTGCAGCGCCCAGGCCGTGCCGTGCCAGGCTGCCAGCGACTCTAAGCTCGTGTCGCCGTGCGCGTGAGTTCCCGAGCCGAGCTTGCATTTCTATTGTTTTTAGACTTTTTAGGTATTGACTATTATTGGTTTGTTAGGTTCCCGCTCGCTAGCTCGGGATTGTTCCATGACTTAGGATTTGTGTGTAGAAGCCTTGACCAAGGTAAGGATTTCTTCACCGGAGTTGTGTGGGCCTGCGGTATATTTGTGATTGTTGTTTTGTATGCTGTGTATGATTATTAGCATGTTTAGCCCTAGGTGCTCTGTTACAATTCTGATGGCATGAACTCTTGTATTGTTTCTCATGTTAGCCCATGCTAGGTTGTTCCATTCGGCATGTTCGATATCTGTTCTTGCTTCGTAGTATCATGCTAGGTTCCTTGTATCTGTTGAGCACGTATTGGACTGCATTGAATGAATTGTTATTATTGCTATGGTTTAGAGTTCGTAGGTAGCATCATCCGGGCGGATGCATAACGTAACTTGCATCCCAGACGGGGACGTGCGAGATGGTACTCGAGTCCACGATCCCGTTAGGGTTTAGCTAACCCTAACGGTGGCCTCCGCAATCTTGGGTGAGGTGGCGGTCGTTAAATGCCCCAACGGTCGGGATGATGACTTGGCATTGCCTCGTCCCGGCGATCGGCACGTCCTCGGCGTGTTCGGCCGTAGCCCTTGATTGCCACTGTTAGGGCAAGGACCGCTTCTGGTGTAAGCCTACCACGGCCGGTTCCTTAGCCTCAGTGCGGTGGTGGTGCAGGTGACATAGTTCACGTGTCCAGTCTCACACCCCTATGTCGGTGACACCGATCCGGAGATTTAGTTAGGCATGGTGGTGAACTCAGGCGACTTGCCACTGGACCGGCACCCCCGAGTTTGCGGTAGCATGCGGTGCGCGCTTACGCTCATTCTGGCGCCGATCGGAGAGCTCCTCGGGATCTTGAGCGATGCACCTTTCCTATCGACGATGAGACGGTGAGGCCGAGATTTGTTCCGTATAGGGCGTATAGTGTGATGTGGTATTTCCGGACTAAGACCACGAGTTGGCATCCGAGGTCCAAGTGTGGACTTAGCTATGTGCTCCGCTCTGTGTTTATATTCATAGCTTGCATACATTCTTCTAGATGATCTTTTATATCGTATTGTACCCGGTTGGGATTCTTCTTGAGTAATTCGTTACTCACCCTTATTTTGTGGTTTTCCACGAGTAACCAAGGCGCGAGGCGGGATGGTCAAGGAGGAGCTGTGATCATGGAATCCTGCTTTGTCATCTCGACTTTTCTTATGTTATGACTCTTTTAGTTATTTTTCCCCGAATGCATGTGGCGGACACACGAGCCCTAGGATACTTTTCGGAATTATTTGTGGATTCCAGCTTTGTTGAATTTGAGGATGTTTTAAATGTTTTTAATAAAATCTCTCGATCGAGTAAATCGTTGGAAATGTATTTGTCTGTGAAAGCAGTGCTTGGAGACGAGGGGACGAGTTTGATGAGACTTTATTGTTCTGAATGAATCTTGAATGTTTTGATTTAATGGGAATCCGAAAACTTTATTTGCATCATGTCTTTTCCTTTTAATTCATGCATTGGGGTAAAGGCCTATTTAGTGCCCTTTTTGGGTCGGGTCTTTACAGGTCGGGACGATGACTTGGAAATGCCTAGTCCCCGGCAGTCGACACGTCCTCAGCGTGTTCGACAGTAGCCCTTGATTGCCACCTGTTAGGGTAAGGACGGCTTCCTGGTGTAAGCCTACCACGACCGATTCCTTAGCCTCAGGTGCGGTGGTTCAGGCGGACGTAGTTCACGTGTCCAGGTCTCACACCCCTATGTTAGTGACACCGATCCAGAGATTTAGTTAGGCATGGTGACTGGATCTGGGCAGCTTGACACTAGACCCGGCAACCCCCAGAGTCTGCAGTAGCATGCGGTGCGCGCTTACGCTCATTACAACGCCGACTGGAGAGCTCCTCGAGATTGTGAGCTAGTGCACCTTTCGTATCGACAGTAGACATTCATCTAGATGACCATGTATATCGTATTGTACCACTGTTGGGGATTCTTACTGAGTAATTCTAAAAGACCCGACCCAAAAAGGGCTCTAAATGGGCCCTTACCCCAATGCATGCATTCAAAGTAAAGGACAATATGCAAATATGAGTTCGGATTCCAATTAAAACTTAAAACATTCAACAATCAAACAGAAATCATAACAGTTTACTAAAACCTGTTCCTGTCTCCAAGTACCTGTTTCAGGACAAATACATTTCCAAAGTTTACTCTGATCAGAGATTTATTCAAATCATTCAAAACCTTCTCAGATACAACAATGCTAGAATCCACAAAAACATTGAGAAAACATCCTAGGGCTCCGTGCCCGACTACATGCATTCAGGGGAAAATAAAAAGACAAGAGTCATAACATAAAAAGTCACAGACGACAGCAGGTTCCCATGATCACAGCTCCTCCTTCAGCCATCCTGTCTCGCACCTTGGTTACCTGTGGAAAACCACAAAATAAGGGTGAGTAACGAATTACTCAGTAAGAATCCCCAACCGGGGTACAATACGATATACATGGTCATCTAGCCGAAAGATATGCAAGCTATGAATATAAACACAAAATAGAGCACATAGCTTAAGTCCACACTTGGACCTCGGATGCCAACTCAGGGTCTTAGTCCGGAATAATCCACCACACAATACGCCCTATACGAGAAACAAGTCTCGGCCTCGGCTGCCTCTCTCGCGATCGTCTGAAAAGGTGCACTAGCTCAAGATCTGAGGAGCTCTCCGGTCGGCGTTGTAATGAGCGTAAGCGTACCACGCATGCTCTGCGCGGACCATGGGGTGCCGGGTCTAGTGGCAAGGCTGCCCATGTCCAGTCACCATGCCTAACTAAATCTCTAGATCGGTGTCACTGACATAGGGGTGTGAGACCTGGACACGTGAACTATGTTAGCCTGAACCACCACACCTGAGGCTAAGGAATCGGTCGTGGTAGGCTTACACCAGGAAGCCGTCCTTGCCCTAACAGGTGGCAATCGAGGCTACTGCCGAACACGCCGAGGACGTGCTTGCGGCTTCGGGGCGAGGCAATGCCAAGTCATCATCCCGACCGTTGGGGCATTTAACAGTCTGCCACCCTCACCCAAGAATGCAGGGCCTACCGGTCGGGTTAGCTAAACCCTAACGGGGTCCAGGGACGGAGTACTACCTCGTACGTCCCTGCCATGGATGCAAGATACTTTATGCATACGGGCCCAGATGATGCAACCTACCTACACTCTAACCCATCATATCAATAACATACAATCCAATACAATCCAATACGTGCTCAACAGAAACAACGAGCCTAGCATGATACTACGAAACAAGAACAGATACGAGCATGCCAGAAAAGAACAACCTAGCATGGACTAACATGAGAAACAACATAAAGAATCATGCCAGTCGGGAATTTAGAACAGAACACCTATCGCTAAACATGCTGATAAACACGAACAAACACACAAACAACAATCACATATAATATCGCAGGGCCCACACAACTCCGATAAGAAATCCTTACACCGGAGGCAACAACACACACAAAAACCTAAGCTGCGATCGAACCCGAGCTAGCTACCGAGAACCTAACAAAAACAATGATAATCACAATCCATATGCCTAAATATAATAAAATAAACAAGGCTCGGCTCGGGAGCAACTCACGCGGCTCGGCTGACACGCTGACGGCAGCAAAGACGGCGGCGTGGCGGAAATTGCTTCTTTGGCGCCGCATGGCGCGCAGATGGCGCAGTGGAGCTGGCGCCGCACGGCGGAGAGGGGCACGGATGGGCGCGCTGCACGGCTGCACGGCGCTGCGCGCGGATGCGAACATCATGAGAAATGGGCGGCGAAGCGCAGCGGCACGGCATCTTGGCGCCGACGGCGCCGACGCGGGGGACGGCGGCGGCCGCCCAGCGCGAGCTCGGCAGGGCGATGGCGTCGCACGCGGACGGGCTGGCACGCAGCGGCGAGCGAACAACGCGCGCGGCCGACGGTGGCGGGAACGCTGCGATGCGTGAATGCGACGGCCTCTGCTGGCGCTGGGTGGGCTGCGATGGCTCAGTGCGTCTGGGCTGCGTCTTCTTTGGGCGCTGAAATTCTTTGTGCGCGATCTGGGCTGGGCTGCTCGGCTGGGTTGCTTGGCTGGCCAGAACGACACTCGGAGGACTCTCAGAAGAAGACTCACGCAAGATGGCTAGAGAGAAGAGGGTTGGGCAGCCATGGGGGGTTTGGAGAATAAAACACAAAAACCTAATTTCCTTTCATTTAATCAAATGCACCAAAACCCGAAGAACCCAAGGCTAACTAGGATATCTTTGCGGAGAGAGGAACAAAAACACACAGTGGCTCAAGCGGCAAGGCTCTCATCTAACACACAAGGCCACCCTGGCTCAAACCCCGGCTGCAACACAATTTTCCTATATTTTAACTTTTGCATCTATCCTTGCTCAAACTCATCCACAAAGCCTCAAAAACTTACATAAATTCATCCAATAATTTTAGCAACTGCAAAAAGACATAAACGGCCTTGACGGCCCGACCAAATTACCAAAATACCTGTAGGGCATACCTGGAAGACCGGGATGAAAACCTGGGCCATTACAATATTCCCTCCTTTTTATGACTTTCATCCTCGAAAGTCCTTAAGACTGAAATAGCACAGGATACTGCAATCTCATCCCGTCTTCCCCGCTAACGAGCGGCCTCCTCAGAACTCTGACTCCTCCACTGAACTTTTACCAAACGGATGTCACGATTACGCAACGTCTTCGTCTCAAAGACTAGAATACTCAAAGGCTTCCCCTCGAAGCTCAAATCCCCAATTAGCTGCAAAGGCTCAAAGCCCACAATGAGCGATGGGTTCGACACAAACTGCCTCACACCGATACATGAGAACACTGCACACGGCTGACAATGACACAAAAAGCTAACCAATAAGCAACTCTGCCAATCCTCTCGAGAATCTCCAAACGGACCAACAAACTGGGACTTAACTTCCCTCGCTTACAAAACCTCAACACACCCACCATCGATGCAACCTTAAAACATGAGCTGTCCAACCTCAAACTCTAAAGCTCGACGCCAAACATCTGCGTAACTTTCCTGCCTGCTCTGAGCTATCAACCTACGAGCTCGATACTCCTGCACATCACCTCTGGTCAAATGCAGCAACTCAGCACCCCAACACGAAACTGATGGCCACCAACCTTTTCCCAGAACACTGAAATCCTGCAATACTTACCATACAATGCCTCAATGGAACCACAAGAACTGACCGCTGAGAACTGCAACCCAAGGCAACCTCATAAACCACACTGGTCTCTCGCTGCCTAATCACGGAAACACCAACTCGCAACAAGCTGCAAAGGTTCTGGATCACTCCCCCCAAAAGACCATCGGTCAGAGGGTGAAAACACTACAGGACTACACTCGGCTCATAAGCCTCTTAACAACGCTCTCCAGAACCACGGTTCATCAACGCACTGCCTAGAAAAACCTTTGTTGCCACACCCTGGTGCCAACAACTCCAGCCTGAAACTGACATGCCTCTACTCCAAAGAAATGGCCTCTGCACACGAAACGAGGTGCGAGCTCTAGCTACTGAAACCAATCCTCCAAAAATCTTAACTCACTCAACAACCTCGACTAACTGACAGCTCCCACACGGAACTTACAACCCAACAACTTGAGTGCTACGAACTCGGAAGCCCAAACAACTACAAACTGCATAGCTATGCCAATCCACTCAACTCTAGCTTGACTCAAATCACTGGCTGGACAAGACAGCCCGCAAATAACCAGGCCCCAGAGGGCTCCCTCCACTAAGCTTACCTCCATGCAATCAACGAAACCAAGTTCGTCCCCTTAAAAGACACATCTCACAAGTCCAAATGATAACACATACAGGCTTATACCCTCTGGATTAAGCTCATTGCTCCTACCCACTGAACTTCGTAGACGGAACTCCGCTACCTGGTCAAGACCAACTACCAAGAACAAGAATACCAACAGTGGTTGGCAGAGCACAAGCTACACTAACCAGCAAGGATCCCTCAATAGGTCAAGACCCTGATCCAGCCACAATGGTGCAACCTCATCCACAACTGAAACAAAGGGGCCTTCAACTACAAAGGTGCAACAGCTTCCAAGCCAACACACAAAACCTTAACCGACTAGGCCAAACACTCATAGGAGTAGAACAACCCTTACTACAACTTCCAGAACACCACTCAAGAGTCCGCTTAACTCGACAAACAACTGCTTCCAAGCAACCAACAACTTTTCCTTCTTGCTAGCACCACTACCACCAACTCCAAGACCAAGGAATAAGCTGACAACTCATAAGAGGAAACAGATCCTTACAAGAGAACAACCGAAGGACAGAGAGCTCCACACACGCTCGCTGTCTTGCTCCGCTAACGCAACAACATCTAAATCTCACTGGGCAACAATAGGAGGTTCCACCACAGACTGAACCGCCAACCACAAACTAGCCAAGACACACCTCCACACCAAAGGAGGGCAACTCTCAACATCCTGGAAACAGGAGAAACAACCGACAGGGCACGAACCACTCGCCCCACGAGCAAACTAACTTCTAGCACCTCAAAATCACACCTTGATCAACACCAAGCACCAACTTTCCACCACACTGAACCAATCCAGACTCTACTCCAAACAAACTCTAGCTTACTAGCCTACCAAAACTGCCAGCAACTCACCCGAGGCTACCACCTACACGACTCCGACTTGCCAACTGAAACTCACTACCTGGGCCTGACTGAGCTCTGGTGAGGCTCTCCACAACTAGAGTTCTTCGGCAACCCTCGACACACACTGTCGTCTAACGGTCTAACAGCCAACTGCCTGAACCTACAACTCCTTTTTCCAGCATCACAACCATGCTGGCCTACTCCGAACCTCGAAACCAAAAGACCAGAAATGCTTCAGAATGTATCATCCTCCTACTCAAAGCATCAGCCACATCGTAGCTTCAACCCAGGGTAAGGATTCCGAGCAACACCCTTAGCAACTACGGTTAGGAACTACGTGGCTTCACTACAACTACCATTTGTTCAGTACCATCTGAACTCCAACCAAGATCAACAAGAGGTTCCACAAACCAAGCTTAGGTCCAACCTAACAAAACTTGCCTAAACAACAACCCGACTACGAGCACGGTATCCTTACAACCTCTACTAAAGCCTTACAACATCCATCTGGAGTCCAACTCCTCCAAGAACTGAGCACCAGTTCTCCAATGCAAACCCTCTATGGTTCAGAAACTCTCGCCACCAGAACGAACTACACAAAACACACTTATCTGCACAACTCTCAACCTTCCTTTAGAAATCCAAGACTAACAGGTGCTTTCCAAAAGGCAACACTAACTTCTGGCAGAGATACAATCAACCAAAGGAACACCAAAAGTTCCATCTCCACACGATACTCGAAGCTGCGGCAACCTTGCTCTACTAAAGCATAACAATGCCAAACCAAACTTACTTTATACCAAGCCTCTACCAAGTGTGCTTACACATAAGGCGTCCAACTCCTCTCATAAGGCATCCTACCAATCTCATAGGCATCCAACTCGCCTCATAGGCATCCAGCTCATCTCATAGGCATTCAACTCGCCTCATAGGCATCCAGCTCATCTCATAGGCATCCAACTCGCCTCATAGGCATCCAGCTCATCTCATAGGCATCCTTTCACATGTAGTCCTTCGACTACCACTGAACTAGCCCTCTTGCACGGCCTAAACAGGTGCAACTGCCACAAACGGATCGAAAGGCTAAAGGAGTGTGCTGAACTCAGGACAGGATATAGAACCATCTGCTATACCCATGCCAAACTCAGGCCTGAACCAGACTTAGTGCCAAAGCGGCACACCAACCATGCACCTCAAGTGCCACTACTACCAAATCCACCTCTTACTACAACTGGGGCCAAGAAGGTCACAACCTCAAGTGACAAAAACTAAGGCTAGGCATACAAGGGCTCAAAACTCAGACAACCCTGACTATGACTTCTCATCTAACTGAAGTCTAACGGCCTACTCTTGCATCTCCACCTGATGCTCACCAAAACTCTGGCCGGTTCTCTCAACATGCAGCAGCTAGCCCTACTCTAGGGCTCACCATAAGAAGAGTGCTCAACTCTATTAAACAACTGGAAAACCACCAACGGATCAAGTCCGATGGGAACACTGCTCGCTGCACCCTTAACTACAGGGTTCCGACTTACTGGCTGCAACACAACAACACTTATAAGAGAACAAAGATGTCTCAGCAACCTCCTCGGAGGCTACCAACTCTGCAGCTACTCATTGGGCAATCAAACAATCTGCTAAGGTTCAAGATCCACACCTGAACTACCCAGGCTAGCCCACTCTGGGACCTGCTCCACAAGCATCAACATGAGCAAAAGCCAAAGCTAACTCCTCTCCTGGAGTGGTACACCAGGGCAAAACACCTCCACCCTCTCACTAGGGGAATTCACAACTGGGTCACACCGCAAGGGCCTACGAGAGTCTAACCTCTGCCTCTCTCTGGGACGGTGTCCCAGCGGTATCTGAATCTATCTGGATACCCTGACAAGCAGCAAACATACATCTTACACTGCGAGAAGTTGGCATGATGGTGCTTAGGACCAAAACCAACAACGAGTCAGAACCTGCTCGTCTCCGCTCCACAACACTAAACAAGGCATACACTAGATGAAAAGTATTGTAAATTCTTAACCCTTTTCTAAAAACAGAAAACTTAGGCGTACCTGATGACTGTCAGAGTGCTGGTGATCATGGGGAAAACGACCTACAACAAAAGGTCAGTCTACAGAATCTATGACTCTGGCTCTGATACCAACTGTAAAGACCCGACCCAAAAGAGGTTCTAAATGGGCCCTTACCCCAATGCATGCATTCAAAGTAAAGGACAATATGCAAATATGAGTTCGGATTCCAATTAAAACTTAAAACATTCAACAATCAAACAGAAATCATAACAGTTTACTGAAACCTGTTCCTGTCTCCAAGTACCTGTTTTAGGACAAATACATTTTCAAAGTTTACTCTGATCAGAGATTTATTAAAATCATTCAAAACCTTCTCAGATACCACAATGCTCGAATCCACAAAAACATTGAGAAAACATCCTAGGGCTCCGTGCCCGACTACATGCATTCAGGGGAAAATAAAAAGACAAGAGTCATAACATAAAAAGTCACAGACGACAGCAGGTTCCCATGATCACAGCTCCTCCTTCAGCCATCCTGTCTCACACCTTGGTTACCTATGGAAAACCACAAAATAAGGGTGAGTAACGAATTACTCAGAAAGAATCCCCAACCGGGGTACAATACGATATACATGGTCATCTAGCCGAAAGATATGCAAGCTATGAATATAAACACAGAATAGAGCACATAGCTTACGTCCACCCTTGGACATCGGATGCCAACTCAGGGTCTTAGTCCGGAATAATCCACCACACAATACGCTCTATACGAGAAACAAGTCTCGGCCTCGGCGCTCATCGTCGAGTCGTCGAAAGGTGCACTAGCTCAAGATCCCGAGGAGCTCTCCGGTCGTGTTGTAATGAGCGTAAGCATGCACCGCGTGCTCTGCGCACTACTATGGGGTGCCGGTCTAGTGGCAAGCTGCCCATGTCCAATCACCATGCCTAACTAAATCTCCGGATCGGTGTCACCGACATAGGGTGTGAGACACGGACACGTGAACTATGTCGGCTGAACCACCGCACTTTGAGGCTAAGGAATCGGTCGTGGTAGGCTTACACTAGGAAGCCGTCCTTGCCCTAATAGGTGGCAATCTGTAACGGCCCAGTTTTCTATTCCAGTTCTCGAGGTGCTTCTTCGTTCGGTTCGATGGTTCGGTTGGGCCGTTAGAGCTGCTTTTGACCCTTAGGGTATTTTGGTCTTTTGCTCCCGGGCGGGATTTGTGGATTTTCGGGGTTTCGAGGCGCTCCCGCCTTTGTTGAGAGCTTGTATGTTGGTGGTCATGAGTCCCGAGATGTTTGGGCTATTCGTTTGGGAGTTCGGTTGTGATTTGGGTTTTGGGCAAAGTGATCTTTGTTTGGGTGTTTCCTTTGGGATTCGAGCCCAGGCCCTTAGAGTGATTTGGGAGTTTGTTTTAGTGAGAGTTATTGTTTGGAAAAGGTTGCTTCAGCCGGGTCTCGAAGGAGGAAGCCGGGAAATGGGATTTAAGGACTTTAAGGCTTGTTTTAATTAGGAAAAAGGGAAGAAAAATCAAGAAAGTCCCTTTCCCCTTGTTTTGCAATCTCTCTCTCTCTCTCTCTCTCTCTCTCTCTCTCTCTCTCTCCTAGCCGACCTCACCAAGAAGACCCAACCCTAGCCACCCAGCCAAGCCCAAGCCGCACCACACCACCGGCCATCGACCGCTCGGCCAAGATAGCCCTCCGCCACCGCGCACGATCGCACTCCATCGCCCCATCGCCACCAGTGCGCCCGGATCGTTGCATCGTCGGCCCTAGCCGCGCCCTCGCACCAGGCCGCCCAGGTCACCCATGCCGCGCCGTGCCGAGCCACCCCTGCGTCCGATCGCGTCGCCCTCGCCCTAGTTGCGCCGAGCCCGGATCTGCTTCGCCCAGGCCGTCTCCGTGTCGCCTAGGTCGCGCCGAGCCCAGATCGGCATCGCCCTGGCCGTCTCCGTGTCGCCCAGGTCCGTGTCGAGTCGCCCGAGCCCTCGGCGCACCGAGTCGCTCGCCCACAGAGGTCGCCGTGCCTTCCCGAGCGCCCCGAGCCCATCGCGTCGCCTCGTGCGCGCGCCGCGCGTCTGCCGTCTTACGCCAAGCCGCGCCGTGTGTCGCCGCCAGCCGAGCTCGAGCCGCTTGCGCTTTTGCTTCCCGCCCAGCGCGCGCGTGTGCTGCGCCGGCGCCCACCCTGCTGCGCCCATGCTGCGCGCGCGCCTGCATCTGCGCCCACTGTGCCCAGCGCTTTGTGCCCAGCGCCCGACCTGACGATGTGTCTTTGGTTGGCTGAGCCTTGTGGCTTCTCGGATGGTATTTTCCCGAGTCTTTTCTTCGTTGGGCCCCGATTTTTGTTGGTCTTTGTTTAGGGATTTGATTTGGGCTGCTTTATTTTATGTTTAGGTTGTTTGGGTTCGATTAGAGGCTCGAGGATCGCTTGGTTGAGTTATGATTATTTTCTCGCTTGTCCTGTAAGGATTTCTTACCGTGGTTGTGTGGACCTGCGATATGTCTCGATTGTGCCTTGTATGTTTGCTTTGATTGTTATGAGCATGATAGTGATAGGCGACTTTGTTTGATCTCTTGCTAGCATGTTTGTTGATTTTACATGTTAGTGCCATGCTAGGTTTGTTCTTCCAAAGATGCTTGTGATTCTGTTTAAGTTGTAGTATCATGCTAGGTAAACGTGATTGTTGTCGGTCATTGCTTGCTAGCCGAATCATTGAGTTACTCGGTATTCTTGGATAGAGTAGTAGGGTTTGTCATCATCCGGTGAGGCGAGAGCGGACATAACGTACTTTGTCCCCACAGTCGGGGAGTAGAGCGAAGCATAACGTACATTGCTTCCCCGGCGGCCGATGTGGATGTAGCTACCACATCGGCATAAGCCTAGTTTGTAGCTCGCTAGAGCGGAACCACCGCCAGCGGTGCAAGCTGCCTTGGCGGTTCTTAGCTTCAGTGTCGGTGGTACAGCAGTGCGCACAGATGAGTGCCGAGGGCCTCGCACTCTTGTGTTCGGTGACACCGTTTCCGAGTCTTAGGCATGCGTGCTGGCCGCGTAGTTTGCCCTTAGGCCCCGCATTTACGCCGGTTGCGAGAAGAGCATCATGCGGTGTGCGCGCACACAGCGTTAGTAGCCGGTTCGGAGAGCTCCCCGGGCTAATGTTCGTGAGTACACCAGTTCCTTCCAGATTTAGAGCCGGCTGCGGGTACTCTCCGATAGTCCAGATTGTTAGCGAGGGTAAGAGGCCCTTGAGGACACCCATTGGGATTGGCTTTTGAGCTAATCAATTGGTCGAGGAGAAAGACCCTCGAGGGTGTCGGACATCTTGGGATCGGTTTTGAGTGATCAATTGGCCGAGGAGAAAGACCCTCGGAGATGTCCCGGATTGGTTATGAGAACCAATCATTAGGCCTAAGTAGGAGACTTCCGATGATTCCGGAAGTAAGAGACTTCCGATGTTTCCAGATCTTGTGTTATAAGCTCGTTGAGCTATGATCTGTGTTGGTAGTTGTTTGCTTGCATATTGAGGTGCTAGATGGTGATGTATCGTATTGTACCCCGGTTGGGATTCTTCTTGAGTATGTTTATACTCACCCTTATTTATCTTTCAGTAACTCGAGACAACACCGGGAGGGCTAGCGGAGGGAGCGATTGATCATGGGGAACCGCCGGCACTCTGTCTTTATTTATTGCATTGTTTATTCGGCATGTAGATGGACAGAGTCCTAGGGAACATTGTTTAAAAACGTTGCTTAAATTGTATTGTACATTTTATTAAACAACGCCGAGATGTTTTAATTTGTTGGATTGTTTAAACTTAAATTGTTGGTTATGTTTTAAGGGCTCCCCCTTCTCATATGTTTTGAAAGGTTTTTAAATGTAAGCTCTAAACCGCTTGTTATCATATTTAACTTGCATCTTGAGTAAGATCCCGTGTTTAGGACCATGTTTTGGGTCGGGTTCTTACAGATTGGTATCGAGCACGAGTCATAGATTCTCGTAGACTAACTGCTTTGTAGGTTGTTGTTCCCATGATCATCGGCACTCCACGGCCGCTTGGTTTGTCCGAGTTCAATTAAGTTAAGGGTAAGAATTTACAATACTTTTCTTCTAGCTTTTATGCATGTGTAGAGTTGTGGAGCGGAGACGAGCGGTGTTCGACTCGTTGTTGGTTTGGGCTTAGAGAGAGCCATCATGCCAACTTTTCCGCAGTCACGAGTAGTTTGATGAGCGGTGAGAGCCCCGTGTGGGCCAATTTTGTTGCTTTGTGCGGATCGCCGGTGTGTGTCGATCGCACTCGAGAGGGAGGCGAGATTAGACTCCCATAGGCCATTTGTGGCCTAGTTGTTGGTTTCTCCCCTAGTGAGAGGGTGGAGGTGCCTTGTGCGGTCGCCGATATGTTGATTGCACTCGAGGAGCGGGGCGCTTGGCATGTCGACCAAGGAGTTGGGCGATCTTGTTGATGTTGAGGCCGCGTCCCCGGGTTGTTTAGCCCTTTGGCGAGTTGGCCACGGCGATTGAGTTGCCTAGAGGAGGGGTAGAGGCTAGCTCGCCTCAGTATGACTCCTTGAGCAGAGTGTGCTCCAGGCCATGTGAGATTTGTTGGCGTGTCTTTAGCTATCGAGAGCAAAAAGACCAGGCGCGAGCTTGTAGCGCGTAGCGAGGAGTCCGGGCATAGATAGCCCGGTGACAGAGTTTGTTTCAGCATTTTCCCCGGTAGCTCGTAGCCCGAGAGTTCCCTGGAGGGCTTGATCAGCGAGTTTATGCGATTGAGTTTGTTGGCGTTGATGGAGCCGCCCGATTTGGTAAGTGGATGCCTGTAGAGCTTGATGTATTAGAAAGTCCTACTGCTAGTAGTAAAGCGGTTGGCGAGTTCGAGTTTAGCATCCGTGTGTTGGGATGCCCCTTTGCTCGAGAGGCCGAGGTGAGCCGTTCCGTCTTTGTTGATTTCGCAGCTGGTGGTGGTAGTCCCTTGAGAGAGGTGGACTAGCGAGTCTCCACCGATCGCCCGATTGATTGGCAAGTTGCGCGTTAGTGGCTTGAGGCGATGTAGAGACATCTGTGCCCCCTGCAAGCCTCTTTGTTGTTTTGCGGCCAGTTCTCTTTGTACCCTCGTAGCCGTGGTGTAGTGTGGAGTTTGCTTGCCGGGTTTTATCCATCTGTGGATTTCGGCGGCTAGTAGAGTGGAACCCTCTTTTTTTGGATGTTCCGAGTGTGGAACTAGTTGTTGCCACCCGAGGAGTTGGCCTGAGCTTTTGTTGAGCATCGAGTGGGATGCGAGGAGTAGGCCGTGGCAAGTCTGTTGGTCGAGATGCCGGAGATTAGGTTTGCTCGAGTGTTTGGACTCTGTCTTTGAGTGCCATTGCCCCGTCACTTGGAGAGTGACTTTCCCTATTCTCGAGAGGGCATAAAGCTCGTTTGAGGCTGATTCGTGTTGTAATGGATGTAGTGCTGTTGGCACCAAGCTTTGAGAGGAGGCCTAGTTTCAGGCCGGTTGGCACTTTTGTGCAGGTGGTTCCATGGTGCCAGCAGTATAGCATCCCCGCTTGTCTTGTACCCCTTTTCCCGAGGTTGCACTGTTTGGGTTGCTTAAGAGATCTAGCTCGGTGGTAGTCGAGAGACTACAAGTTTGAGGTTTTGAGGGAAAGTAGGAGCTGTTCGGGATCTCTGGGGAGTTGGGTGTAAAGGATGCTATAGGTCACATTAAGAGCTAGCGCGTTCGAGTTCTCTCGCGCTGTGTTGTGAGCACTGTGAGCCACTTGATGGTAGCATGATTCGGCTACCCTTTGAGTTGCCCAAGTATGGTTAGTGTTGGCATCGTGGATGCGTGGTTGATCCATGATATAGAGCCATGAGTTGGATGGCTGATCGGAGCTCGTTTAGTGAGCACATTGTTTCGAGGAATGTTAGCTTGGTGTGGTTTTGCGCTTGTAAGAGTAAGTTGGCCAATGTGGCTTTTCGTGGTGAGTTGGCCCAGAGTGGGTTTGAACTCTCGTTGCTCCCTTGTTTGTTGTGGCTCTGTTTGGAGGCAAAAGTTGCCCCAATGTGAGAGCCCTTGTTGGCTTTGGATCTTAAGAGATCAAGTTGGGCTGTGCACCCCGGTGCACTTTTGCGTAGCTTCGTTAAAGTGGTTTATGTTTGGAAAACCACGAGAGGTTGGTGTTGAGGACCCAGTGCTCAACCTTTGAGGTGTCAAGGCTTTAGTTCTTGGCAAGTACCTAGCTTTGGTGTAAGGATGCCGTGCTCGTTCTTGGGGGCTGTTGGGTAAGCAAGTTTTGCTAGTTGGTCCTTGCCTGGTTAGACTTGATTGGGGTGAGCAAGAGCAAGATAGTGGCAAGCCGCGCAGCGATTTACGATCGTTTTGGCTAAGAAAGCTGTTCGGATCCTTACCTTGAGAAGAAGGTATGTTGAGGTTGTTGCTTTGAGTAGGAGGATGACGCCTCCTGTAGCGCTTCTGGTCCCCGTGGTTTCCAAGTTGGAGTTGGCGAGCATAGTTGAGATCTTTGGAGAGGGTTGTGCCCGCGTGGCCGGTTGTTTGTTAGATCGTGGTCGACCGTGTGTGTGTCGGAGGGTGATCGAGAGGATCTCTAGTTGCGGAGAGCCTCTCGAGCTCGATTAGACCTGAGCGGTGTTCCTTGGGTGAGTTGCTTGCAGATTTGGCAGTGTAGCAAGCTAGTGCTTGTTTGGTTTTGGAGGCTAGTTGGTGCTTGGTGTTGACCAAGATTTGGTTCTCTTGATGTTTCAAGAGCTTGCTCGGTTCGAGCCAGAGGGCGTTGCCCTGAGGATTCGTTCCTAGTCTGGTTGTTTTGGGAGTTGATTCCTCCCTCGGTGGTTGAGTAAGTTCGAAACTTGTTCGGATTGGTGGTCCAATCGGTTGAGTTTCCCTTGGGGTGTTGCTTCCAAGAGAGTTGGTTGATCTTGCCCTTGGGTTTGAGCAAGTCGACAAGCGTGTGTGATGTTCGCCGCCCTTTAGAGTTTTGCTTGCTTGGAAATCGTTCCCGTTGAGGGGTCAGCGTAGCTCTGAGTTGTGTAGTTGATCGAGTAGCGCAGTGGTTAGCCCAAATGAGAGGGTCCTCGCATTGTGTTGTTAGCAAGCGAAAAGTTGTTTGTCCCCGCAAGAGCGGTGGCCAGCCAGTTTAAGAGTTGAGCTTGAGTTGAGTTTCTGCTGAGCAAGGCCTTCTCGGGCTTTGTTTCTAGTTGTTGAGCTTTCGCAGTTGGCGAATAGCCGAGCCTCGATTGAGTGTGTTGGCACAGAGGTGCCGTGGCATTGGTTGGTTAGCCTTTGGGCTGTTTTCCTCAAGCCGTTGTGTGTTCTTGGTAGCCCCGTGAGGGTTTGGTCCTTCTTTGCCGAACTTTTCCATGAGAGGAATGTTGGGTGTTTCCTTGCACGGCAATGTTCTTTTTGGCCGATTGCTAGTAGGTTTGCATGGAAAAGTTTGTGTTCGGCCGTTGTGAGGCTCCAGGTTGTTGGATTGGCCGAGTGGAGCTCAATGCACAGGTTTTTGGCCATTTAGGGTTGGCCGTGGCTGAAGTTTCACTTGTGCTAGTGGGAAAAAGTTTTCCTTTTGGATCAATCGCCGATTGGTGGTTCGATTGTTTTTCGTTAAGGCTTTAGGCAAGCCTTGTGGTTCATTGGTCTCTTGTGAAGAAAGAGTAGGCCGTTTGGTTTTGGAACCCGAGAGGTTCAGATTGTTTGGCCACTTGGCGTTGTGTTGAGCGATTTGTTATCGATTGTGGGCATTCAGAGAAGTCACGCCGGTGCGTGGCGTTGAGTTTTGGAGCTTGTGCCCCCCTGCGCGGTTCTTTGAGAGTAACACCGTTGAGAGGTGTTCCGTGTTGGTTTAGTGGGGTTTTGGCCGAGCCCCAAGTTTGTAGGGCTTCCACGAGATCCTTGAGCGGATTGGAGCGGTGGTTAGCTTTGCCCCGTCGTTGACAATGAGTGCAAGTTTTGTGTTCCTCGTCTCTTGGTTGAGATAGTTTGTGACAGATCGAGAGCATTGTGGCTTTGAGCCTTTGAGAACCCAAGAGGGTTTGGTTTTCGAGAGAAGGGTTAGTGTTGTTTTGGCCGAGAAGTTACATTGGCTAGGAAACATTGGAGTTTTCCTAGAGTCTGTTTCGTTTTAGGACTTTCGAGGACGAAAGTCTTAAAAGGAGGGGAGTATTGTAACGGCCCGATTTTCTATTCCAGTTCTCGAGGTGCTTCCGTTCAGATTCAGTGGTTCGGTTGGGCCGTTAGAGCTGTTTGACCCTTAGGGGTATTTTGGTCTTTTGCTCCCAGGGCGGGATTTGTGGATTTTCGGGGTTTCGAGGCGCTCTCCCGCCTTTGTTGAGGCTTGTATGTTGGTGGTCTGCGAGTCCCGAGATGTTTGGGCTATTCGTTTGGGAGTTCGGTTGTGATTTGGGTTTTGGGCAAAGTGATCTTTGTTTGGGTGTTTCCTTTGGGATTCGAGCCTGTGCCCTTAGAGTGATTTGGGAGTTTGTTTTAGTGAGAGTTATTGTTTGGAAAAGGTTGCTTCAGTAGGGTCTCGAAGGAGGAAGCCGGAAATGGGATTTAAGGACTTTAAGGCTTGTTTTAATTAGGAAAAAGGGAAGAAAAATCAAGAAAGTCCCTTTCCCTTGTTTTGCAATCTCTCTCTCTCTCTCTCTCTCTCTCTCTCTCTCTCTCTCTCTCTCTCTCTCTCCCCTAGCCGACCTCACCAAGAAGACCCAACCCTAGCCACCCAGCCATGCCCTAGCCGCACCACACCCTGGCCGCATCGAGACCGCTCACCAAAGATAGCCCCTCGCCTGCCCGCGCACACGATCGCACTCCATCGCCCGGCCAGTGCGCCCCGGATCGTTGCATCGTCCAGCCCTAGCCGCGCCCTCGCACCAGCCGCCCAGTCACCCATGCCGCGCCGTCGCGAGAGCCACCCTGCGTCCGATCGCGTCGCCCTCGCCCTAGTTGCGCCGAGCCCAGATCTGCTTCGGCCCGGGCCGTCTCCGTGTCGCCAAGGTCGCGCCGAGCCCGGATCGGCATCGCCCGGGCCGTCTCGTGTCGCCCAGGACCGTGTCGAGTCGCCCGAGCCCTGCCGCGCCGAAGTCGCTCGCCCACAGTAGGTCGCCGTGCCTTCCCGCGCGCCCCGAGCCCATCGCGCGCCTCGCGCCGCGCGCGCCGCGCTTCGTCTTACCGCCTTAGCCGCGTGTGTGTCGCCCAGCCGAGCTCGAGCCCGCGCCCGTGCGCCTTTGCTTCGCCCAGCGCGCGCGCTGCTGCACCAGCGCCCACTGCCTGCGCGCGCGCTGCTGCGCCCGGCGCCACGCCATGCGCCCACTGTGCCCAGCGCCTGTGCCCAGCGCCCGCCTTTGCTGATGTGTCTTTGGTTGGCCCGAGCCTTGTGGCTTCTCGGATGGTATTTTCCCGAGTCTTTTCTTCGTTGGGCCCCGATTTTTGTTGGCTGCTGTTTAGGGATTTGATTTGGGCTGCTTTATTTTATGTTTAGGTTGTTTGGGTTCGATTAGAGGCTCGAGGATCGCTTGGTTGAGTTATGATTATTTTCTGCTTGTCCCAGGTAAGGATTTCTTACCGTGGTTGTGTGGACCCTGCGATATGTCTCGATTGTGCCTTGTATGTTTCTTTGATTGTTATGAGCATGATAGTGATAGGCGACTTTGTTTGATCTCTTGCTAGCATGTTTGTTGATTTTACATGTTAGTGCCATGCTAGGTTTGTTCTTCCAAAGATGCTTGTGATTCTGTTTAAGTTGTAGTATCATGCTAGGTAAACGTGATTGTTGTCGGTCATTGCTTGCTAGCCGGGAATCATTGAGTTACTCGGTATTCTTGGATAGAGTAGTAGGGTTTGTCATCATCCGGTGAGAGCGGACATAACGTACTTTTTCCCCACCGGTCGGGAGTAGAGCGAAGCATAACGTACATTGCTTCCCCGGCAAATGATGTGGATGTAGCTACCACATCGGCATAAGCCTAGTTTGTAGCTGCTAGAGCGGAACCACGCCAGCGGTGCAAGCTGCCTTGGCGGTTCTTAGCTTCAGTCGGTGGTATAGGTCGCACGATGAGTGCCGAGGGCCTCGCACTCACCGTGTTCGGTGACACCGTTTCCGTCTTAGGCATGCGTGCACAGCCCGCGTGGTTTGCCCTTAGGCCCCGCATTTTATGCGGTTGCGAGAAAGAGCATGCGGTGTGCGCGCTGCCGTTAATGCCGGTTCGGAGAGCTCCCGGGCTAATGTTCGTGAGTACACCGATTCCTTCGATTTAGAGCCGATGCGGGTACTCTCGATAGTCCAGTTGTTAGCGAGGGTAAGAGGCCCTTGAGGACACCCATTGGGATTGGCTTTTGAGCTAATCAATTGGTCGAGGAGAAAGACCCTCTAGGGTGTCGGACATCTTGGGATCGGTTTTTGAGTGATCAATTGGCCGAGGAAAAGACCCTCGGAGATGTCCCGGATTGGTTATGAGAACCAATCATTAGGCCGGAAGTAGGAGACTTCCGATGATTCCGGAAGTAAGAGACTTCCGATGTTTCCAGATCTTGTGTTATAAGCTCGTTGAGCTATGATCTGTGTTGGTAGTTTTGTTTGCTTGCATATTGAGGTGCTAGATGGGCGATGTATCGTATTGTACCCGGTTGGGGATTCTTACTGAGTATGTTTATACTCACCCTTATTTATCTTTCAGGTAACTCGAGACAACACCAGGAGGGCTAGCGGAGGGAGCTGATTGATCATGGGGAACCGCCGACACTCTGTCTTTATTTATTGCATTGTTTATTCAGCATGTAGATGGACAGGAGTCCTAGGGGAACATTGTTTAAAACGTTGCTTAAATTGTATTGTACATTTTATTAAACACTGGCCAGGATGTTTTAATTTGTTGGATTGTTTAAACTTAAATTGTTGGTTATGTTTTAAGGGCTCCCCCTTCTCATATGTTTTGAAAGGTTTTTAAATGTAAGCTCTAAACCGCTTGTTATCATATTTAACTTGCATGCTGAGTAAGATCCCAGGTTTAGGACCATGTTTTGGGTCGGGTTCTTACACAATCAGGGGCTACTACCGAACACGCTGAGGACATGCCGGCTGTCGGGGACGAATGCCAAGTCATCATCCCGACCATTGGGGCATTTAACAGTCTGCCACCCTCACTCAAGATTGCAAGGCCTACCGGTCGGGTTAGCTAAACCCTAACGGGGTCCAGGGATGGAGTACTACCTCGTACGTCCCTGCCATGGATGCAAGATACTTTATGCATTCGGGCCCGGATGATGCTACCTACCTACACTCTAACCTATCATATCAATAACATATAATCCAATACAATCCAATACGTGCTCAACAGATACAACGAGCCAAGCATGATACTACGAAACAAGAACAGATACGAGCATGTCAGAATGGAACAACCTAGCATGGACTAACATGAGAAACAACATAAGGAATCATGCCAGTCGGGAATTCAGAACAGAACACCTATCGCTAAACATTCTGATAAACACGAACAAACACACAAACAACAATCACATATAATATCGCAGGGCCCACACAACTCCTGTAAGAAATCCTTTGTAACAGCCCAGTTTCCTATTCCAGTTTTCGAGGTGCCTTCGGGTCAAGATTCGGTTGTTTGGTTGGGTTTTAGAGCCGTTTGGACCCTTGGGGGTATTTTGGTCTTTTGGCTCCCCGGGCAGGATTTGTGGTTTTCAAGGCTTCGAGGTAGCTCCTGCCTTTGTCGAGGCTTGTTTGTTGGTGGCTGCGAGTCCCTAGGTGTTTGGGCTAGTCGGTTGGATGCTCGGTTGTGGTTTGGGCTTTGGCAAATCATTGGTTGTTGGGTGTTTCCTTTAGGATTCGAGCCCGGGCCCTTATTGTTGGTTTGGGAGTTGGATTTAAGTGAGTTTTATTTATTGGAAAAGATTGCTTCGGTCGGGTCTCGAAGGAGGAAGCCTGGAAATGGGATTTTAAGGTTTTAAAAGTGGATAAGGTTGGATTTTTGGATAAAATCCCATATTTTTCCTTTTATCCCATTTTCATTTTTATTTTCCATTTTCTTTTATTTTTTTTCCCAAAAAAACTTTTCTCTCTCTCTCTCTCTCTCTCTCTCTCTCCCCAACCTAGCCCCCTTCCTAGCCGACCCAGCCTCTTGGCTTGCCCAGCCCCAGCCCGAGCCAGCCAGCTCGCCAAGCCAGTTCGCGCTCCCTCGCCCTGCCCAGGTCGTGCCATCGCCAGCACTAGCTCGCCCGAGCGTCGCCCAGCACTCGCGCGCCCTCGCTCTCGTCCGTGTCGCCCAGCTGCGCACTGTGCCGAGCCGCGCATAGTGCCGCGTCGCGTCGCCCAGCTCGTGTCGCCCGAGCCTCGCACAGTGTCGCCAGGTCCCGTCCGCGCCTGTGTCACCTTAGCTCGCCCGTCGCGTCGTGTCGCTCGCGCCCGTGCACCGTCCTTGTGCCGAGCCGCATTGCGCGCCAGCGCCCTGCCGAGCAAGCGCCCGCGATCAGCCCCGCGCCCGTGCCAGAGCACCCCAGCGAGCCCCCTACGGCCCTAGCGGGCCTAGCCAGCCCCTTTGGCTGCCTAGCCCGTGCAGCCGGCTCGTTCGCGTGTCAGCCGCGCCTCGTGAGTTGCTCCCGAGCCGTGCCCTATTTATTTTATTGTATTTAGGGCTATTTTATGATTATTGATGTGTTTGTTTGGCTCGCTATAGGTTGCTCGGGTTCGATCGCAGTTATTTTTATTGTGTGTTGTTGCCTTCCGACCAGGTAAGGATTTCTTATCGGAGTTGTGTGGGCCCTGCGATATTTTCATGATTATGCCTTGCTTGTTTGCTGACTGTTATGAGCATGATAGTAATAGATCAGCTTTGATTGATTTCTGCTAGCATGTTTGCTTGATTTTGCATGTTAGTGCCATGCTAGGTTTGTTCTGCCAGCATGCTTATGATTCCTACTTAAGCTCGTAGTATCATGCTAGGTAAATGTGATTGATGTCGGTCTTTGTTTGCTAGCCAGGAATTATTGATTTTTCTTTGTACTCTTAGATAGAGTTGTAGGGTTTGTCATCATCTAGAGGCTGAGAGCGGACATAACGTATCTTTTCCCCACCGGTCGGGAGTAAAGCGAAGCATTGCTTCAGGGGTTGAGAGCGGACATAACGTACTTTGTCCCCAGTGGTCGGATATTGAGCAAAGCATAACATACCTTACTTTTTCTCCCCCCTCCCGGCAGCCAATGAGACTTAGCTACCTCATTCGCGTATGCCTAGTTTGTAGCCTACTAGAGCGGATCCCTGCCAACGGTGTAATCCTGCCTTGGCCGGTTCTTAGCTTCAGGTCGGTGGATCAGGCTGCACAGATGAGCGCCGAGGGCCTCGCGCTACTGTGATCAGTGACACCGCTTCCAAGTCATAGGCATGTGCACCTGGCCCGCGTAGTTTGCCCTTAGGCCCCCGCATTTACGCCGGTTACAGAGAGCATGCGGTGTGCGCGCACACGCATTAGTTGCCGGTTCGGAGAGCTCCCCAGGGCTAATGTCGTGAGTACACCATTCCTTCCGTTAGAGCGACTTGGGTACTCTCCGTAAGTCGATTTAGTTCAAGGGCAAGGAGGCCCTTAAGGACATTCTAGGGATCGATGTATTCCCCGAGTGACGAGATACCTCGGTGATGTCCAGGATTGGTCAGTGTATCCAATCCCTAGGCCGGAAGTAAGAGACTTCCGATGACTCCAGATCTTGTTTTATGAGCTCGTTGAGCTATGATCTGTGTTGGTAGCTGTTTGCTTGCATGCTTTGGTGCTAGATGACTGATTATATCGTATTGTACCCCGGTTGGGGATTCTTACTGAGTAATTCGTTACTCACCCTTATTATGTGGTTTTTCCACAGGTAGCCATGGTGCGAGACAGGATGGCTGGAGGAGGAGCTGTGATCATGGAAACCCGTTGTTCAACTCTAAGTTTTATGTTTATGATTTAAATGTTCTCTGAATGCATGTAGTTGGGCACGGAGCCCTAGAGTGTTTTCTGAATGTATTTCCGGATTCTAGCATTGTTGTAAAGTTTGTATGTTTTAAATGAATCTCTGATCAGAGTAAGTTTTGTAAATGTATTTGACTTGGAACAGGTGCTTGGAAACAGGGACAGGTTCCAGGAATTGATGTTGATTTTAAATGGATGTTTTATGTTTTAGTTTTTACTTAGAATCCGAACACCATCTTGCAAATTTTATGTACATTTGTAATGCAGACATTGAGGTAACTGCCTAGTTAGAACCCTTTCGGGTCAGGTCAGGTCGTTACAGGTTGGTATCAGAGCTCAGAGTCATAGATTCTGTAGACTGACCTTTGTTGTAGGTCGTTTTTCCATGATCATCAGCACTTCGACAGTCATCAGGTACGCCTAAGTTTACTGTTTTAAAGAAAGGGGTAAGAATTTACAATACTTTTCATCTACTGTATGCCTTGTGTAGTGTTGTGGAGCGGAGACGAGCAGGTTCAGACTCGTTGTTGGTTTGGGCTTAGAGAGCCATCCTGCCAACTTTCCCGCAGTGCGAGCATGATTTAGCAGCTTGTTGAGGTATCCAGATTGATTCGGATGCCTTGGGACGTCGTCCCCATAGGAGGCAGAGCTTAGACTCCCATTGGCCATTTGTGGCCCAGTTGTTGCTTTTCCCCTAGTGAGAGGGTGGAGGTGCTTTGTGCAGATCGCCAATATGTTGATCGCACCCAGAGGAGCAGGACGCTTGGCATGTCCGACCGAGGAGTTGGACTGATCGTGTTGATGTTGAGGCCGCGTCCAGGGTCGTTTAGACCCGTTGGCCAGAGTTGGTGTAACGGCCCAGGTTTTCATCCCGGTCTTCCAGGTATGCCCTAGGGGTATTTTGGTAATTTGGTCGGGCCGTCAGGGCCGTTTATGTCTTTTTCCAGTTGCTAAAATTATTGGATGGGTTTATGTAGGTTTTTGAGGTTTTGTGGAGGGGTTTGAGCTTGGATAGATGCAAAAGTAAAATTATAGAAAATTGTGTTGCAGTCGGGGTTGGAGCCAGGGTGGCCTTGTGTGCTAGAGGAGAGCTGTAACGGCCCAGTTTTCTATTTCGGTTTCCCAGGTGTTTCCAGTTCATTATTCGGATGTTCGGATGGGCCGTTAGAGCTATTTTAACCCTTAGGGGTATTTTGGTCTTTTTGCCCCCAGAAGGGTTTTGTGGATTTTCAAGACTTCGGGGTCACTCCTCCCCTTGTCGAGGCTTGATTGTTGTTGGTTGCAGGACCCAAGAAGTTTGGGCTAGTTGGTTGGAAGTTTGGAGGTGATTTCGTAATTAACAAAATTATTGTTAATTAGAGTGCTTCCTTTGGGAATTGAACCCTTGACCTAACGGTTATTAGGAGGCTTGATTTAAATGGGTTTTTTTAAATGGAAAAGAATGCGTCAGTTAGGACTCGAAGGAGGAAAGCCTTGGGAAGGGATTTTGGACCACCCAAAGCCTATTTAATTTAGGAAAAAGGAAAAGAAAAGAGAAAAACCCTTATTCTTTCCCCTTCTCCCTCTCTCTCTCTCTCTCCTTGCCGACCTCACCAAGAAATCCAACCGCGCCGCACCGAGCCACGACACCGGCACTAGCCAGACCATGCATGCTCGCACTGGCCGGCGGCGACCCGACGCCCAAAGCCACGGCCTGCTGTCGCCACGGCCACCAAAGCGGCCTAGACGCCCAGCCACATGCCCTTGCATCGCGCCCAAAAGCCCCGCCAGCCTGCTCGCGTCGCGCCGGCGCGCCCAGTCCGTGTCGCCGTGCCGTCCGCGCGCGCCCGTCCCCTGCCGTGCCAGCAGCCCGTGTCGCCGTTCCAACGCTCGTCCCCTGCCGCGCCAGTGCGCCCAGCAGCGCTCGGCAGCGCCCAGCATCGCCCAGCAGCGCCCAGATTGCTCGCCTCTGCCGCCCAACCTGCCTGCCCTTTGCTGCAGAGAGCCTGATTTTTGCCAAGAAAGTTGGGCCGAGACCTAGTGCCTTCTCTGTTGGTAATTCTTGAGCCTCCACTCTTTTGGACCCTAAGTTGATTGGCTGTTGTTATTTAATTAGGATATTTTTATTAAATGCTTAGGTTGCTCGGGTTCACTTAGAAGCTCGGGAGTCGCTTGGTTGGCTTATGGTAGTTATTTTCTGCTTGTTTCCAGGTAAGGATTTCTTACCGTGATTGTGTGGACCCTGCGATGCTATAATGATTGTGCCTTGTATGCTTGGTTGTTGTTATGAGTATGTTAGCTATTGAACAGCTTGTGTTTGAAATCTTGCTAGCATGTTGCTTGTTGTTCATGTTAGTGCCATGCTAGGTTTGTTCTTCCAGCATGCCATGTCTTGTGATTGTATGAAATTTCCAGTGGGTAGGTTACATGTTTTCTCTTGCTTCCATATCGTGTTGCTCTTGTGTCCTCTGATATATTCTGTTAGTTCCATGCAAGGGGTTTAATTATCTTGGCATACCTTGTTCTATTTTATCCTGTTAGTTCCGCGTGCCGGGCATAGGCGGGTGATGTATAGTGTAGAAGGCCCGTAGGGGTAACTAGTTTAGGTCTGCTCGGGTAAGACCCCGATGGACATCCGGAGGTGTAAGACCACGATGGGCATCCTAGGTGTGTAAGTCCTCGATGGGCATCACCGAGTTGGAGGTGTAAGACCACGATGGGCATCCTAGGTGTGTAAGTCACGATGGGCATCACCGAGTTGGAGGTGTAAGACCCTGATGGGCATCCTAGGTGTGTAAGTCCCCGATGGGCATCACTGAGTTGGAGGTGTAAGACCCTGATGGGCATCCTAGGTGTGTAAGTCCCCGATGGGCATCACTGAGTTGGAGGTGTAAGACCCTGATGGGCATCCTAGGTGTGTAAGTCCCGATGGGCATCACCGAGTTGGAGGTGTAAGACCACGATGGGCATCCTAGGTGTGTAAGTCCCCAGATGGGCATCACCGAGTTGGAGGTGTAAGACCACGATGAGCATCCTAGGTATGTAAGTCCCTGATGGGCATCACTGAGTTGGAGGTGTAAGACCCCGATGGGCATCCTAGGTGTGTAAGACCCCACTGGGCATCACTGATTCTGGAGGTGTAAGGCCCCGATAGGCATCCTAGGTGTGTAAGTGTAACGGCCCAGTTTTCTATTTCGGTTTCCCAGGAGTTTTCGGGACATTATGCGGATGTTCGGATGGGCCGTTAGAGCTTTTTTAACCTTTAAGGGTATTTTGGTATTTTGCTCCCCGGTCGGAGGTTGAGGATTTTCGGGGGCTTGAGGTCATTTCGGCCTTCGTTGAGACTTGATTAATGTTGGTTGCAAGACCCAAGGAGTTTGGGTTAGTTGATTAGAAGTTCGGAGACATTCCGGTTGATAGCAAAATTAATTGGAATTTAATTGGTCCCATTGAGATTTGAACCCTTGCCCTAATGGTGAAATTGGAGTTTTTAGAAAAAGAAGATTTAGTTAAAAAGAAAAGAATTTCTTTAGCCGGGACCCGCAAGAGAAAGCCTTGGGAAGGGATTTTAGACCCATTTAAATTAGGAAAAGGAAAAGAAATCCTATTCCCCTTGTTTTGGAAAAATCTCTCTCTCTCTCTCTCTCTCTCTCTCTCTCTCTCCTTGCCGAGCCCCTCACCAAGAAACCCTAGCCGCCCTAGCCGCACCCCTTCAGCCAGCGCACGAGCGGCCAGTGCTCGGCCAGTGCACACGAGCGGCCAGTTACTCGGCCAGCGCACGAGCAGCCAGCGGCCCATGCCCAGCGCGCCCGAGACGCCTGCGCCGCCCATGCCATGCGTGCCCGATCGCCTTTGCCTCGCCCGGCTTCGAGACGCGTCGCGCCGTTACGCACCGAGCCGCCCGAGCGCGCGCCGCTCGCTCCGCTTGCTGCCCAGACGCGCGTCGCCGCCTTGTATGTCCTCACAGAACCCGACGTCCCGCCTTGCGCGCGCTGAGCAGCGCCAGCGCCAGCCTCGCCAGCGCCAGCGCGCAGCCGCCCAGCGCCCTGCTTTGCCAGCGCGCCTGCGCCGTCCTAACGCTTGCTGCTGCCGAGGCGTGTGCCTTCTCGGTTGGTAAATTCCCGAGCCTCCACCCTTTGGACTTCACGATTTTAGATGTTGTTTATTAATTAGGATATTTTATTACTTGCTTAGGTTGCTCGGGTTCGCTTAAAAGCTCGAGGGTCGTTATTTGATTCGGGATAGTTAACCTCCACTTATTTCCGGTAAGGATTCTTACCCGGTTGTGTGGACCACTGCGAATAGTTGATAGCACGCGATTCTTCGTAATTATATGAGTTTCTAGTGATAGGTTACATGTTTTCTTTTGATTCATGTTCGTGACATGTTTACATCCCGTTAGTTCCATGTTAGGCTTTCCTATCTTGATAGAACCATCTTTTGCCATTTGTATCTTTGCTAGATCCAAGTTACGGTTAGATGTGCGATGTATAGTATAGAGGACCGTAGAGGCAACTAGTTTGGGGTCCCGCTCGGGCAAGACCCGATGGACATCTGGAGGTGTAAGGCCCTATGGGCATCCTAGGTGTGTAAGGCCCACTTTGGCATCACCGATTACGGAGGTGTAAGGCCCTATGGGCATCCTAGGTGTGTAAGGCCCACTTTGGGCATCACCGATTACGGAGGTGTAAGACCCTATGGGCATCCTAGGTGTGTAAGGCCCACTTTGGGCATCACCGATTACGGAGGTGTAAGGCCCTATGGGCATCCTAGGTGTGTAAGGCCCACACCGGGCATCACTGATTCTGGAGGTGTAAGGCCCTATGGGCATCCTAGGTGTGTAAGGCCCACTGGGCATCACTGATACTGAAGGTGTAAGGCCCGATGGGCATCCTAAGTGTGTAAGGCCCCACTGGGCATCACTGTGTCCTAGGTTGTGTAGGCCCGAAGGGCATCCAAATGTAGGACCTAGGAGAGGCTATAGACGGAAGCCCTTGAGTAGGCTCGCCTTTGAAGTAGCTCATAGCCTACACCAACCGTGCCCGCTCTAAGTCATTGTATGGTTGCATGTCCGTGTGCTAGATGAGATGATTTCGTATTGTACCCCGATTGGGGATTCTTACTGAGTAACTTGTTGCTCACCCTTATTTTCTGTGGCTTTCCCCAGGTAACTTGGGACAGAGGCTGGATGGCTAGGAGGAGGCGGCTCGATGATCATGGATAGCTGACTCTGAGTTGCACGTTCTTTTAATGTTTTCTTTGATGATTTAGCATGTAGTGGGACTTGGGTCCCTAGGAAAAATACTCAAAAACTATTTGATGATTCTCGTACCATTTCCCTTGATTTGTTTTTAAGAAAGAACTGATCAGTTATCTACCTGTTTATTTTAAATGGAACTATATTTTCCTTGTTTTAAATGTGCTTACTTCAAAGATTTAAAATTTCAAACTCTGAACGACGTTTTACATTCCTAATCATGCATGCTAAGTAAGGACTTTAGGATAGCGACCGTTTCTTGGGTGGGTCTTTCTGATTGGTATCGAGCTTAGAGTTATAGGTTACGTGAGACCGACTGCAGATTGTAGGTTGTTTTCCATGATCATCAGCGCTCAAAGCGACCATCGGTATGTCCATAAGTTTAAGGTTAATGGTTAAGAATTACAATCTTGCATCTAGTATACATGTGTTACCCTTGTTGGGCGGTGAGAGCCCAGCGTGGGCTAGTTTTTATGCCTTGTGTAGACCGCCATTGTTGATTACACATTGAGGAGCAGGGGCGTTTGGTATGTCCAATCGAGGAGTTGGGTGATCGTGTTGTTGTTGAGACCACGTCCGGGTTGTCTAGACCCGTAGGCGATTTTGGCCCCAGCGATTGAGCGACCAAGAGGAGGGGGTAGAGGCTAGTCTACCTCGAGGCGAGACTCCTTGAGCAAAGTGTGCTCCCGCCATGAGAGAGTTGATGGCGTGTCTTTTAGCTATCGAGGGCGGAGACCCGGCGCAGATTGTAGCGCGTAGTGCCCGGTGCGAGATAGCCTAGTTGACGAGTTTATTTAGGAGACACCCCTAGTAGCTCCAAAGAACCCGGAGGTTTCCGAAGGGCTTAATCAGCGAGTTCATCTTTGATGAGTTAGTTGGAATTATTCGAGCCACGAGTTTGGCAAGTTGAAGCTGAGAGGAGCTTGATGCTTTAGAGAACTTCTTTGGTAGCGACAAGGTGGTTGACCACGTTCGAGTTTATCATCCAAGTGTTGGGATGACTGGTGTTCGAGAGACCGATGACTGATGTTCGGAGGTCGGGCGTCTGCCGCTCTGTCTTTGTTAGATGCAAAGCGGTGTGGTGGTGGAAGTCCTGTGAGAGGCGGACCAGCAGAGTCTCCACCAGTCACCCGGTCTATTGGCAAGTTGCCGTGTTAGTAGCTTTTGAGAAGGATGTAGAGACATCTTGTCCCCTTGCAAGCCTGCTGTCGTTTTACAGCCAGTTCTTTTAGTACCCTCGTAGCCAGGGGGTAGTGTGGAGTTTGCTTGTCAGGGCTTAATCCGTTTGTGGATTTCAATGGCTAGTAGAGTGGAGCACTCTTTTGTTTGGATGTTCCAAGTGTGGAACAAGTTGTTGCCACCCGAGGAGTTGGCT
Source organism: Sicyos edulis (assembly GCA_036507275.1). Classification (NCBI taxonomy): domain Eukaryota; kingdom Viridiplantae; phylum Streptophyta; class Magnoliopsida; order Cucurbitales; family Cucurbitaceae; genus Sicyos; species Sicyos edulis. Next base: position 24,043,196 of record CM071847.1, read on the forward strand.
CGAGCTTTTGTTGAGCATCGAGTGGGATGCGAAGTTGGCTGAGCTATTATTGAGCATCGAGTGGGATGCGAGGAGTAGGCCGTGGCATGTCTGTTAGGCGAGATGCCAGGGATTAGACTGCTCGAGTATTTGGACTCTTGTGCCGAGTGCCATTGCCCCGTCAATTGGAGTGTGACCTTCATTTTCATCAAAGGGGTATAAAGCTCGTTTAGGGCTGATTTGTGTTGTAAAGGATGTAGTGCCTGTTGGCACCAAGCTTTGAGAGGAGGCCTAGATTCAGGCCAGTTGGCACTTTTGTGCAGGAGGTTCCATGGTCGCCGAGAGTATAGCATCCCCGCTAGTCTTGTACCCATTTCCTGAGGTTGCACCTGTTTGGGTTGCATAAGAGATCTAGCTAGGTGGTAGTCAGAGGACTACAAGTATGAGGTTTTCGAGGGAAAATAGGAGCATTTCAGAGTCACCGAGAGTTGGGTACCAAAGGATCTTTGTTGGTATTAAGAGCTAAGCGCGTTCGAGTTCTCGCTTTGTTTGTGAGCTTGTGAGCCAGTTTGTTGGTAGCATGATTCGGCTACCCTTTGAGTTACCCTAGTATGGGTAGTGTTGGCATCAAGGATGCGTGATTAATCCAGTGTTAGAGCCATGAGTTGGATGGCTGATCGAAGCGCGTTTAGTGAGCACATTGGCTTGAGGTTTGATTGCTTGGTATGGATTTGCTCTTGTAGAGTAAGTTGGCCAATGTGGTTTTTCGTGGTGAGTTGGCCCCGAGAGGGTTTGGACTCTTGTTGCTCCCTGGTTAATAGTGGCTCTGTTTGGAGGCAAAAGTTGCCCTGTGTTAGAGCCCCGGAGGCATTTGGTCTAGTTGGAGCTAAACACGCCCGGTGTACTTTTGTGTAGCTCGTTCCGTGGTTTATGTTTGGAGAACCACGAAGGGTTCGTGTTGAGGAGCCAGTGCTCGCAATATTTGGGTTGTCAAGGCTTTGGTTCTTGGCAAGTGCCCGACTTTGGTTGTAAGGATGCCGTGCTCATTGTCGGGTTGTTGTTTAAGCAAGTTTTGCTTGTTGGTCCTTAGCTTTGTCGAGTTTAGTTGGATCCGATCAAGAGTGGTGGTAGTAGCCGCGTAGTTTCGATTGTTATGGTTGAGAGAGCTATTCGGATCCTTGCCTTGGGCGAAAGGTTTATGGAGGCTAGTTGGTGCTTGGTGTTGACCAAGTTTTGGTTCTCTTGATGTTTCAAGAGCTAGCTCGGTTCGAGCTGCAGGGCGTTGCCACGAGGATTTGTTCCTAGTCGAGTTGTTTTGGGAGTTGACCCCTCCTCGGCGAGCTGAGTAAGTTACGCTAGTTACGGTTGGTGGTCCAATCGGTTGAGGTTTCCCCTTGGGTGTTGCTTCCAAGAGAGTTGGTTGTTGTTGCCCTTGGGTTTGAGCTAGTCGTGGCGTGTGTGTAGTTATTTGCCCTTGAGTTTGCTTGCTGGAACATCGTTCCCGTTGAGGAGTCGGCGTAGCTTCCGAGCCGTGTAGTTGATCGAGTAGCGCGATGGTTAGCCAAAGAGAGGTCCTGCATGGTGTTGTTAGCAAGCGAAGTTGTTTGTCCCTGCAAGAGCGGTGGCCAGCCAGTTTAAGAGTTGAGTTTTTGTTAGTGAGTTGTTGGTTCTTTGGGGTTTGAAGAACCCCTAGTTCCTTTGGTGGTTGAGTTGCACCATGGATGCCAGCCTCGAGTATTATCTTTGGAGATAGCCTCGTCGGTCCGTTTCCCTTGCGATGTTCCGAGTATGGAGTTTCTAGTCGCAAGATGAGTTAGGCCTAGGCTAAAAGGAGAAAGTCCTTTGAGTAGCCAGTTGGACTTAAGAGTTGAGTGGCAGCTTGGAGGCGAGCCTTGCTCGTTATAAGCTTGGGTTGAGTTTCTGCAGAGCAAGCCTTTCTTGGGCTTTGTTCCTAGTTGATGTGCGTTCGCAGTTGGCGTTATAGCTGAGCCACAGTTGAGTGGGTTGGCACAGAGATGTCGTGGCATTGGTTGGAAACCTTTGAGTTGTTATCCTCCGGCTATTGTGTTGCTAGTAGCCGCGTGATGTTTTATTCCTTCTTTGCTCGAGGTTTCCGTGAGAGGAATGTTGTTTGTTTTTAAATGCAGCGATGTTCACCTAGGCGGTGGTGAACGGATTGCATTGGAAAGTTTGTTGTCACCAGATGAGGGCTCCGGTTTTTTTTTAGTTTGGCTTAGTGGAGCCTGTTCCTGGACCTTGTCGTTCAGGGGTGGCCGAAGCTGAAGTTTCAGCTAGTGTGAGTGGTGGTAGCCGCTTGGTGAACCAGAAAAGTGCCCCTTGGCTTTGGTGCTTCGATTTCTCGTAAGATGGTTGCTTTAGTGTTGTGGACGCATGCTAGTTGGAGAAGGTTGCCTAGGGATCGATCACCACTTGGTGGTTCGAATTGGATTTCGTTAAGGATTGTAGGCAACGATGGGGGTTCGCGGTCTCTTGCGAAGTAAGAGTAGACCGTTTTGTTTCAAACACAGGAGGTTCAGTTGTTTGGTCGACATGGTGAAGGGTCGAGGTGTGTGATAACATCTATGAGCATTCGGAGAAGTTACTGCCGGAGCGTGGCGTAGAGTTTTAGAGCTTGTGACTCGTCCCACGAGTTTCTTTGTGAGTAGCGCCGTGAGAGGCGTTAGAGTTGGGTTAGCGAGGCTAAGTGAGCCCTAAGATTTTAAGACCGTTTGAGAGTTCGTGCGAGTCAGAGGGTGTGACTCACCGACTAGCTATCGCATGATTTCTTCGAAGCTCAGTGTTAGTTCAGTTTTGGTTGAGATAGTTTGTGGCAGACTCGGTGTCTTTTGGGCTTGGAGCCTTTGGGAACCCAAAAGGGTTCGGTTTCAAAGAAAGATTTGTGTTATCTTAATCAGGAGCTTGGTTGGTTAAGAATCAGTGGAGTTTCATAGAGTTGTTTTCGTCTTAGGACTTTCGAGGAAGAAAGTCTTAAAAGGAGGGAGTATTATAACTGACCCGATTTTCTATTTCCGGTTTCCCAGGAGTTTTTGGGACATTATGCGGATGTTCGGATGGGCCGTTAGAGCTTTTTAACCTTTAAGGGTATTTTGGTATTTTGCTCCCCGGTCAGAGGTTGAGGATTTTCAGGGCTTCAGGGTCATTTCGGCCTTCGTTGAGACTTGATTAATGTTGGTTGCAAGACCCAAGGAGTTTGGGTTAGTTGATTAGAAGTTCGGAGACATTCCGGTTGATAGCAAAATTAATTGGAATCTAATTGGTCCCATTGAGATTTGAACCCTTGCCCTAATGGTGAAATTGGAGTTTTTAGAAAAAGAAGATTTAGTTAAAAAGAAAAGAATTTCTTTAGCCGGGACCCGCAAGAGAAAGCCTTGGGAAGGGATTTTAGACCCATTTAAATTAGGAAAAGGAAAAGAAATCCTATTCCCCTTGTTTTGGAAAAATCTCTCTCTCTCTCTCTCTCTCTCTCTCTCTCTCTCTCTCTCTCTCTCCTTGCCGAGCCCCTCACCAAGAAACCCTAGCCGCCCTAGCCGCACCCTTTCTCAGCCAGCAGCGCAGGCGGCCAGTTTGCTCCAGCCACCAGCGCACCTGAGCAGCAAAGCAGCCCATGCCCAGCGCGCCCAGACGCCTACATCGCCCATGCCATGCGCGCCCGATCGCCTTTGCCTCGCCCAGCTCGACCAGCGCGTCGCGCCGTTACGCACGAGCCGCCCGACGCGCGCGCGCTCTCTCTTTGCCGCCCGAGCCAGCGTCGCCCGCGCTATCCCCTCACAGAACCCGACGTCCCGCCTTGCCGCGCGCCCGAGCGGCGCCAGCGCCAGCCTCGCCCAGCGCCAGCGCCCAGCGCCAGCCCCAGCGCCCAGCGCCCTGCGCCAGCCCGCCGCCAGTCCGTCTTCTTTGCTTCTTTGCGAGGCGTGTGCCTTCTCGGTTGGTAAATTCCCGAGCCTCCACCCTTTGGACTTCCTGATTTTAGATGTTGTTTATTAATTAGGATATTTTATTACTTGCTTAGGTTGCTCGGGTTCGCTTAAAAGCTCGAGGGTCGTTATTTGATTCGGGATAGTTAACCTCCACTTATTTCCGTAAGGATTCTTACCCGGGTTGTGTGGACCTGCGAATAGTTGATAGCACGCTGATTCATCGTAATTATATGAGTTTCTAGTGATAGGTTACATGTTTTCTTTTGATTCATGTTCGTGACATGTTTACATCCCGTTAGTTCCATGTTAGGCTTTCCTATCTTGATAGAACCATGCGCCATTTGTATCTTTGCTAGATCCAAGTTACGGTTAGATGTGCGATGTATAGTATAGAGGACCGTAGAGGCAACTAGTTTGGGGTCCCGCTCGGGCAAGACCCGATGGACATCTGGAGGTGTAAGGCCCTATGGGCATCCTAGGTGTGTAAGGCCCACTGGGCATCACTGATTATGGAGGTGTAAGGCCCTATGGGCATCCTAGGTGTGTAAGGCCCACCGGGCATCACCGATCTGGAGGTGTAAGGCCCTATGGGCATCCTAGGTGTGTAAGGCCCACTTTGGGCATCACCGATTACGGAGGTGTAAGGCCCTATGGGCATCCTAGGTGTGTAAGGCCCACCGGGCATCACCGATTCTCGGAGGTGTAAGGCCCTATGGGCATCCTAGGTGTGTAAGGCCCACTTTGGGCATCAGCATGCATCTTGAAGGTGTAAGGCCCGATGGGCATCCTAAGTGTGTAAGGCCCCACTGGGCATCACTGTGTCCTAGGTTGTGTAAGGCCCGAAGGGCATCCAAATGTAGGACCTAGGAGAGGCTATAGACGGAAGCCCTTGAGTAGGCTCGCCTTTGAAGTAGCTCATAGCCTACACCAACCGTGCCCGCTCTAAGTCATTGTATGGTTGCATGTCCGTGTGCTAGATGAGATGATTTCGTATTGTTGTACGATTGGGGATTCTTCTTGAGTAACTTGTTGCTCACCCTTATTTTCTGTGGCTTTCCCGGGTAACTTGGGGCCAGAGGGTGGATGGCTAGGAGGAGGCGGCTCGATGATCATGGATAGCTGACTCTGAGTTGCACGTTCTTTTAATGTTTTCTTTGATGATTTAGCATGTAGTGGGACTTGGGTCCCTAGGAAAAATACTCAAAAACTATTTGTTGATTCTCGTACCGTTACCCTTGATTTGTTTTTAAGAAAGAACTGATCAGTTATCTACCTGTTTATTTTAAATGGAACTATATTTTCCTTGTTTTAAATGTGCTTACTTCAAAGATTTAAAATTTCAAACTCTGAACGACGTTTTACATTCCTAATCATGCATGCTAAGTAAGGACTTTAGGATAGCGACCGTTTCTTGGGTCGGGTCTTTACAGTAAGGCCCCACTGGGCATCACTGAGTCCTAGGTTGTGTAAGGCCCGAAGGGCATCCAAGTGTAGAACCTAGGATAGGCAGTAGATGAAAGCCCTTGAATAGGCTCGCTCTAGAAGTAGCTCATAGCCTAATTCAACCGTTTTGCTCTAAGTCATTGTTTTATTTGCATGTATACTAGGGTGCTAGATGACTGATGTATCGTATTGTACCCCGGTTGGGGATTCTTGCTGAGTATGTTTATACTCACCCTTATTTCTGTGGTTTTTCCACCAGGTAACTTGGGACAACACCAGGATGGCTAGCGGAGGGAGCTGTTTGATCATGGGGGGGCTACCGGCACTCTGTCGTTTATTGTTTGCATTTATTTATTCAGCATGTAGATGGACATGAGTCCTAGGGGAATGATGTTAAAGTTGTTTAAAATGTTTTGAATGTTCTTTTATGAATACTGGCCAGGCTTATTTTACCTTGATTGGATTTGCTTATGAAAATTGTTGGTTACGTTTTAAGTGTTCCCCGTTTCCAAATGTTTTGAAAAAGTTTTAAATATGAGCACTAAACCGCTTGTTGAAATATTTAACTTGCATGCTGAGTGAGGACCTAGGTTTAGGACCGTATTCAGTCGGGTCCTTACGGTTGGTATCTCAGAATAAACCTGGTTTTATTAAATGTAAAATAAGGTTTCCTTTTATATTTTTTTAGTTTGGGAGGAGCTGTTGGAAGGACTCGAACCCTTGGCCTAAAAAGGGGTTTGGAAGCTTGGGTTTAAATAAGGAAAATAAACGCGTCAGCCGGGGCTCGAAGGGGAGTCTTGGGAAGGTCATATGAGATTCCCAAGTCTATTTAAGTTAAGGAAGGGAATTATATTTAAAGAAAAAGGAAAGAGAAAATAAGGACAAAAGAAAGAACCCAAAACCCTAGACTTCTCCTTCACCCTCACCCAAGCCGCGCCGCCCAGCGCTCTCAGCCCCACACCGCCGCCGTGCTCGCCCACGCGCCGCCCAACGCCCTGCTGCTTCGCCCCACGCCATCGCACGCCCTGCTGACCACTGCCGCACCGCACCGAGCCACCGCCAGCCCAGATCGCGTCGAGCAGCCAGCTCGCCCACCGCCGCAACAGCCCAGCCTCCACTCCGCACCAGGTCGCCCAGCGCACCGGCCGTGTAGCCGCCTCCGCGCCCGCACGACACCACCCCAGCGCCGTCGCGCCCGCACGCCCTGCACCGCACCGCCCGCGTCTGCGTGCCCGTGCCGCTCGTCCGCGTCCGCCCGCCAGCGCTGCGCTGCGTCCCTATTGCGCTTCGCGCGCCCGCCAATGAATACCGATAAGCGCCAGTCGCGCGCCAACGCCCTAACGCCTAGCGCGCCCCATCCTCTTCTGCTTGCTAACTGCGCCGAGGCGAGTGCCTCCTCGGTTGGTAAATTCCCGAGCCTCCACCCTTTGGACTTCCGATTTTAGATCTTTGTTTATTAATTAGGATGTTTTATTACTTGTTTAGGTTGCTCGAGTTCGCTTAAAAGCTCGAGGGTCGTTATTTGATTCGGGATAATTAACCTCCACTTATTTCCAGGTAAGGATTCTTACTCGGGGTTGTGTGGACCCTGCGAATAGTTGGTAGCACGCTGATTACTGTAACTATATGCATTTCTAGTGATAGGTTTCATGTTTTCTTTTGATTCATGTTCGTGACATGTTTACATCCCGTTTAGTTCCATGTTAGGCTTTCCTATCTTGATAGAACCATGCTGCCTATTGTATGCTGCTAGATCCAAGTTACGGTTAGATGTGTGATGTATAGTATAGAGGGCCGTAACTAGTTTGGGGTCCCGCTCGGGCAAGACCCGATGGATATCTGGAGGTGTAAGGCCCTACGGGCATCCTAGGTGTGTAAGGCCCACTGGGCATCACTGAATCTGGAGGTGTAAGGCCCTACGGGCATCCTAGGTGTGTAAGGCCCACTGGGCATCACTGAATCTGGAGGTGTAAGGCCCTACGGGCATCCTAGGTGTGTAAGGCCCACTGGGCATCACTGAGTCTGGAGGTGTAAGGCCCTACGGGCATCCTAGGTGTGTAAGGCCCACTGGGCATCACTGAGTCTGGAGGTGTAAGGCCCTACGGGCATCCTATGGTGTGTAAGGCCCCACTGGGCATCACTGAGTCCTAGGTTGTGTAAGGCCCGAGGGGCATCCAAGCGTAGGACCTAGGAGAGGCTGTTGATGGAAGCCCTTGAATAGGCTCGCCCTAGAAGTAGCTCATAGCCTAAGCCAGCTGTTCGTGCTCTAAGTCTTTGTATGGTTGCCTGTCCGTGTGCTAAATGAGATGATTTCGTATTGTGCCCCGATTGGGGATTCTTACTGAGTAACTTGTTGCTCACCCTTATTTTCTGTGGCTTTCCACCAGGTAACTTGGGACAGAGGCTGGATGGCTAGGAGGAAGCGGCTCGATGATCATGGATAGCTGACTCTGGGTCGCACGTTTCTTTAAATGTTTTCCTTAATGATTTAGCATGTAGTGGGACTTGGGTCCCTAGGAAAAAGCACTCAAACTATTTTATGTTCTCGTACCGTTTTCCTTTGAATTGTTTTAAGAAAGTACTGATCAGTCATTTACCTGTTTTATTTAATTGAAATCATGGTTTTGTTTTAAAAGTGTTTACTGCAAAGGTTTAAACTTCCGACTCTGAATGATGTTTATATTCTTAATCATGCATGCTAAGTATGGACTTTAGGTTAGAGACCGTTTCTTGGGTCGGGTCCTTACAGTATCAAAGCTCAGAGTCATAGATTCTGTAGACTAACCTGCTTTGTAGGTTGTTGTCCCCATGATCATCAGCACTCCGCGGCCGTCGAGTTTGTGCGAGTTCATTAAGCTAAGGGTTTTATTTTACAATACTGCACCTAGTATACATGTGTTACCCTTGTTGGGTAGTGATAGTCCCGGTGAGGACTAGCTTTGTGTTTAGTGTAGATCGTTTATGCTGAATACACATTGAGGAGCAGAGACGTTTGGTATTTCTAACCGAGAAGTTGGACTGCGCATGTTGATGATGAGACCACGTCCAGGGTTGTCTAGACCCGTAGGCCACCTTTGGCCCTGGCAGTTGAGTTGCCAAGAGAAGAGGTTAGAGGCTAGCATGCCTTAGAGTGAGACTCCTTGAGCAGGGTGTGCTCAAGCCATGAGAGAATTGATGGCAGGTCTTTTAGCTATTAGAGAGCGGAGACCCATGGGCAGTTTGTAGCGCGTAGTGAGGAGTCCCGAGCACAGATAGCCCAGCTGACAGAGTTTATTTAGGAGACACCCCCCCTAGTAGCTCCGGTAGCTGCGGAGGTTTCCGGAAGGGCTTGATCAGCAGGTTTATGCTGATGAGTTAGTTGGCGTTAATCGAGCAGCCGAGTTTGGCAAGTGGAAGCATGTAGAGCTGGATGTTTTTGAGAACCCACTGCTAGTAGCGAGGTGGTTGCCCAGGATCGAGTTTATCATCCGAGTGTTGGAACGACCTGGTGTTTAGAGGCCGATGACCTGATGTTCAGAGGCCAAGGCGTGCTGTTTTGGTCTTTGTTCGATCAAAGCGGCTTTGGTGGTGGAAGTCCCTTGAGAAAGGTGGACTAGCAGAGTCTCCACAAGTCACCCGATCGATTGGCAAGTGTCGTGTTAGTAGCTTTTGAGGAAGATGTAGAGACATCTTGACCCCTTGCAAGCCTGCTGTCGTTTTGCAGCCAACTCTTTTGGTACCCTCGTAGCCAGGGTGTAGTGTGGAGTTTGCTTGTCAGGACTTAATCAGTCATGGATTTCAGTTGGCTAGTAGAGTGGAGACCTCTTTTTGTTAGCATGTTACAAATGTGGAACTAGTTGTTGCCATCGGAGGGTTGGCCTGAGAATTTGTTGAGCATCGAGTGGGATGCAGGGGTAGGCCGTGGCATGACTGTTGGACGAGATGCCAGAGATTAGACGGCTCGAGTGTTGGCCTTCTTTTTTTTGAGTGCCGTTGTCCCCGTCACCTGGAGTGTGACCTTCCCTACCCTTAGTGGGGACGTAGAGCTCGTTTATAGTTGTTTGAGTTGAAAAGATGTAGTGCTTGTTGGCACCAAGCTCGGTAAGGAGGCCTAGGTTCAGGCCAGCTCGCACCAGATGTGCAGGTAGTTCTATGACCCACGCGGAGTTTAGCATCCCCACTAGCCTTGTACTCATTTTCTGAGGTTGCACCTGTTTGGGTTGCATAAGAGATCTAGCTCGGTGGTAGTCGGAGGACTACAAGTGTGAGGTCGTTCGAGGGAAAGCAAGAGCTTTCAAGGTCACCAAGAGTTGGGTACAAAGGATGTTGTAGGTTGTTAAGGGCTAGCGCATTCGAGTTCTCGCGCTTGTGTTGTGGCCTTGTGAGCCCTTTGTTTGTTGGTAGGGTGATTCGACTACCCTTGAGTTTCCTTGAGTACGAGTAGAGTTGGCATCGATGGTGCGTGGTTGGTCCAGCGTGGGAGCCATGTGTTGGATGGATTGTGCGGAGCACATTTGGTGGACACATTGGTATGAGGTTGTTAGCTTGGTGTGGTTATGCTCTTGTAGAGTGAGTTGGCCAATGGGGCGTTTCGTGGTGAGTTGACCCCGAGTGGGTTTGAACTCTTGTTGCTCCCTTGCTAGTTGTGGCTCTTTTTGGAGGAAAAGGTTACCTTGTGTTAGAGTTCGTGTTGGATCTTAAGGAATCGAGTTGGAGCTGTGTGCGCGCGATGTACTCTTGTGTAGCTCGTTCCTTGGGGTATGTTTTGGGAACCACGAAAGGTTCGTGTTGAGAAACCAGTGCTGAGTCCTTTTGGTGTTAGGGCTTTAGTTCTTGGCAAGTGCCCTAATTTTGATCGTAAGGACACCGGGCTTGTAGCCGGGTTGTTTCTTAGGCAAGTTATGCTAGTTGGCCTTTGACCTGGGTAGAGGAATTTCTTGTTGATCGATAGTTGGAGTTCAGTTGGAACTAATCAAGGGCGGTGGTAGCAAAGCCGCGTAGTTTTTGTCCGTCATTGCTAAGAGTGTTGACCGGATCCCTACCCTGGGTAGAGCTATGATGTGGTCGATGCTTGAGTTGGAGGCTGACACATTCTGTAGTATTTCTGGTCTTCTTGGTCTTTCGAGGAGTTGGAGCACGCCAGCATAGTCGAGATGCTGGAGAGAGAGTTGTGCCCGTGTAGCCAGTTGTCTGTTAGACCATTTGACGGTTGTGCGTGTCGAAGGGTGATCGAAGGAACCCTAGGTTGTGGAGAGCCTCACCAGAGCTCAGCCAGACCCAGGCAGCGTTCCTCGGTTGAGTTGCTGAAAGCTTGTAGTCGGTTGACGAGCTAGTATTGTTTTCGTACCTCTGCGTTGGCTTGAAATCATTATATCCGTTGGTGCTTGTAGTTGGCCAAGGGTTGGTTCCCATGTTGTTGTAAGAGCTAGCTTGGTTGGAGCAAGCGGGCGTGGCCCTGAGGACTTGCTCTTGTTTGGAAGGTTTCAAAAGTAGGTACCTCCTTCGGTGTTTGGATAGATACTGCTAGTTCTAAGTTGGTGGTTCAATCGATTGTGGAGTTTCTGGTTGGAAGATGAGTTAGGCCTAAGCTAAAAGGAGGAAGTCATTCGTTTAGCCAGTTGGACTTGAGAGTTGCATGTCCTTGGAGGCGAGCTTACTGATTGTAAGCTTGAGTTGAGTTACGCATAGCAAGCCTTTCTCGAGCTTTGCTCCTAGTTGTTGCGCGTTCGTGGTTGGCATTTAGTTGAGCCAAAGTTGAGGGGGTTGGCATAGAGGTGTCGTGGCATTGGTTGGTTAAACCTTTGAGTTGTTATCCTCGAGGTGTTGTGTTGCAAGTAGCCGCGTGTTGTTTGATTCCTTGCTGCTCGAGATTTCCGAGAGAGGTATGTTATTTGTTTTCTGTCTGGCGATATTCTCTTAGGCGATGGCTGATCGGATTGCATTGGAAAGTTGTTGTCGGCCGATGAGGGCTCCAATATATTAGTTTGGTGAGTGGAGCTCTGTTCTGGATGTAAAGACCCAACTTGAAACGGTGCTAAACCTAGGCCTTTACTCGGCATGCCGTGAAAAGCTTAAAAGGACCCAAATTAGGGCGGTTTGTAAAACTTTTCAATTATAAGAGTGGAAAACATTAAAAACAAAGTAAACATTCATTAGGCAAAAACGAACCATTCAAATTAAAACGATGGGATCGATCAAGACTTTCCTTAAAAACATAAAATAGTTCAAATCATAGTTTTCCCTACGGATCTAAGTCCAACTACATGCTTGAAATCCAAAAGCAATAAAATAAGACACGACAGAGTGTCGCGGCATCCATGATCTCCCGGCTCTCTCCGCTAGCCACCTCGGTCTTGTCCCCCCAAGTTACACATGGAAGAAACCACGATAAGGGTGAGTATAAATATACTCAGTAAGAACCCCGACCGGGAGTGCGATCTGATGCAATCTATCATCTAGCAACCTAGTACACATGCCACAAATATCAACACGGATCTTAGCTCAACGAGCTCACAAGGCAAATCCGGAATCCTCGGAAGTCTCCTACTTCCGGCCTAATGATTGGCTCTCAAACCAATCCCGGACATCTCAGAGGTCTTTCTCCCACGACCAATTGATCGGCTCAAAAACCGATCCCAAGATGTCCGACACCCTCGAGGTCTTTCTCCCTCGACCAATTGATTAACTCTAAAGTCAATCCCAATGGGTGTCCTCAAGGGCCTCTTTACCCTCGCTATAAATCTGGACTATCGGGAGAGTACCCGAAGTCTGGCTCTAAACGGGAAGGAACTGGTGTACTCACGAACATTAGCCCGGGGGAGCTCTCCGAACCGGTAGCTACTAACGCGTGTGCGCGCGCACACCGCATGCTCTTCTCGCAACCGGCGTAAATGCGGGGGCCTAAGGGCAAACTACGCGGGGCAGTACGCATGCCTAAGACTCGGAAACGGTGTCACCGAACACGATGGTGCGAGGCCCTCGGCACTCATCTGTGGCAGGCTTGTACCACCGACTGAAGCTAAGACCCGGCCAAGGCAGGCTTGCACCGTTGGCAGGGTTCCGCTCTAGCAGGCTACAAACTAGGCTTATGCCGATGTGGTAGCTACATCCACATCGGCTGTCGGGGGGAAGCAATGTACGTTATGCTTCGCTCTACTCCCGACCGGTGGGGACAAGTTACGTTATGTCCGCTCTCAGCCTCTAGATGATGACAAACCACTGTTTTACTAGCTTAGACTACCAAGTACGTGATTCTGGCTAACATTCACAAAGACATCTGTCATACATAGCCTAGCATGATACTACGAGCTTAAAGCGGGAATCTCAAGCATCTTTGGAAGAACAAACCTAGCATGGCACTAACATGTACAAAAGGCAAAACATGCTAGCAAGAATTCAATCACTAGCTATCCTATCCACTAACATGCTCATAAAGGTAAACAAGCATACAAGGCACAATTAAGAAAGCATAGCAGGTCCACACAACCACGGTAGGAAGTCCTTACACGGAAACAAGTGGAGAATAGCTATCACAACCAAAAAGACCCTCGAGCTTAATACGAACTCGAGCAACCTAGGCATAAATAAAGCATCCTAAGTAAATACATACAGCAGCGACGAAGCTTAGAAAACACAAAGGGATTGGTTCGGGAATTACCACCGAGAAGACACGGGCCTCAGCGGCAAAGGACGGTGGCTTGGGCGCTCTTTGGTGCGGGTGGCGCAGCTGCTGGCGGCTGGCGCTGGCTCGCGGCACGTCAGGCGGATCTGCGAGGCGCGTCTTGGTGTGCGGCAAGCAAGCGACGCGCGAGCGAGCGGCTCGTTGGGTTGGCGCGCGGCGCGAGGGGTCGCGGGTGAGCGCCGCGGCGGGGTCGTGGCCTGGAGCGGCGGCGCTGCGGCGGCGCGCGTCTGGGGCTGCGTTGCGGCCTTGTCGCGACCACGGCGGCGTCGCGGCGGTGCAAAGCGCCACCTGCGAGCGACGTCGGCGGCGATCGGTGTCGCGGCGGTGGGAGCTTCTAGTCTGCAGCGTCACGATGCATTGGCGGCGCAGGGTGCGGCGTGGTGCAGTGCGCAGCGCGGTGGCCGAGCGAGCGAGGTGGTGCGATGGAGCAGGTGGTGCGTGCGGCTAGGGCCGGGTGGCTCGGGGTGGTTCGATGGTGGTTCGATGGTGTGGCTAGGGTGCGCGGCTAGGGTTTTAGGAGAGAGAGAGAGAGATTTGCCAACAAAGGGAAAAATAGGGGTTTCTTGATTTTTCCTTCTCTTCCTTATTTTAAATAGGGTTAGGAAACCTAAAATTCCCTTCCCAAGGATTTTTCTCTTGCGGGTCCCGCTAAAGAAATTCTTTTCTCTTTTTAGTTCAAATTCTTATTTAAAACTCCAATTCCACCATCTAGGGCAAGGGTTCAAATCCCAAAGGATCCAATTAATTCCCAATTAATTTTGCTATTAACCGGGAAGGAAAACGGGGCCGTTACAATACTCCCCCCTTAAAAGACTTTCGTCCCGAAAAAGTCCTAAGAGCTGGAACAACTCCGGGTAATGAGTCCTCATCTCATCCTCTAGCTCCCACGTCGCTTCCTCTCGCTCGATGCCTCCAAAGAACCTTTACTAAACTTATCTCTCGGTTGCGCAATACCTTGCGCTCATAAGCCAAAATTTGCACGGGCTTCTCCTCGAAGGATAAATCTTTACTCAACTCTAGGGGCTCATGCTCTAGCACATGCGAAGGATCTGCCACGTACTTTCTCAACATCGAAACGTGGAACACATTATGCACCGCCCGACAAAGACGGGGTAAAGCTAACCGATAGGCCACCGCTCCGATCCGCTCAAGGATCTCAAAAGGCCCTACAAACACAGGGGCTCGACTTGCCTCGCTTTCCAAACCTTAACACCCCACGCATAGGTGCTACCTTCAGGAAAACATGTTGACCCACCTCAAACTCCAAGTCTCTACGCCTCACATCGGCGTAACTTTTTGCCTACTCTGTCTTTGTCAACATGCGAGCCCTTATCTTCGCGCGATGCGTCGTTCGTCATCTGCGATAATCTCGGGTCCCAGAACACGCCTATCCCCAACCTCCTCCCGAACACTGGGGATCTGCAGCGCTACTTACCATACAACGCCTCGAATGGGGCCATTTGAATAGTCGCTTTGATAGCATTTTGTTGTTGTAAGCGAACTCCATCAAAATCACAGTCTTGGTCCCAAGCTTGCACAGGAAGTCCAAGACACGGGCTCTCAACATGTCTTCCAGAATCTGATTCACCCTCTCGATCGACCATCGGTTTGAGGGTGGAAGGCGATCTTGAAGCCGCACTCGATTCCCAAACCCTTACGAGCGCTCTCGAGGCGAGATGTGAACCGAGAATCCCGATCGACACTATCTTCACGGGTACTCCGTGGTACCGCACAATTTGCTCTAGAAATAAGCGTGCCTTTGCTCCATGGTATAACTAATCCTACCGGGTATAAAGTGTGCACTCTTAGTCAGCCGGTCCACTACTACCCAGATCTGAGTAAACCCTCTCGGTGTCCTTGGCAACCCAGAGATGTAGTCCATCGAAATCTCGTCCCACTTCCACTGTGGAACACTTAACGGCCGCAATAAACCTGCAGGCTTACGCACGGAGCCTTCACTTGGCGACAAGTGAGACACCGCTAACAAACTCCGCTATATCTCGCTTCATGCCCATCCACAAGAACGTCTCGCTTGAGATCTGGTACATCTTGGTACCTCCGGGTGCCAAGTGAATGGGAACTATGTGCCTCGGCGAGCAACTCTGCTCGAACCTCTGCGTCATCCGGGGCGCACAATCGACCTCGGTACCTCAAGCCTCCGTCGGTGCCACAACAAAGTCGAAATCGCCATCAGCCTCAACCCTCTCGAGCAATCTCCTCAACTTGGGATCACTCGGTGATCGTCGATGATCCTCTGCTAGCGACAGGTGGCGAATCGATAGGGGGCTACCACGGCGGTAACCTCTCCCAACAAGATCGCAATACACGGTTCGCTCAAACTCTTTCCGCAATTCAACTTGGGAGCTCGGCAAAGCTGCTGAATGCGACGTCTTCCTACTCAGCGCATCAGCCACAACATTGGCTTTTCCGGGATGATACAAAATCTCACGATCGTAGTCCTTTACTAACTCGAGCCACCTCCTCTGCCTCATGTTCAACTCCTTCGAGTGAAGAAATATTTGAGGCTCGGTGGTCCGTGAACAATGAATCCTCTCACCATATAAGTAGTGCCTCCAAATCTTTAGAGCAAAAACAAGCTGCAGCCAACTCCATATCATGAGTTGGATAGTTCTTCTCATAAGGCTTCAATCTGCCGAAGCATAAGCTATCACCTTCCCATGCCGCATCAACACACAGCCCTAAACCATACTTGGAAGCATCACTATAAACTACTTAAACCTCCTGTTCCTTCCCAGCCGCCAACACAGTCTTTGTCGTCAAAGCCGAGCTTAAAAATTGGGCAAAACTTTCCTCACATCTAGCATCCCAAACAAAGTCAACACCCTTCTTGGTCGACGGGTTAGGGTGTCTTTGCCTTAGCGAAAAAGTCTTTCACGAAACGCCGGTAATAACCGCGCGGACCCAGAAAAGTGCGTATCTCGGCGACCGTCGTCGGCTTTGCCCACGAGCTAATCGCCTCTATCTTCGCGGGGTCCACCGCTATACCATCTGCCGACACGATATGACCAAGGAAGGCTACTTTCTCTAGCCAAAACTCACACTTAGAGAACTTTGCGAGCAACATTTGGTTCTCACGCAATCTTGTCAAAACTTGCCTCAAATGCGAAGCATGGTCCTCCTTGGTCTTGGAATAAATCAAAATGTCGTCTATGAATACGATGACAAAGTTATCCAAGAATGCCTTGAACACTCTGTCCATCATGTCCATAAACGCTGCGAGGCGTTTGTGAGTCCAAAGGACATGACCACGAACTCATAATGACCATACCTTGATCTCGACGCGGTCTTGGGATATCTCATCTCGAATCCTCAACCGATGGTACCACGACCTCAAATCAATCTTAGAAAATACCGAGGCTCCTGAAGAAGATCGAACAGATCATCTATACGCGGCGGGGATACTTATTCTTCACCGTGACTTTATTCGATTCTCTATAGTCTATACACAAGCGCATGGATCCATCCTTCTTCTTAACAAGCAGATGTGCTCCCCACGGGGACACACTCGGACGGATGAAACCTCGATCCGAATCTCTTGCAATCGCACTTTGAGTTCTCTCAACTCACCGGCGCCATACGATACGGGGCTTTAGAAATGGGAAGAGTCCTGGCTCCACTCAATGGTGAAGTCTAACTCCCGCTTGGGGTAAACCCAAGCAACTCTTCAGGGAAAACATCTGCAAACTCTTGCACCACGGGACCATGTCAACAGATTAACGCAGTACTACTATCTCCGACACTTTGCCAAGAAGCCCCAAGCTCCTCGAGCCAACAATCTATGGGCTTTCATTGAGAGATCAATGGCGGGCAAGTTCCGCCCCGAACACCGCGAAACTTGAAGCTCGGCTTCGAGGCGGCCTAAACACCACTTCTTTCCGTGGCGATCTATCAATGCATGGTTCTCTACCAACCAATCCATGCCAAGGATCACATCGAAACCGCTCATAGACAAAGACTATGAGGGTAGCCTCTAAAATCTCATCGATATCTCAGATCGGCCATGCTTAACTCTCACGCTAGCTAACATACTCACACCCGAAGGAGTGGCAACACACAGCTCAAACCCTAGAGGTTCGAGCTCCACACAAGCTTGTCTAACGAATGCATCGAAACAAAGGAATGGGTCGAACCCGAATCAAACAATACAAATGCATAGTCTTTGTAAGACAAGCAGCGTACACCTGCTGCATCATCATCGATGCGCTCGCCTCCCGGCGAGTAGTGGCAAACACACAGCCTGCTGTTGGGCGGTCCCACTCTTTGCCAAATCCTGAGTGCAGAATCGGCCAAATGCCCTCCTTGCCACATCCGTAGCAAGCACGGGCGATGCTCCACACGACCATAATGTGCCTTTCCGCACTTGTTGCAATGAGTTGGCCGCTCGCCCGCCCCTGTTGGCGATCCTGGCTCTCCACGAGGTCGGCGCTGATCTCGACCACTAGACTGCCCTGCCGCGAGTCTCTCTCACCATTGAGCGGAAACCACTAGAAGTCCCGCACTTCCTCTTCGCGAAATCTGCTTTGGCAGCGCTGAATTGACCGAGCCGGGCGCAATGAATCCTCGCACCGGCGGATACTTCGGGTTATAAATCGTGGCCAACTCTCTTGCTCGATCATAACTCTCGGGAGCGAGTGCTCGAACATCCCGAGCAACCTCCTTCCTCAGCCCACAAATGAACTTCTTAGTCTTGAGCTCCTCGGTGGCAATGAGCTCCGGTGCGAAATAGCTATACTCGAGAGAACTTCTTCTCATAGGCAACAATACTATCTCGATCCTGTTTGATTTGAGAAGGCCTCTGCCATCTCCTGCTGAGCCTCGTCATTAACATACTTAGCTCAACTTCGTTCTAAAGAACTCCCGTGTGGTCGGAGAAGACCCACTGGTCTAGCTCTATCTGTGGACTCCCACCACCACTCACCGTGTGTCGAGAGAACATGGGCCGCGCATCTCGGCCTTTGTACATCTGGGCATCCCATAACTCAAGATGTACTCCATTCTAGCCAACCACCTAATCGCCACAAGTGGGTTCTCTCAAGCATCAAATTCCTCGGCTTCCACTTGGTGAAGTCTTTCAACCACTTGCCAAACTCCGGCGGCTCCTCTCGCACTATCAAGTGAGTCTGACCGTCTCGATGACCACTGCCCCTCCGGTTGAGCTACCGGGCTCTGGGGGCTCTTTGGGTGCTCGCTTGCATGAGCTGTGTCCAACCCAGGCTATCTCGTGCCCTAGACTCCTCTCTTTCTTGCCGCTAGGCTGCGCTTTGAGTTTCAGCTCTCTGCTCGCCATTAGGCCCATCATCATGTCTCTCATAGCGAAAAATATCTCCTCCTGGAGCTGTACCTTGAGGCATAGCGGCCCAGCCCCCTTCTCTCGGGCAAGTTAGCCTCACGGTGCCACGCGGCGCCTACGAGCCCGATATACCACTGCCTGGCTCTGCAACATCTCTATTTGCGATTCCTGCACGGACTGCTCCACTACGTGTAACCGGCATATCAAGCATCTACACGAAACCACAACGGGTTAGTCCACGCTCGGACTTTCTCTCGCCAACAAAGATAACACATGTGTACTGCATATAGTATCATAAACAAAACCCTTAGCTTATTGAACTTAGACAAACTCGGCGGCCTTGGAGTCTTTGAGATCATGGGAACACAACCTACAAACAGGTTAGTCTACAGAATCTATGACTCTGCGTGCTGCTCGATACCAACTGTAAAGACCCAACTGAAAACGGTGCTAAACCTAGGCCTTTACTCGGCATGCGGTGAAAAGTCGAAAAGGACCCAAATAGGGCCTGGTTTGTAAAACTTTTCAATTATAAGAGTGGAAAACATTAAAAACAAAGTAAACATTCATTAGGCAAAAACGAACCATTCAAATTAAAACAAAGGATCGATCAAGACTTTCCTTAAAAACATAAAATAGTTCAAATGATAGTTTTCCCTACGGATCTAAGTCCAACTACATGTTTGAAATCCAAAAGCAAGAAAATAAGACACGGCAGAGTGTCAAGAAGATCCATGATCTCCCAGCTCTCTCCGCTAGCCACCTCGGTGCTTGTCCCAAGTTACACCGTGGAAGAAACCACGATAAGGGTGAGTATAAATATACTCGGTAAGAACCCCGACCGGGTACGTGCGATCGATGCAATCGATCATCTAGCAACCTAGTACACATGCCACAAATATCAACACGGATCTTAGCTCAACGAGCTCACAAGGCAAATCCGGAATCCTCGGAAGTCTCCTACTTCCGGCCTAATGATTGGCTCTCAAACCAATCCCGGGACATCTCCGAGGGTCTTTCTCCCACGGCCAATTGATCACTCAAAAACCGATCCCAAGATGTCCGACACCCTCGAGGGTCTTTCTCCCTCGACCAATTGATTAACTCTAAAGTCAATCCCAAGGGGTGTCCTCAAGGGCCTCTTTACCCTCGCTATAAACGGGAAGGAACTGGTGTACTCACGAACATTAGCCCGGGGGAGCTCTCCGAACCGGCTACTAACGCGTGTGCGCGCACATCGCATGCTCTTCTCGCAACCGGCGTAAATGCGCAGGGCCTAAGGGCAAACTACGCGGGCCAGTGCGCATGCCTAAGACTCGAAACGGTGTCACCGAACACGAGAGTGCGAGGCCCTCGGCACTCATCTATGCACCTGTACCACCGACTGAAGCTAAGACCCGCCAAGGCGAGGATTGCACCGCTAAGCGGGTTTTCGCTCTAGCGGGCTACAAACTAGGCTTATGCCGATGTGGTAGCTACATCCACATCGGTTGTCGGGGAAGCAATGTACGTTATGCTTCGCTCTACTCCCGACCGGGTGGGGACAAGGTACGTTATGTCCGCTCTCACCTCTAGATGATGACAAACCCTATTATACTAGCTTAGACTACCAAGTACGTGATTCTGGCTAACATTCACAAAGACATCTCATCATACATAGCCTAGCATGATACTACGAGCTTAAAGCGGGAATCTCAAGCATGCTTTGGAAGAACAAACCTAGCATGGCACTAACATGTACAAAAGGCAAAACATGCTAGCAAGAATTCAATCACTAGCTATCCTATCCACTAACATGCTCATAAAGGTAAACAAGCATACAAGGCACAATTAAGAAAGCATAGCGGGGTCCACACAACCACGGTAGGAAGTCCTTACACGGAAACAAGTGGAGAATAGCTATCACAACCAAAAAGACCCTCGAGCTTAATACTGAACTCGAGCAACCTAGGCATAAATAAAGCATCCTAAGTAAATACATACAGCCGAAGCTTAGAAAACACAAAGGGATTGGTTCGGGAATTACCACCGAGAAGACACGGGCCTCGGCAGCAAGGAGGGTGGCTTGGGCGCCACTGCAAAGCGGGGCGGGCGCTGGAGCTGGCGCTGGTGCGCGTACGACGTCGGCGACCCGCAGGCGCAGCGCGGCGGTGGTGTGGCCGCAAAGCGACGCGCGAGCGGCGGCTAGCTGGGTTGGCGCGCGGCGAGGGGTCGCGCTGGCTGGAGTGGGCGGCGGCGGTCATTTCGCGCGAGCGGCGGCGGCGGCGGCGGCGCGCGGGGGCTGCGTTGCGGCCTGCGTGCGACCACGAGCGACGTCGGGGCGGTCTTTGGCGGCCACGGCGACGTCAGCGTCGGCGGGTGTCGCGACGGTGGGGCTCCGGGTCCGCAGCGTCAGTGGTTGGGCGGCGGGCAAGGGCGGCGTGGTGCAGTGCGCGCAGGCCGAGCGCGCGCAGGTGGTGCGATGGAGCGGTGGTGGTGCGCGTGCGGCTAGGGTTGGGTGGCTCGGGGTGGTTCGATGGTGGTTCGATGGTGTGGCTAGGGTTGCTTTCGGCTAGGGTTTTAGGAGAGAGAGAGATAGAGACGCCACCAACAAAGGGAAAAATAGGGGTTTCTTGATTTTTCCTTCTCTTCCTTATTTTAAATAGGGTTAGGAAACCTAAAATTCCCTTCCCAAGGATTTTTCTCTTGCGGGTCCCGGCTAAAGAAATTCTTTTCTCTTTTTAGTTCAAATTCTTATTTAAAACTCCAATTCCACCATCTAGGGCAAGGGTTCAAATCCCAAAGGATCCAATTAATTCCCAATTAATTTTGCTATTAACCGGGAAGGAAAACGGGGCCGTTACACTAGACCTTGTCGTTCATGGGTGGCCGTAGCTGAAGTTTCAGCTAGTGTGAGTGGCGTTAGCCGTCTGGTGAACCAGGTATGTGCCCCTGGCTTGAGTGCGTCGGTGCTCTTCAAGATGGTTGCTTAAGTGTTGTGGACGCGTTCTAGTTGGACAAGTTTGGCTTTGGGATCGGCCGCCAGGTGGTGGTTCGATTGGATTTCGTTAAGGCTTATAGGCAACCATTGGAGTTCGTTGGTCTCTTGTGAAGTAAGAGTAGGTCGATCGGTTTTACGGAACCCGAGAGGTTCAGTTGGTTGGCCAGCATGGTGTAGGGTTGAGATTGTTTGTTAACAACTGTGAGTATTAAGAGGAGTACACCGGTGCGTGGCGTAGAGTTTTAGAGCATGTGACCCGTCCACAAGTTTGCTGAGAGTAGCGTCGTGGAGAGGCGTTCTGAGTTGGGTCAACAGGGATAAGTGAGCCCTAGGGTTGTGAGACCGTTTGAGACTTGATGCGAGTTTGAGGATGTGGCTTACCGACTAGCACTATCGCATCTTTTTCTTCGAAGCTCACTGTATGTTCAGTTTTGGTTGAGATAGTTTGTGGCAGACTCTATGCCTTTTTGGCTTGAGCCTTGGAAACCCAAGAGGGTCGGGATTTCGAAGAAGGACTAGTGTTGGCTTGACAAGGAGTTGGTTGGTTAAGGATCAGTGGAGTTTTCCTAGAGTTGTTTTCGTCTTAGGACTTTCGAGGACGAAAGTCTTAAAAGGAGGGAGTATTGTAACGGCCCAGTTTTCTATTTCGGTTTCCCAGGTGTTTCCGGTTCATTATTCGGATGTTCGGATGGGCCGTTAGAGCTATTTTAACCCTTAGGGGTATTTTAGTCTTTTTGCCCCCGGTAAGGGTTTTGTGGATTTTCAAGACTTCGGGGTCACTCCTGCCCTTGTCGAGGCTTGATTGTTGTTGGTTGCAGGACCCAAGAAGTTCGGGCTAGTTGGTTGGAAGTTTGGAGGTGATTTGGTAATTAACAAAATTATTGTTAATTAGAATGCTTCCTTTGGGAATTGAACCCTTGACCTAACGGTTATTAGGAAGCTTGATTTAAATGGGTTTTTTTAAATGGAAAAGAATGCGTCAACTAGGACTCAAAGGAGGAAAGCCTTGGGAAGGGATTTTGGACCACCCAAAGCCTATTTAATTTAGGAAAAAGGAAAAGAAAAGAGAAAAACCCTTATTCTTTCCCCTTCTCCCTCTCTCTCTCTCTCTCTCTTGCCGACCTGCGCCAAGAAACCCAACCGAGCCGCAGACCGAGCCACCAAAGCACCAAAGACTAGCAGCCATGCACTGCCGCCTGATCGGCCGAGCGCCCAGACGCCCTAGCATACCCCGCTTCGCGCGCCCACCAAGGCCAATGGCAGACGCCCAAAGATACCCCCGCATCGCGCCTAGACGCCCCACCAGCCTGCTCGCCTCGCGCCGCGCGCCGCCATCGTGTCGTGTCGCCGTTGCGTCTGCGCGCGATCGTCTCTCGCCGCGCCCGCGCCAAGATCGCCGGCGGCGCCAGTTGCTCGCCTCTGCCGCCCAACCAGCCTGCCCCTTGCTGTCGAGAGCCTGATTTTTGCCAAGAAAGTTGGGCCGAGACCTAGTGCCTTCTCGGTTGGTAATTCCCGAGCCTCCACTCTTTTGGACACTAAGTTGATTGGTCATTGTTATTTAATTAGGATATTTTTATTAAATGCTTAGGTTGCTCGGGTTCACTTAGAAGCTCGGGAGTCGCTTGGTTGGCTTATGGTAGTTATTTTCTGCTTGTTTCCAGGTAAGGATTTTTTACCGTGGTTGTGTGGACCCTGCGATACTATCATGATTGTGCCTTGTATGCTTGGTTGTTGTTATGAGTATGTTAGCTATTGAACAGCTTGTGTTTGAAATCTTGCTAGCATGTTGCTTGTTGTTCATGTTAGTGCCATGCTAGGTTTGTTCTTCCAAAGATGCCATGTCTTGTGATTGTATGAAATTTCCAAAGTGGGTAGGTTACATGTTTTCTCTTGCTTCCATATCGTGTTGCTCTTGTGTCCCCGATATATTCTCATTAGTTCCATGCAAGTGGTTTAATTATCTTGGCATACCTTGTTCTATTTTATCCTAGTTAGTTCCGTGCCGGGCATAGGCGGGTGATGTATAGTGTAGAAGACCAGGGGTAACTAGTTTAGGTCCCGCTCGGGTAAGACCCCGATGGACATCCGAGGTGTAAGACCACGATGGGCATCCTAGGTGTGTAAGTCCTCGATGGGCATCACCGAGTTGGAGGTGTAAGACCACGATGGGCATCCTAGGTGTGTAAGTCCTCGATGGGCATCACCGAGTTGGAGGTGTAAGACCACGATGGGCATCCTAGGTGTGTAAGTCCTCGATGGGCATCACCGAGTTGGAGGTGTAAGACCCGATGGGCATCCTAGGTGTGTAAGTCCCGATGGGCATCACCGAATTGGAGGTGTAAGACCACGATGAGCATCCTAGGTGTGTAAGTGTAACAGCCCCGATTTCCTATTCCAGTTTTCTGAGGTGCCTTCTGGTCAAGATTCGGTTTGTTCGGTTGGGTTTTAGAGCCGCTTTGGCCCTTGGGGGTATTTTGGTCTTTTGGCTCTCCGGCAGGATTTGTGGTTTTCGTGGCTTCAAGGTAGCTCCCGCCTTTGTCGAGGCTTATTTGTTGGTGGTCATGAGTCCCGTGGTGTTTGGGCTAGTCGGTTGGATGCTCGGTTGTGGTTTGGGCTTTGGCAAAGTGTTGGTTTGTTGCGTGTTTCCTTTGGGTTTCGAGCCCTGAGCCTTTAGTGTTGCTTTGGGAGTTGGATTTAAGTGAGTTTGATTTATTGGAAAAGATTGCTTGGTCGGGTCTCGAAGGAGGAAGCCAGAAATGGGATTTTGAGGTTTTAAAGTGGATAAGGATGGAAAATGGATTTAAAAATCCCATTTTTCCTTTTTCCCATTTTCCTTTTTATTTCTCTTTTCTTTTCTTTTTCCCCAAAATGCAACTTTCTCTCTCTTCTCTCTCTCTCCCGAGCACCCCACCTAGCCCAGCCCTAGCCATGGCTCGCCCACCCGACCGTGCGCGGCCTTGGCTCGCCCACGCCCACCTAGCCCGAGCCCAGCGTCGCGAGCCACCGAGCTCGCCCAGCGCTCGCGCCCCTGCCTCGCCCGCCCCCAAGCGTCGCGCCCTCGCCAGCGCGCGCCCGCCAGCGCGCCCTCGCTCGCCCGTCCGTGTCGCCGCCGGTGCGCAAGATCGCGTTGAAGCCACGCATGCGATCGCGCATCGCGTCGCCGAGCCTCGCTCGCCTAGCTCGATCGCGCGCGTCCAGTGAAGCGCGTCGTCGCGCGCGCCGCGCCTCCTCCTCCTGCTGCCGCTGCGCCGCGTTCGCGCCAGCGCCGAGCCAGCGCCCAGCCAGCGCTGTCTGCGCCAGTGCTCACCGCCTAGCCCGTCGCGCACCGCCCGCCCGTTCGAGTGTCGGCCGTGCCTCGTGAGTTGCTCCCAGCCGAGCCCCATTTATTTTAGTGTATTTAGGGCTATTTTATGAATATTGATGTTTTTGCTTGGCTCGATATAGGTTGCTCGGGTTCGATCGCAGCTTAATTTTATTGTGTGTTGTTGCCTTCCACTGTAAGGATTTCTTACCGGAGTTGTGTGGGCCCCTGATATTGTCATGATTTTGCCTTGCTTGTTTGCTTTCGATCATTATGAGCATGATAATAATAGACCAGCTTTGATTGATTTCTCGCTAGCATGTTTGCTTGATATTACATGTTAGTGCCATGCTAGGTTTGTTCTCGCGAAAGATGTTTGTGATTCCCGCTTAAGCTCGTAGTATCATGCTAGGTTGTATGTTTGATGTCGGTCTTTGCTTGCTAGCCAGAATCATTGCTTTTTCCCGTACTCTTAGATAGAGTTGTAGGGTTTGTCATCATCCGCAGGCCGAGCGGACATAACGTACTTTGTCCCCACCGATCGGGAGTAGTGTGCGACGCATAACGTATCTTGCTTCCCCAGGTCACTAAGGTGGATTTAGCTCAGTGTCGGGAATAAAGTGTGCGCAAAGATAACGTATCTTGCTACCCCGCCCGACCAAATAGGTTGTGGAATTAGCTACCCACTTCGGCATAGCCAAGTTTGTAGCTGCTAGAGCGGAACCCCGCCACGGTGTAAGCTCGCCATGGCCGGTTCTTAGCTTCGTGTCGGTGGACCAGTACATGAGATGAGCGCCGAGGGCCTCGCGCCATCGTGATCGTGACACCGCTTCCGAGTCTTAGGCATGCGTGCACGCTGCGTAGTTTGCCCTTAGGCCCCGCATTTACGCCGGTTGCGAGAAGAGCATGCGGTGTGCGCGCACACGCGCGTTAGTTGCCGCCTGAGAGCTCCCCGGGCTAATGTTCGTGAGTACACCATTCCTTCCGTTAGAGCTCGACTTCGGTACTCTCCGTAAGTCCGGATAGCAAGGGTAAGAGGCCCTTGAGGACATCCTTGGGATCGGTTTTTAGCCGATCAACCGGGCCGAGGGAGAAAGACCTCGAGATGTCCCGTGATTGGTTAGGATAACCAATCATTAGGCCGAAAGTAGGAGACTTCCGATGACTCTGATCTTTCTTTGTAAGCTCGTTGAGCTATGATCTGTGTTGGTAGTCGCTTGCTTGCATGCTTTGGTACTAGATGATTGATTATATCGTATTGTACCCCTGGTTGGGATTCTTCTTGAGTAATTCGTTACTCACCCTTACTTATCTTTCAGAAACCATGGCGCGAGGCGGATGGTGGAGGAGGAGCTGTGATCATGGAAAACCCGTTGTTCAACTCTCGAGTCTTATGTCTTGTATTTATGTTTTAAATGTCCTCTGAATGCATGTAGTTGGGCACGGAGCCCTAGGTTGTTTTATGAATGTATTTCCAGATTCTAGCATTTTTGTAAATGTTGTAAAGCTTGTATGATTTAAATAAATCTCTGATCAGAGTAAGTTTTGGAAATGTATTTGTCTTGGAACAGGTGCTTGGAAACAGGGACAGGTTTCAAGAATTTTGTATTGACTTTTTAAATGAACTCTTGCTGCTGGTTTTTGGTTTTTACTTAGAATCCGAACAACCATCTTGCAAATTCCATTGTTGATTTGTATGCATGCATTGAGGTAAGGGCCCATTTAGAGCCCCATTCGGGTCGGGTCCTTACAGTTGGTATCAGAGCTCAGAGTCATAGATTCTGTAGACCGACCTTTGTTGTAGGTCATTTTTCCATGATCATCGGACTCAGACAACATCATCAGTGCGCGCTAAGTTCTTGCTTTAAAGAAAAGGGTAAGATTTACAATACTTTTCATCTAGCTTTTATGCCTTGTGTAGTGTTGTGTAGCGAGACGCGCGAGTGTTCTCACTCGTTGTTGGTTTGGGCTTAGTGAGCCATCATGCCAACTTTCTCATGATCGAGCAGCTTTGTTTAGCGGCTTGTTGAGGTATCCAGATAGATTCGGATGCCCCAGGACATCGTTCGCAGGGAGGCGAGCTTAGACTCCCGCTGGCCATGTGTGGCCCATTCTTCTTTTTCCCTAGTGAGAGGGTGGAGGTGCTTCGTGGCGATCGCCGCATGTTGATCGCACCAGAGGAGCAGGACGCTTGGCATGTCCGACCGAGGAGTTGGACCGATCGTGTTGATGTTGAGGCCGCGTCCCAGTGGTTGTTAGGCCCGCATGCCGATTTGGCCCCGCAGCTTGAGTTGCCCGGAGGAGGGGGTAGAGGCTAGCAAATACCTCGGTGAGACTCCTTGAGCAGAGTGTGCTCCAAACCATGAGAGATTTGATGGCGTGTCTTTAGCTATCGAGAGCGGAGACCCAGCGCAGCTTTATAGCGCGTAGTGAGGAGTCCCGGCACAGATAGCCCAAATATCCGAGTTTGTTTCAAAGATTTTTCCCAGTAGCTCTTGTAGCCCCAGAGGTTCCCGGGAGGGCATGATCAGCAGGTTTATTCAGATGAGTTTGTTGGCGTTGATGGAGCCGCCCAGTTTGGCAAATGGATGCCTGTAGAGCTCGATGTTTTAGTAAGTCCTACTGCTAGTAGTAAAGTAGTTGGCCAGGTTTGAGTTTAGCATCCGTGTGTGGGATGCCTGCTGCTCAGAGGGCGAGGTGTGCTGCCTCCTGGTCTTTGCTTGGTTCATCGGATGGTGGTGGAAGTCCCTTGTGAGAGGTGGACTAGCGAGTCTCCACCACGCGCCCGATTGTTTGGCAAGTTGCCGTGTTAGTGGCTTGAGGCGGATGAAGGGTCATCTTTGCTCCTTGAGAGCCTCTTTGTTGTTTAACAGCCCAGCTTCCTCAGATGTGGATTTGGTAGTAGTAGCACTTGAGGTGCATTGGTTGGTGTGCCACTTTGGCACTAAGTCTGGTTCAGGCTTGAGTTTGGCTTGGGCATAGCAGATGGTTCTATGCCGTTCGGAGTTCAGCGCACTCGTTTAGCCTTGGATCCGTTTATGGCAGTTGCACCCGTTTAGGTCGTGCCAGAGGGCTAGTTCAGTGGTAGTCGATGGACTACAAGCGAAAGGATGCTCGAGAGGAGCCGGAGCCTCTTCCCACTGTTTCTGGAGGTTGAGTAAGTCAGCAGATTGGTTGGTAAGTGTTGGTGCGCTTGAGCCTCGCGCTAGTGTTAAGGCCAAGAGTTTTCTTGTGGTTGGTAGTATGGTCAACTACCTTCGAGTGCCTTTATCTGAGGAGAGTTGAGCATTGTAGATGCGAGTTTGGTCCAGCAGAGGGACTCTGAGTTGGATGCTCATGAGATGAGCTGGATGCCTATGAGGCAAGTTGGATGCCATGATTCGAGTTGGATGCTTTTGAGGCGAGATGAGCTGATGCCTTGCGAGAGGATTTGGATGCCTTATGGGTAAGCACCCTTGGTAGAGGTTTGGTATAAAGTAAGTTCGGTGTGGCATGTTTATGCTTTTGGTAAAGCAAGGTTGCCTCAGCTTTGAGCATCGTGTGGAGTTGGAACTTTTGGTGTTTCTTCGGTTGGAGTTCGGCTTGAAAATCAACAAGAGCGGTGGTAGCAAAGCCGCGCAGTTTCTGATCGCCTTGGCTAAGAATGTTGTTTGGATCCTTTCCTTGGGTAGAAGCCTTGTTGAGAGGCTGATGTTTGAGTAGGAGGACGACGCATTCGGTAGCGTTTCGGATCCTCTTGGTTCCCAAGGAATTGGAGTTGGCCTGCATGGTTGAGATGCTGGAGAGAGTTGTGCCTGTTCAGGCATTTGGCTGTTAGCTCGTTTGTCGGCCGTATGTGTCGGAGGGTGATCGGAGGATCCCTAGGTTGTGGAGAGCCTCTCCAAAGCTCAGTCAGGCCCAGGTAGTGAGTTTCAGTTGGCAAGCTGGAGCCGTGTAGTTTGTAGCCTCGGTTGAGTTGCTAGCAGTCTGGGTAGACTAGCAAGCTAGTGTTTGTTTGGAGTAAAGTCCGGATTGGTTCCGGTGAGGTGGCAAGTTGATGCTTGGTGTTGACCAAGGTGTGGTTTGGAGCTGCTAGTGATTTGCTTTGCTCGTGGGACGAATGGTTCGTGCCCAGTTGGTTGTTTTCCTGTTCCAGGATGTTGAGTTGCCCCTGTTGTTGCCCCGTGAGATTTAGATGTTGTTGCTCTAGTGGAGCTTGACAGTGAGCGTATGTGGAGCTCTCTGTCCTTTGGTTGTCTGCTTGTAAGAGTCGTTTCCTTCAGGGATTTGTCAGGTTACTCCTTTGGTCTTGGAATTGATGGTAGTGGTGCTAGCAAGAGGGAAAAATTTGTTGGCTACTTGGAAGTAGTCGTTTGTTCAGTTAAGCGGATTCTTGGTTGGTGTTTTAGAGGCTGCAGTAAGGATTGTTTTGCCTCTTGTGAGTGTTTGGCCAAGATTTGGTTCTCTTGTTGTTTCGAGAGCTAGTTCGGTTCTAGCTGGAGGGCGTTGCCCTGAGGTCTTTTTCCTAGTCAGGAAGTTTTGGGAGTTGACCCCTCCCTCGGCAGTTGAGCAAGTGCTGTTGGTTTTGGATTTGTGATCCGATTGGTTGACTTTTCCCTTGGGTGTTGCATCCAAGAGAGTTGGTTGCTGTTGCCTTGGGTTTGAGAAAGTCAGCGAGCTTGTGTGAAGTTCGCTGCCCTTCAGAGTTTGCTTGCTGGGGAATTCGTTTCCTGTTTTTGTAGGAGTCAGCTTAGCTCATAAGTTGTGTTTTTTATCAGAGTAGCGCAGCGGTCAGCCCAGCGAGAGGGTCCCTGCTTTGTGTTGTTAGCAAGCAAGAGTTGTTTGTCCCCGCAAGGGCGGTGGCCAGCCAGTAAGAGTTGTTTCCGGCAAGTTGTTGGTTCTTTGGGGATTGAAGATTTCCCTTCCCCCTAGTCTTTGTGGTGGTTGAGTTGCTCCATGGATGTCAGCCTCGAGTGTTAGCTTCTGAGGTAGTCTTGCGGAATCGTGTGGCTTAGGATCCGTAAGCTTTGAGGTTGTCGTCATCCGTTTTCCTTGTAAGGTTTCGGGAGTGGAGTTTCTGGTTGGAAGATAAGTTTGGCCTAAGCGAAAAGGAGAAGTCTTTTGAGTAGCCAGTTGGATTTTAAAAGTTGAGTAGTAGCTTGGAGGCTAGCGTTGCTCGTTATAAGTTTGGGTTGAGTTCTGCTGAGCAAGCCCTTCTCGGGCTTTGCTCCTTGTTGTGCGCTCGCAGTTGGAGTAGTAGAGCCGTTTGAGTGGGTTGGCACAGAGGTGCCGTGGCTTTGGTTGGTAAAGCCATTGAGCTGTTTTCCTCAAGGTATTGTGCCGTAGAGAGCTGCGTGATGGTTTAGTCCTTGCAGCCCGAGTTTTCCTTAAGAGGAATTTTGGTGGTTTCCTTGCCTGGCAGTGTTTTCTTTGGCCAGTTGCTAGTAGGTTTGCATGGAAAAGTTTGCTTTCGGCCGTTGAGAGGCTGCTGTTTGTTGGCCGTTTGGTTTTCTGGAATCTGGAAGGTTCAGTTGTTTGGCCAGTTTGTTGTAGGGTTGAGTCTGCTTGTTAGCAGCTGTGAGTTCCAGAGGAGTTCGCCAGTGCGTGGTGTAGAGCTTCATAGCTTGTGGCCAGTCCTCGAGATTGCTGAGAGTAGCACCGTTTTAGAGTTGGTGCGAGTTGAGGACGTGGTTTGCCGTCTGTTCCCTTGGAGTTCAGTGTATGCCCAATATGGATGGCATTGTGGCCATGAGTTTTTTAGAACCAAGAGAGTTTTGGTTCTCGAAGAGGGCTAGTGTTGTTGGCCGAGAAGTTCCGTTGGTTGGATCAGTGGAGTTTTCCTGGAGCTGTTTCGTCTTAGGACTTTCGAGGACGAAAGTCTTAAAAGGAGGGAGTATTGTAATGTTTCCCGATTTCCTATTCCAGCTTTTCGAGGTGCCTTGGGTCAAGATTCAGCTTGTTTGGTTGGGTTTTAGAGTCGTTTGGCCCTTGGGGTATTTTGGTCTTTTGGCTCTCCGGCAGATTTTGTGGTTTTCGTGGCTTCGAGGTAGCTCCCGCCTTTGTCGAGGCTTGTTTGTTGGTGGTCGCGAGTCCCGTGGTGTTTGGGCTAGTCGGTTGGATGTTTGGGTTGTGGTTTGGGCTTTGGCAAAGTGTTGGTTTGTTGCGTGTTTCCTTTGGGTTTCGAGCCCGAGCCTTTAGTGTTGCTTTGGGAGTTGGATTTAAGTGAGTTTGATTTATTGGAAAAGATTGCTTCGGTCGGGTCTAGAAGGAGGAAGCCGGGAAATGGGATTTTGAGGTTTTAAAGTGGATAAGGATGGAAAATGGATTTAAAAATCCCATTTTTTCCTTTTTTCCCATTTTCCTTTTTATTTCTCTTTTCTTTTCTTTTTTTTCCCCAAAATGCAACTTTCTCTCTCCTCTCTCTCTCTCTCCCCGAGCACCCCCACCTAGCCCAGCCCCTAGACATGGCTCGCCCAGCCCGTGCAGCCTTGGCTCGCCCACGCCCAGCTAGCCCGAGCCCAGCGTCGCCAGAGCCAGCTCGAGCTCGCCCAGCTCGCGGCGCGCTCGCCTCGCCCGCCCAAAGCGTCGCGCCCCTCGCCAGCGTCGCCCGCCCCGCGCCCTCGCGCCTACTGCCGTGTCGCCCGGTGCGCCTACCAGCAAGATCTGGCCGAGCCACGCAAAGTGTCGCGTTGCGTCGCCGGAGCCTCGCCTAGCTCGATCGCGCGTCCTCAGAGCGCGTCGTCGCGCCGCGCGCCGCTCGCCTCCTGCTGCTGCTTTCGCCGCGCGCGCAGCGCGCCAGTAGCCGAGCAGCGCCCGGCCAGCGCTGTCTGCGCCAATTGCTTCCTAGCCCGTGCAAAACCGCCCGTTCGAGTGTCGGTAGTGCCTCGTGAGTTGCTCCCAGCCGAGCCCTGCTTATTTTAGTGTATTTAGGGCTATTTTATGAATATTGATGTTTTTGCTTGGCTCGATATAGGTTGCTCGGGTTCGATCGCAGCTTAATTTTATTGTGTGTTGTTGCCTTCCACCGTAAGGATTTCTTACCGGAGTTGTGTGGGCCCCGCGATATTGTCATGATTTTGCCTTGCTTGTTTGCCGATCATTATGAGCATGATAATAATAGAGCGACTTTGATTGATTTCTCGCTAGCATGTTTGCTTGATATTACATGTTAGTGCCATGCTAGGTTTGTTCTCGCCAAAGATGTTTGTGATTCCCGCTAAGCTCGTAGTATCATGCTAGGTTGTATGTTTGATGTCGGTCTTTGCTTGCTAGCCGTGAATCATTGCATTTTCCCCTGCACTCTTAGATAGAGTTGTAGGGTTTGTCATCATCCGTAGGCTGAGCGGACATAACGTACTTTGTCCCCACCGATCGGGAGTAGTGTGCGGCGCAATAACGTATCTTGCTTCCCCGGTCACTAAGGTGGATTTAGCTCGTGTCGGAATAAAGTGTGCGCGACATAATGTATCTTGCTACCCCGCCCGACCACCAGTTGGTTGTGGAATTAGCTACCCACTTCGGCATAGCCTAGTTTGTAGCTTTGCTAGAGCGGAACCCCCACGGGTGTAAGCTTCCTGCCTTGGCGGTTCTTAGCTTCGTGTCGGTGGACCAGCCGCAGATGATGAGCGCCGAGGGCCTCGCGCGCATCGTGATCGCGACACCGCTTCCGAGTCTTAGGCATGCGTGCTGCCCGCGTAGTTTGCCCTTAGGCCCCCGCATTTACGCCGGTTGCGAGAAGAGCATGCGGTGTGCGCGCACACGCTGCGCGTTAGTTGCCGGTTCGGAGAGCTCCCCTGGCTAATGTTCGTGAGTACACCATTCCTTCCGTTAGAGCGACTTGGGTACTCTCCCGTAAGTCCAGTTAGCAAGGGTAAGAGGCCCTTGAGGACATCCTTGGGATCGGTTTTTTAGCTGATCAACCGGGCCGAGGAGAAAGACCTCGAGATGTCCCGAGATTGGTTAGGATAACCAATCATTAGGCCTAAGTAGGAGACTTCCGATGACTCTGGATCTTTCTTTGTAAGCTCGTTGAGCTATGATCCATGTTGGTAGCCGTTTGCTTGCATGCTTTGGTACTAGATGATTGATTATATCGTATTGTACCCCGGTTGGGGATTCTTACTGAGTAATTCGTTACTCACCCTTACTTATCTTTCAGGAAACCATGGCTCGAGGCAGGATGGTTGGAGGAGGAGCTGTGATCATGGAAAACCCGTTGTTCAACTCTGAGTCTTATGTCTTGTATTTATGTTTTAAATGTCCTCTGAATGCATGTAGTTGGGCACGGAGCCCTAGGTTGTTTTATGAATGTATTTCCGGATTCTAGCATTTTTGTAAATGTTGTAAAGCTTGTATGATATAATAAATCTCTGATCAGAGTAAGTTTTGGAAATGTATTTGTCTTGGAACAGGTGCTTGGAAACAGGGACAGGTTTCAAGAATTTTGTATTGACTTTTTAAATGAACTCTTGCCGGTTTTTGGTTTTTACTTAGAATCCGAAACAACCATCTTGCAAATTCCGTTGTTGATTTGTATGCATGCATTGAGGTAAGGGCCCATTTAGAGCCCCATTCGGGTTGGGTCGTTACAGTAAGTCCCCGATGGGCATCACTGAGTTGGAGGTGTAAGACCCTGATGGGCATCCTAGGTGTGTAAGTCCCCGATGGGCATCACTTTGTTGGAGGTGTAAGACCCTGATGGGCCTCCTAGGTGTGTAAGTCCTCGATCGGCATCACTGAATTGGAGGTGTAAGACCCTGATGGGCATCCTAGGTGTGTAAGTCCCCGATGGGCATCACTGAGTTGGAGGTGTAAGACCCTGATGGGCATCCTAGGTGTGTAAGTCCTCGATGGGCATCACTGAGTTGGAGGTGTAAGACCCTGATGGGCATCCTAGGTGTGTAAGTCCTCGATGGGCATCACTGAGTTGGAGGTGTAAGACCGATGGGCATCCTAGGTGTGTAAGTCCCCATGGGCATCATCAACGAGTTGGAGGTGTAAGACCCGATGGGCATCCTAGGTGTGTAAGACCCCACTGGGCATCACTGATTCTGGAGGTGTAAGGCCCCGATAGGCATCCTAGGTGTGTAAGGCCCCACTGGGCATCACTGAGTCCTAGGTTGTGTAAGGCCCGAAGGGCATCCAAGTGTAGAACCTAGGATAGGCAGTAGATGAAAGCCCTTGAATAGGCTCGCTCTAGAAGTAGCTCATAGCCTAATTCAACCGTTTTGCTCTAAGTCATTGTTTTATTTGCATGTATACTAGGGTGCTAGATGACTGATGTATCGTATTGTACCCCGGTTGGGGATTCTTACTGAGTATGTTTATACTCACCCTTATTTCTGTGGTTTTTCCACCAGGTAACTTTGGACAACACCAGGATGGCTAGCGGAGGGAGCTATTTGATCATGGGGGGGCTACCGGCACTCTGTCGTTTATTGTTTGCATTTATTTATTCAGCATGTAGATGTACATGAGTCCTAGGGGAATGATGTTAAAGTTGTTTAAACTGTTTTGAATGTTCTTTTATAAATCATCGCCAGCTTATTTTACCTTGATTGGATTTGCTTATGAAAATTGTTGGTTATGTTTTAAGTGTTCCCCGTTTCCAAATGTTTTGAAAAAGTTTTAAATATGAGCACTAAACCGCTTGTTGAAATATTTAACTTGCATGCTGAGTGAGGACCTAGGTTTAGGACCGTATTCCAGGTCGGGTCCTTACAAGAGCCTTGCCAAGTGAGCCACCAGGTGTTATTGTAAAGACCCGACCCAAAAGGGGCTCTAAATGGGCCTTTACCCCAATGCATGTAGTGAAAATAAAAGACATTATGAAAAATACATTTCGGATCCCAAGTAAAAACAGAAACATTCAACAACCAAAACATACATTTCTAAAAGCATACTGATCGTAGATTTATTTAAACCATTAAAACAATTCACAAGTACAAATATCTTGGAATCCATAAAACGTAAGAAAACATCCTGGGGCTCTGTGCCGCCTACATGCATTCGGGGAAATAACAAAAAGTGAAGAGTCATGATAAAATAAAATAGTCGAGAGATGACAGAGATTCCATGATCACGGCTCCTCCTTTAGCCATCCTGTCTCCCGCTTTGATTACCCGTGGAAAGCCACGAGAATAAGGGTGAGTAACGAATTACCCAGTAAGAATCCCCAACCGGGTACAATACGATATACATGATCATCTAGAAGAATGTATGCAAGCTATGAGTACAAACACAGAGTGGAGCACATAGCTAAGTCCACACTTGGACCTCGGATGCCAACTCGGGGTCTTAGTCCGGAAATACCACAACACACTAAACGCGCTATACGGGAACAAGTCCCGGCCTCGGCTGTCTCTCTGTCGTCTGAAAAGGTGCATCGCTCAAGATCCCGAGGAGCTCTCGATCGGCGCCAGAATGAGCGTAAGCGCGCACCGCATGCTACCGCAAACTCGGGGTGCCGGGTCTAGTGGCAAGCCGCCTGTGTTCAATCACCATGCCTAACTAAATCTGGATCGGTGTCACCGACATAGGGTGTGAGACTGGACACGTGAACTATGTCGGCTGTACCACCGCACTGAGGCTAAGGAACCGGCCGTGGTAGGCTTACACCGAGAAGCGGTCCTTGCCCTAACAGTGGCAATCAAGGGCTACGGCCGAACACGCCGAGGACGTGCCGATCGCCGGGGGCGAGGCAATGCCAAGTCATCATCCCGACCGTTGGGGCATTTAACGATCGCCACCCTCACCCAAGATTGCGGGGCGGCCGTTAGGGTTAGCTAAACCCTAACGGGATCGGGACGAGTACCATCTCGTGACGTCCTCGCTCGGGGATGCAAGTTACGTTATGCATCCGGCCGGATGATGCTACCTACTTGAACTCTAAACCATAACAATAATAACAATTCATTCAATGCGGTCCAATACGTGCTCAATGGATACAAGGAACCTAGCATGATACTACGAAGCAAGAACAGATATCGAACATGCCGAATGGAACAACCTAGCATGGGCTAACATGAGAAACAATACAAGAGTTCATGCCATCGAGAATTGAAACGAGAGCACCTAGGCTAAACATGCTAATAATCATACATGTGCATACAAAACAACAATCACAAATATACCGCAGGGCCCACACAACTCCTGTAAGAAATCCTTACCTTGGTCGGGAGGCTTCTACACACAAATCCTAAGTGCGGAACAATCCCGAGCTAGCGGCGGGAACCTAGCAAACCAACAATAATCGGCATCTAAAATGTCTAAACAACAATAAAATGCGACAAGCTCGGCTCGGGAACTCACGCGGCACGACGACGACACGAGCTTGGAGCTGCAGCAAGCAGGGCGGCGCCGGCCGCTACCGCACGCAACGACAGCAGGGGCGCTGGCGCTGGCCGCGCTACCGCACGGCAACGGCAGCGCGGCACGCTGGCCGCCGCGCGGCCGTGCAACACGGCAGGACGGCTAGCGCGCGGCGAACGTCCGGCGGCGCGCACGCGCGGCGCGGGGCGTGCGATGCGGACACGGCGAGCAGCGGCTCAGCGAGGACGCGCGGCGCCGGCGAGACCTCTGGCGTCGCGAGCGATCGGGCGAGGACGAACGACGATCTGGGCTGCTTTTTCTTTGGCGCGATCCGCGTCGGCGGTCCGACCGGGGGCGTGCGGCGCACGGCAGCGAAGCGATCTGTCTTCTTTGGACGACAACAAAAGGTCGCTAAGCGGATCTGGCGTCTGGCGGGCTGGTTCGACAGATCTGGGCGTCTGCGAGCTCGGGCTGGTTCGACAGATCTGGGCGTCTGAGCTGGTCGGGCGATGATGGTCGCTCCTCTCTCATTGGTGCAACCAACACAAACACACACACACTCTACATCTTACCTTCTGGCCAAAGATCAAAACCAAATGAGGAGATGAAGAGGATGAAGACTTACCGGAATGATGATGATCGAACCCAAGGAGATGCAAGGGAAGAAGAATTCGGCAAGGCAAAGGAGAGGGAGAGCTTGTGCGGCCAAGAGGAGTTTTGGAGAAGAAGATGGAATAACCTAATTCTATTTCATTTAACAAAATGCACCAAAACTCCAAAATCCAAGGTTAACTAAGATGTGATGCAGAAAGAGTAACAAGAGCACCTAATGGCTCAATTGGCACACATCTCTACAAGCTTCCCAGAGACCCGGTTCAAACCCCTACTGCAAAGACAAATTCCTTTATTTTTACTTTTGCATCAAACCTTGCTCAAACCAAACCACAAACCCCTCCAAAAACCTACATAAAACCATCCAATAATTTTAGTAACTGGAAAGGACACAAACGACCCTGACGGCCCGACCAAATTACCAATTTACCCCTAGGGCATACCTGGAAGACCGGGAAGAAAAACCTGGGTCGTTACAGTTATTGTTACTCTTTCCGCGTCATATCTTAGTTACCCTTGGATCTTTGGAGTTTTTGTGCATTTGGTTAAATGAAAAAGAAATTAGGTTTTTTGTTCCTTCTTCTCCAAATCTCACTTTGCCGTCCAAGCTTCTCTCCCAAGTTCCTTGCCGTGATTTTCTTCCCTTGCAGCCCCGAGCGCCGTCCCGGCCAGCCGAGCAACCCAACCGAGCAGCCCAGCCATATCACCCAAAGAAGAGGCCGCGCCCAGACGCCAGAGCCCAGCGGCGAGGCGCCCAGCCTTCAGCGCCCAACAAGAGGGTCGCCAGACGCCCGCCGTCGCAGCCGCCTGAGCGCCGAGCGAGGCCGTCGCCGCACGCACGCATCGGGCGCCCGTCACCTTCGCAGCCGTCGCACGCCCGCCGCATCGCGTTGCTAGCCCGCGCCCCTGTCCGTGAGCGCAGCCAGCGCCCCAGCGCCGTGCCATTGCTGTCGTCTGCGCGCGCGGCGGCAATACGAGCCATTGCTTGTCCAGGCGTGCGGCAAAGACAAATAGGTCATTTTGCCAAATATCACTTTGTCGTCCATGCTTCTCTCCCAAGCCCCTTGCCGTGATTTTCTTCCCTTGCAGCCCCTCGCGCCATCCGGCCAATGAGCAACACAAAGAAGAGCACCAGGCCGGATCACCCAGCGCGAGTCGCCCAGACGCCAGAGCCCAAAGAAAGAAGTCGCAGACGACGCCAGCGCCAAAGAAGAGCAGCGCGCCGACGCCGTCGCCGCAGCCGCCTGAGCGCCAGCGAGAGGCCGCCGCGCCGCACCGCACTGCATCGCATCATCGCCGTCACCGCTGCCGCCACCGACGCCGCCGCATCGCGTTGCTCGCCCACGCCCGTCCTAGCTTCAGCCGCTGCGCCGCCGCGCGCTTGATGCTCGCCGTGTCGCCGCGCTGCGTTCGTCCATCCGCGTCGCGCGCCGCGTCTCGCGCCGCGCTGCTGTCTGCGCGCGCAGCAGCGCCCCACAATGCATTGCCATTGCACCAATGCGTGCAAACACCAGCACCCGCCCGCCCATCATCGCCAAAGAAGAAATTTCACCGTCTTTGCTCATGCGCGTCAGTCACAGTCAGCCGCCCCTCGTGAGTTGCTCCCGAGCTGAGTTCTATTTATTTTATTATATTTAGGCCTATGAATTGTGATTATTATTATGTTTGTTAGGTTCTCGTTAGCTAGCTCGGGTTCGATCGCAGCTTTGGATTTTGTGTGTAGTTGCCTCCCGGCCAGGTAAGGATTTCTTACCGGAGTTGTGTGGGCCCTGCGATATTTTATGTGATTGCTGTTTGTATGCCTGTTTATGATTATCAGCATGTTTAGTGTTAGGTGCTCTGTTATGAATTCCCGACTGGCATGATTTCTTATGTTGTTTCTCATGTTAGTCCATGCTAGGTTGTTCCGTTCTGGCATGCTCATATCTGTTCTTGCTTCGTAGTACCATGCTAGTTTCGTTGTATCCGTTGAGCACGTTTTGGATTGTATCGGATTGTATGTTATTGATTTGATAGGTTAGAGTGTAGGTAGGTAGCATCATCCGGGCCTGATGCATAAAGTATCTTGCATCCATGGCAGGGGCGTACGAGGTAGTACTCCGTCCCTCGACCCCGTGAGGGTTTAGCTAACCCGACTGGTAGGCCTTGCAATCTTGGGTGAGGGTGGTAGTCTGCGCGATGCCCCAACGATCGGGATGATGACTTGGCATTGCCTCGTCCCCGGCAGTCGGCACGTCCTCAGCGTGTTCGGCCGTAGCCCTTGATTGCCACCTGTTAGGGCAAGGACAGCTTCCTGGTGTAAGCCTACCACGACCGATTCCTTAGCCTCAGGTGCGGTGGTTCAGTGACATAGTTCACGTGTCCGTGTCTCTCACACCCTATGTCGCTGACACCGATCCGAGATTTAGTTAGGCATGGTGGATCGGACTCGGGTAGCTTGCCACTAGACCCGCGACCCCGCAGAGTTGCGATGGCATGCGGTGCGCGCTTACGCTCATTACAACGCCACGATCGAGAGCTCCTCGAGATTGTGAGCCAGTGCACCTTTCGTATCGATAGTAGACAGGCTGAGGCCGAGACTTGTTTCTCGTATAGGGCGTATTGTGTGGTGTTGATTTTCCGGACTAAGACCCTGAGTTGGCATCCGAGGTCCAAGTGTGGACTTAAGCTATGTGCTCTATTCTGTGTTTATATTCATAGCTTGCATATCTTTCGGCTAGATGACCATGTATATCGTATTGTACCCCGGTTGGGGATTCTTACTGAGTAATTCGTTACTCACCCTTATTTTGTGGTTTTCCACAGTGTAACTGTGGTGCGAGACAGATGGATGGTGAAGGAGGAGCCGTGATCATGGGAACCTGCTGTTGTCTCTGATTTTTATATTATGACTCTTTGCCTTTTTTTATTTCCCCTGAATGCATGTAGTTGGGCACGGAGCCCTAGGATGTTTTCTCAATGTTTTTGTGGATTCCAGCATTGTTGTATCTGAGAAGGTTTTGAATGATTTTAATAAATCTCTGATCAGAGTAAACTTTTGGAAATGTATTTGTCTCGAAACAGGTGCTTGGAAACAGGGACAGGTTTCAGTAAACTGCATTGATTTCTGTTTGAATGCTGAATGTTTTAATTTTAATTGGAATCCGAAATCATATTTGTATATTGTCCTTACTTTGAATGCATGCATTGGGGTAAAGGCCCATTTAGAGCCCCTTTTTGGGTCGGGTCTTTACTGATTGGTATCGAGCTCGAGTCATAGATTCTGTGAGACCATCCTTTTTGTTGTAGGTCGTTTTCCCCATGATCACCTGCACTCCGACAGTCATCAGGTACTCCTAAGTTTACTGTTTTTAGAAAAGGGTTAAGAATTTACAATACTTTCATCTAGTGTATGCCTTGTGTAGTGTTGTGGAACGGAGACGAGCAGGTTCTGACTCATTGTTGGTTTGGGTTTAGAGCGCCAT
Organism: Sicyos edulis; assembly: GCA_036507275.1. Taxonomy (NCBI): domain Eukaryota; kingdom Viridiplantae; phylum Streptophyta; class Magnoliopsida; order Cucurbitales; family Cucurbitaceae; genus Sicyos; species Sicyos edulis. Next base: position 24,083,173 of record CM071847.1, read on the forward strand.
CATGCCAACTTCCCGCAGTGTGAGCTGTATGTTATGGTTTGTTGAGATATCCAGATAGATTCGGATACCGCTGGGACATCGTTCCAGAGGGAGGCAGAGGTTAGACTTCCGTAGGCCACGTGTGGCCCAGTTGTTGGTTTTCCCCTAGTGAGAGGGTGGAGGTGATTTGCCCTGGCGTACCACTCCAAGAGAGGAGTTAGCTTTGGCTTTTGCTCATGTTGATGCTTGTGGAGCAGGTCCCAGTGGGGGCTAGTCTGGGTGGTTCAGGTGTGGATCTTGAACCTTAGCAGATTTTTTGATTGCCTAGAGAGTAGCTGCAGAGTTAGTGGCCTTTGTGGAGGAGGTAGAGACATCTTTGTGCTCTTGTATTTGTTGTTGTTTTGTAGCGATGGCGTTGAACCACGTGGTTAAGGGTGCAGATGGCAATGCCCCCTTCGGACTTGATCCGTTGGTGGTTTCCTCAGTTGTTTTGTAGAGTTGAGCACTCTTCTTTTGGTGAGCCCTAGAGTAGAGCTAGCTACTGCATGTTGAGAGAGCCGGCCAGAGTTTTGTTGAGCATCATGTGGAGATGCAAGAGTTGGCCGTGAGCCTCCAGTTTGATGAGATGCCATAGTCTGGTTGTTTGAGTTTTGAGCCCTTGTATGCCTAGCCATAGTTTTTGGCCCTTGAGGTTGTGACCTTGCGGGCCTCATTTGTAGTAAGATGTGGATTTGGTAGTAGTGGCACTTTAGGTGCATTGGTTGGTGTGCCGCTTTGGCACTATGTCTGGTTCAGGCCTAAGCTTGGCATGGGTATAGCAGATGGTTCTGTAATTCGTCTGGAGTTCAGCGCACTCCTTTAGCCTTTGGATCCGTTTCTGGCAGTTGCACTTGTTTAAGTCGTGCAAGAGGGCTAGTTTAGTGGTAGTCGAAGGACTACAAGTGAAAGGATGTTCGAGAAGAGCTGGAGCCTCTTCCCAGTGTTACTGGGGGTTGAGTAAGTCAGCAGGTTGACGGTTGGTAAGTGTTAGTGCGTGTGAGTCTCACGCTAGGGCTGAGGCCAAGAGATCTTTGTGGTTGGTAGTGCGGTCCACTACCTTCGGGTGCCTAAACCTGAGTTGAGTGAGCATTGTAGATGCGAGTTCGGTCCAGCAGGGGAACCATGAGTTGGATGCCCGTGAGATGAGTTGGATGCTCATGAGATGAGTTGGATGCCCGTGAGATGAGTTGGATGCTTATGAGATGAGTTGGATGCCTATGAGATGAGTAGGATGCCTTATGAGAGGAGTTGGACGCCTTATGTGTAAGCACACTTGGTAGAGACTTGGTATAAAGTAAGTTCGGTTTGGCATCGTTATGTTTTAGCAGAGCAAGGTTGCCACTGGTTCGTGTATCGTGTGGAGATGGAACTTTTGGTGTTTCTTTGGTTGATGGTATCTCTGCCAGAAGTTAGTGTTGCCTTTTGGGAAGCACCTGTTAGTCTTGGATCTCTGAAGGAAGCTTGAGAGTTGTGCACATAAATGTGTTTTGTGTAGTTCGTTCTGGTGGCGAGAGTTTCGAAACCATGTAGAGTTTGCATTGGAAAACTGGTGCTCAGTTCTTGGAGGAGTTGGACTCCATATGGATGTTGTAAGGCTTTAACGGAGGTTGTAAGGATACCGTGCTCGTAGTTGGGTTGTTGCTTAGGAAAGTTTGGTTAGGTTGAACCTAAGCTTGGTTGGTGGAACATCTTGTGTTCATGGTTGGTGTTCAGATGGTGCTGAACAAATGGTGGTTGTAGTGAAGCCGCGTAGTTCCTAACCGTAGTTGCTAAGGGTGTTGCTCGGAATCCTTACCTTGGGTGGAAGCTACGATGTGGCTGATGCTTTGAGTAGGAGGATGACACATTCTGAAGCCTTTCTGGTCTTTTTGGTTTTGAGGTTCGGAGCGAGCCAAAGATGTTTGTGATCTTTGGGAAAAGGAGTTGTTTTTTTCAGCGGTTGGTACATTAGACCGTTAGACGACAGTGTGTGTCGAGGGTTGCCGAAGAACCCGAGTTGTGGAGAGTCTCACCAGAGCTCAGTTAAACCCAGTAGTGAGTGTCAGTTGGTAAGCCAGAGTTGTGTAGGCTGTACACCTCGGGTGAGTTGCTGGCAGATTTGGTAGGCTAGCAAGCTAAAGTTTGTTTGGAGTAGAGTCCGAATTGGTTCCGGTGTGGTGGCAAGTTGGTGCCTGGTGTTGACCAAGGTGTGGTTTTCGAGCTGCTAGAAGTTAGCCTTGCCCGTGGGGCAAGTGGTTTTGCCCTGGCGGATGTCCTACCTGTTTCTAGAGTTTGAGAGTTGCCCTGATTTGGTGTTTGGGGGTGAGTCTTCTCTTGCCCATGGTTGGCGGTCCAGTCTGTGGTGGACCCCTTGTTGTTGCCTCTAGGAGAGTTGGATGTTGTGCTTAGCTGAGCAAGACAGCGAGCGGTTGTGAAGCTCTCTGTCCTTCGGATGTTCGCTTGTAAGGATCTGTTTCTCCTTGGGAGTCGTCAGGTTATTCCTTGGTCTTGGAATTGGTGGTAGTGGTGCTAGTAGGAGGAAAAGTTTGTTGGCTGCTTGGAAGCAGTTGTTTGTCCAAGTTAAGCAGACTCTTGAGTGATGTTCTGGAAGTTGCGGTAAGGGTTGTTCTGCCTCCTATGAGTGTTTGGCCTAGTTGGTTAAGGTTTTTGTGTGTTGGCATGGAAGCTGTTGCACCTTTGTAGTTGAAGAACTCCTTTGTATCAGTTGTGGGTTGAGGTTGCACCATTGTGGTTGAATTAGGGTCTTGACCTTTCGAGGGATCCTTGCTGGTTAGTGTGGCTTGTGCTCTGCCAGCCATTATTGGTAATCTGGTTCTTGGTAGTTGGTGTTAACCGAGTAGTGGAGTCCCGTTTATGAAGTTTCAGTGGGAAGGTGCAATAAGCTTAAGCTAGAGGGTTAGACCTGTATGTGTTATCGTTTGAACTTGTGAGATGCGTTTCATATTTGAGGCGAGCTTCGTTCCGTTGCTTGCATGGAGGTAAGTTTGGTGGAGGGAGCCCTCTGGGGCCCGGTTGTTGGCAGGCTGACTTGTCCAGCCAGTGATTTGAGTCGAGCTAGAGTTGAGTAGATTGGCGTGGTTATACGGTGTGCGGTTGGTTAGGCTTCCGAGTTCGTAGCACTCAAGTTGTTGGATTGTAAGTTCCGTGTGGGAGCTGTCAGCTAGTTGAGGTTGTTGTGTGAGTTCGGATTTTTGGAGGATTGGTTTCAGTAGCTAGAGCTCGCACCTCGCTCAGGTGGAGATGTCATTACTGTGGAGTAGTGGCATGGCAGTTTCAGGCCGAAGTTGTTGTCACCAGGGTGTGGCAACAAAGGTTTATTCTAGGCAGTACTGTAACGACCCAGGTTTTTCTTCCCGGTCTTCCAGGTTTGCCCTAGGGGTAATTTGGTAATTTGGTCGGGCCGTCAGGGTCGTTTGTGTCCTTTCCAGTTACTAAAATTATTGGATGGTTTTATGTAGGTTTTGGAGGAGGGGTTTGTGGTTTGGTTTGAGCAAGGTTTGATGCAAAAGTAAAAATAAAGGAATTTGTCTTTGCAGTAGGGGTTTGAACCCGGTCTCTGAAAGCTTGTAGAGATGTGTGCCAATTGAGCCATTAGGTGCTCTTGTTACTCTTTCTGCATCACATCTTAATTAACCTTGGATTTTGGAGTTTTGGTGCATTTGGTTAAATGAAATAGAATTAGGTTATTCCATCTTCTTCTCCAAAACTCCTCTTGGCCGCACAAGCTCTCCCTCTCCATTGCCTTGCCGAATTCTTCTTCCCTTGCATCTCCTTGGGTTCGATCATCATCATTCAGGTAAGTCTTCATCCTCTTCATCTCCTCATTTGGTTTTGATCTTTGGCGAAGGTAAGATGTAGAGTGTGTGTGTGTTTGTGTTGGTTGCGACCCGGTAGGAGGAGGAGCGACCATCATCGCCGACCACTCGCCGCGCCCGGATCTGTCGAACCAGCCCGCTCAGACGCCCGGATCTGTCGAACCAGCCCCGCCGCCGCGCCAGATCCGCCTAGCGGCCTTTGCCGTTCGTCCAAAGAAGACGGATGTAACGACCAGTGTTTTCATCCCGGTCTTCCGTATGCCCTAGGGGTATTTTAGTAATTTGGTCGGGCCGTCAGGGGCCGTTTATGTCTTTTTCGAATTGCTAAAATTATTGGATGGATTTATGTAAGTTTTGAGGCTTTGTGGATGTGTTTGGGCATGGGGAGATGCAAAAGGAAAATTGTGTGTTAAAGTGTGTTTGGTGGGTTTCAACCCGTGTGGTCCGAGAAGTCGGTGGGTGGTGTAGCCAGATTGAGCTATTGAGAGCTCTTGTTGCTCTTCCCGCATCATTTTATGGTTAGCCTTGGATTTTGGGAGTTTTGGTGCATTTGGTTAAATGAAATAGAAGCTAGGTTTTGTTCTTCTTCTCCAACACATTCTCCTAGTCGTCCAAGCTTGTTTCCCCAACTTTCTCTAGCCGAATTTCATCCCCTTGCTTTGCTCCGTAGTTCGATCATCATTCCGGTAGGTATTCATCTTCTTCATCTTCTCGATAGGTTGTTTTGCTGGCCGAAGGTAAGAGGAGGTGCCCATGTGTGTGTGTGTGTGTTGTTGCGGTGTCCGCCCAGCGCCGGATCGCCCCACCACCCGTCCGGATCTGCCGAGCAAAGACGCCCCCGATCGCACTGATGAGCCTGTCGCGCGCCAAGCCGTCCGGATCTGCCGGCAAAGACGCCCAGATCGCACGATGAGCCGTCGTCGCGCGCCAGCCAATCGTCCGGATCTGCCGAGCAACACGCCGAGAACGCGTCGGTCGGCCACATCGCCGTCGCACACCAGCAGAAATTACCCGCCAGATCCGTCCATCGCGACGCCCGATTCGCGCGAGCCCGCCGTCGCACCGCCATGCGCAGCAGCGAATCGCCAGCGCCCACGCGCCTTCACTCCGAGCGCTTCGCGCGCCGCGCCAGCCCCGTCTCAAGTCGCTGCGCGCCGCGCCCGCGCCAGCGCGCCTTCGCCCGACGTTACGCCCGCGCGCGCGCCCTGCCGCCGCTGCTCGCCGTGTCGCGCATCGCCGCGCCAGCCGCCCGCGCGCGCCGCGCCTTCGCCCGTGCTCGTGCTCCAGCGCGTGTCGCCTTGCAGCAAGCCGCGCCCGATGCACCAGCGCCAGCGCCAGCCAGCCCGCACCGCCTGCAAGAAGACTTTTCGGCCGTGTCGTCGTGCGTGCGTGAGAGTGCCCGAGCCGAGCTCGCTTGTTTTATTATATTTTAGGGCTATGATTGTGATTTCTATTGTGTTTGTTAGGTTCTCGTTAGCTAGCTCGGGATCGATCGCAGCGTAGGATTTTGTGTGTAGTTGCCTCCGCCAAGGTAAGGATTTCTTACCGAGTTGTGTGGGCCCTGCGGTATATTTGTGATTGTTGTTTTGTATGCTGTGTATGATTATTAGCATGTTTAGCCCTAGGTGCTCTGTTACAAATTCTGATCGGCATGAACTCTTGTATTGTTTCTCATGTTAGCCCATGCTAGGTTGTTCCATTCTCGGCATGTTCGATATCTGTTCTTGCTTCGTAGTATCATGCTAGGTTCCTTGTATCTGCATGAGCACGTATTGGACCGCATTGATTGATTTATTATTATTGCTATGGTTTAGAGTTCGTGTAGGTAGCATCATCCGGGCCGGATGCATAACGTAACTTGCATCCCCGATGGGGACGTGCGAGATGGTACTCGTCCACGATCCCGTTAGGGTTTAGCTAACCCTAACGGTGGCCCCCGCAATCTTGGGTGAGGGTGGCAAATCGCTTATTGCCCCAACGGTCGGGATGATGACTTGGCATTGCCTCGTCCTCGGCGATCGGCACGTCCTCGGCGTGTTCGGCCGTAGCCCTTGATTGCCACTGTTAGGGCAAGGACCGCTTCTGGTGCAAGCAAGCCTACCACGACCGGTTCCTTAGCCTCAAAGCGGTGGTTCAGTGACATAGTTCACGTGTCCAGTCTCACACCCCTATGTCGGTGACACCGATCCGGAGATTTAGTTAGGCGTGGTGATCGGACATGGGCGACTTGCCACTAGACCCGCACCCCCATAGTGCTGCAGAGAGCACGCGCGGTCGCGCGATTACGCTCATTACAACGCCGACCGGAGAGCTCCTCGGGATCTTGAGCTAGTGCACCTTTCGTATCGACGAGAGACAGCCGAGGCCGGACTCGTTTCTCGTATAGGGCGTATTGTGTGGTGGATTTATTTCCTGACTAAGACCACGAGTTGGCATCCGAGGTCCAAGTGTGGACTTAAGCTATGTGCTCTATTCTGTGTTTATACTCATAGCTTGCATACATTCTTCTAGATGATCATGTATATCGTATTGTACCCGGTTGGGGATTCTTCTTGAGTAATTCGTTACTCACCCTTATTCTGTGGTTTTTCCACGAGTAACCAAGGCGCGAGACAGGATGGTGTGAAGGAGGAGCTGTGATCATGGAATCCTGCTTTGTCATCTCTCGATTATTCTATTTTATTTATCATGACTCTTGACTTTTGTTATTTCCCACTGAATGCATGTAGACGGGCACAGAGCCCCGGGATGTTTTCTTACGTTTTATGGATTCCAGCATATTTGTACTTGTGGATTGTTTTAATGGTTTAAATAAATCTCTGATCGAGTATGCTTTTAGAAATGTATGTTTTGGTTGTTGAATGTTTCTGTTTTTACTTGGGATCCAAATGTATTTTTCATAATATCTTTTATTTTCACTACATGCATTGGGGTAAAGGCCCATTTAGAGCCCCTTTTGGGTCGAGTCTTTCTGATTGGTATCGAGAGCTCGAGTCATAGATTCTCAGTAGACCCGACCTTTTTGTTGTAGGTCATCCTTCCATGATCACCAAAGACTCAAGCGGTCATCAGTGCGCCTAGGTTTATTGTTTTAGAAAGAAAAAAGGGGTTAAGAATTTGCAATACTGTCATCTAGTGTATGCCTTGTGTAGTGTTGTGGAGCGGAGACGAAGCGAGTTACTCACTCGTTGTTGGTTTGGGCTTAGTGAGCCATCATGCCAACTTTCACGCATCGCGCGCAGATTTGTTTGGCGGCTTGTTGAGGTATCCAGATAGATTCGGATGCCCCGGAACGTCGTTCCGAGGGAGGTAGAGCTTAGACTCCGTTGGCCATTTGTGGCCCGATTCTTTTTTTCCCCTAGTGAGAGGGTGGTGGTGCTTCGTGCGGTCGCCAAGTATGTTGATCGCACCCGAGGAGCAGCGGGCGCTTGGCATGTCCGACCGAGGAGTTGGACCGATCGTGTTGATGTTGAGGCCGCGTCCGAGGGTTGTTAGGCCCGCATGCCGATTTGGCCCCGGCAGCTTGAGTTGCCTAGAGGAGGGGGTAGAGGCTAGCAGCGCCTCGCAGTGAGACTCCTTGAGCGAGTGTGCTCCACCATGAGAGATTTGATGGCGTGTCTTTAGCTATCGAGAGCGGAGACCAGCGCAGCTTGTAGCGCGTAGTGAGGAGTTCCGGCACAGATAGCCCAAATGATGAGTTTGTTTCACATTTTTCCCCAGTAGCTCTTGTAGCCCCTGAGGTTCCCGGAGGGCATGATCAGCAGGTTTATTCGGATGAGTTTGTTGGCGTTGATGGAGACGCCAGGTTGGCAAATGGATGCCTGTAGAGCTCGATGTTTTAGTAAGTCCTACTGCTAGTAGTAAAGTAGTTGGCCAGTTTGAGTTTAGCATCCGTGTGTGGGATGCCCTGCTGCTCGAGGCCGAGGTGTGCCGTTCTGTCTTTGTTTGGTTCATCGGATGGTGGTGGAAGTCCCTTGTGAGAGGTGGACTAGCGAGTCTCCACCATCGCCCGATTGTTTGGCAAGTTGCCGTGTTAGTGGCTTGAGGCGGATGAAGGGTCATCTTTGCCCCCTTGCGAGCTTTGTTGTTGTTTAACGACCCGACTTCCTCGGATGTGGATTTGGTAGTAGTAGCACTTGAGGTGCATTGGTTGGTGTGCCACTTTGGCACTAAGTCCAGTTCAGCTTGAGTTTGGCTTGGGCATAGCAGATGGTTCTATGCCGTCCGGAGTTCAGCGTACTCCTTTAGCCTTGGATCTGTTTATGGCGCTTGCACCCGTTTAGGTCGTGCGCAGGGCTAGTTCGGTGGTAGTCGATGGACTACAAGCGAAAGGATGCTCGAGAGGAGCCGAGTCTCTTCCCAAGTGTTTCGGAGGTTGAGTAAGTCAAGCAGAGTTGCCGGTTGGTAAATGTTGGTGCGCGTGAGTCTCGCGCTAGTGTTAAGGCCAAGAGATTTTCCTTGTGGTTGGTAGTGCGGTCAACTACCTTCGAGTGCCTAAAGCTGAGGAGAGTTGAGCATTGTAGATGCGAGTTTGGTCCAGCTGAGGGACCATGAGTTGGATGCTTTTGAGGCGAGATGAGCTGATGCCTTGCGAGAGGTTTTGGATGCCTTGGGGGTAAGCACCCTTGGTAGAGGCTTGGTATAAAGTAAGTTTGGTTTGGCATGATTATTCTTTGGTAGAGCAAGGTTGCCTCAGCTTCGAGTATCGTGTGGAGATGGAACTTTTGGTGTTCCTTGGACTGTTTGTATCTCTGCCAGGAGCTAGTGTTGCTTTTTGGGAAAAGCGCTTGTTAGTCTTGGATCTCTAAAGGAAGGTTGAGAGTTGTGCACACAAGTGTGTTTTGTGTGGTTCGTTCCGTGGCGAGAGTTTCAGATCCATGTAGGGTTTGCTTTGGGGATCTAGTGCTCAGTTCCTGGGAGAAGTTGGACTCAGATGGATGTTGTAAGGCTTTGGTTGAGGTGGTAAGGATACCGTGCTCGTGGTATCAAGTTGTTGCTTAGGCGAGATTTGTTAAGTTGGACCTAAGCTTGGTTGGTAGATCTTTTTATTGATCGTTGGTTGGAGTTCAGTTGGAAACTGAACAAGAGCGGTGGTAGCTAAGCCGCGTGGTTTCTGATCGTCATGGCTGAGAGAGTTGTTCGGATCCTTCCTTGGATAGGAGTTATGTTGTGGTTAATGTCTGAGTAGGAAGATGACGCATTCTGTAGCATTTCGGGTCCCCAAGGTTCCCAAGGTGTTGGAGTTGGCCAGCATGGTTGGGATGCTGGCAATTGGAGTTGTTTGTTCAGCAGCGGTTGTCCATTAGATCGTATGCCTGGCAGCAGTGTGTGTCGAGGTTGCCGAAGAACCCTAGGTTGTGGAGAGCCTCTCCAGAGCTCAGTCAGGCCCAGCTAGTGAGTTTCAGTTGGCTAGCTGGAGGCGTGTAGTTTGTAGCCTCGGTGGAGTTGCTAGCAGTCTTGGTAGACTAGCAAGCTAGTGTTTATTTGGAGTAAAGTCCGGAGTGGTTTCGGTGTGGTGGCAAGTTGATGCTTGGTGTTGACCAAGGTGTGGATTGGAGTTGTTAGAGTTTAGTTTTGCTCGTGGGGCGAGTGGTTTGTACCATGTTGGTTGTTTCTCCTGTTTCCGGGATGTTGAGTTGCCCCGCTTGGCATTTGGAGGTTCATGCGAGATGGACCCTTGTTGCGCCTCGTGAGATTAGATGTTGTTGCTCGGTGGAGCAAGGCAGTGGCGTATGTGGAGTTCTCTCGTCCGTTGGTTGTCCGCTTGTAAGAGCCGCTTCCTTCGGGAGTTGTCGGGTTACTCCCTTGGTCTTGGAGTTAATGGTGGAAGCGCTAGCTTGAAGGAAAAGTTTGTTGGCTGCTTGGAAGTAGTCGTTTGTCCAGTTAAGCGGATTCTTGGATGGTGTTCTAGAGGCTGCAGTAAAGGTTGTTCTGCCTCTTGTGAGTGTTTGGCCAAGATTTGGTTCGTTGTTGTTTTGAGAGCTAGTTCGGTTCTAGGCGGGGCGTTGCCCTAAGGTCTTGTTCCTAGTCGATGAAAGTTTTGGGAGTTGACCCCTCCTCTCGTGATTGAGCAAGTCTTTGTTTGTTTCGATTTGGTGGTCCGATTGGTTGAGTTTTCTCTTGGGTGTTGCTTCCAAGAGAGTTGGTTCTTGTTGCCTTGGGTTGAGCAAGTCACGAGCATGTGTGGAGTTCGCGCTGCCCTTACGAGTTTGCTTCTTTGGGAAGTCGTTCCCGCTTTGGCGAGTCGACTTAGCTCCTGAGTTGTGTAGTCGATCGGAGTAGCGCAGCGATCAGCCCAGCGAGAGGGTCCCTGCTTTGTGTTGTTAGCAAACAAGAGTTGTTTGTTCCCGCAAGGGCGGAGGCCAGCCAGTAAGAGTTGAGTTGTTCTGGCAAGTTGTTGGTTCTTTTGGGGATTGAAGATTTCCTTTCCCTCTAGCCTCTGTGGTGGTTGAGTTGCTCCTTGGATGCCAGCCTCGAGTGATAGCTTGCGAGGTAGTCTTGCGGATTCGTGTGGCCCAGGATCCGTAAGCTTTGAGGTTGTCGTTATCCGCTTTTCCTTGTGAGGTTTTGGGAGTGGAGCTTACGGTTGGAAGATGAGTTAGGCTTAGGCTTAAAGGGAAGTCCTTTGAGTAGCCGCTTGGATTTTAAGAGTTGAGTAGTAGCTTGGAGGCGAGCGTTGCTCGTTATAAGTTTGGGTTGAGTTCTGCTGAGCAAGCCCTTCTCGGGCTTTGTTCCTAGTTGTTGTGAGTTTCCAGTTGGCGTTAGTAGAGCCGCGTTTGAGTGAGTTGGCACAGAGGTGCCGTGGCATTGGTTGGTAAGTCGTTGAGCTTTTTTTCCTCAAGGTGTTGTGTCGCAGATAGTCTGCGTGATGGTTTAGTCCTTGCTTCTCGAGTTTTCATTGAGAGGAATGTTGGATGTTCCTTGCACAGCGATTTTCTCCTTAAGATGGTTGCTTAAGTGTTGTGGTCGTGTTCTAGTTGGAGAAGTCTGTCTTTTTGGATCAGTCGCCAGTTGGTGGTTCGTTTGTATCTCGTTAAGGCTGTAGTCAAGGTTTGAGGTTTGTTGGTCTTTTGTGAAGTAAGAGTAGGCCGTTTAGTTTTGGAATCTGGAAGGTTCATTGTTTGGCCGATTTGTTGTAGGGTTGAGTTTGTTTGTTGACACCAGGCACGGTGTTTTTATGTATCGATGTTGGGCGGCATGTGCCGGACCCATTGTTCATTGTGGACTTTGAGCCCTTGCACGGTGATTGAGGGTTTGGGCTTGAGGAGAAGCCTATGAGTATTCTGGTCTTGAGTCGAAGACGTTGCGTAGAAGTGAGATCCGTTGGTAAAAGTTTAGTGAAGGAGTCCGAGTTCGGAGGAGGCCGCTCGTGAGCGGGAAGGACGAGATGAGAATGCGATGTGTCTGTGTTGTTCCAGTCTTAAGGACTTTCGAGGACGAAAGTCATAAAAAGGAGGGAATATTGTAACGACCTGTGTTTTCATCCCGGTCTTCCGTGTATGCCCTAGGGGTATTTTAGTAATTTGGTCGGGCCGTCAGGGCCGTTTATCTCTTTCCAGCTTGCTAAAATTATTGGATGGATTTATGTAAGTTTTGAGGCTTTGTGGATGTGTTTGGGCATGGGGAGATGCAAAAGGAAAATTGTGTGTTAAAGTGTGTTTGGTGGGTTTCAACCCGTGTGTCCGAGAAGTCGTGGGTGGTGTAGCCATTGAGCTATTGAGAGCTCTTGTTGCTCTTCCCGCATCATTTTATGGTTAGCCTTGGATTTTGGGAGTTTTGGTGCATTTGGTTAAATGAAATAGAAGCTAGGTTTTGTTCTTCTTCTCCAACACATTCTCCTAGCCGTCCAAGCTTGTTTCCCCAACTTTCTCTAGCCGAATTTCATCCCCTTGCTTGCTCCGTAGTTCGATCATCATTCCGGTAGGTATTCATCTTCTTCATCTTCTCGATAGGTTGTTTTGGCTTGGCCAAAGGTAAGAGGAGGTGCCCATGTGTGTGTGTGTGTGTTGTTGCAGTGTCCGCCCAGCGCGGATCGCCCACCACCGTCCGGATCTGCCTGAGCAAAGACGCCCGGATCGCACTGATGAGCCGTCGCGCGCCAGCCAGCTCGTCCGGATCTGCCGGCGAGCAAAGACGCCCGATCGCACCCGTGAGCCCGTCGCGCGCCGCCAGGCCGTCCGAGATCTGCGGCGGCGCCGCCCGAAGACGCCTGTCGGTCGGCCACCGCCATCGCCGCACACACACCAAGAGCCGCCCAGATCCGTCCATCGCGACGCCCGATTCTCGCGCGAGCCCCGCCGTCGCACGATTCGCGCGCAGCAGCAAGAGATCGCCGCCCGCGCCCACGCGCTTCACTCCGAGCCGCTTCGCCAAGCGCCAGCCCGCGTCTGCGTCGCTGCCGCCGCGCGCCAGCGCCGCCGCGCCGCCGCCCGACGTTCGTTCGCGCGCGCGTCCTCACTGCCGCGCTCGCCGTGCTCCGCGCCGCCACGCGACGCCACGCGCCATACGCCGTCTGCGTGCTCGCGTGCTCGTCCCAAATACAGCACCAGCCAATACGCCTTGCCAGCTGCCAGCGCCCGGCCACCCGCACTGACTGCCAAGCGAAGATTTCTCGGCCGTGTCGTCGTCGTGTGTGTGAGTGCCCCGAGCCGAGCCTCGCTTGTTTTATTATATTTTAGGGCTATGATTGTGATTTCTATTGTGTTTGTTAGGTTCTCGTTAGCTAGCTCGGGGATCGATCGCAGCGTAGGATTTTGTGTGTAGTTGCCTCCCGGCCAAGGTAAGGATTTCTTACCGGAGTTGTGTGGGCCTGCGGTATATTTGTGATTGTTGTTTTGTATGCTGTGTATGATTATTAGCATGTTTAGCCCTAGGTGCTCTCGTTTCAATTCTGATCGGCATGAACTCTTGTATTGTTTCTCATGTTAGCCCATGCTAGGTTGTTCCATTCTCGCATGTTCGATATCTGTTCTTGCTTCGTAGTATCATGCTAGGTTCCTTGTATCTGTTGAGCACGTATTGGACCGCATTGATTGATTTATTATTATTGCTATGGTTTAGAGTTCGGTGGTAGCATCATCCGGGCGGATGCATAACGTAACTTGCATCCCCGACGGGGGCGTGCGAGAGATGGTACTCGTCCCGATCCCGTTAGGGTTTAGCTAACCCTAACGGTGGCCCCGCAATCTTGGGTGAGGGTGGCAAACCGCTTATTGCCCCAACGGTCGGGATGATGACTTGGCATTGCCTCGTCCTGGCGATCGGCACGTCCTCGGCGTGTTCGGCCGTAGCCCTTGATTGCCACTGTTAGGGCAAGGACCGCTTCTGGTGCAAGCCTACCACGGCCGGTTCCTTAGCCTCAAAGTGCGGTGGTTCAGTGACATAGTTCACGTGTCCGTGTCTCACACACCTATGTCGGTGACACCGATCCGAGATTTAGTTAGGCGTGGTGATCGGACATGGGCGACTTGCCACTAGACCGGCACACCCCATAGTCTCGCAGTAGCACGCGGTCTTGCGATTACGCTCATTACTGGCGCGGCCGGAGAGCTCCTCGGGATCTTGAGCTAGTGCACCTTTCGTGATCGATGATGAAGCGGTGGCCGGGACTCGTTTCTCGTATAGGGCGTATTGTGTGGTGGATTTATTTCCGGACTAAGACCACGAGTTGGCATCCGAGGTCCAAGTGTGGACTTAAGCTATGTGCTCTATTCTCGTGTTTATACTCATAGCTTGCATACATTCTTCTAGATGATCATGTATATCGTATTGTACCCCGGTTGGGGATTCTTCTTGAGTAATTCGTTACTCACCCTTATTCTCGTGGTTTTTCCACAGGTAACCAAGGCGCGAGACAGATGGTGAAGGAGGAGCTGTGATCATGGAATCCTGCTTTGTCATCTCGATTATTCTATTTTATTTATCATGACTCTTGACTTTTGTTATTTCCCTGAATGCATGTAGACGGGCACAGAGCCCCGAGGATGTTTTCTTACGTTTTATGGATTCCAAGCATATTTGTACTTGTGGATTGTTTTAATGGTTTAAATAAATCTCGATCGTAGTATGCTTTTAGAAATGTATGTTTTGGTTGTTGAATGTTTCTGCTTTTACTTGGGATCCGAAATGTATTTTTCATAATATCTTTTATTTTCACTACATGCATTGGGGTAAAGGCCCATTTAGAGCCCCTTTTTGGGTGGGTCTTTACAACAGACGCCCCCGCCGCGTCGCCGTCCAGCCGGTCGAACCGACGCCGCGCGGATCGCGCCCGAATAGCAGCCAGGATCGTCGTTCGTCCTCGCCCGATCGCTCGCGACGCCAGAGGTCCTCGCCGCCAGCGCCCGCGCGTCCTGCCCGAGCTGCTCGCCGTATCACGCGCCGCACGCCGCGCCGCCCGCGCGCCTTCGCCCGAGACGTTCGCCGCGCGCGCGCTCCCTGCCGCTTTCGCCGCCGTGTCCGCATCGCCGCGCCAGCCGCCGCGCCGCGCGCCGCCCGAGACGCTTTCGCCCGCGCTGCGTCCTGCCGTGTTGTGCCAGGTAGCGCAGCCAGCGCCACCCCGCTTGCCGGCGGCTCCAAGCTCGTGTCGTCGTCGCGCGTGAGTTCCCGAGCCGAGCTTGCTGTTCTATTGTTGTTTAGACATTTTAGATGCTGATTATTGTTGGTTTGCTAGGTTCCCGCCGCTAGCTCGGGTTTGTTCCGCAGACTTAGGATTTGTGTGTAGAAGCCTCCCGACCAAGGTAAGGATTTCTTACCGGAGTTGTGTGGGCCTGCGGTATATTTGTGATTGTTGTTTTGTATGCTGTGTATGATTATTAGCATGTTTAGCCTAGGTGCTCTGTTTCAATTCTGGATGGCATGAACTCTTGTATTGTTTCTCATGTTAGCCCATATTAGGTTGTTCCATTCTCGCATGTTCGATATCTGTTCTTGCTTCGTAGTATCATGCTAGGTTCCTTGTATCTGTTGAGCACGTATTGGGTGCATTGAATGAATTGTTATTATTGTTATGGTTTAGAGTTCAAGTAGGTAGCATCATCCGGGCCGGATGCATAACGTAACTTGCATCCCCGACGAGGACGTCACGAGATGGTACTCGTCCCGATCCCGTTAGGGTTTAGCTAACCCTAACGGTGGCCTGCAATCTTGGGTGAGGGTGGCGGTATTAAATGCCCCAACGGTCGGGATGATGACTTGGCATTGCCTCGTCCCGGCGATCGGCACGTCCTCGGCGTGTTCGGCGTAGCCCTTGATTGCCACTGTTAGGGCAAGGACCGCTTCTGGTGTAAGCCTACCACGACCGGTTCCTTAGCCTCAAAAGTGCGGTGGTACAGCCGACATAGTTCACGTGTCCGTGTCTCACACCCTATGTCGGTGACACCGATCCGGAGATTTAGTTAGGCATGGTGGCCAACCACGGGCGGCTTGCCACTAGACCCGGCACCCCGAGTTTGCGGTAGCATGCGGTGCGCGCTTACGCTCATTACAACGCCGGCGGGAGAGCTCCTCGGGATCTTGAGCGATGCACCTTTCGTATCGACGACGATGAGACAGCGGTGGCCGGGACTTGTTCCCGTATAGCGCGTTTAGTGTGTTGTGGTATTTCCGGACTAAGACCACGAAGTTGGCATCCGAGGTCCAAGTGTGGACTTAGCTATGTGCTCCACTCGTGTTTGTACTCATAGCTTGCATACATTCTTCTAGATGATCATGTATATCGTATTGTACCCGGTTGGGGATTCTTACTGGGTAATTCGTTACTCACCCTTATTCTGCGTGGCTTTCCGGTAATCAAGGCGGGAGACAGGATGGTGAAGGAGGAGCCGTGATCATGGAATCTGCTTTGTCATCTCTCGACTATTTTATTTTATCATGACTCTTCACTTTTTGTTATTTCCGAATGCATGTAGACGGGCACAGAGCCCCGGGATGTTTTCTTACGTTTTATGGATTCCAGATATTTGTACTTGTGAATTGTTTTAATGGTTTAAATAAATCTCTCGATCGTAGTATGCTTTTAGAAATGTATGTTTTGGTTGTTGAATGTTTCTGCTTTTTACTTGGGATCCGAAATGTATTTTTCATAATGTCTTTTATTTTCACTACATGCATTGGGGTAAAGGCCCATTTAGAGCCCCTTTTGGGTCGGGTCTTCTGATTGGTATCGAGCTCGAGTCATAGATTCTGTAGACGACCTTTGTTGTAGGTCATCTTTCCATGATCACCAAAGCACTCAAGCGATCATCAGTGCGCCTAGATTTATTGTTTTAGAAAGGAAAAGGGTTAAGAATTTACAATACCTATCATCTAGTGTATGCCTTGTGTGGTGTTGTGGAATGGTGACAACAGTGTTTTTGATTCGTTGTTGGTTTGGATGTAGATCGCCAAAGATGCTATCCACCCGCATCGGAGAGAGGTTCGAGAGCGGTGTCGAGGTATCGTGGATCGGATCGATCATCGCAGGACATCGTCCCAAGCCGACACTCGATGGCATTCCACCAAAGGCTCCTCCTCCTGCACGCCTAGAGCGGGCGTTGAGGCGATCTGAGCGCCGTGAGATCGCTCCTGGAGCGAGTTTGCCGAGTCTATGAGGGCTTTTATGGTCGACATGTTGAGTGACCAGAGGCGAGACCTGTGCCTTGTTGGCGCCAAGGCGCAGGAAGAGTCCCGAGCCCGGATCGAGCAAAATGACTCGATTGGTTCAAAGAGAGCTCGGTAGCTCCTCCAGCTCCTCGAGAGCAAGTAGCCCCAGAGGCGATATGGCGAGAGGGTGCCGAGGAATTGGGTAGGTGGTCAAGGATTTTGTGAAGTGGAAGCCCGAGAAGTTCGATGCCACCGGTGATGCGTTAGCGGCGGCCAGTGGATTGCCCATTTGGAGTACACCTTCCCGATCATGGTGTGCCCCGATATTCGAGGCCGAGGTGTGCGGCTCATGTGCTAGGAGGCACAATGAGATGGTGGTGGGAGTCCACCTTGAGCGAGAGACCACCTGGTCTCCACCCGCTACTTGGGAGTTCTTCAAGGCCGAGTTCAAGGTAAAGTTCATCGGTGATGAGGCTCAAGAGAAGATGGTGGAGCTCTTCCGGAACACGAAGCGAGGTTCTCGATTCCATTGAGGAATATGAGCGCAAGTTCTCGAGTATGGATATTTTGCTCCTCGGTTGATTGCCACCCCGAGTGAAGATTCGGAAGTTCATATCTGGATTGAGGCAGGGTGTTTCCCGTGATGTCGTGGGCTCGTGCCCCGACACTTATGCTAGGGTCGCATCCAGATTAGCCACGATCTATAATGGGAAGTATCCTGCTTTGAGCGGTTTGTTGCCGCTCTGTTCGGCGTCTGTCCCAGCCAAATGTGGGCGTAAGAGAGAAGTTTGATTTTCTGGGAGGCGGCGGACCGCCAAGGGCGATTTGAAGCAGAGATCTGCGGAGAGCTCCAGTCCGTTTCCGGCCCGGCAGCGGGAGGACCCGGCGAGTTCCCGCTTGTGCTACTTGTGGGAAAGTCCACGCCGGAGCTTGTCACCGGACCTAGATTGTGCTTCCGTTGTGGTAGGGAGGGGCACATGGCCCGTTTTGTGATCACCCCGGCTATGGCGGCTCGGCCAACACAGATGAGCGTGGTCGAGTGTTTGCTACGACCCGTCAGAGGCCGAGCGTCACGGATGCCGCTGTGTGGCGAGTGCGCTTCTTGTTTTAGATCACTGCGCATTTGCCTTGTTTGATTCTCGTTCTCTACGCATTCATTTGTATCTCGTGTTGTTTGGCCGAGCATGCTAAGTTAAGACTAGAGCCTCTAGGTTTCGAGTTATCTGTTGCAACTCCTTCGGGAGTTGATATGTTGGCTAGAGATAAGACTAGGGATGGCCGGATCGAGATATCCGGAGAGTTGCTAGTGGCTACGCTCATAGTTACGCCTATGAGCGGTTTTGATGTGATTCTTGGTATGGAGTGGTTAGTCGCTAACCACGCGTTGATTGACCGCCACCGGAAGAAGTAGTGTTCAGGCCGCCAGTGTCGTGACTTTAAGTTTCGTGGAGTCCAGGGGTGGAGTTTGCCCGCCGATGGTGTCACCGTGAAAGCTCGTCGGTTGCTAGCTCATGGAGCTTGGGGCTATCTAGCCAAGTTGTGCGGGAAGAGCCGCCCCTCGCTGTCTGTTGATCAGTGCCGGTCGTGCAGAGTTTGCGGACGTGTTTCTGAGGAGTTACGGGGTTGCCCCAAGAGAGGTTGACTTCACAATTGAGCTCGAGCCGGACCCTCCCTATCTCGAAGGCTCCGTATCGTATGGCGCCAGTGAGTTAAAGGCGAAGATTCGATTTGCGGGAGATGTTAGATCGAGGGTTCATCCGTTCGAGTGTGTCCCACCGGGGGCACCGATTCTGTTGTGAAAAAGAAGGATGGTTCTATGCGCTTATGTATTGATTACCGCGAACTTAATAAGGTGACGAAGAAGAATAAGTATCCGTTGCCCGTGTCGATGATTTGTTCGATCGGCTTCAGGGAGCTTCGTGTTCTCCAAGATAGATCCGAGATCCGGTTACCATCGATTGCGGATCGGGGATGCCGACATTCGTAAGACGACTTTCGTGTCTAGATATGGTCACTATGAGTTTGTGGTCATGTCGTTTGGATTGACCAATGCCCCACCGCGTTCATGGACATGATGGATAGGGTGTTCAAATCATTTTTGGGCAACCGTCGTCATCGTGTTCATTGACGATATTCTGATTTATTCGAGGTCTAAAGAAGACCATGCGAGAGGATTTGAGGCGAGTATTGGCGGCTTTGAGGGAAAACCCGGCTTTATGCGAAGTTTTCCAAATGTGATTTCTGGTTGGAGCAGGTGGCCTTCCTAGGCCACGTGGTTTTGAGAGATGGTATAGCCGTGGACCCCGCGAAGATTGAGGCCGTGAGTTTATGGGCCAAGCCGACTTGATTGCCGAGATTCGCAGCTTTCTGGTTTGGCGAGTTACTACCGTCCGGTTCGTCAGGACTTTTCGCTTTAGCCTCGCCCCTCACTCGTCCGACGAGGAAGGGTGTCGAGTTTGTTGGGACAAAGGTGTGATGAGAGCTTTGCGCACTCAAGCGCGATCGACTTCAAAGACTGATGTTGGCGATCCGGAGGGGACAGTGGTTTCGTGGTCTACTGATGATGCTTCCAAGTTTGGATTAGGTTGTGTGTTGATGCAAAGACGGAAGGTCATTGCCTATGCTTCCCGTCACCAAGCCGTATGAGCAGAACTACCGACTCATGATATGGAGTTGGCGGCAGATGGTGTTTTGCAATCAAGATTTGGAGGCATTACCCGTATGGTGAGCGGATTCGGATGTTTACCGATCACCGAGCCTCAAGTATCTGTTTACTCGAAAGGAGTTGAATATGAGGCGAGAGGAGATGGTTAGAGTTGGTAAAGGATTATGATCGAGATTTTGTACCATCCGGGTAAAGCCAACGTAGTGGCCGATGCTTTGAGTAGAAAGACGTCGCACTCTGCGGCGTTGTTGAGTTCCACCCCGCTTTGCGGAGAGAGTTCGAGCGGGCCGAGGTTGCGATGTTGTTGGGTGAGGTTACCGCCAGTGGTAGCTCGATTATTGCTCACCGTCGATTAGGCGTGGATTATAGACAGCCAGCTTGGGGACCCCGCACTTAAGAGATTGGTTGACAGAGTTAGTCTTGTGGTGACTTTGACTTTGTATATTCACCGCATGTGGGTTGACTTATAGAGGCCGGTTGTGTGTTCCGGACATTGCGAGTTTCATGAGCGAGTTGCTCTCGAGGCCCACAGCCCCTTTTGCTTGGCACCCCGGGTACCAAGATGTATCGAGACCTTAAGCGCACCTTACCGTGGATGGGAATGAAGAGAGATGTGGCAGAGTTTGTCACCCGGTGTCTCACTTGTCGGCAAGTGAAGGCACCTGTGCAGAGGCCACCGGTTTGTTGCAAACCATCGAGTGTACCCCAAAGGAAATGGGAAGAGATCTCCATGGACTTTATCTCTGGTTGCCAAGGACTCAGAGGAAGTTCTCTCGATTTGGGTGATAGTCGACCGTTTGACCAAGAGCGCACACTTCATTCCCGGATGAGACACTTATACCGTGGAGAACAAAGGCGCAGATTGTTTTTGGAGCGAGATCATCCGTTATCATGGTGTGCCGGTGAGGATTGTGTCCGATCGTGACTCGCGGTTCACTTCTCGTTTACGGAGCGCTCCGTAAGGGTTTGGGCACAGAGTGCAATTTCAAAGACAGCTTTTTCACCCTCGGACGGATGGTCGATCGAGAGAGTGAATCGATTCTCGAGGATATGTTGAGGGCTTGTGTGTTGGATTTCCCGCAATGCTTGGGACCAGATTCTCGTACTTGATGGAGTTTGCCTATAACAACGATTACGATCGGCGATCGAGATGGCTCCATTCGAGGCATTGTATGGTAAGCGTTATCGGTCCCCGTGTTCAGGAAGAGGTTGGTGATAGACGTGTTTTGGGTCCCGAGTTACTGCAGCTTGACCAATGGTGCAATCTGTAAGATTAGAGCTCGTATGTTGTTGACAAAATTCGAGCAGAGCGAGAAGAGTTACGCCGATGTTCGGCGCCGAGATTTGGAGTTTGAGGTTGGTCAAGATGTGTTCCTTAAGGTTGCTCCGATGCGAGGTGTTCTCGAGGTTTGCAAGCGTGGGAAGTTGAGTCCCCGTTTTGTTGGTCCATTTGAGATCCTAGAGAGGATTGGCGAGTTGCTTACCGGTTAGCCCTACCTCCGTCCGCATCGTCGGTGCATAGTGTTTTTCATGTATCGATGTTGAGGCAAGATGTGCCGGACCCGCCGTCGCACATTGTGGACTTTGAGCCTTTGCAAACCGAATGAGGATTTGAACTTCGAGGAGAAGCCGGTGAGGATCCTTGCCTTTGAGACCAAGACGTTGCGTGTCGCGAGATTCGTTTGGTAAAGGTTCGATGGAAGAGTCGGGGTTACGAGGAAGCCACTTGGGAGCGGGAAGACGAGATGAGATTGCATTACCCCGAGCTATTTCTGTCTTAAGGACTTTCGAGGACGAAAGTCATAAAAAGGAGGAATATTGTAACGACCAGGTTTTTCTTCCCGGTCTTCCAGTATGCCCTAGGGTAATTTGGTAATTTGGTCGGGCCGTCGGGTCGTTTGTGTCCTTTCCATTACTAAAATTATTGGATGGTTTTATGTAGGTTTTTGGAGGGGTTTGTGGTTTGGTTTGAGCAAGGTTTGATGCAAAAGTAAACATAAAGGAATTTGTCTTTGCAATGGGGTTTGAACCTGGGTCTCTGGAAAGCTTGTAGAGATGTGTGCCAATTGAGCCATTAGGTGCTCTTGTTACTCTTTCTCGCATCACATCTTAATTAACCTTGGATTTTGGAGTTTTGGTGCATTTGGTTAAATGAAATAGAATTAGGTTATTCCATCTTCTTCTCCAAAACTCCTCTTGGCCGCACAAGCTCTCCCTCTCCATTGCCTTGCCGAATTCTTCTTCCCTTGCATCTCCTTGGGTTCGATCATCATCATTCCGGTAAGTCTTCATCCTCTTCATCTCCTCATTTGGTTTTTGATGTTTGGCGAAGGTAAGATGTAGAGTGTGTGTGTGTTTGTGTTGGTTGCAAACCACCGAGAGGAGTAGCCATCATCGCCGACCACCTCGACGCCTGTAGATCTGTCGAACCACCCGGCCAGACGCGCCAGATCTGTCGAACCAGCCCTGCCACGCCGCGAGATCCGCCTAGCGCCTTGCCGTTCGTCAAAGGAAGACAGATTGCCCTGTCATCGCACGCGTCGGCCGGTCGGACCGCCGCGACGCCGGATCGCGCCAAAGAATAAAGAAATTTCAGATCGTCGTTCGTCTCGTCTCGCCCGATCGCTCGCAGACGCCAGAGGTCTCGCCAGCGCCCGCGCGTCCTGCCGAGCTGCTTTCGCCGTGTCCGCATCGCACGCCAGCGCCAGCGCGCCGCCGCCACGACGCGTTCGCCCGCGCGAAGTCCCCTGCCGGCTGCGCCGTCCGCATCGCACGCCGCGCCCAAGGCGCCTTCGCCGCTGCCGCCCTCGCATCTGCTGCCCTCGCGCGTCGCCGTGCCAGCAGCGCTGCCAGCGCCTGCGGCCTCGCTGCGCCTGCGTGCCGTGCCAGGTAGCGTCCTGCCGTGCCGCGCCCAGTGCCAGCCGCGCGCCAGCCAGCCCAGCTTGCGGCGGCTCCAAGCTCGTGTCGTCGTGCCGCGTGAGTTCCCGAGCCGAGCTTGCTGCTTCTATTGTTGTTTAGACATTTTAGATGCTGATTATTGTTGGTTTGCTAGGTTCCCGCCGCTAGCTCGGGTTTGTTCCGCGACTTAGGATTTGTGTGTAGAAGCCTCCCGACCAAGGTAAGGATTTCTTACCGGAGTTGTGTGGGCCTCGCGGTATATTTGTGATTGTTGTTTTGTATGCCCGTGTATGATTATTAGCATGTTTAGCCTAGGTGCTGCTCTGTTCAATTCTGATCGCATGAACTCTTGTATTGTTTCTCATGTTAGCCCATGCTAGGTTGTTCCATTCGCATGTTCGATATCTGTTCTTGCTTCGTACTATCATGCTAGGTTCCTTGTATCTCATTGAGCACGTATTGGACCGCATTGAATGAATTGTTATTATTGTTATGGTTTAGAGTTCAAGTAGGTAGCATCATCCGGGCCGGATGCATAACGTAACTTGCATCCCCGATGGGGGACGTGCATTTGAGATGGTACTCCGTCCACGATCCCGTTAGGGTTTAGCTAACCCTAACGGTGGCCTCGCAATCTTGGGTGAGGGTGGCAAATCGTTAAATTCCCCAACGGTCGGGATGATGACTTGGCATTGCCTCGTCCCCGACGATCGGCACGTCCTCGGCGTGTTCGGCCGTAGCCCTTGATTGCCACTGTTAGGGCAAGGACCGCTTCTGTGTGTAAGCCTACCACGACCGGTTCCTTAGCCTCGAGTGCGGTGGTACAGTGACGACATAGTTCACGTGTCCGTGTCTCACACCCCTATGTCGGTGACACCGATCCGTAGATTTAGTTAGGCATGGTGGATCGAACTCGGGCAGCTTGCCACTAGACCGGCACCCCCGAGTTTGCGCGTAGCATGCGGTGCGCTTACGCTCATTACAACGCCGATCGAGAGCTCCTCGGGATCTTGAGCCATGCACCTTTCGTATCGACGATGAGAGACAGTGAGGCCGGACTTGTTCCCGTATAGCGCGTTTAGTGTGTTGTGGTATTTCCGGACTAAGACCCCGAGTTGGCATCCGAGGTCCAAGTGTGGACTTAGCTATGTGCTCCACTCTGTGTTTGTACTCATAGCTTGCATACATTCTTCTAGATGATCATGTATATCGTGTTGTACCCCTGTTGGGGATTCTTCTTGGGTAATTCGTTACTCACCCTTATTCTCGTGGCTTTCCACGGTAATCAAGGCGGGAGACAGGATGGTGAAGGAGGAGCTGTGATCATGGAATCCTCTTTGTCATCTCGACTATTTTATTTTATCATGACTCTTCACTTTTTGTTATTTCCCTGAATGCATGTAGACGGGCACAGAGCCCCGGATGTTTTCTTACGTTTTATGGATTCCAAAGATATTTGTACTTGTGAATTGTTTTAATGGTTTAAATAAATCTCTGATCGTGAGTATGCTTTTAGAAATGTATGTTTTGGTTGTTGAATGTTTCTGCTTTTACTTGGGATCCGAAATGTATTTTTCATAATGTCTTTTATTTTCACTACATGCATTGGGGTAAAGGCCCATTTAGAGCCCCTTTTGGGTCGGGTCTTTACAAGTACGTTGACGAACCGTGGTTCTGGAGAGCGTTGTTAAGAGGCTTATGAGCCGAGTGCAGTTCTGTAGTGTTTTCACCCTCTGACTGATGGTCTTTTGGGAGGAGTTTTCCAGAACGTTTGGAGCTTGTTGCGAGTTGGTGTTTCCGTGATTAGGCAGCGGGAGACCAGTGTGGTATTATGAGGTTGCCTTGGGTTGCAGTTCTCAGCGGTCAGTTCTTGTGGTTCCATTGAGGCATTGTATGGTAAGTATTGCAGGATTCCAGTGTTCTGGGAAAAATTTGGTGGCCATCAGTTTTGTTTTGGGTCCTGAGTTGCTGCATTTGACCAGAGGTGATGTGCAGAATTTTAGAGCTAGTGTTGTTAGCTCGGAGAAGGCAGAAAAGTTACGCCAATGTTCGGCGTCGAGTTTTAGAGTTTGAGGTTGGAC
The DNA here is from genome assembly GCA_036507275.1 of Sicyos edulis. Taxonomy (NCBI): domain Eukaryota; kingdom Viridiplantae; phylum Streptophyta; class Magnoliopsida; order Cucurbitales; family Cucurbitaceae; genus Sicyos; species Sicyos edulis. The sequence goes on from CM071847.1 coordinate 24,107,232, forward strand.
AGTGCGTGTTTTTAGGGTTGCATCGATGTGAGGTGTGTTGAGGTTTGGTAAGCGAGGGAAGTGGAGCCCCTGTTTGTTGGATCATTTGAGATTCTCTAGAGGATTGGCAGAGTTGCATTTTGGTTAGCCTTTCCTCCGTTGATGTCAGCTGTGCATAGTGTTTTCATGTATCGATGTTGGGGCAGCATGTGTCGGACCCATCGCTCATTGTGGACTTTGAGCCTTTGCAGCTGATTGAGGATTTGAGCTTCGAGGGGAAGCCTGTGAGTATTCTGGTCTTTGAGACGAAGACGAAGACGAGGAGTCAGAGTTCAGAGGAGGTCGCTCGTGAGCGAGGAAGACGGGATGAGATTGCAGTATCCTGTGATGTTTCAATCTTAAGGACTTTCAAGGACGAAAGTCATAAAAAGGAGGGAATATTGTAACAGCCCAGGTTTTCATCCCGGTCTTCCAGGTATGCCCTAAGGGTATTTTGGTAATTTGGTCGGGCCGTCGGGGCGTTGTATTCTTTCGAGTTGCTAAAATTATTGGATGGGTTTATGTAGGTTTTTGAGGTTTTGTGGAGGGGTTTGAGCTTGGATAGATGCAAAAGTAAAATTATAGGAAATTGTGTTGCAGCCGGGGTTCGAGCCAGGGTGGCCTTGTGTGCTAGAGGAGAGCCTTGCCAAGTGAGCCAGCAGGTGCTATTATTACTTTTTCCGCGTCATATCTTAGTTACCCTTGGATCTTTGGAGTTTTGGTGCATTTGGTTAAATGAAAAAGAAATTAGGTTTTTTGTTCCTTCTTCTCCAAATCTCACTTTTCCGTCCAAGCTTCTCTCCCAAGCCCCTTGCCGTGATTTTCTTCCCTTGAGGCCCTAAGCACCGTCCCCGGCCACTGTAACAACCAAAACCGAGCAGCCCAGCCAATGGATCACCCAAAGAAGCAGTCGCCTCAGCGCCAGAGCCCAAAGCCAGCGCGCCCCAGACGCCCGGCCGCCGCGCGCCTCCACGAGCCCCGGTAGAGGTCGTCGCCGCGCACTGCATCGCGCGCCCGTCACTGTCGCAGCCGTCGCACGCCCGCCGCATCGCGTTGCTCGCCCGCGCGCCCAGTCCGCTTCATGTCGCACGCTGCGTTCGTTAGTCCACGCCCGCGAGCCTGCCCAGTGCCTATCCGTGCGCGCAGCCAGCGCCCTAGCGCCGTGCCATTGCATGTCTAGCGTGCAGCCCAGCCGCACCAGCCCGCCCATCAGCGCCAAAGAAGCCCGGCCCGCCGTCTTTGTCGCCTGCAGACGCATGTCATCCGCCCCGCGTGAGTTTCTCCCGAGCCGAGTTCTATTTATTTTATTATATTTAGGCCTATGGATTGTGATTATTATTATGTTTGTTAGGTTCTCGTTAGCTAGCTCGGGTTCGATCGCAACTTAGGATTTTGTGTGTAGTTGCCTCCCGGCCATGTAAGGATTTCTTACCGGAGTTGTGTGGGCCCTGCAATATTTTATGTGATTGCTGTTTGTATGCCTGTTTATGATTATCAGCATGTTTGGTGTTAGGTGCTCTGTTCTGAATTCCCGACTGACATGATTTCTTATGTTGTTTCTCATGTTAGTCCATGCTAGGTTGTTCCGTTCTGGCATGCTCATATCTGTTCTTGCTTCGTAGTACCATGCTAGGTTCGTTGTATCCGTTGAGCACGTTTTGGATTGTATCAGATTGTATGTTATTGATATGATAGGTTAGAGTGTAGGTAGGTAGCATCATCCGGGCCTGTTGCATAAAGTATCTTGCATCCATGGTAGGGGCGTACGAGGTAGTACTCCGTCCCTGGACCCTATGAGGGTTTAGCTAACCCGACCGGTAGGCCCTGCAATCTTGGGTGAGGGTGGTAGTCTGCGCGATGCCCCAACGGTCGGGATGATGACTTGGCATTGCCTCGTTCCCGGCAGTCGGCACGTCCTCAGCGTGTTCGGCCGTAACCCTTGATTGCCACCTGTTAGGGCAAGGACGACTTCCTGGTGTAAGCCTACCACGACCGATTCCTTAGCCTCAAGTGCGGTGGTTCAGGCTGACATAGTTCACGTGTCCAGGTCTCACACCCCTATGTCAGTGACACCGATCCAGAGATTTAGTTTATCATGGTGACTGAACCTTGGTAGCTTGCCACTAGACCCGGCGACCCCCAGAGTTGCAGTAGCATGCGGTGCGCGCTTACGCTCATTACAGCGCCGACTGGAGAGCTCCTCGGGATTGTGAGCCAGTGCACCTTTCGTATCGATAGTAGACAGGCTGAGGCCGAGACTTGTTTCTCGTATAGGGCGTATTGTATGGTGTGGATTTTCCGGACTAAGACCCTGAGTTGGCATCCGAGGTCCAAGTGTGGACTTAAGCTATGTGCTCTATTCTGTGTTTATATTCATAGCTTGCATATCTTTCGGCTAGATGACCATGTATATCGTATTGTACCCCGGTTGGGGATTCTTACTGAGTAATTCGTTACTCACCCTTATTTTGTGGTTTTCCACAGGTAACCAGGGTGCGAGACTGTAAAGACCCGACCCAAAAAGGGGCTCTAAATGGGCCTTTACCCCAATGCATGTAGTGAAAATAAAAGACATTATGAAAAATACATTTCGGATCCCAAGTAAAAACAGAAACATTCAACAACCAAAACATACATTTCTAAAAGCATACTCTGATCAGAGATTTATTTAAACCATTTGGACAATCCACAAGTACAAATATGCTGGAATCCATAAAACGTAAGAAAACATCCTGGGGCTCTGTGCCCGTCTACATGCATTCAGGGGAAATAACATGTAACGGCCCAGTCTTCTATTCCAGTTCTCGAGGTGCTTCCGGTTCAGATTCAGTGGTTCGGTTGGGCCGTTAGAGCTGTTTTGACCCTTAGGGGTATTTTGGTCATTTTGCTCCCGGGCAGGATTTGTGGATTTTCGGGGCTTGAGGCGCCTCCCGCCTTCGTTGAGGCTTGTGTGTTGGTGGTCATGCGAGTCCCGAGATGTTTGGGGTTTTCGTTTGGGAGTTCGGTTGTCATTTGGGTTTTGGGCAAAGTGATCTTTGTTTGGGTGTTTCCTTTGGGATTCGAGCCCAGGCCCTTAGAGTTGATTCGGGAGTTTGTTTTATGTGAGAGTTATTGTTTGGGAAAGGTTGCTTCAGCCGGGTCTCGAAGGAGGAAGCCGGGAAAGGGGATTTAAGGACTTTAAGGCTTGTTTTAATTAGGAAAAAGGGAAGAAAAATCAAGAAAGTCCCTTTCCCCTTGTTTTGCAATCTCTCTCTCTCTCTCTCTCTCTCTCTCTCTCTCTCTCTCTCTCTCTCTCTCTCTCCCCTAGCCGACCTCACCAAGAAGACCCAGCCCTAGCCACCCAGCCATGCCCTAGCCGCACCACTCCCTGGCCGCATCAGACCGCTCAGCCCAGCCATGCCCTCGCCGCACCAGGCGCCCTGCATCGCCCTCGCCCTAGCCGTGCCGAGCCACCCCAGCGCCCGATCGCGACGCCCTCGCCCTAGCCGTGCCGAGCCACCCCAGCGCCCGATCGCGTCGCCCTCGCCTTGGTCGCGCCGAGTCCAGATCGCATCGCCCTCGCCTTGGTCGCGCCGAGCCCAGATCGGCATCGCCCAGGCCGTCTCCGTGCCGAGTCGCTCGCCCCTGCAGGTCGTCGTGCCTTCCCGAGCGCCCCCGAGCCCCATCGCGTCGCGTCGCCTCGCGCGCGCGCCCGTGCGCCGTCCTCTGTCAAGCCGCGCCGTGTGTCGCCGCCGCCCAAGCCGAGCTGCGCTGCGCGCGCTTTTGCGCGCTTTGTTCGCCCCAAGCCGCCGCGCGTGCTGCGCCGCGCCGCCGCCTGCGTGCGTGCTCTGCGCCAGCGCCTATGCCAGCCACCGCTTTGCTGTTTGTGTCTTTGGTTGGCCCGAGCCTTGTGGCTTCTCGGATGGTATTTCCCGAGTCTTTTCTTCGTTGGGCCCCGATTTGTTGGCTGTTGTTAGGGATTTATTTGGGCTGTTTTATATATTTGATTTGGGCTGCTTTATCTTATGTTTAGGTTGTTTGGGTTCGATTAGAGGCTCGAGGATTGCTTGGTTGATTTTGTGATTATTTTCTCGCTTGTCCTGTAAGGATTTCTTACCGTGGTTGTGTGGACCTGCGATATGTCTCGATTGTGCCTTGTATGTTTGCTTTGATTGTTATGAGCATGATAGTGATAGGCGCCTTTGTTTGATCTCTTGCTAGCATGTTTGTTGATTTTACATGTTAGTGCCATGCTAGGTTTGTTCTTCCAAAGATGCTTGTGATTCCTGTTTAAGTTGTAGTATCATGCTAGGTAAACGTGATTGATGTCGGTCTTTGCTTGCTAGCCAGGAATCATTGATTTACTCGGTATTCTTGGATAGAGTAGTAGGGTTTGTCATCATCCGTAGAGGCCGAGAGCGGACATAACGTGCTTTGTCCCCACCGGTCGGAGTAGAGCGAAGCATAACGTACATTGCTTCCCCGGCGGCCGATGTGGATGTAGCTACCACATCGGCATAAGCCTAGTTTGTAGCTGCTAGAGCGGAACCACCGCCAACGGTGCAAGCCTCGCCTTGGCGGTTCTTAGCTTCGTCGGGTGGTACAGTGCCGCATGATGAGTGCCGAGGGCCTCGCGCTCATCGTGTTCGGTGACACCGCTTCCGAGTCTTAGGCATGCGTGCACGCCCGCGTAGTTTGCCCTTAGGCCCCGCATTTACGCCGGTTGCGAGAAGAGCATGCGGTGTGCGCGCGCACGCAGCGTTAGTAGCCGGTTCGGAGAGCTCCCGGGCTAATGTTCGTGAGTACACCGGTTCTTTCGCTTTAGAGCCGGTCATGCGGTACTCTCCCGATAGTCCAGAGTGTTAGCGAGGGTAAGAGGCCCTTGAGGACACCCATTGGGATTGGCTTTTGAGCTAATCAATTGGTCGAGGAGAAAGACCCTCGAGGGTGTCGGACATCTTGGGATCGGTTTTGAGCCGATCAATTGGCCGAGGGAGAAAGACCTCGGAGATGTCCCGGATTGGTTATGAGAACCAATCATTAGGCCCTAAGTAGGAGACTTCCGATGATTCCGAAGTAAGAGACTTCCGATGTTTCCATCTTGTTTTATGAGCTCGTTGAGCTATGATCCGTGTTGGTAGTCGTTTGCTTGCATATTGAGGTGCTAGATGGTGATGTATCGTATTGTACCCCTGTTGGGGATTCTTACTTGAGTATGTTTATACTCACCCTTATTTATCTTTCGGGTAACTCGGGACAACACCGGGAGGGCTAGCGGAGGAGCCGATTGATCATGGGGAACCCGCCAGCACTCTGTCTTTTATTATTGCATTGTTTATTCAAAGATGTAGATGGACAAGAGTCCTAGGGAACATTGTTTAAAACGTTGCTTAAATTGTATTGTACATTTTATTAAACACTCGCCGTGATGTTTTACTTTGTTGGATTGTTTAAACTTAAATTGTTGGTTATGTTTTAAGGGCCCCCTTCTCATATGTTTTTGAAAGATTTTTAAATATAAGCTCTAAACCGCTTGCTATCATATTTAACTTGCATGCCGAGTAAGATCCCGGTGTTTAGGACCATGTTTTGGGTCGGGTTTTTACAGCTTGGTATCGAGCCGGGCATCGAGTCGGTGTGCCGTCCATCGACGACTGGACCTCTAAGGGAGGTGGAAACCCATAGGGGAATCCCACATCGGTTGGAAAGGGGAACGGCACTCCTTATAAAGGGTGTGGACACCTTTCCCTAGCAAGACGCGTTTTCCCATGGGGGGAGAAACAAATCCGTGAGGCCAGTGGGCCAAAGCGGACAATATCTTGGCTAGCGATGGGTTGGGCTGTTACAGATGGTATCAGAGCCGTGCATCGAGTCGGTGTGCCGGAGTCCATCGGACGCCTGGACCTCTAAGGGGAGGTGGAAACCCATAGGGGAATCCCACATCGGTTGGAAAGGGGAACGAAGCACTCCTTATAAAGGGTGTGGACACCTTTCCCTAGCAAGACGCGTTTTCCCATGGGGGGAGAAACAAATCCGTGAGGCCAGTGGGCTAAAGCGGACAATATCTTGGCTAGCGATGGGTTGGGCCGTTACATAACAAAAGTCAAGAGTCATGATAAAATAAAATGGTCAGAGATGACAGCAGGATTCCATGATCACAGCTCCTCCTTCAGCCATCCTGTCTCCCGCCTTGATTACCTGTGGAAAACCACAGAATAAGGGTGAGTAACGAATTACTCAGTAAGAATCCCCAACCGGGGTACATTACGATATACATGATCACCTAGAAGATTGTACGCAAGCTATGAGTATAAACACAGAATAGAGCACATAGCTTAAGTCCACACTTGGACCTCGGATGCCAACTCAGGGTCTTAGTCCGGAAATAAATTCACCACACAATACGCCCTATACGAGAAACAAGTCTCGGCCTCAGCCTGTCTACTGTCGATACGAAAGGTACACTAGCTCAAGATCCCGAGGAGCTCTCCGGTCGGCGCTGTGATGAGCGTAAACATGCACCGCGTGCTTCCACAGACTATGGGGGGTGCCGGGTCTAGTGGCAAGCTGCCCATATCCGGATACCACGCCTAACTAAATCTCTGGATCGGTGTCACTGACATAGGGTGTGAGACTCGGACACGTGAACTATGTCAGCCTGTACCACCGCACCTGAGGCTAAGGAACGGGTCGTGGTAGGCTTACACCAGGAAGCCGTCCTTACCTTAACAGGTGGCAATCAAGGGCTACTACCGAACACACCGAGGACGCGTTTCGGCCGTCGGGGACTAGGCATTGCCAAGTCATCATCCCGACCGTTGGGGCATCGCTAAGACTACCACCCTCACCCAAGATTGCAGGGCCTACCGGTTGGGATAGCTAATCCCTCACGGGGTCCAAGGACGGAGAACTGTCTCGAACGTCCTTGCCATAGATGCAAGATACTTTATGCATCGGGCCCGATGATGCTATCTACCCGAATTCTAACTCGCCTTAACAATCAAAGAAACAATCCAATACGTGCTCGAAAGAATACAACATGACTCCTAGCATGGTACTACGAACAAGAATGAATATGAGCATGCCGTAACGGAACAACCTAGCATGGACTAACATGAAAGAACAACATACGAAGTCATGCGATCGAGAATTGCAGCGAGCACCTAAACTATACATGCTGATAATCACAAACAAACATACAACATCAATCACATAGAACATCGCAGGTCCACACAACCCCGTAAGAAATCCTTACCTTGGCCGGGAGGCAACTACACACAAAATCCTACGCCGCGATCGATCCCGAGCTAGCTAACGAGAACCTAACAAACACAATAGAAATCACAATCATAGCCCTAAAAATATAATAAAACAAGCGAGGCTCGGCTCGGGGCACTCACACACGACACGACGACGGGCCGAAAAGAAATCTTCTTTGGCGGGCTGGCGCTGGCAAAGGCGCTGGCGCGCGCTGCCTGCGCGTGTGACACGCGCGCGAGCACGGCACGACGCGGCGGCGCGCGGCGCTGGGCGGGCGGCCGAGCACGAGCGAGCGTCTGGGCGTCTTGGCGAAGCGGCTAGGAGCGGCGCGCGGACACGGCGATTCGCTGCTGCGCGCGAATCGTGTGCGACGGCGGGCTCTGCGCGAGAATCGGGCGTCATGATGGACGGATCTGGCGGCTGCTGGTGTGCGACGGCGCGATGGGCTGACCGACGCGCGTTCAGGCGTGCTGCTCGGGCAGATCTGGACGGCTGCTGGCGCGCGACGGGCTCGCTGGTGCGATCTGGGCGATGGCTTCCCTCGGCTGCGACCTGGCGTGCGACAAGCTGGTGCGACGGCGACAGATCTGGGCGACGGACTGGGGCGTCGACACGAGCGATCTGCGATCCTCGGCGGATCTGTGCGGTGCTGGTCGAGGGCGTCTCGCGGCAAGGCGCAGGTGGCCGCGACAGCCGTTCTGCGTGCGGTTGGGCGTCTTTGCTCGGCCGGTTGGGCGACGGTGGATCTCACTGGTGCCGGAGGATCTCACTGGCCGGGAGGCCGGCTTGTGCGGCAAAGTGAGGTGTTGGAGAAGAAATGCAAACCTAGCTTCCTTTCTCTTTTAACCAAATACAACAAAACTCCGAATCCAAGGCTAACCATAAAATGACCGGAAGGAGCAACAAGAGCTCTCACTAGCTCATCCGCACGCATCCCCACAAGCTTTCTAGGAGACCCGGGTTCAAACCCCAGCTCCAGCACAATTCCCTTTTATTTTTACTTTTGCATCAAACCTTGCTCAACCCTTCCACAAAGCCTCACAAACCTACATAAATTCATCCAATATTTTTAGCAACTAGAAAAGACATAAACGGCCCTCGACGGCCCGACCAAATTACCAAAATACCCCTAGGGCATACCGAAAGACCGGGAAGAAAAACACAGGGCGTTACAATATTCTCTCCTTTTTATGACTTTCGTCCTCAAAAGTCCTTAAGATTGGAACAGCTCGGGATAATGCAATCTCATCTCGCCTTCCCGCTCCCCCAGTGGCTTCCTCGGAACTCTGACTCCTCCACTGAACTTTTACCAACCGAATCTCGCGATTACGCAATGTCTTAGTCTCGAATGCAAGGATCCCCACTGACTTCTTCTCGAAGCTCAAATCCTCATTCAGGTGCAGGGGCCCAAAGTCCACAATGAGCGATGGGTCCGACACATACTGCCTCACACCGATACATGAGAACACTGCACACGGCTGACAATGACAGAAAGAGCTAACCAATATGCAACTCTGCCAATCCTTTCGAGAATCTCAAATGGCCCAACAACAGGAGGCTCCACTTCTCCCGCTTACCAAACCTCAACACAACTCACAACGGCACAACTTTAAAACTACGCATTGCCGAACCTCAAACTCTAAAACTCGACGCCGAACATCGGCGTAACTTTTCTGCCTGCTCTGAGCTAACAACACTAGCTCTAAACTCCTGCACATCACCTCTGGTCAAATGCAGCAACTCAGGACCCAAAACAAAATTGATGGCCACCAACCTTTTCCCAGAACACTGGAAGCCTGCAATACTTACCTTGCAAAGCCTCAATGGAACTACAAGAACTGACCGCTGAGAACTGCAACCAAAGGCAACCTCATAAAACCACTCTAGTCTTCCGCTGCCTAATCACTTTAAACACCAACTCGCAACAAGCTCCAAAGGTTCTCGGATCACTCCTCCCAAAAGGCCATCGGTCGAGGGTGAAAACACTACGAAAATCGCACCGGCTCATAAGCCTCTTAACAACGCTCTCCAGAACCACGGTTCATCACGCACTACCTAGAAAAATCTTTGTTGCCACACTCTGGAGCCAACAACTCCAGCCTGAAACTGACATGCCACTACTCCACGAGAATGACATCTCCACTGGCGAGGTGCGAGTTCTAGCTACTGAAAACCAGTCACCAAAAATCCGAACTCACACAACAACCTCGACAAACCGCCGCCTTCCACACGAACTCCTTCAAACCAACAACTTGAGTGCTACGATCTCGGAAGCCCAAACCACTACAAACTACATAGCTATGCCAATCCACTCAACTCTAGCTTGGCTCAAATCACTGGCCGGACAAGTCACCGCCAACAACCGGCCCTAAATGGGCTCCTCCACCAAGCCTACCTCCATGCAAGCAACGGAACGAAGCTTGCCTCAAATATGAAGCACATCTCACAAGTCCAAACGATAACACATACAGAGCTTAACCCTCTAGCTTAGGCTTATTGCACCTTCCCACCGAAACTTCATAAACGGAACTCCACTACTCGGTCAACACCAACTACCGGAACCAGATTACCAATAATGGTCGGCAGAGCACAAACCACACTAACCAAAGAAAGATCCTCAAAATGTCAAGACCCTAATCCATCCTCAATGGTGCAACCTCAACCCACAACCGATACAAAGGAGTTCTTCCACTACAAAGGTGCAACATCTTCCATGCCAACACACAAAAATCTTAACCAACTAGGCCAAACACTCATAAGAGGCAGAACAACCTTTATCGCAGCCTCTAGAACACCATCCAAGAATCCGCTTAATCGGACAAACGACTACTTCCAAGCGACCAACAAACTTTTCCTTCAAGCTAGCGCTTCCACCATTAACTCCAAGACCAAGGGAGTAACTCGACAACTCCCCAAGGAAACGGCTCATACAAGCGGACAACCAACGGACAGAGAACTCCACATACGCTCACTTTGCCTTGCTCCACCGAGCAACAACATCTAATCTCACGGGGCACAACAAGGGTCCATCTCGCATCAACCTCCAAATGCCAAACGGGCAACTCAACATCCTCGAAACAGGAAAAACAACCAACATGGCACAAACCACTCGCCCCCACACAGCAAAACTAAACTCTAGCAACTCCAATCCACACCTTGGTCAACACCAAGCATCAACTTGCCACCACACCGAAACCACTCCGGACTTTACTCCAAATAAACACTAGCTTGCTAGTCTACCAAGATCGCTAGCAACTCCACCGAGGCTACAAACTACACGCCTCCAGCTAGCCAATCAAAACTCACTAGCTGGGCTCGACCGAGCTCGGAGAGGCTCTCCACAACCTAGGGTTCTTCGGCAACCCTCGACACACACACCGCCAAGATACGATCTAACAGATAACCGCTCGAACAAACAACTCCAATTTCCGCAGATCCCAACCATGCTTTGGCCAACTCCAACTCCTTGGGAACCTAGAGGACCCGAAACGCTACTGAGACGCGTCATCCTCCTACTCAAAGCATCGGCCACAACATAACTTCTACCCAAGGAAGGATCCGAACAACTCTCTTAGCCATGTCGATCGTAAACCACGCGGCTTAGCTACCATCGCTCTTGTTCGGTTTCCAATCGAACTCCAACCAACGATCAACAAGAAGATCCGCCAACCGAGCTTAGGCCCAACTTAACAAATCTTGCCTAAGCAACAACTTGATACCACGAGCACGGTATCCTTACCACCTCAACCCAAGCCTTACAACGACCACCTGGAGTCCAACTTCTCAAGGAACTGAGCACGAGATCTCCAAAGCAAACCCTACATGGATCTCAAAACTCTCGCCACGGAACGAACCACACAAAACACACTTGTGTGCACAACTCCCAACCTTCCTTTAGAGATCCAAGACTAACAAGCGCTTTTCCACAAAGCAATGATAACTCCTGGCAGCGATACAAACAATCCATGGAACACCAAAAGTTCCATCTCCACACGATACTCGAAGCTGAGGCAACCTCGCTCTACCAAAGCATAATCATGCCAAACCAAACTTACTTTGTACCAAGCCTCTACCAAGGGTGCTTACCCCAAGGCATCCAAAACCTCTCGCAAGGCATCACTCATCTCGCCTCAAAAGCATCCAACTCGCCTCAAAGGCATCCAAATTTCATCCGATAAGCATCTAACTCATGGTCCCTCGCCTTGACCAAACTCGCATCTACAATGCTCAACTCTCCTCGATTTAGGCACTCGAAGGTAGTTGACCGCACTACCAACCACAAGGAAAATCTCTTGGCCTTAACACTAGCGCGAGACTCACGCGCACCAACATTTACCAACCGGCAACCTGTGACTTACTCAACCTCCGTAAACACCGGGAAGAGGCTCCGCTCCTCTCGAGCATCATTTCGCTTGTAGTCCATCGACTACCACCGAACTAGCCCTCCGCACGACCTAAACGGGTGCAATCGCCATAAACAGATCCAAGGCTAAAGGAGTACGCTGAACTCCGAACGGCATAGAACCATCTGCTATGCCTGCCCAAGCCAAACTCAAGCTGAACCGGACTTAGTGCCAAAGTGGCACACCAACCAATGCACCTCAAGTGCTACTACTACCAAATCCACATCCGAGGAAGCTGGTCATTAAACAACAAAGAGGCTCGCAAGGGGGCAAAGATGATCCTTCATCGCCTCAAGCCACTAACACGGCAACTTGCCAAACAATCGGGCGATCGGTGGAGACTCGCTAGTCCACCTCTCACAAGGGACTTCCACCACCATCGATGAACCAAACAAAGACAGAGACGGCACACCTCGGCCTTTGAACAAAGGGCATCCCACACACGGATGCTAAACTCAAACTCGGCCAACTACTTTACTACTAGCGAGAGGACTTACTAAAACATCGAGCTCTCTGAGGCATCCATTTGCCAACACAGGCGTCTCCATCAACGCCAACAAACTCATCTGAATAAACTCACGATCATGCCCTCCCGAGAACCTCCGGGGCTACAAGAGCTACTGGGGGAAAAATGCTGAAACAAACTCTGTCAGCTGGGCTAACTGTGCCCGGGACTCCTCACTCCTCACAGCGCCGACCGGAGAGCTCCTCGGGATCTTGAGCTAGTGTACCTTTTGTATCGACAGTAGACAGGCTGAGGCCGAGACTTGTTTCTCGTATAGGGCGTATTGTGTGGTGAATTTATTTCCGGACTAAGACCCTGAGTTGGCATCCGAGGTCCAAGTGTGGACTTAAGCTATGTGCTCTATTCTGTGTTTATACTCATAGCTTGCGTACAATCTTCTAGATGATCATGTATATCGTATTGTACCCCGGTTGGGGATTCTTACTGAGTAATTCGTTACTCACCCTTATTCTGTGTTTATCGTATTGTAGCGCGTAGTGAGGAGTCCCGGGCACTGATAGCCCAGCTGGCAGAGTTTGTTTCAGCATTTCCCCCCCAGTAGCTCTTGTAGCCCCGGAGGTTCCTGGGAGGGCATGATCAACAGGTTTATTCAAATGAGTTTGTTGGCGTTGATGGAGCCGCCCAGTTTGGCAAGTGGATGCCTGTAGAGCACGATGTTTTAGTAAGTTCTGCTGCTAGTAGTAAAGCAGTTAGCCAGGTTTGAGTTTAGCATCCGTGTGTGGGATGCCCTGCTGTTCAGAGGCCGAGGTGTGCTGCCTCAGTCTTTGTTTGGTACAAAGAGCTGGTGGTGGAAGTCCCTTGTGAGAGGTGGACTAGCGAGTTTCCACCATCCCCGATTGATTGGCAAGTTACCGTGTTAGTGGCTTGAGGCAGATGTAGAGACATCTTTGCCCCCTTGCAAGCTCTTCATTGTTTAACAGCCCAGTTTCCTCAGATGTTTGGTAGAGTTGAGCACTCTTCCTTGGTGAGCTCCTAGAGTGGAGCTAGTTGCTGCATGTTGAGAGATCCGGCCAGAGCTTTGTTGAGCATTATGAGGAGATGCTAGTGTAGGTCGTGAGCCTTCGGTTTGATGAGATGCCTTAGGCATGGTTGTTTGAGTTGAGCCCTTATATGCCTAGCCAGAGTTGTTGTCACTTGAGGTAGTGACCTTGCTGGCCCCATCTGTAGTAAGATGTGGATTTGGTAGTAGTAGCACTTGAGGTGCATTGGTTGGTGTGCCACTTTGGCACTAAGTCTGGTTCAGGCTTGAGTTTGGCATGGACATAGCAGATGGTTCTATGCCGTCCGGAGTTCAGCGCACTCCTTTAGCCTTGGATCCATTTATGGTAGTTGCACCTGTTTAGGTCGTGCTAGAGGGCTAGCCAGTGGTAGTCGATGGACTACAAGTGAAAGGATGTTCGAGAGGAGCCGGAGCCTCTTCCCAGTGTTACTGGAGGTTGAGTAAGTCAGCAGGTTGGCGGTTGGGAAGTGTTGGTGCGCGTGAGTCACGCGCTAGTGTTAAGGCCAAGAGTTTCCTTGTGGTTGGTTGGTTGTGTTGGTGCGCGTGAGTCAGGGTCTTCGAGTGCCTTAATCTGAGGAGAGTTGAGCATCGTAGATGCGAGTTTGGTCCAGCAGAGGGACCATGAGTTGGATGCTCATGAGATGAGCTGGATGCCTATGAGGCGAGTTGGATGCCATGAGGCGAGTTGGATGCCTTTGAGGCGAGATGAGCTGATGCCTTGCGAGAGGATTTGGATGCCTTATGGGTAAGCACCCTTGGTAGAGGCTTGGTATAAAGTAAGTTCGGTGTGGCATGGTTATGCCTTCGTAGAGCAAGGTTGCCCCAGCTTTTAGCATCGTGTAGAGAAGGAACTTTTGGTGTTCCTTCGGTTGGAGTTCAGTTGGAAACTGAGCAAGTGCGGTGGTAGCAAAGCCGCGCAGTTTCTGATCGCCTTGGCTAAGAGAGTTGTTTGGATCCTTTCCTTGGGTAGAAGCCTTGTTGAGGCTGATGTTTGAGTCGGAGGACGACGCGTTCGGTAGCGTTTCGGGTCCTCTTGGTTCCCAAGGAGTTGGAGTTGTTTGTCCAGGCATTTGGCTGTTAGCTCGTTAGTCGACAGTGTGTGTCGAGGGTTGCCGAAGAACCCTAGGTTGTGGAGAGCCTCTCCAGAGCTCAGTCAGGCCCAGCTAGTGAGTTTCAGTTGGCTAGCTGGAGGCGTGTAGTTTGTAGCCTCGGTTGAGTTGCTGGCAGTCTTGGTAGACTAGCAAGCCAGTGGTTGTTTGGAGTAGAGTCTGGATTGGTTCCGGTGCGGTGGCAAGTTGATGCTTGGTGTTGACCAAGGTGTGGTTTGGAGCTGCTAGAGATTAGCTTCGCTAGTGGGACGAATGGTTCGTGCCCAGTTGGTTGTATTCCGGTTTCCAGGATGTTTAGTTGCCCCATTTGGCATTTGGAGGTTCAGTCTGAGATGGACCCCTGTTGTTGCCCCGTGAGTTTTAGATGTTGTTGCTCTAGTGGAGCAAGACAGTGAGCATATGTGGAGCTCTCTGATCTTCGGTTGTCTGCTTGTAAGAGCCGTTTCCTCCTGGGAGTTGTCAGATTTCTCCCGTAGCCATGAGTTGATGGTAGAGGTGCTAGCTTGAAGGAAAAGTTTGTTGGTCGCTTGAAGCGCTTGTTTGTCCAGCTTAGGTGGACTCTTGGATGGTGTTCTAGAGGCTGCAGTAAGGGTTGTTTTGCCTCTTGTGAGTGTTGGGCCAAGGTTTGGTCCTCTTGTTGTTTCGAGAGCTAGTTCGGTTCTAGCTGGAGGGCGTTGCCCTGAGGTCTTGTTCCTAGTCAGGAAGTTTTGGGAGTTGACCCCTCCCTCGGCAGTTGAGTAAGTGTTGTTTGTTTCGGATTGGTGATCCGATTGGTTGTTGTTGCCTTGGGTTTGAGCAAGTCAGCGAGCTTGTGTGATGTTCGCTGCCCTTCAGAGTTTGCTTGCTGGGAAATCGTTTCCCGTTTGGCAGGAGTCAACTTAGCTCCTGAGTTGTGTAGTGGATCAGAGTAGCGCAACGGTCAGCCCAGAGAGAGGGCCCCTGCATTGTGTTGTTAGCAAGCAAGTTGTTTTTCCCCGCAAGGGCGGTGGCCTGCCAGTAAGAGTTGTTTCTGGCAAGTTGTTGGTTCTTTGGGGATTGAAGATTTCCCTTTCCCCTAGTCTCTATGGTGGTTGAGTTGCTCCCTGGATGTCAGCCTCGAGTGTTAGTGTAAGGACCCGACCTGAAATACGGTCCTAAACCTAGGTCCTCACTCAGCATGCAAGTTAATTATCTCAACAAGCGGTTTAGTGTTCATATTTAAAACTTTTTCAAAACATTTGGAAACGGGGAACACTTAAAACATAACCAACAATTTTCATAAAGCAAATCCAATAAGGTAAAATAAGCCTGGCCAGTATTTATAAAAGAACATTCAAAACAGTTTAAACAACGTTAACATCATTCCCCTAGGACTCGTGTCCACCTACATGCTAAATAAATAAATAAATAAGTGCCGGCAGCCCCCATGATCAAACAGCTCCCTCCGCTAGACATCCTGGTGCTGTCCCAAGTTACCTGGTGGAAAAACCACAAAAATAAGGGTGAGTATAAACATACTCAGTAAGAATCCCCAACCGGGGTACAATACGATACATCAGTCATCTAGCACCCTAGTATACATGCAAATAAAACAATGACTTAGAGCAAAACGGTTGAATTAGGTTATGAGCTACTTCTAGAGCGAGCCTATTCAAAGGCTTTTATCTACAGCCTATCCTAGGTTCTACACTTGGATGCCCTTCGGGCCTTACACAACCTAGGACTCAGTGATGCCCAGTGGGGCCTTACACACCTATGACTCAGTGATGCCCAGTGGGGCCTTACACACCTAGGATGCCAATCGGGGTCTTACACCTCCAACTCAGTGATGCCCATCGTCGACTTACACACCTAGGATGCCCATCAGGGTCTTACACCTCCAACTCAGTGATGCCCATTGTCGACTTACACACCTAGGATGCCCATCAGGGTCTTACACCTCCAACTCAGTGATGCCCATCGGGGACTTACACACCTAGGATGCCCATCAGGGTCTTACACCTCCAACTCAGTGATGCCCATCGGGACTTACACACCTAGGATGCCCATCGGTCTTACACCTCCAACTCGGTGATGCCCATCGGGACTTACACACCTAGGATGCCCATCGTGTCTTACACCTCCAACTCAGTGATGCCCATCGGGGACTTACACACCTAGGATGCCCATTAGGGTCTTACACCTCCAACTCAGTGATGCCCATCGGGGACTTACACACCTAGGATGCCCATCAGGGTCTTACACCTCCAACTCGGTGATGCCCATCGGGACTTACACACCTACGATGCCCATCGGGTCTTACACCTCCGGATGTCCATCGGGGTCTTACCCGAGCGGGACCTAAACTAGTTACCCCTACGCCTTCTACACTATACATCACTCGCCTATGTCCGGCACTTTTAACCAACAGGATAAAATAGAACAAGGTATGCCAAGATAATTAAACCCCTTGCTTGGAACTAACAGAATATATCAGGGACACAAGAGCAACACGATCTGGAAGCAAGAGAAAACATGTAACCTACCAACTGGAAATTTCATACAATCACAAGACATGGCATGCTGGAAGAACAAACCTAGCATGGCATTAACATGAACAACAAGCAACATGCTAGCAAGATTTCAAACACAAGCTGTTAAATAGCTAGCATACTCATAACAGCAACCAAGCATACAAGGCACAATCATGATAGCATCGCAAGGTCCACACAACCACGGTAAGAAATCCTTACTTGGGAACAAGAAGAACTAACTACCTCAACCAACAAGCAACCCTCGAGCTTCTAAATGTACCCGAGCAACCTAAGCAAACAATAAAAATCATCCTAATTAAGCAACCAACAACTAACATCTTAAGGTCCAAAAGAGTGGAGGCTCGAGAATTACCAACCGAGAAGGCACTAGGTCTCGGTCCCATCTATCTCGGCAAAATAGGTCGCTTTGGCGGCAGTGGGCAGCAGACGTGGCCCAGGGCGCAGCAGATCGGGCGCTGCTTGGCGCTGCTGGGCATGGTGGCGCGGCAGGGGACCAGCGCTGGCACGGTGACAAAGGCGCTGGCGCGGCAGGAGACAGGTTCGCGGACGGGCGCTGGCGACACGGTCGTGCAGGTGCGGACGGCGCTGGAGCGGGGGCGCGCTTTCGTGCAAACGAGACGACGCGCAACGCGGCGCAGCTGGCGCTGGCGGCGATTGCCGCGGCGACACGCTGCTGCTGCGTCTGGCGTCTGGGCGACGAGCTGCCGGCTGCGACAGCGTCTGGCCGCTCGGGCCGGGCGATCGGGCGATGGTCGGGCGACAGGCTGATGGCGGCGGGTGGCGGCCGCTGGGCCGTGGCTCGGGGTGGCTCGGTGCGGCTCGGTTGGGTTTCTTGGTGAGGTCGGCAAGGAGAGAGAGAGAAAGAGAGAGAGAGAGGTAAAACAAGGGGAATGGGATTTTTTTTATTTTCTTTCCTTTTCCTAATTTAAATAGGTCTTGGTGACCTAAATCTCTTCCCCGGGCTTCCTCTTTCGATTCCCGGCTGAAGCAACCTTTTCTCCTTATTAAAACTCATTTAAACCAAGCTCTCAAATCACCATCAAAGGCAAGGGTTCAAATCCCAATGGAAGCACTTAAATTAACAATAATTTTGTTAATTACCAAATCACCTCCAAACTGCGCCTGGGTCTCCGCTCTCTGATTCCCAAATCACTATCTGTGCCCGAGACTCCTCACTACGCGCTACAACTGCGCCTGGGTCTCCGCTCTCTGATAGCTAAAAGACCTGCCATCAATTCTCTTATGGCTAGAGCACACTCTACTCAAGGAGTCTCAGTCTGAGGCATGCTAGCCTCTACCCTCTTCTCTTGGCAACTCAACTGCCAGGGCCAAATGTGGCCTACGGGTCTAGACAACCACGGGCGTGGTCTCATCATCGACATGCGCAGCAGTCCAACTCCTTGGCTGGAAATACCCAACGTCGCTGCTCCTCTATGTGTAATCAGCATAAGCGATCTACACTAAACACAAAGCTAGTCCACACCGGGACTCTCACTACCCCACAAGGGGAACATATGTATACTAGATGCGGTATTGTAAAATAAAACCCTTAGCTTAATGAACTCGGACAAACTCGACGCCGCGAGTGTGTCTTGATGATCATGGGGACAACAACCTACAAAGCGGGTTAGTCTACGAGATCTATGACTCGAGCTCGATACCAACTGTAAGGACCCGACCTGGAATACGGTCCTAAACCTAGGTCCTCACTCAGCATGCAAGTTAAATATTTCAACAAGCGGTTTAGTGCTCATATTTAAAACGTTTTCAAAACATTTGGAGATGGGGAACACTTAAAACATAACCAAAAATTTTCATAAAGAAAATCCAATATAGGTAAAATAAGCCTGGCCAGTATTTATAAAAGAACATTCAAAACAGTTTAAACAACTTTAACATCATTCCCCTAGGACTCCTGTCCACCTACATGCTGAATAAATAAATGCAAACAATAAACAACAGAGTGCCGGCAGCCCCCCATGATCAAACAGCTCCCTCCGCTAGACATCCTAGTGCTGTCCCAAGTTACTTGGTGGAAAAACCACAAAAATAAGGGTGAGAATTAACATTCAGTAAAAATCCCCAACCGGGGTACAATACGATACATCAGTCATATAGCACCCTAGTATACATGCAAATAAAACAATGACTTAGAGAAAAACAGTTGAATTAGGCAATGAGCTACTTCTAGAGCGAGCCTATTCAAGGGCTTTCATCTACAGCCTATCCTAGGTTCTACACTTGGATGCCCTTCGGGCCTTACACAACCTAGGACTCAGTGATGCCCAGTGGGGCCTTACACACCTAGGATGCCTATCGGGGCCTTACACCTCCAGAATCAGTGATGGACAGTGGGGCCTTACTGTAACGGCCCAGTTTTCTATATCGGTTTCCCAGGTGTTTCCGGTTCATTATTCGGATGTTCGGATGGGCCGTTAGAGCTATTTTAACCCTTAGGGGTATTTTGGTCTTTTTGCCCCCGGTTAGGGTTTTGTGGATTTTCAAAACTTCGGGGTCACTCCTGCCCTTGTCGAGGCTTGATTGTTGTTGGTTGCAGGACCCAAGAACTTCGGGATAGTTGGTTGGAAGTTTGGAGGTGATTTGGTAATTAACAAAATTATTGTTAATTTAAGTGCTTCCATTGGGATTTGAACCCTTGCCCTTGATGGTGATTTGGAAGCTTGGTTTAAATGAGTTTTAATAAGGAGTAAAGGTTGCTTCAGCTGGGAATCGAAGGAGGAAGCCCGGGGAAGAGATTTAGGTCACCAAGACCTATTTAAATTAGGAAAAGGCAAGAAAATCAAGAAAATCCCATTCCCCTTGTTTTACCTCCCTCTCTCTCTCTCTCTTTCTCTCTCTTTCTCCTTGCCGACTTCAACAAGAAACCCAACCGAGTCGCACCGAGCAGCCTTGAGCCACTGAAATTTCAAAGAAGAATGGCCCACATCCGCCATCACCCTCTCGCCCGACCATCACCCCGATCGCCCGACCATCAGCCACATCGCCCAGCCAGCGGCCGAGCGCTGCTCGTCGCGCCGGCGGCCGTCGCCTGCAGACTCAGATGCCCAACAGCGCGTCGCCACGACCCGTCGCCAGCGCCAGTGCGCCCGCGCCAGCGTCGTCGCCACTTTATCCGTACTGCGCGCGCGGCGCGGTCCCCTGCCGCGCACAGCGTGCCCAAGCGGCGCCGATCTGCTCCACCCACCAGACGTCCGCTGCCCACTTACCGCCGAGAGCCTGTTTCGCCAAAATTGTTGGGGCCGAGACCTAGTGCCTTCTCGGTTGGTAATTCCTGAGCCTCAACTCTTTTGGACCCTAAGTTGCTTGGCTGTTGTTATTTAATTAGGATATTTTTATTAAATACTTAGGTTGCTCGGGTTCACTTAGAAGCTCGGGAGTCGCTTGGTTGGCTTATGGTAGTTATTTTCTGCTTGTTTCCATGTAAGGATTTCTTACCGTGGTTGTGTGGACCCTGCGATGCTATCATGATTGTGCCTTGTATGCTTGGTTGTTGTTATGAGTATGTTAGCTATTGAACAGCTTGTGTTTGAAATCTTGCTAACATGTTGCTTGTTGTTCATGTTAGTGCCTTGCTAGGTTTGTTCTTCCAGCATGCCATGTCTTGTGATTGTATGAAATTTCCAGTGGGTAGGTTACATGTTTTCTCTTGCTTCCATATCGTGTTGCTCTTGTGTCCCCTGATATATTCTGTTAGTTCCATGCAAGGGGTTTAATTATCTTGGCATACCTTGTTCTATTTTATCCTGTTAGTTATGTGCCAGGCATAGGAGGGTGATGTATAGTGTAGAAGACTGTAGGGGTAACTAGTTTAGATCCCGCTCGGGTAAGACCCCGATGGACATCCGGAGGTGTAAGACCCTGATGGGCATCCTAGGTTTGTAAGTCCCTGATGGGCATCACTGAGTTGGAGGTGTAAGACCACGATGGGCATCCTAGGTGTGTAAGTCCTCGATGGGCATCAGCGAGTTGGAGGTGTAAGACCGATGGGAATCCTAGGTGTGGAAGTCCTCGATGGGCATCACCGAGTTGGAGGTGTAAGACCACGATGGGCATCCTAGGTGTGTAAGTCCGATGGGCATCAGCGAGTTGGAGGTGTAAGACCCCGATGGGCATCCTAGGTGTGTAAGTCCCCGATGGGCATCACTGAGTTGGAGGTGTGAGACCCTGATGGGCATCCTTGGTGTGTAAGTATCCGATGGGCATCACTGAGTTGGAGGTGTAAGACCCTGATGGGCATCCTAGGTGTGTAAGTCCCCGATGGGCATCACTGAGTTGGAGGTGTAAGACCCCGATGGGCATCCTAGGTGTGTAAGTCCCCGATGGGCATCACTGAGTTGGAGGTGTAAGACCCTGATGGGCATCCTAGGTGTGTAAGTCCCCGATGGGCATCACTGAGTTGGAGTTGTAAGACCCCGATGGGCATCCTAGGTGTGTCAGGCCCCACTGGGCATCACTGATTCTGGAAGTTTAAGGCCCAGATAGGCATCCTAGGTGTGTATGGCCCCACTAGGCATCACTGAGTCCTAGGTTGTGTAAGGCCCGGAGGGCATCCAAAGTGTAGAACCTAGGATAGGCTGTAGATGAAAGCCCTTGAAGAGGCTCGCTCTAGAAGTAGCTCATAGCCTAATTCAACCGTTTTGCTCTAAGTCATTGTTTTATTTGCATGTATACTAGGGTGCTAGATGACTGATGTATCGTATTGTACCCCGGTTGGGGATTCTTACTGAGTATGTTTATTCTCACCCTTATTTCTGTGGTTTTTCCACCGTGTAACTTGGGACAAAGCACCGGGATGGCTAGCGGAGGAGCCTGTTTGATCATGGGGGCACAGACTCTGTGTTTATTGTTTGCATTTATTTATTCAGCATGTAGGTGGACATGAGTCCTAGGGGAATGATGTTAAAGTTGTTTAAACTGTTTTGAATGTTCTTTTATAAATACTTGCCAGGCTTATTTTACCTTGATTGGATTTGCTTTATGAAAATTGTTGGTTATGTTTTAAGTGTTCCTCGTTTCCAAATGTTTTGAAAACGTTTTAAATATGAGCACTAAACCGCTTGTTGAAATATTTAACTTGCATGCTGAGTGAGGACCTAGGTTTAGGACCGTATTCCAGGTCGGGTCCTTACAGTTGGTATTAGAGCTCAGAGTCATAGATTCTGTAGACTAACCTGCTTTGTAGGTTGTTGTACCCATGATCATCAGCACTCCGCGGGCGTCAGGTTTGTCTGAGTTCATTAAGCTAAGGGTTTTATTTTACAATACCGCATCTAGTATACATATGTTCCCCTTGTGGGGTAGTGAGAGTCCCGGTGTGGACTAGCTTTGTGTTTAGTGTAGATCGCTTATGCTGATTACACATAGAGGAGCAGGGACGTTGGGTATTTCCAACTAAGGAGTTGGACTGCGCATGTCGATGATGAGACCACGTCCAGGGTTGTCTAGACCCGTAGGCCACATTTGGCCCTGGCAGTTGAGTTGCCAAGAAAAGAGGGTAGAGGCTAACATGCCTCAGAGTGAGACTCCTTGAGTAGAGTGTGCTCTAGCCATGAGAGAATTGATGGCAGGTCTTTTAGCTATCAGAGAGCGGAGACCAGCGCGATTGTAGCGCGTAGTCGAGTCTCGGCACGTATAGCCCAAATTGGTGTGAGAGTTTATTTAGAAGATACCCCCAGTAGCTCCAGTAGTCCCAGAGATTCTCGGGAGGGCTTGATCAGCAGGTTTATGCTGATGAGTTACTTGGCGTGATGGAGCCGCCGAGTTTGGCAAGCAGAAGCTAGGTGGTTGGCCAGGATCGAGTTTATCATCCGAATGTGGGGATGACCTGATGTTCAGAGGCTAAGGCGTGCCGTTCTGGTGCTGTTTGATACAGTAGTTTGGTGGTGGAAGTCCCTTGAGAGAGGTGGACTAGCAGAGTCTCCACGAGCCACCCGGTCGATTGGCAAGTGCCATGTTAGTAGCTTTTGAGGAAGATGAAGAGACATCTTGACCCCTTGCAAGCCTGCTGTCATTTTGCAGCCAGCTCTTTTAGTATCCTCGTGGCCAGGGTGAAGTGTGAAGTTTGCTTGTCAGGACTTAATCCGTCCTTGTTTTTTTTTTTTGTTTTGTTGGCTAGTAGAAGTGGAGCCCCCTTTTTGTTAGCATGTTCCCAAGGTGGAACTAGCTGATGCCACTTGAGTGTTGGCCTGAGTAGTTGTTGAGCATCGAGTGGGATGCAGGAGTAGGCCGTGGCATGTCTGCTAGACGAGTTGCCAAAGAGTAGACTACTCGAGTGTTGAGACTCTTGTGTTGAGTGCCATTGCCCTGTCCCCTGGAGTGTGACCTTCCTTACCCTTAGAAGGGCTTAAAGCCCGTAAAGGGATGTTTGTGTTGTAAAGGATGTAGTGCCTGTCGGCACCAAGCTCGGTAAGGAGGCCTAGGTTCATGCAAGCTCGCACCAGATGTGCAGGTAGTTCTATGACCCGCCCGGAGTTTAGCATCCCCACTAGCCTTGTACCAATTTTCTGAGGTTGCATCTGTTTGGGTTGCATAAGGGATCTAGCTCGGTGGTAGTCGGAGGACTACGAGTGTGAGGACGTTCGAGGGAAAGTAAGAGCTTTCAAGGTCACCAGAAGTTGGGTACAAAAGAGGTTGTAGGTTGTTAAGGGCTACCGCGTTCGAGTTCCCGCGTTTGTGTTGTGGCCTTGTGAGCCAGTTTGTTGGTAGAGTGATTCGACTACCCTTGAGTTTCCTTGGTACGAGTAGAGTTGGCATCGATGATGCGTGGTTGGTCCAGCGTGGGAGCCATGTGTTGGATGGATTGTGCGGAGCACATTTGGTGGACACATTGGTATGAGGTTGTTAGCTTGGTGTGGTTATGCTCTTGTAGAGTGAGTTGGCCAATGGGGCGTTTCGTGGTGAGTTGACCCCGAGTGGGTTTGAACTCTTGTTGCTCCCTTGCTAGTTGTGGCTCTTTTTGGAGGCAAAGGTTACCTTGTGTTAGAGTTCGTGTTGGATCTTAAGGAATCAAGTTGGAGCTGTGCACGCCAGTGTACTCTTGTGTAGCTCGTTCCTTGGGGTATGTTTTGGGAACCACGAAAGGTTCGTGTTGAGAAACCAGTGCTCAGTCCTTAAGGTGTTAGGGCTTTAGTTCTTGGCAAGTGCCCTAATTTTGATCGTAAGGATACCGTGCTTGTAGCCGGGTTGTTGCTTAGGCAAGTTATGCTAGTTGGCCTTTGACCTGGGTAGAGGAATTTCTTGTTGATCGATGGTTGGAGTTCAGTTGGAACTAATCAAGGGCGGTGGTAGCAAAGCCGCGTAGTTTTTGTCCGTCATTGCTAAGAGTGTTGACCGGATCCCTACCCTGGGTAGAAGCTATGATGTGGTCGATGCTTGAGTTGGAGGCTGACACATTCTGTAGTATTTCTGGTCTTCTTGGTCTTTCGAGGAGTTGGAGCACGCCAGCATAGTCGAGATGCTGGAGAGAGAGTTGTGCCCGTGTAGCCAGTTGTCTGTTAGACCGTTTGACGGCTGTGTGTGTCGGAGGGTGATCGGAGGAACCCTAGGTTGTGGAGAGCCTCACCAGAGCTCAGCCAGACCCAGGCAGTGTTCCTCGGTTGAGTTGTTGAAAGCTTGTAGTCGGTTGACGAGCTAGTGTTGTTTTAGTACCTCCGCGTTGGCTTCGAAACTGTTATCTGTTGGTGCTTGTAGTTGGCCAAGGGTTGGTTCCCATGTTGTTGTAACAGCTAGCTTGGCTGGAGCAAGCGGGCGTGGCCCTGAGGACTTGCTCTTGTTTGGAAGGTTTCAAAAGTTGGCACCTCCTTCGGTGTTTGGATAGATACTGCTAGTTCTAAGTTGGTGGTTCAATCGATTGTGGAGTTTCTGGTTGGAAGATGAGTTAGGCCTAAGCTAAAAGGAGGAAGTCATTCGTTTAGCCAGTTGGACTTGAGAGTTGCATGTCCTTGGAGGCGAGCCGCGATTGTAAGCTTGAGTTGAGTTCTGCAGAGCAAGCCATTCTCAGGCTTTGCTCCTTGTTGTTGCGCGTTCGTGGTTGGCATTCAGTTGAGCCAAAGTTGAGGGGGTTGGCATAGAGGTGCAGTGGCATTGGTTGGTTAAACCTTTGAGTTGTTATCCTCGAGGTGTTGTGTTGCAAGTAGCCGCGTGTTGTTTTATTCCTTGCTGCTCGAGATTTTCGAGAGAGGTATGTTGTTTGTTTTCCTGTCTGGCGATATTCTCTTAGGCCAGTGGCTGATCGGATTGCATTGGGAAGTTGTTGTCGGCCGATGAGGGGCTCCAATATATTAGTTTGGCTGAGTGGAGCCTGTTCCTGGACCTTGTCGTTCATGGGTGGCCGTAGCTGAAGTTTCAGCTAGTGTGAGTGGCGTTAGCCGTCTGGTGAAACAGGTATGTTGTAACGGCCCAGTTTTCTATTTCGGGTACCCAGGTGATTTCGGGTCATTATTCGGATGTTCGGATGGGCCGTTAGAGCTGTTTTAACCTTTAAGGGTATTTTGGTATTTTGCTCCCTGGTCGGAGGTTGAGGATTTTCGTGGGCTTGTGGTCATTTCGGCCTTCGTTGAGACTTGATTAATGTTGGTTGCAAGACCCAAGGAGTTTGGGTTAGTTGATTAGAAGTTCGGAGACATTCCGGTTGATAGCAAAATTAATTGGAATTTAATTGGTCCCATTGGGATTTGAACCCTTGCCCTAATGGTGAAATTGGAGTTTTTAGAAAAAGAAGGTTTAGTTAAAAAGAAAAGAATTTCTTTAGCCGGACCCGCAAGAGAAAGCCTTGGAAGGATTTTAGACCCATTTAAATTAGGAAAAGGAAAGAAAATCCTATTCCCCTTGTTTTGGGAAAATCTCTCTCTCTCTCTCTCTCTCTCTAGCCGACCTCACCAAGAAACCCTAGCCGCCTAAGCCGCACCCCGCTCACCTGCTCACCCGGCGCACCAGCAGGCGGCCAGTGACAAATTTCAGCGCACGAGCAGCCAAATGGTCCACCCAGCGCACGTCGCGCCAGCCCACTGCCAGCCACGCCGCCCGAGCGCGCAAAGATGCCCATGCCCAGCGTGCCCAGCCATGGCCGCCTCGCCCAGCCAGACGCGTCGTCGCGCCGCGCGCGCACGAGACCGCCCGAGACGCGCGCGCGCGCGCGCGCGCGCGCGCCGCCCTCGCTTCTCCGCAGCGCGCCGCCCTGCGCGCGCCCGCGCTTCAAGCACCATCCGCGTCTGCGTGCGCGTGCCGCTTCGTCGCGTCCGCCCGCCAGCAAGCGCGCTGCTCTCCTGTCGCGAACGCGCGCAACCCAGCGCCAGCGCCCTTCCCCTGCCGCGCCAGCACGCCCAGCAGCGCCCGATAGCGCCAGCGGCGCCAGCGCCCGATGCAGCGCCAGCGCCAGCAGCCAGCGCCCGATGCAGCGCCAGGGCCAGCGCACCACGCTTGTCCTGGCGACGGACAGACACCGCCTTGCCGTCGCGGGTTGGGGCGTGGCCTTGTGTCTTCTCGATCGGTAATTCCGAGACTTTTTCCTTTGGGCCCTAGGTCATTGGCATTGCTTATTTAATTAGGTTGTTTTTATTAAAATGCTTAGGTTGCTCGGTTTCGCTTTAAAGCTCGAGGGTCATTATTAGAGTGTGAAGGTTATTTCTGCTCGTTTCCAGGTAAGGATTCCTTACCGTGGTTGTGTGGACCTGCGATGCTTTCTTGAATGTGCCTTATATGCATGTTTACTTTTATGGACATGATTAGTGGATAGGATGACTTGTGATTGCATTCCTGCTAGCATGTTTGCTTGTTTGTACATGTTAGTGCCATGCTAGGATTGTTCTTCCAAAGATGCTTGAGATTCCCGCTTTAAGTTCGTAGTATCATGCTAGGTTATGTATGATTGATGATGATTATGTATGTTTAGCCAGAATCGTTTACTCTATACTCTAGCTAGTGTGTTAGGGCCACCATCATCTAGAGGCCGAGAGCGGACATAACGTACCTTGTCCCCACCGGTCGGGAGTAGAGCGAAGCATAACGTACATTGCTTCCCCGGCGGCCCGATGTGGATTTAGCTACCACATCGGCATAAGCCTAGTTTGTAGCTCCGCTAGAGCGGAACCACCGCCAGCGGTGCAAGCTGCCTTGGCGGTTCTTAGCTTCGGTGAGTGCAGTGCAGCGCACGATGAGTGCCGAGGGCCTCGCTCTCGTGTTTCGGTGACACCGTTTCCGAGTCTTAGGCATGCGTGCACTGGCCCGCGTAGTTTGCCCTTAGGCCCCGCATTTACGCCGGTTGCGAGAAGAGCATGCGGTGTGCGCGCACGCTTTAGTCGCCGGTTCGGAGAGCTCCCGGGCTAATGTTCGTGAGTACACCAGCCTCCTTCTGTTTAGAGCCGGACTTGGGTACTCTCCGATAGTCCAGTTATAAGCGAGGGTAAGAGGCCCTTGAGGACACCCATTGGGATTGGCTTTTGAGGCGATCATATGGTCGAGGAGAAAGACCCTCGAGGGTGTCGGACATCTTTGGGATCGGTTTTGAGTGATCAATTGGCCGAGGAGAAAGACCCTCGGAGATGTCCCGGGATTGGTTATGAGAGCCAATCATTAGGCCGGAAGAAAGAGACTTCCGAGGATTCCAGATTCTCGCTTTGTAAGCTCATTGAGCTATGATCTGTGTTGGTAATCTGTTTACATGTATACTAGGGTGCTAGATGATTGAAGTATCGTATTGTACCCGGTCGGGATTCTTCTTGAGTATGTTTATACTCACCCTTATTTCTGTGGCTTTCCACGGTAACTTGAGACAACACCGGGACGGCTAGCGGAGGGAGCCGATTGATCATGGGGAGCCGCCAGCACTCTGTCTTTATTGTTTGCATATTTGTTCAAATGTAGATGGACAGAGTCCTAGGGGAAACATTATTAAAAGTTGTTTGAACTGCTTTTGAATGTTTTATATATATACTTTGCGCTTGTTGTTTTACTTCGTTGGTTTTCTTAAACAAAATCGTTGATTATGTTTTAAGCATTCCCGTTCTAAAAGTTTTTAAAGGTTTTAAATATGAGCACTAAACCGCTTGATGAAATATTTAACTTGCATGCTTGAGTGAGAACCTAGGTTTAGGACCGTATTTAGGGTCGGGTTCTTACGCTTGGTATCGAGCACGAGTCATAGATTCAGTAGACTAACTCGCTTTGCGTGTTGTTGCCCCATGATCATCGATCTCATGGCCGTCAGTTTGTCCGAGTTCATTAAGCTAAGGGTTTTATTTTACAATCTCGCATCTAGTATACATGTGTTACCCTTGTTTGGCGGTGAGAGCCCAGCGTGGGCTAGGTTTTATGCTTTGTGCAGATCGCCAGCAGTGTCGATCGCACCCGCAGGAGGTAGACCTTAGACTCCGTAGGCCATTTGTGGCCCGATTGTGGTTCTCCCCTAGTGAGAGGGTGGAGGTGCTCGTGCGGATCGCTAGTGCGTGGATCGCACTCACGAGGAGCAGGGCGCTTGGCATGTCCGACCGAGGAGTTGGACCGTTTGTATGGATGTTGAGGCCGCGTCCCGGTTGTTTATCCCGTTGGCGAGTTGGCCCCGGCGATTGAGGTTCCTAGAGGAGGGGGTAGAGGCTAGCACGCCTTAGAGTGAGACTCCTTGAGCAGAGTGTGCTCCACCCATGAGGAGTTGATGGCGTGTCTTTTAGCTAACAGAGAGCGGAGACCCAGCGCAGCTTTGTAGCGCGTAGTGAGGAGTCTTGGGCATAGATAGCCCACCGGTAGAGTTTATTTAGGAGACACCCCTCCTTGTAGTTCCAGTAGCCGGAGGTTCCTGGGAGGGCTTGATCGGCGGGTTTATGCCGATAAGATAGTTGGCGTTGATCGAGCCGCCGAGTTCGGCAAGTGGAAGCCTGTGTAGAGCGGATGTTTTGAGACCTTTCGCTAGTAGCAAGGTGGTTGGCCAGATCGAGTTTATCATCCAAGTGTTGGGATGACTCGGTGTTCGAGAGGCCGACGACCTAATGTTCTCGAGGTTGTGGCGTGCCGCTCTGGTGTTGCTTGATGCGAGTAGTGTGGTGGTGGAAGTCCTCTGTGTGAGAGGCGGACCAGTGAGTCTCCACCACCCACCCGGTCGATTGGCAAGCTGCCAAGTTAGTAGCTTTTGAGGAAGATGTAGAGACATCTTGTCCTCCCGCAAGCCCGTGTAGTCGTTTTGCGGCCAGTTCTTTTAGTACCCTCGTAGCCGGGGGTAGTGTGGAGGTTGCTTGTCACGACTTAATCCGTCCGTGGTTTTCACCAAGCTATTAGAGAGAAGCACCTTCTCGTTAGCATGTTCCGTGTGGAGCTAGGTGCCGCCACCCGAGGGTTGGCCTCGAGTATTCGTTGAGCATCGAGTGGGATGCGGGAGTGGGCCTTGGCTTGTCTGTTTGGGCGTGATGTCGAGAGTAGTCTACTCGATTGTTGAGACTCTTGTGTTGAGTGCCATTGCCCCGCCACCGGAGGTGTGACCTTCCCTACCCTCGAGTGGCTTAAAGCCCGTAAAGGGATGTTTGTGTTGTAGAGGAAGAAGTGCTGTGGCACCAAGCTTTGAGAGGAGGCCTAGATTCGGGCCAGTTGGCACTTTTTGTGCAGGTGGTTCCAGGACCCGCCCAAGTTTAGCATCCCCACTAGCCTTGTACCCATTTTTCTCGAGTTGCATCTGCTTTGGATTGCTTAAGAGATCTAGCTCGGTGGTAGTCGAGAACTACAAGTGTGAGGTTGTTTGAGGGAAAGTAGGAGCTTTTCGCGGTCACCGAGAGTTGGGTACAAAGGATCTTTGTTGGTTGTTAAGGGCTAGCGCGTCGAGATCTCGCGCCTATGTTGTGGGCTTGTGAGCCGGTTGAATGGTAGTGTGATTCCATTACCCTTGGAGTTACCCTATTATGAGTAGGGTTGGCATCGATGATGCGTGGTTGACCAGTGTTAGAGCCAGGAGTTGGATGGTTGAGTGGAGCATTTAGTGGGCACATTGGTATGTGGTATGTCGATTGGTGTAGTTATGCTCTTGTAAGAGTGAGTTGACCAATGTAGCTTTTAGTGGTGAGTTGACCCCAGAGTGGTCCGAACTCTTGTTGTTCCTTTGCTAGTTGTGGCTCTATTGGGAGGAAGAAGTCGCCTTGTGTAAGAGTACTTGTTGGTTTGGATCTTAAGGAACCAAGTTGGAGCCGTACACACCAATGTACTTTTGTGTAGCTCGTTCCGTGGTGTATTTTTCAAGAACCACGAGAGGTTTCGGTTGTGAAACCAAAGGCTCGGTTCCGAGGAGTTAGGACTTTAGTTCTTGGCAAGTGCCCTAGCCTTGGTTGAGAGGCTACCGTGCCGGGAGCCGGGTTGTTGGGTAGGATTGTGTGGAGCATCGCCCGTGCTTGCTACAGATGTGGCAAGGAAGAGCTTTTGGCCAAAGACAGTTGAGATGTTTGTAGGGAGACGTGCTCGTGTAGCCGCTTGTCGGGCTAGACCGTTTGACGACAGTGTGAGTCGGAGGGCGATCGGAGGAACCCCGAGTTGTGGAGAGCCTCACCAGAGCTCAGTCAGACCCAGGCAGTGTTCCTCGGTTGAGTTGCTGGATGCTTGTTGTCGGTTAACAAGCTAGAGTCGCTTCTTAGTAACCCCACGTTGATTTTCGAATTCTTAGCGAGGTGGTGCTTGGTGTTGACCAAGGTTTGGTCCCCATGTTGTTTTGTGAGCTAGCTCGGTTCGAGCAAGCGGCGTTGCCCTGAGGACTTGTTCCTAGTCAGGTAGTTTTGGGAGTTGGCCTCCCCCTCAGCGGTTGAGTAAGTACCGCTAGTGCTTAGTGGGTGGTTGCTACCGTTGAGTTTGCGCAAGACAGCGAGCGTGTGTGAAATTCGCTGTCCTTCTGAAGTCCGCTTGCTAGGAAATCGTTCCTGTAAAGGAAGAGTCGACTTAGCTCCCGAGTTGTGTAGTTGATCGAGTAAGCGCGTTGGTCACCCTAGCGAGAGTCCTCCTGCGTCTGTTTGATAGCAAGCGAAAAGTGTTTGTTCCCGCGAGGGCGATAGCCAGCCAGTTCAAAGGCTTGAGTTGTTGGCGGAAGGTTGTTGGATCTTTGGAGTTTGTGGAACCCCTTAGTTCCTTGGTAATTGAGTTGCGCCGTGGATGCCGGCCTCGAGTTTTAACTTTTGAGGTAGTCTTGCCGACTCGCGTTGTTCAGGATCCGCAAGCTTGTGGTCGTTGCTATCCTTATTCCTCGCGATGTTTCGTGGGTGGAGTTTCTGGATTGGAAGAAGAGTTAGGTCTAAGCTATAAGCAAGAAGTCCTTGGAGCAAACGGATGGGCTTAAGAGTTGAATGGCGGCTTGGAGGCGAGCTTTGCTCGTTATAAGCTTGGGTTGTGTTTTTGCAGAGCAAGCCTTTCTCGGGCTTTGCCTTTAGTCGTTGTACATTCGCGAGCTTGGCATTTTAGCTGAGCCACAGTTGAGTGAGTTGGCACAGAGGTGCCGTGGCATTGGGTGGTAAAGCCCTTGAGTTTCGATCCTCCAGCTATCGTGTTGCTAGTAGCCACGTAATGTTTTATTCCTTGTTGCTCGAGGTTTCCGTGAGAGGAATGTTGTTTGTTTTCCTATCCGCGATGTTCACCTAGGCGGTGGCTGATCGGATTGCATTGGAAAGTTTGTTGTCGGGCCGATGAAGGGCTCCGCCATTAGTTTGGCCGAGTGAAGCTCGTTCTTGGACCCCGTCATTCGGGGGTGGCCGGCTGAAGTATCGGCTAGTGTGTGTGGTGGTAGCCGTTTGGTGAACTGAAAAGTGCCCTTGGCTTTGGTGCTTCGATTTCTCGTAAGATGGTTGCTTTAGTGTTGTGAGCGCATGCTAGTTGGAGAAGGTTGCCTAGGGATCGATCACCGCTTGGTGGTTCAATTGGATTTCGTTAAAGATTGTAGGCAACCAGTTGGGTTCTTACGGTAGGGTTCGCAGGTCACTTGCGAAGTATGAGTAGGCCGTTTAGTTTCTTAAAACTGGGAGGTTCAGTTGTTTGGTCAGCATGGTGAAGGGTCGAGGCTGTTTGATAACAGCTATGAGCATTCAGAGATGTTACGCCGGAGCGTGGCGTTGAGTTTTAGGGCTTGTGACCCGTTCACGAGTTTGCTGAGAGTAGCACCGTAGAGAGGCGTTCCAAGTTGGTTTAGCATGGATAAGTGAGCCCTAGAGTCGTAAGACCGTTTGAGAGTTGGTGCGAGTCAGAGGATGTGGCTCACCGACTAGTTATCGCATGTTTTCTTCGAAAGCTCAGTGTTAGTTCAGTTTTGGTTGAGATAGTTCGTGGCAGACTCGGTGTCTGTTGGGCTTGGAGCATTGGGAACCCAAGAGGGTTCGGTTTCAAAGAAGGATTTGTGTTGTCTTTTTCAGGAGCTTGGTTGGTTAAGAACCAGTGGAGTTTTTCTAGAGTTGTTTTCGTCTTAGGACTTTCGAGGACGAAAGTCTTAAAAGGAGGGAGTATTGTAACGGCCCAGTTTTCTATTTCGGTACCAGTGATTTGGGTCATTATTCGGATGTTCGGATGGGCCGTTAGAGCTGCTTTTTAACCTTTAAGGGTATTTTGGTATTTTGCTCCCGGTCGAGGTTGAGGATTTTCGTGGCTTGTGGTCATTTCGGCCTTCGTTGAGACTTGATTAATGTTGGTTGCAAGACCCAAGGAGTTTGGGTTAGTTGATTAGAAGTTCTGGAGACATTCCGTTGATAGCAAAATTAATTGGAATTTAATTGGTCCCATTGGGATTTGAACCCTTGCCCTAATGGTGAAATTGGAGTTTTTAGAAAAGAAGGTTTAGTTAAAAGAAAAGAATTTCTTTAGCCGGGACCCGCAAGAGAAAGCCTTGGAAGGGATTTTAGACCCATTTAAATTAGGAAAAGGAAAGAAAATCCTATTCCCTTGTTTTGGGAAAATCTCTCTCTCTCTCTCCTCTCTCTCTAGCCGACCTCACCAAGAAACCCTAGCCGCCCTAGCCGCACCCTCCCACTCACCACTCGGCCCGAGCGCACGCAGCAGCAGCAAATTTACCAAGACAGCCAGCGCGCACGCGCAGCCCGCACATTCCAGCCCGAGCGCACTGTGTCGCGCCCGGCCACGCCACCACGCCGCCCGAGCGCGCAAGATGTACATGCCCAGCGTGCCCGGCCGCCTTGCCTCGCCCAGCCCAGACGCGTCGCGCCGTTCCGCACGAACCGCCCGAGACGCGCGCCGCGCCGCGCCGACGCGCCGCCCCCGCTCTCACCGCGTCGCCCTGCGCGCGCGCGCTTCAAAGCACCATCCGCGTCTGCGTGCGTGTGCCGCGCTTCGTCGCGTCCGCCCGCCCGCCAGCGCGCCTCCTCTGTCGCGAACGCGCGCGCAACCCAGCGCCAGCGCCCTTCCTCGCCCGGCCAAAGACGCCCAAGCCAGCGCCCGATAAGCGCCAGCGGCGCCAGCGCCCGATGCCGCCAGCGCCAGCGCCAGCGCCAGCGCCAGCGCCGCGCCCCCCAGCCAGCGCACCGCTTGTCGCTGGCGACGGACACCTTTGCCTTGCCGTCGGGGGTTGGGGCGTGGCCTTGTGTCTTCTCGATCGGTAATTCCGAGACTTTTTCCTTTGGGCCCTAGGTCATTGGCAGCTGTTTATTTAATTAGGTTGTTTTTATTAAAATGCTTAGGTTGCTCGGTTTAGCTTTAAAGCTCGAGGGTCATTATTAGAGTGTGAAGGTTATTTCGCTGCTCGTTTCCGGTAAGGATTCCTTACCGTGGTTGTGTGGACCTGCGATGCTTTCTTGAATGTGCCTTATATGCATGTTTACTTTTATGGACATGATTAGTGGATAGGATGACTTGTGATTGCATTCCTGCTAGCATGTTTGCTTGTTTGTACATGTTAGTGCCATGCTAGGATTGTTCTTCCAAATGCTTGAGATTCTGCTTTAAGTTCGTAGTATCATGCTAGGTTATGTATGATTGATGATGATTATGTATGTTTAGCCAGAATCGTTTACTCTATACTCTAGCTAGTGTGTTAGGGTTTTGTCATCATCTAGAGGTGAGAGCGGACATAACGTACCTTGTCCCCACCGGTCGGGAGTAGAGCGAAGCATAACGTACATTGCTTCCCCGGCGGCCGATGTGGATTTAGCTACCACATCGGCATAAGCCTAGTTTGTAGCTCGCTAGAGCGGAACCACGCCAGCGGTGCAAGCCTCGCCTTGGCGGTTTCTTAGCTTCGTGTCGGTGGTACAGTGCATGATGATGAGTGCCGCCGGGCCTCGCGACTCACTCGTGTTCGGTGACACCGCTTTCCGAGTCTTAGGCATGCGTGCACCCGCGTAGTTTGCCCTTAGGCCCCGCATTTACGCCGGTTGCGAGAAGAGCATGCGGTGTCGCGCGCTGCACGCTTTAGTCGCCGGTTCGGAGAGCTCCCGGGCTAATGTTCGTGAGTACACCTTCTTCTGTTTAGAGCGGACTTCGGTACTCTCGATATAGTCCCGATTTATAAGCGAGGTAAGAGGCCCTTGAGGACACCCATTGGGATTGGCTTTTGAGTCGATCATATGGTCGAGGAGAAAGACCCTCGAGGGTGTCGGACATCTTTGGGATCGGTTTTTGAGTGATCAATTGGCCGAGGGAGAA
Organism: Sicyos edulis; assembly: GCA_036507275.1. Lineage (NCBI taxonomy): Eukaryota > Viridiplantae > Streptophyta > Magnoliopsida > Cucurbitales > Cucurbitaceae > Sicyos > Sicyos edulis. The sequence continues at coordinate 24,141,656 of CM071847.1, forward strand.
AGACCCTCGGAGATGTCCCGGATTGGTTATGAGAGCCAATCATTAGGCCGGAAGAAAGAGACTTCCGAGGATTCCAGATTCGCCTTGTAAGCTCATTGAGCTATGATCTGTGTTGGTAATCATTTTACATGTATACTAGGGTGCTAGATGATTGAAGTATCGTATTGTACCCGGTCGGGATTCTTCACCGAGTATGTTTATACTCACCCTTATTTCGTGGCTTTCCACCGGTAACTTGAGACAACACCGGACGGCTAAGCGGAGGGAGCTGATTGATCATGGGGAGCCGCCCGCACTCTGTCTTTATTGTTTGCATATTTGTTCGAAGATGTAGATGGACAGAGTCCTAGGGAAACATTATTAAAAGTTGTTTGAACTGCTTTTGAATGTTTTATATATATACTCGCCAGCTTGTTTTACTTCGTTGGTTTTCTTAAACAAAATCGTTGATTATGTTTTAAGCATTCCCGTTCTAAAAGTTTTTAAAGGTTTTAAATATGAGCACTAAACCGCTTGATGAAATATTTAACTTGCATGCTGAGTGAGAACCTAGGTTTAGGACCGTATTTAGGGTCGGGTTCTTACATATGTGCCCCTGGCTTGAGTGCGTCGGTGCTCTTCAAGATGGTTGCTTAAGTGTTGTGGACGCGTTCTAGTTGGACAAGTTTGCCTTTGGGATCGGCCGCCAGGTGGTGGTTCAATTGGATTTCGTTAAGGCTTATAGGCAACCATTGGAGTTCGTTGGTATCTAGAATGAGATTGGTTAAAATAGCTCTTAGGCCAGTGACTGGTTTCTGGAACCCGAGAGGTTCAGTTGGTTGGCCAGCATGGTGTAGGGATGAGATTGTTCGTTAACAGCTGTGAGTATTAAGAGGAGTACGCCGGTGCGTGGCGTAGAGTTTTAGAGCACAGAAACCCGTCCACAAGTTTCTTTGAGAGTAGCGCCGTGGAGAGGCGTTACGAGTTGGGTCGGCGGGGATAAGTGAGCCCTAGGGGTTGTGAGACCGTTTGAGAGTTGGTGCGAGTTTGAGGATGTGGCTTCTCGACTAGCACTATCGCATCTTTTTCTTGAAGCTCGGTGTATGTTCATTTTTGGTTGAGATAGTTTGTAAGTGGACTCGATGCCTTTTGGCTTGAGCCTTTGGAAACCCAAGAGGGTCGGGATTTCAAGAAGGACTAGTGTTGGCTTCACAAGAAGTTGGTTGGTTAAGGATCAGGGGAGTTTTCCTAGAGTTGTTTTCGTCTTAGGACTTTCGAGGAAGAAAGTCTTACAAGGAGGGAGTATTGTAACGGCCCAGTTTTCTATTTCGGTTTCCCAGGTGTTTCCGGTTCATTATTCGGATGTTCGGATGGGCCGTTAGAGCTATTTTAACCCTTAGGGGTATTTTGGTCTTTTGCCCCTGTAAGGGTTTGTGGATTTTCAAGACTTGGGTCACTCCTGCCCTTGTCGAGGCTTGATTGTTGTTGGTTGCAGGACCCAAGAAGTTCGGGCTAGTTGGTTGGAAGTTTGGAGGTGATTTGGTAATTAACCAAATTATTGTTAATTTAAGTGCTTCCATTGGGATTTGAACCCTTGCCCTTGGTGGTGATTTGGAAGCTTGGTTTAAATGAGTTTTAATAAGGAGAAAAGGTTGCTTCAGCCGGGAATCGAAGGAGGAAGCCCGGGGAAGAGATTTAGGTCACCAAGACCTATTTAAATTAGGAAAAGGAAAGAAAATCAAGAAAATCCCATTCCCCTTGTTTTACCTCTCTCTCTCTCTCTCTCTTTCTCTCTCTCTCTTTCTCTCTCTATCTTTCTCTCTCTCTCTCTCCTTGCCAACCTCACCAAGAAACCCAACCGGGCCGCCTCGAGCCACTGGCCCAGCAGCCAGCCGCACGCCATCACCCTGTCGCCCATCACCATCGGCCGATCGCCCGACCCGATCCACCACACGCCGCCCGGCCGGCGGCCCAGACGCTGTCGCGGCCGGGCAGCCCGTCGCCATATCGCGAGACGCCAAAGAATACGTCGCACAGCCCGTCGCCCAGCGCTTGCGCGCCCGCGTCGGGCGTCTCCGTCTACTTACTTGCGCGCCCGGCCGCGTCGCGCCTCAGCGTCGTCGCGCGCACGATCGCAGCCGCTGTCGCCAGTCCCGTCCGCCTTTGTCCCTGCCACGCCCGGCGCCGTGTCGCCGTGCCAGCGCCGGTCCCCTGCCGTGCCAGCGTGCCTCGCGAGGCTGCAGCCAGCGCCGCCCGAGGCCCAGCAATGCCGCCCGCTCTCTCCCAGTGCACGTCCCTGCTGCCCACTTGCGCGAGAGCCTGTTTTTCCAAAATTGTTGGGGCCGAGACCTAGTGCCTTCTCGGTTGGTAATTCCCGAGCCTCCACTCTTTTGGACCCTAAGTTGATTGGTTGTTGTTATTTAATTAGGATATTTTTATTAAATGCTTAGGTTGCTCGGGTTCACTTAGAAGCTCGGGAGTCGCTTGGTTGGCTTATGGTAGTTATTTTCTGCTTGTTTCCAGGTAAGGATTTCTTACAGTGGTTGTGTGGACCCTGCGATGCTATCATGATTGTGCCTTGTATGCTTGGTTGTTGTTATGAGTATGTTAGCTATTGAACAACTTGTGTTTGAAATCTTGCTAACATGTTGCTTGTTGTTCATGTTAGTGCCATGCTAGGTTTGTTCTTCCAGCATGCCATGTCTTGTGATTGTATGAAATTTCCGATGGGTAGGTTACATGTTTTCTCTTGCTTCGGATCGTGTTGCTCTTGTGTCCCCTGATATATTCTGTTATTTCTATGCAAGGGGTTTAATTATCTTGGCGTACCTTGTTCTATTTTATCCTGTTAGTTCCGTGCCAGGAATAGGCGGGTGATGTATAGTGTAGAAGACTGTAGGGGTAACTAGTTTAGGTCCCGCTCGAATAAGACCCCGATGGACATCCGGAGGTGTAAGACCCTGATGGGCATCCTAGGTTTGTAAGTCCCTGATGGGCATCACTGAGTTGGAGGTGTAAGAACCTGATGGGCATCCTAGGTGTGTAAGTCCCTGATGGGCATCACTGAGTTGGAGGTGTAAGACCCTGATGGGCATCCTAGGTGTGTAAGTCCCTGATGGGCATCACTGAGTTGGAGGTGTAAGACCCTGATGGGCATCCTAGGTGTGTAAGTCCCTGATGGGCATCACTGAGTTGGAGGTGTAAGACTCCGATGGGCATCCTAGGTGTGTAAGTGTAACGGCCCAGTTTTCTATCCCGGTTCTCGAGGAGCTTCCGGTTCAGATTCAGTGGTTCGGTTGGGCCGTTAGAGCTGTTTGGACCCTTAGGGGCATTTTGGTCTTTTTGCTCCCCGGGCAGGATTTGTGGTTTTTCAGGGCTTCGAGCCAGCTTCTGCCTTTGTTGAGGCTTGCTTGTTATGGGCTGCGAGTCCCGAGATGTTTGGGCTTTTCGTTTGGGATTCCGGTTGTGATTTGGGTGTTGGGCAAAGATTTGGTTGTTTGGGTGTTTCCTTTGGGATTCGAGTCCGGGCCTTCAGTATTGGTTTAGGAGGTTTATTTAAGTGAGATTTGTTGTTTGGGAAGGTTGCTTTGGTCGGGTCTCGAAGAGGAAGCCAAAAACGAGATTTTTGATGTATTTTAAAAGGATAAGGATGAAAAGAAAAAGGAAAAAAGAAAAGAAAAAAAGAAATTATTAAAATAAGAAAATCCCCCATTTTTCCCATGTGTTTTATTTCCTTCTCTCTCTCTCTCTCTCACCCTCACCCGACCCCTAGCCCTCACTCGTGCCCCTTGCTCACCCCAGCCACCTAGCCAGCCGCACTGTACGAGCCATCCCGTGCCAGCACCGCCCAAGTCAGTCCTAGCTCGCCCAGCCCCAGCCCGCACCGTGCAGAGCGCCAGCGCGCGTTCCCTGTCGCCCAGGTGTGTCGTCTGAGCCTTGCCCGCGTGCCATCGCGTCTCTGTAGCGTCGCGTCTTCCAGCTCGCGTGCCTTCGCCTAGCCTAGCCTCGCCCGCGCGCCATCACCTCCTTGTAGCTCGTCCGCGCCAAAGTGCGCCCGGTGAATTCACGCCCTCGCTTAGCTGCGCTGCGCTGCGCCCAGCCCCACCATCTAGTTGCCGACCAGCCTGCCCAGCTGTGTTGTTTTGGCTGAGCCTTGTGCTTCTCGGTTGGTAATTCCCGAGTCTTTTCCCTCTTTGGACTCCGAGTTGTTGGCTGCTGTTTATGTATTTAATTAGGGTGTTTATTGTAATAATCAGGTCGTTCGGGATTCGATTAAAGCTCGAGGGTCATTATTCGTTGGTCGTGATAATTATTATTTTCTGCTTGTTTCCAAGTAAGGATTCCTTACCGTGGTTGTGTGGACCCTGCGATATATCTCGATATGCCTTGCTTGTTTGCTGATTGTTATGAGCATGTTAGAGATAGAGCAGTTGATTGATTTCTTGCTAGCATGTTTGCCTGATTTTACATGTTAGTGCCATGCTAGGTTTGTTTTGCCAGCATGCTAATGATTCCTGCTTAAGTTGTAGTATCATGCTAGGTAATGTGATTTTTGTCGATCATTGCTTGCTAGCCAGGAATCATTGATTTTGCTCTGTACTCTTAGATAGAGTTGTAGGGTTTGTCATCATCCAGAGGCTGAGCGGACATAACGTACTTTGTCCCCACTGATCGGGAGTAGTGTGCGAAGCATAACGTATCTTGCTTCCCCCCCCGGTCGCTAAGGTGGATTTAGCTCAGGTCGGGACTAAAGTGTGCGTAGCATAACGTATCTTGCTACCCCCCCCCCCGACCAGCCGGTTGTGGACTTAGCTACCCACTCCAGCCAGAGCCTAGTTTGTAGCCTGCTAGAGCGGAACCCTGCCAACGGTGTAAGCCTACCTTGGCGGTTCTTAGCTTCAGTGTCGGTGGATCAGTGCCGCAGAGATGAGCGCCGAGGGCCTCGCGCTCGTGATCTGTGACACCGCTTCGAGTCATAGGCATGCGTGCACGCCGCGTAGTTTGCCCTTAGGCCCCCGCATTTATGCCGGTTTTAGAGAGCATGCGGTGTGCGCGCACACGCGTTAGTTGCCGGTTCGGAGAGCTCCCCCGGGCTAATGTTCGTGAGTACACCATTTCTTCCGTTAGAGCCTGACTTCGGGTACTCTCCCATAAGTCCAGTTTAGTGCAAGGGCAAGGAGGCCCGTTGAGGACATTCTAGGGATCGGTGTATTCCCCGTGACAGATACCTCGGTGATGTCCGTGATTGGTCGATGTATCCAATCCCGATTAGGCCTAAGTAGGAGACTTCCGATGGCTCCGAATCTTGTTTTATGAGCTCGTTGAGTTATGATCCGTGTTGATAGTCATTTGCTTGCATGTTGAGGTGCTAGATGACCGATGTATCGTATTGTACCCGGTTGGGATTCTTACTGAGTATCTTTATGCTCACCCTTATTTATCTTTCGTGTAACTTGGGACAATACCGGGAGGGCTAGCGGAGGAGGCGATTGATCATGGGGAGCCGCGGCACTCTATCATTTCTTCGTTGCATTGTTTATTCAAATGTAGATGGGCAGAGTCCTAGGGGAACATTGTTTAAAACGTTGTTTAAATGTATTGTATATTTTTATAAATCTTGGCGAAGTTGTTTTACTTCGTTGGATGGTTTAATTGAAAATTGTTGATTATGTTTTGAGGGTTCCCCCTTCTCATATGTTTTGAAATGGTTTTTAAATATGAGCACTAAACCGCTTGTTATCATATTTAACTTGCATGCTGAGTGAGAACCCCGGTTTAGGACCATGTTTTGGGTCGGGTTCGTCACAGTTGGTATCAGAGCACAGAGTCATAGATTCTGTAGACTAACCTACTTTGTAGGTTGTTTGCTCCCATGATCATCAGCACTCCACGGCCGCCAGGTTTGTCTGAGTTCAATTAAGCTAAGGGGTAAGAATTTACAATACTTTTCATCTAGCTTTTATGCCTTGTGTAGAGTTGTGGAGCGGAGACGAAGCGAGTTACGACTCGTTGTTGGTTTGGGCTTAGAGAGCCATCATGTCAACTTTCCGTCGTGCGAGCAGTTTGTTGAGCAGTGATAGCCCCAGTGTGGGCCAGCATTTATGCTTTGTGCAGATCGCCAGTGTGTTGATCGCACTCTGAGGAGCAGGACGCTTGGCATGTCCGACCGAGGAGTTGGACTGATTGTATTGATGATGAGGCCGCGTCCCAGGGTTGTTAAGCCCGTTGGCCAGAGTTGGCCCCGGCGCTTGAGTTGCCTAGAGGAGGGGTAGAGGCTAGCACGCCTCGAGCGAGACTCCTTGAGCGAGTGTGCTCCACCCATGAGAGATTTGGATATGGCGTGTCTTCACCTATCGAGAGCGGAGACCTGTGCACGATTTGTAGCGCATAGTGAGGAGTCCGGCACAGATAGCCCACCGGCGAGAGTTTGGTTCAAAGATTTTCCCCAAGTAGCTCTTGTAGCCGGAGGTTCCCGGGAGGGCATGATCAGCAGGTTTTTGCCGTCGAGTTTGTTGGCGTTGATGGAGCAGCCCAGTTTGGCAAGTGGATGCCTGTAGAGCTCGCTATTTTAGAAAATCCAGCTGCTAGTAGTAAAGCGGTTGGCCAGGTTTGAGTTTAGCATCCGTGTGTTGGGATGCCCTGCTGTTTAGAGGCCGAGGTGTGCCGTTCTTGTCTTTATTTGGTACAGCGGTGATGGTGGTAGTCCCTTGAGAGAGGTGGACTAGCGAGTCTCCACCATCGCTTGATTGATTGGCAAGTTGCCGTGTTAGTGGCCTGAGGCAGATGTAGAGACATCTTTGCCCCCTTGCGAGCCTGTTGTCGTGGTGCAGCCAGTTCTTTTAGTGCCCTCGTAGCCAGGGTGTAGTGTGGAGTTTGCTTGCCAGGGTTTGATCCATTTGTGGATTTCAGCTGACTAGTAGAGTGGAGCTCTTTTTATTTGGATGTTCCCAGTGTGGAACTAGTTGTTGCCACCCGAGGTGTTGGCCTGAGTTGTGTTGAGCATCGAGTGAGATGCAGGAGTTAGCCTGAGCTTTTGTTGATCATCGAGTGGGACGCAGGAGTAGGCCTTGGCATGTCTGTTAGGCGAGATGCCAGAGATTAGGCTGCTCGAGTGTTTGGACTCTTGTGTTGAATGCCATTGCCCCGTCACTTGGAGTGTGACTTTCCTCAGTGGGGCATAAGCTCGTTGAGGCTGATTTGTGTTGTAAAGGATGTTGTGCCTGTTGGCACCAAGCTTTGAGAGGAGGCCTAGATTGAGGCCAGTTGGCTCTGTTGTGCAGGTGGTTCCGTAGCCGCCCAGAGTATAGCATCCCCGCTAGTCTTGTACCCATTTCCTGAGGTTGCACCTGTTTGGTTGCATAAGAGATCTAGCTCGGTGGTAGTCAGAGGACTACAAGTTTGAGGTCTTTCGAATGAAAGTAGGAGCTTTCCAGGGTCACCGAGAGTGGGGTACAAAGGATGTTGTAGGCTGTTAAGAGTTAGCGCGTTCGAGTTCTCGCGCCTGTGTTGTGAGCTTCTGAGCCAGGTGGATGGTAGCATGATTCGGCTACCGTTTGAGTTACCCTAGTATGGGTAGTGTTGGCATCGATGGATGCGTGGCTGATCCAGTGTTAGAGCCATGAGTTGGATGGCTGATCGGAGCGTTTAGTGGGCACATTGGCTTGAGGTATGTCAGCTTGAATGGATTTGCTCTTGTAGAGTGAGTTGGCCAATGTGGCTTTCCCTGGTGAGTCGACCCCGGATGGGTTTGGACTCTTGTTGCTCCCTGGTTAGTAGTGGCTCTGTTTGGATGCAAAAGTTGCCCTGTGTGAGAGCCCTTGTTGGCATTGGATCTAGTTGAAGCTGTACACGCCGGTGTACTTTTGTGTAGCTCGTTCCGTGGTTTATGTTGGAGAACCACGAAGGGTTCGTGTTGAGGAGCCAGTGCTCAGTCTTTGGGTTGTCAAGGCTTTGGTTCTTGGCAAGTGCCCCAGCTTTGGTTGTAAGGATGCCGTGCTCGTTGTCGGGTTGTTGTTTAAGCAAGTTTTGCTTGTTGGTCCTTAGCCTGATCAAAGTTTAGTTGGATCTGATCAAGGGCGGTGGTAGTAGCTGCGTAGTTTCTGATTGTTATGGTTGAGAGAGCTGTTCGGATCCTTGCCTTGGGCAGAAGGTTTGTTGTGGCTGATGCTTTGAGTAGGAGGATGACGCATTCTGTAGCGTTTCCGGTCCTCTTGGTTTTCAGTTTGGAGTTGGCCAGCTTAGTTGAGATGCTGGAGAGGATTATGCCCGTGTAGCCAGTTGGCTGTTAGTTTTTTTTTTACGACCGTGTGTGATCGGAGGATCCCTAGTTTGTGGAGAGCCTCTCCAGAGCTCAGTTAGACCCAGGCAGTGTTCCTTGGGTGAGTTGCTTGCAGATGTGGCAGTCTAGCAAGCTAGTGTTTGTTTAGATTTTGGAGGCTAGTTGGTGCTTGGTGTTGACCAAGTTTTGGTTCTCTTGATGTTTCAAGAGCTAGCTCGGTTCGAGCCAGAGGGCGTTGCCCTGAGGATTTGTTCCTAGTCAGGTTGTTTTGGGAGTTGACCCATCCCTCGGTGGTTGAGTAAGTTCTACTAGTTCTGGATTGGTGGTCCAATCGGTTGAGGTTTCCCCTTGGGTGTTGCTTCCAAGAGAGTTGGTTGTTGTTGCCCTTGGGTTTGAGCTAGTCAGCGAGAGTGTGTGTAGTTCGCTGCCCTTCAGAGTTTGCTTACTGGGAAATCGTTCCCGTTGAGGAGTCAGCGTAGCTCTGAGCCGTAGTTGATCGAGTAGTAAGCAGATGGTTAGCCCAAAGAGAGGTCCTGCATGGTGTTGTTAGCAAGTGAAAGTTGTTTGTCCCCGCAAGGGCGGAAGCCAACCAGTTTAAGAGTTGAGTTTTTGCTGGTAAGTTGTTGGTTCTTTGGGGTTGAGGAACCCCTAGTTTCTATGGTGGTTGAGTTGCACCATGGATGCCTGCCTCGAGTGTTATCTTTGGAGATAGCCTCGTCAGTTCGTTTTCCTTGCGATGTTCCGAGTGTGGAGGTTCTAGTCGCAAGATGAGTTTTGCCTTGGCTAAAAGGAGGAATTCCTTTGAGTAGCCTGTTGGACTTAAGAGTTGAGTGGTAGCTTGGAGGCGAGCTTTGCTCGCGATAAGCTTGAGTTGAGTTTCTGCTGAGCAAGCCTTTCTCGGGCTTTGTTCCTGATGTTGTTGTGCTTTCGCAGTTGGCGTTAGCTAAGCCTCAGTTGAGAGAGTTGGCACAGAGTTGTCGTGGCATTGGTTGGTTAGCCTTTGGGCTGTTCTCCTCAAGCAGTTGAGTTTCTGGTAGCCCTGTGAGGGTTTGGTCTTTGCTGCCGAGATTTTCCATGAGAGGAACGTTGGTTGTTTCCTTGCCTGGCAATGTTCTCTTTGGCCAGTTGCTAGTGGATTTGCATGGAAAAGTTTGTGTTCGGCCGTTGAGAGGCTCCTGTTTGTTGGCTAGGCCGAGTGGAGCCTGTGCCTGGTTTTGGCCATTTAGAGTTGGCCGTAGCTGAAGTTTCAGCTTGTGCTTGTTGGAAAAGTTTGCCTTTTGGATCAATCTCCAGTTGGTGGTTCGATTGCTTTTCGTTAAGGCTTTAGGCAAGCTTGTGGTTCGCTGGTCTCTTGTGAAGCAAGAGTAGGCCGTTTGTTTCTGGGAACTCGAGAGGTTCAGATTGTTTGCCCAAAGATGGTGTAGTGTTCTCGGCTTTGTTTGATAACAAATTGTGGGCATTCGAGAAAAGTTACGCCAGTGCGTGGCGTTGAGTTTTGGAGCTTGTGCCCAGTCTGCGAGTTTGCTGAGAGTAACACCGTAGAGAGGTGTTCCGTGTTGGATTAGCAGGGTTTATTTCAGCCCCTGGTTGTAGGCCTTTTGAGATCCTTGAGCGGATCGGAGCAGTAACCTTTTGGTTAGCTTTGCCCAGTCTTTGTTGAGATAGTTTGTGGCAGACTGGATAGCTTTGTGGCTTTGAGCCTTTGAGAACCTAAGAGGGTTTGGTTTTCATAGAGGGCTAGTGTTGTCTTAGCCGAGAAGTTCAGTTGGCTAGGAATCAGTGGAGTATTTCTAGAGCTGTTTCGTCTTAGGACTTTCGAGGACGAAAGTCTTCTAAGGAGGGAGTAGTGTAACGGCCCAGTTTTCTATCCCGGTTCTCGAGGAGCTTCCGGTTCAGATTCAGTGGTTCGGTTGGGCCGTTAGAGCTGTTTGGACCCTTAGGGGCATTTTGGTCTTTTTGCTCCCCGGGCAGGATTTGTGGTTTTTTAGGGCTTCGAGGCAGCTCCTGCCTTTGTTGAGGCTTGTTTGTTGTGGGTTGTGAGTCCCGAGATGTTTGGGCTTTTCGTTTGGGATTCCGGTTGTGATTTGGGTGTTGGGCAAAGATTTGGTTGTTTGGGTGTTTCCTTTGGGATTCGAGTCTGGGCCTTCAGTATTGGTTTGGGAGGTTGATTTAAGTGAGATTTGTTGTTTGGGAAGGTTGCTTCGGTCGGGTCTCGAAGAGGAAGCCAAAAATGGGATTTTTGATGTATTTTAAAAGGATAAGGATGAAAAGAAAAAGGAAAAAAGAAAAGAAAAAAAGAAATTATTAAAATAAGAAAATCCCCCATTTTTCCCATGTGTTTTATTTCCTTCTCTCTCTCTCTCTCTCTCTCACCCTCACCCGACCCCTAGCCCTCACTCGAGCCCCTTGCTCGCCCCAGCCACCTAGCCAGCCGCACCGTGCGAGCCATCCCGTGCCAGCACCGCCCAAGTCAGTCCTAGCTCACCCAGCCCCAGCCCGCACCGTGCAGAGCGCCCGCGCGCGTTCCCTGTCGCCCAGGTGTGTCGTCCGAGCCTTGCCCGCGCGCCATCGCGTCTCTGTAGCGTCGAGTCTCCCAGCTCGCGTGCCTTCGCCTAGCTGAGCCTCGCCCGCGCGCCATCGCCTCCCTATAGCTCGTCACGCGGCCGCGCGCCCAGAGTTTCCTGCTGAGCAGCGCGCCCAGCCGCCTCCCCGCCGCTCTGCTCGCCCGACCACCACCATCTAGCTGCCGACCACCTGCCAAATGTGTGTTGTTTTGGCTGAGCCTTGTGCTTCTCGGTTGGTAATTCCCGAGTCTTTTCCCTCTTTGGACTCCGAGTTATTGGCTGCTGTTTATGTATTTAATTAGGGTGTTTATTGTAATAATTAGGTCATTCGGGATTCGATTAAAGCTCGAGGGTCATTATTCGTTGGTCGTGATAATTATTATTTTCTGCTTGTTTCCAAGTAAGGATTCCTTACCGTGGTTGTGTGGACCCTGCGATATATCTCGATATGCCTTGCTTGTTTGCTGATTGTTATGAGCATGTTAGAGATAGAGCAGTTGATTGATTTCTTGCTAGCATGTTTGCCTAATTTTACATGTTAGTGCCATGCTAGGTTTGTTCTACCAGTATGCTAATGATTCCTGCTTAAGTTGTAGTATCATGCTAGGTAATGTGATTTTTGTCAGTCATTGCTTGCTAGCCAGGAATCATTGATTTTGCTCTGTACTCTTAGATAGAGTTGTAGGGTTTGTCATCATCCAGAGGCTGAGCGGACATAACGTACTTTTTCCCCACTGATCGGGAGTAGTGTGCGAAGCATAACATATCTTGCTTCCCCCCCAGTCGCTAAGGTGGATTTAGCTCAGGTCGGGACTAAAGTGTGCGTAGCATAACGTATCTTGCTACCCCCCCCCCCCCCGACCCGCCGGTTGTGGACTTAGCTACCCACTCCGGCCAGAGCCTAGTTTGTAGCCTGCTAGAGCGGAACCCTACCAACGGTGTAAGCCTACCTTGGCCGGTTCTTAGCTTCAGGTCGGTGGATCGGGCCGCACGGATGAGCGCCGAGGGCCTCGCGCTCTCGTGTGATCGGTGACACCGCTTCGAGTCATAGGCATGCGTGCACCGCCCGCGTAGTTTGCCCTTAGGCCCCCGCATTTACGCCGGTTTCAGAGAGCATGCGGTGGGCGCGCACACGCGTTAGTTGCCGGTTCGGAGAGCTCCCCCGGGCTAATGTTCGTGAGTACACCATCCTTCCGTTAGAGCCTGACTTCGGGTACTCTCCCGTAAGTCCAGTTTAGTGCAAGGGCTAGGAGGCCCTTGAGGACATTCTAGGGATCAGTGTATTTCCCGAGTGACGAGATACCTCGGTGATGTCGTGATTGGTCGATGTATCCAATCCCAGATTAGGCGGAAGTAGGAGACTTCCGATGGCTCCAGATCTTGTTTTATGAGCTCGTTGAGTTATGATCCGTGTTGATAGTTTAGCTTCGTGCATGTTGAGGTGCTAGATGACTGATGTATCGTATTGTACCCCGGTTGGGGATTCTTACTGAGTATCTTTATGCTCACCCTTATTTATCGTTCAAGTAACTTGAGACAATACCAGGAGGGCTAGCGGAGGGAGCTGATTGATCATGGGGAGCCGCCGGCACTCTGTCATTTATTGTTGCATTGTTTATTCAGCATGTAGATGGACAGGAGTCCTAGGGGAACATTGTTTAAAACGTTGTTTAAATGTATTGTATATTTTTATAAATACTGGCCAGGTTGTTTTACTTCGTTGGATGGTTTAATTGAAAATTGTTGATTATGTTTTGAGGGTTCCCCCTTCTCATATGTTTTGAAATGGTTTTTAAATATGAGCACTAAACTGCTTGTTATCATATTTAACTTGCATGCTGAGTGAGAACCCCGGTTTAGGACCATGTTTTGGGTCGGGTTCGTCACAGTAAGTCCCCGATGGGCATCACTGAGTTGGAAGTGTGAGACCCTGATGGGCATCCTAGGTGTGTAAGTCCCCGATGGGCAGCATTGAGTTGGAGGTGTAAGACCCTGATGGGCATCCTAGGTGTGTAAGTCCTCGATGGGCATCACTGAGTTGGAGGTGTAAGACCCTGATGGGCATCCTAGGTGTGTAAGTCCCCGATGGGCATCACTGAGTTGGAGGTGTAAGACCCTGATGGGCATCCTAGGTGTGTAAGTCCCCGATGGGCATCACTGAGTTGGAGGTGTAAGACCCTGATGGGAATCCTAGGTGTGTAAGTCCCCGATGGGCATCACTGAGTTGGAGTTGTAAGACCCCGATGGGCATCCTAGGTGTGTAAGGCCCCACTGGGCATCACTGATTCTGGAAGTTTAAGGCCCAGATAGGCATCCTAGGTGTGTATGGCCCCACTGGGCATCACTGAGTCCTAGGTTGTGTAAGGCCCGAAGGGCATCCAAAGTGTAGAACCTAGGATAGGTTGTAGATGAAAGCCCTTGAATAGGCACGCTCTAGAAGTAGCTCATTGCCTAATTCAACCGTTTTGCTCTAAGTCATTGTTTTATTTGCATGCATACTAAGGTGCTAGATGACTCATGTATCGTATTGTACCCCGGTTGGGGATTCTTACTGAGTATGTTTATACTCATCCTTATTTCTGTGGTTTTTCCACGAGGTAACTTGGGACAAGACACCGGGATGGCTAGCGGAGGAGGAGCTGTTTGATAATAGGGGTGCCAGGCACTCTGTCGTTTATTGTTTGCATTTATTTATTCAAAGATGTAGGTGGGCAGAGTCCTAGGGGAATGATGTTAAAGTTGTTTAAACTGCTTTTTTGAATGTTCTTTTATAAATCGCCATGCTTATTTTACCTTGATTGGATTTGCTTTATGAAAATTGTTGGTTATGTTTTAAGTGTTCCCCGTTTCCAAATGTTTTGAAAACGTTTTAAATATGAGCACTAAAGCGCTTGTTGAAATATTTAACTTGCATGCTGAGTGAGGACCTAGGTTTAGGACCGTATTCCGTGTCGGGTCCTTACACTTACACACCTAGGATGCCCATCGAGTCTTACACCTCCAACTCGGTGATGCCCATCGAGGGACTTACACACCTAGGATGCCCATCGTGGTCTTACACCTCCAACTCGGTGATGCCCATCGGGACTTACACACCTAGGATGCCCATCGTGGTCTTACACCTCCAACTCGGTGATGCCCATCGCGGACTTACACACCCTAGGATGCCCATCGTGGTCTTACACCTCCAACTCGGTGATGCCCATCGCGGACTTACACACCTAGGATGCCCATCGTGGTCTTACACCTCAAACTCGGTGATGCCCATCGGGACTTACACACCTAGGATGCCCATCGTGTCTTACACCTCCAACTCGGTGATGCCCATCGGGACTTACACACCTAGGATGCCCATCGGGTTTTACACCTCCAACTCGGTGATGCCCATCGAGGACTTACACACCTAGGATGTCCATCAGGGTCTTACACCTCCAACTCAGTGATGCCCATCATGGACTTACACACCTAGGATGCCCATCGTGTCTTACACCTCCAACTCGGTGATGCCCATCGAGACTTACACACCTAGGATGCCCATCGGGTTTTACACCTCCAACTCGGTGATGCCCATCGTGACTTGCACACCTAGGATGCCCATCGTGTCTTACACCTCCAACTCGGTGATGCCCATCGGGGACTTACACACCTAGGATGCCCATCAGGGTCTTACACCTCCAACTCAGTGATGCCCATCGGGGACTTACACACCTAGGATGCCCATCGGGGTTTTACACCTCCAACTCAGTGATGCCCATCAGGGACTTACACACCTAGGATGCCCATCAGGGTCTTACACCTCCAACTCAGTGTAAGAACCCGACCCAAAACACGGTCCAAAACCTAGGTTCTCACTCAGCATGCAAGTTAAATACTTCATCAAGCGGTTTAGTGCTCATATTTAAAACCTTTCAAAACATTTAAAAGCGGGGACACTTAAAACATAAGCAACAACCTTCATTTAAGCAAAGCCAACAAAGTAAAACAAGCCTGGTCAGTGTTTATAAAATCATACAATACAATTTAAACAACATTTAAAAACGTCCCCTAGGACTCCTGTCCCATCTACATCTTTGAACAAATTATGCAAACAATAAAAGATGAGTGCCGCGCGGCCCATGATCAATCGGCTCCCTCCGCTAGCCGTCCCGGTGTTGTCCCCAAGTTACACGTGGAAAACCACGAAATAAGGGTGAGTATAAACATACTCGGAAGAATCTCCAACCGGGTACAATACGATACATCAATCATCTAGCACCCTAGTATACATGCAAACGATTACCAACACGGATCATAGCTCAACGAGCTTACAAGGCGAGAATCTGAATCCTCGGAAGTCTCCTACTTCCGGCCTAATGATTGGCTCTCATAACCAATCCGGGGACATCTCCGAGGGTCTTTCTCCTCGGCCAATTGATCACTCAAAACCGATCCCAAAGATGTCCGACACCCTCGAGGGTCTTTCTCCTCGACCATAAGATCACCTCAAAAGCCAATCCCAATGGGTGTCCTCAAGGGCCTCTTACCCTCGCTAACAAATGCGGACTATCGGAGAGTACCCAAGTCCGGCTCTAAACTAGAAAGAACGGGTGTACTCACGAACATTAGCCCGGGAGCTCTCGAACCGGCCACTAACGCGTGTGCGCGCACACCGCATGCTACTGCAACCGGCGTAAATGTGGGGCCTAAGTACAAACTACGCGGGCCAGTGCGCATGCCTAAAGACTCGAAATGGTGTCACTTAACACGATGAGTGCGAGGCCCTCGACACTCATCTGTGCGGCTGTACCACCGACACGAAGCTAAGAACCGGCCAAGGCGGGCTTGCACCTTTGGCGGGGTTCCGCTCTAGCGAGCTACGAGACTAGGCTTATGCCGATGTGGTAGCTAAATCCACATCGGCTGCCGGGGGGAAGCAATGTACGTTATGCTTCGCTCTACTCCCGACCGGTGGGGACAAAGTACGTTATGTCCGCTCTCAGCCTCTGGATGTTGAAAAACTCTACTATACTAGCTAAGAGTACAAAATAACTGATTCCTGGCTAGACATACATATCAACATCGATAAGACATAACCTAGCATGATACTACGAACTTAAAGCAGGAATCTCAAGCATGCTGGAAGAACAATCCTAGCATGGCACTAACATGTACAAACAGGCAAACATGCTAGCAAGAATGCAATCACAAGCTGTCCTATCCACTAATCATGTTCATAGAAGTAAACATGCTTATAAGGCACAATCGAGAAAGCATCGCAGGGTCCACACAACCACGGTAAGAAATCCTTACCTGGAAGCAAGCAGAAATAACTTTCACAATCAATAACGACCCTCGAGCTTTAAAGCGAACCCGAGCAACCTAAGCATTTTAGTAAAAACAACCTAATTAATTAAACAGCAGCCAACAGCCTAGTGCCCAAAGGAGAAAAGACTGGGGAATTACCGACCGAGAAGACACAAGGTCACGCCCCAACCCGCACGGCAGGCGGTGTCGTCCGTCGGCCAGGACAAGCGGGCGGTGGCGCGGCGCTAAGCGCTTAGGCGCCACACGGCCCCGCGCGCAAGCGAGCGTCTGGACGTGCAGACGCTGGCCGCCGCGAGCGAGCGAACACCACAGGTCGGGCGCGGGCGAGACGTCGGGTCTGTGAGGACAGAGCGCGGGCGACGCGTCTGGTCGGCAACGAGCGGAGTGGCACGTCTGGGCGGCCTAGTGCGGAACGGCGCTGCGTGTCTGGGTGCACCTGGGCTGTGCGGCACGGGGCGGCGCTGGGCAACGCGTGCGGACGACAACGAGCGGCGCGGTGCAGGGCGGTCTGGTGCGGGGCGGCGCGACACGTGTGGGCGGAATGGCTGGGCTGTGCGACGCGGCCTGGTGCAGAGCGGCTGGGCACGGCTGTGGAGCGGGCTGAGCGGTCTGATGAGGCCAGGGTGTGGTGCGACTAGGGCATGGCTGGGCGGCTAGGGTTGGGTTTTCTTGGTGAGGTCGGCTAGGAGAGAGAGAGAGAGAGAGAGGTAAAACAATGGGAATGAGATTTTCTTGATTTTCTTTCCTTTTCCTAATTGAAATAGGTCTTGGTTACCTAAATCTCTTCCCCGGGCTTGCTCCTTCGAGTCCCGGCTGAAGCAACCTTTTCTCCTTATTAAAACTCATTTAAACCAAGCTCCCAAATCACCATCAAGGGCAAGGGTTCAAATCCCAATGGAAGCACTTAAATTAACAATAATTTTGTTAATTACCAAATCACCTCCAAACTTCCAACCAACTAGCCCGAACTTCTTGGGTCATGCTACCAACAACAATCAAGCCTCGACAAGGGCAGGAGTGACCCTGGAATCCTTAAAATCCACAAAACCCTGACCGGGGGCAAAAAGACCAAAATACCCCTAAGGGTTAAAATAGCTCTAACGGCCCATCCAAACATCCGCATAATGTCCCGAAAACACCTGAGAAACCGAAATAGAAAACTAGGCCATTACAATACTCCCTCCTTTAAAGACTTTCGTCCTCGAAAGTCCTATGACGAAAACACTTCTAGGAAATCTTCACTGATCCTTAACCAACCAAACTCCCGGTCAAGACAACACTAAATCTTCTTCGAAATCCAAACCCCCTTGGGTTCCCAAAGGCTCAAAGCCACAAGCCATCCTGTAACGGCCCAGTTTTCTATTTCGGTTACCCAGGTGATTTCGGGTCATTATTCGGATGTTCGGATGGGCCGTTAGAGCTATTTTAACCCTTAGGGGTATTTTGGTCTTTTGCCCCTGGTCGTGGTTTTGAGGATTTTCAAGATTTCAGGGCCATTCTGCGCTTTTGTCGAAGCTTAATGGTTGTTGGTTGCAAGACCCGAGAGGTTTGGGCAAGTTGTTTGGAAGTTTGGAGGTGTTTTAGAAAATGGCAAAATTAATTGTAATTTTGGTGCTTCCATTGGGTTTTGAGCCCTTGCCCTAAATGGTCTTTGGGAGTTCGTAGGAAAAGAGAGTTTTATTTTTAAAATAAGTTTGCTTCGTAGGGTTTGGAAAGAGGAAGCTTTGGGAAGGGATTTTAGACCTATTTAATTAGGGAAAAAGGAAAGAAAATCAAGAAAATCCCTTTTCCCCTTGTTTTGCAATCACTCTCTCTCTCTCTCTCTCTCTCTCCCTCTCTCTCTCTCTCTCTCCTAGCCGACCTCACCAAGAAACCCTAGCCGCCCTAGCCGCACCCCGCTCAGCCACTGCACGGCCGCGCGAGCGGCCAAACTGCCGTCCCGGCCAGCGCACGAGCAGACAAGCCGCTCCGCACGAGCGCGCACCAGCGCGCCAGACGCGCCGCACCGACCGACCAGATCGAGTCGACGAGACCCGCCGCCAGACCGACCACCATCGGGTCGCCCGGATACGCGCGCGCGCCGCACCGCACCAAAGCCGCTTGCAGATCACGCCGCCGCGCGCGCCCTGCGGCGCGCCAGCGCCAAAGACTGTCCGCGTCTACGTGCCGTCTTTGCTCGTCCGCGTCCGCCGCCAGCGCGCGCTGCGCCACTGTCGCGATCCGCGTGAAGCCAGCGCCAGCGCCGCGTCCCGCTGCGCCCGCCCCAAAGTGGCCTTAAAATCGCCCTCTTGCTGCGAGACCCCGTGCCTTCTTGGTTGGTAATTCCCGAACCTATCCCTTTTAGATTTTTAAGTCATTGCCTCTCAGTATATTTATTTAGGACGCTTTTAAAATGCTTAGGTTGCTCGGTTTAGCTTTAAAGCTCGAGGGTCACTATTTGATTGTGAAAGTTATTCCTACTCGTTTCCGTAAGGATTTCTTACCGTGGTTGTGTGGACCTGCGATGCTATCATGATTGTGCCTTGTATGCTTGGATGTTGTTATGAGTATGTTAGCTATTGAACAAATTTTGTGTTTGAAATCTTGCTAGCATGTTGCTTGTTGTTCATGTTAGGGTCATGCTAGGTTTGTTCTTCCAAAGATGCCATGTCTTGTGATTGTATGAAATTTCCAATTGGGTAGGTTACATGTTTTCTCTTGCTTCCATATCGTGTTGCTCTTGTGTCCCTGATATATTCATTTAGTTCCATGCAAGGGGTTTAATTATCTTGGCATACCTTGTTCTATTTTATCTGTTAGTTCCGTACCAAGCATAGGCGGGTGATGTATAGTGTAGAAGACCGTAGGGGTAACAAGTTTAGGTCCCGCTCAGGTAAGACCCCGATGGACATCCGGAGGTGTAAGACCCTGATGGGCATCCTAGGTGTGTAAGTCCCCGATGGGCATCACCGAGTTGGAGGTGTAAGACCACGATGGGCATCGTAGGTGTGTAAGTCCTGATGGGCATCACCGAGTTGGAGGTGTAAGACCCGATGGGCATCCTAGGTGTGTAAGTCCCGATGGGCATCACCGAGTTGGAGGTGTAAGACCCGATGGGCATCCTAGGTGTGTAAGTCCCGATGGGCATCATTGAGTTGGAGGTGTAAGACCCGATGGGCATCCTAGGTGTGTAAGTCCCAGATGGGCATCACCGAGTTGGAGGTGTAAGACCCCGATGGGCATCCTAGGTGTGTAAGTCCTCGATGGGCATCACTGAGTTGGAGGTGTAAGACCCCGATGGGCATCCTAGGTGTGTAAGTCCCCGATGGGCATCACTGAGTTGGAGGTGTAAGACCCCGATGGGCATC
Organism: Sicyos edulis; assembly: GCA_036507275.1. NCBI lineage: Eukaryota > Viridiplantae > Streptophyta > Magnoliopsida > Cucurbitales > Cucurbitaceae > Sicyos > Sicyos edulis. The sequence goes on from CM071847.1 coordinate 24,161,128, forward strand.
CTAGGTGTGTAAGTCCCGATGGGCATCACCGAGTTGGAGGTGTAAGACCCGATGGGCATCCTAGGTGTGTAAGTCCCGATGGGCATCACCGAGATGGAGGTGTAAGACCCGATGGGCATCCTAGGTGTGTAAGTCCCGATGGGCATCACCGAGTTGGAGGTGTAAGACCACGATGGGCATCCTAGGTGTGTAAGTCCCCGATGGGCATCACCGAGTTGGAGGTGTAAGACCCGATGGGCATCCTAGGTGTGTAAGACCCCACTGGGCATCACTGAGTCCTAGGTTGTGTAAGGCCCGAAGGGCACCCAAGTGTAGAACCTAGGATAGGCAGTAGATGAAAGCCATTGAATAGGCTCGCTCTAGATGTAGCTCATAGCCTAATTCAACCGTTTTGCTCTAAGTCATTGTTTTATTTGCATGTATACTAGGGTGCTAGATGACTGATGTATCGTATTGTACCCCGTTGGGGATTCTTCTTGAGTATGTTTATACTCACCCTTATTTCTGTGGTTTTTCCACCGGTAACTTGGGACAACACCGGGATGGCTAGTGGAGGAGCTGTTTGATCATGGGGGCCACCAAAGCACTGGCTGCGTTTATTGTTTGCATTTATTTATTCAATGTAGATGGACATGAGTCCTAGGGGAATGATGTTAAAGTTGTTTAAACTGTTTTGAATGTTCTTTTATAAATACTGGCCAGGCTTATTTTACCTTTATTGGATTTGCTTATGAAAATTGTTGGTTATGTTTTAAGTGTTCCCCGTTTCCAAATGTTTTGAAAAAGTTTTAAATATGAGCACTAAACCGCTTGTTGAAATATTTAACTTGCATGCTGAGTGAGGACCTAGGTTTAGGACCGTATTCCAGGTCGGGTCTTTACAGCTTGGTATCAAAGCTCGTAGTCATAGATTCGTAGACTAACTTTGCTTTGTAGGTTGTTGTCCCCATGATCATCAAAGACTCCGTGGCACGGGTTTGTCTGAGTTCATTAAGCTAAGGGTTTTATTTTACAATATTGCATCTAGTATACATGTGTTACCCTTGTTTTGCAGTGAGAGCCCCAGCGTGGGCTAGCTTTTATGCTTTGTATGGATCGCTAGTAGGTTGATTGCACTTAGAGGAGCAGGGACGTTTGGTATTTCCAACCGAGAAGTTGGACTGCGCATGTTGATGATGAGACCACGTCCAGGGTTGTCTAGACCCGCAGGCCACCTTTGGCCCTGGCAGTTGAGTTGCCAAGAGAAGAGGTTAGAGGCTAGCATGCCTTAGAGTGAGACTCCTTGAGCAGGGTGTGCTCCAGCCAGGAGAGAATTGATGGCAGGTCTTTTAGCTATTAGAGAGCGGAGACCCAGGCGCAGTTTGTAGCGCGTAGTGAGGAGTCCCGGGCACAGATAGCCCAGCTGACAGAGTTTGTTTAGGAGACACCCCCCTAGTAGCTCTGGTAGCCCCGGAGGTTTCCGGAAGGGCTTGATCAGCAGGTTTATGTTGATGAGTTAGTTAGCATTGATGGAGCCGCCGAGTTTGGCAAGTGGAAGCCTGAGGAGCTTGATGCTTTAGAGAACTTGCTGGTAGCGGCAAGGTGGTTGACCAGGTTCGAGTTTATCATCCAAGTGTTGGGATGACACGTGTTCGAGAGACCGATGACCTGATGTTCAGAGGTCGAGGCGTGCCGTTCTGGTGCTGTTTGATGCAGCAGTGTGGTGGTGGAAGTCCCCTGTGAGAGGCGGTGTAAAGACCCGACCCAAAAAGGGCTCAAAATAGGTCTTTACCCCAATGCATGCATTCAAAGTAAAGAACAATATGCAGATAGGTTTTCGGATTCCCAATTAAAAACAAAAGAGATTCAATCATAAATCAAGATGGTTTCTTGAAACTTGTCCTGTCTCCAAGCACTGCTTTTGAGGCAAATACATTTCCAAACGCGTACACTCTGATCGAGATTTATTAAAACATTTGAAACATCCTAAAATTCAATGAAGTGGGAATCCACAAAACATTGAGAAAACATCCTAGGGCTCCGTGCCCGACTACATGCATTCAGGGGAAAAATAGAAGACAAGAGTCATAGAAATAAAAGATCGAGACCTACAAAGAGTTCCCATGATCACACTCTCCTCCTTCACCATCTGTCTCGCACCTTGGTTACCTGTGGAAAACCACAAAATAAGGGTGAGTAACGAATTACTCAAGAAGAATCCCCAACCGGGTACAATCACGATGCACATGGTCATCTAGGTGAGTGTATGCAAGCTATGAATATAAACACGAGAATAGAGCACATAGCTTAAGTCCACACTTGGACCTCGGATGCCAACTCGGGGTCTTAGTCCGTAAATAAATCCACCACACAATACGCCTATACGAGAAACGAGTCCCGGCCTCGGCTTCCGTCTCACGGCGATACGAAAGGTGCACTAGCTCAAGATCCCGAGGAGCTCTCGGTGTGTGGCGCCAAATGAGCGTAAGCGCGCATGCGCGTGCTCTGCGCACTATGGGGGTGCCGGGTCTAGTGGCAAGCCGCCCATGTCCGATCCACCACGCCTAACTAAATCTCGGATCGGTGTCACCGACATAGGGGTGTGAGACCTGGACACGTGAACTATGTCAGCCTGAACCACCGCACCTGAGGCTAAGGAATCGGTCGTGGTAGGCTTACACCAGGAAGCCGTCCTTGCCCTATCAGGTGGCAATCAAGGGCTACGGCCGAACACGCTGAGGACGTGTCGACTGCCGGGGATGAGGCAATGCCAAGTCATCATCCCGACCGTTGGGGCATTTAACAGTCTGCCACCCTCACCCAAGATTGCAGGGCCTACCGGTCGGGTTAGCTAAACCCTCACGGGGTCCAGGGACGGAGTATTACCTCGTACGTCCCTGCCATGGATGCAAGATACTTTATGCATCAGGCCCGGATGATGCTACCTACCTACACTCTAACATATCATTTCAATAGCATATAATCCAATACAATCCAAAACGTGCTCAACAGATACAACGAACCTAGCATGGTACTACGAAGCAAGAAGAAGATATGAGCATGCGAGAATCGGAACAACCTAGCATGGACTAACATGAGAGAACAACATACGAAGTCATGCTAGTCGAATTGAACGAGCACCTAAACTATACATGCCGATAATCACAAACAAACATACAAACAACAATCACATAGAACATCGCGGGTCCACACACAACTCGGTGAAGAAATCCTTACAGCCGGGCAACTACACACAAAACCTAAGCTGCGATCGAACCCGAGCTAGCTACCAGGAACCTAACAAAAACAATGATAATCATAATCCATAAGCCTAAATATAATAAAATCAACAAGGCTCGGCTCGGGAGCAACTCATGCGGCTCGGTGACACGCGACGGGCGGCGGCGACGGCGGGCTGCTTCTTTGGCGCCGACGGCGCGAGGGGCGATGGGCGGTAGGGACCGCACACTGGCGCCGACAGCGGCAGAGGAGGAAGCGAGGCGCGCGCGCGCGCGCGACGGCCGGGCGGGCGCAGCGCACGCGCGCGCTGCGGAAGGGCGAGCTTGCGCCGGCGCGCGAGGCGGCGACGACGCGATCGCGCGCGACGGGAGCAGCGAGGCGCGGCGCGCGGGCGCGCGACGCGAGCACGCGGCCGCTCTGCTCGGTGGTGCGCGCGACGCGGGTCGCACGGGCTGGGCGGTCTAGGCGACTGGTGCTCGCTCTTCTTCTTGCGATCTGGCAGCTGGGCTTGCTTCTAGGCGATCTGGGCGGCTGGGCTTCTTCTTTGGGCAAATCTGGGCATCTTTGGGCGACCTACAACAAACACACACACACACAAGCTCTTCTCCTTACCTTCGGCCAACAAGAACACCCAATCGAGAAGATGAAGAGGATGAAGACTTACCCGGAATGATGATTGAACCAAGGGAGCTGGAAGGATGAAGAATCGGCAAGGGCTATGGAGAGGGAGAGCTTGTGCGGCCAAGAGGAGATTTGGAGAAGAAGATGAGACAAACCTAATTTCTATTTCATTTAACCAAATGCTCCAAAACTCCCAAAATGCAAGGCTAACCATAAAATGATGCAGGAAGAGCAACAAGAGCACCTAATGGCTCAATTGGTACACATCCCCACAAGCTTCCCAGGAGACCCGGGTTCAAACCCCAGCTGTAGCACAATTTCCTTTATTTTTACTTTTGCACCAAACCTTGCTCAAACCAAACCACAAATCCTTCCAAAAACCTACATAAATCCATCCAATAATTTTAGCAACTGGAAAAAGACATAAACGGCCCTGACGGCCCGACCAAATTACTAAAATACCCCTAGGGCATACTTGGAAGACCGGGATGAAAACCTGGGTCGTTACAGGCGGACTAGTAGAGTCTCCACCAGCCACCCGGGCGAATTGGCCAGCAGCCAAGTTAGTAGCTTTGAGATAGATGTAGAGACATCTTGTCCTCCTACAAGTCTGCAGTCGTTTTGCAGCCAGTTCTTTTAGTACCCTCGTAGCCAGGGGGTATTGTGGAGTTTGCTTGTCAGGACCTAATCCGTCCGTGGTTTCCAGCTAGCTAGTAGTGAGAAGCACCTTCTGTTAGCATGTTCCAGGTGTGGAGCTAGGTGCTGCCACCCGAGGGTTGGCCTGAGTATTCGTTGAGCATCGAGTGGGATGCAGGAGTGGGCCTTGGCTTGTCTCATTAGACGTGATGTCGAGAGAGTAGTCTACTCGAGTGTTGAGACTCTTGTGTTGAGCGCCATTGCCTGTCACCGGGTGTGACCGTCCCTACCCCCGAGAGGGCTTAAAGCTCGTAAAGGGATGTTTGTGTTGTAAAGGATGTAGTGCTGTTGGCACCAAGCTTTGGAAGGAGGCCTAGTTTCGGGCCGCTTGGCACTTTTGGTGCGGTGTGGTTCCATGCCCGCCCGGAGTATAGCATCCCCACTAGCCTTGTACCCGTTTTTACGAGGTTGCACTGTTTAGGTTGCATAAGAGATCTAGCTCGGTGGTAGTCGGAGGACTACAAGTGTGAGGTCGTTCGAGGGAAAGCAAGAGCTTTCAAGGTCACCAAGAGTTGGGTACAAAGGATGTTGTAGGTTGTTAAGGGCTAGCGCATTCGAGTTCTCGCGCTTGTGTTGTGGCCTTGTGAGCCAGTTTGTTGGTAGGGTGATTCGACTACCCTTGAGTTTCCTTGGTACGAGTAGAGTTGGCATCGATGATGCGTGGTTGGTCCAGCGTGGGAGCCATGTGTTGGATGGATTGTGCGGAGCACATTTGGTGGACACATTGGTATGTGGTTGTTAGCTTGGTGTGGTTCTGCTCTTGTAGAGTGAGTTGGCCAATGGGGCGTTTCGTAGTGAGTTGACCCCGAGTGGGTTTGAACTCTTGTTGCTCCCTTGCTAGTTGTGGCTCTTTTTGGAGGCAAAGGTTACCTTGTGTTAGAGTTCGTGTTGGATCTTAAGGAATCAAGTTGGAGCTGTGCACGCCAGTGTACTCTTGTGTAGCTCGTTCCTTGGGGTATGTTTTGGGAACCACGAAAGGTTCGTGTTGAGAAACCAGTGCTCAGTCCTTTTGGTGTTAGGGCTTTAGTTCTTGGCAAGTGCCCTAATTTTGATCGTAAGGATACCGTGCTTGTAGCCGGGTTGTTGCTTAGGCAAGTTATGCTAGTTGGCCTTTGACCTGGGTAGAGGAATTTCTTGTTGATCGATGGTTGGAGTTCAGTTGGAACTAATCAAGGGCGGTGGTAGCAAAGCCGCGTAGTTTTTATCCGTCATTGCTAAGAGTGTTGACCGGATCCCTACCCTGGGTAGAAGCTATGATGTGGTCGATGCTTTAGTTGGAGGCTGACACATTATGTAGTATTTCTGGTCTTCTTGGTCTTTCGAGGAGTTGGAGCACGCCAAAGATAGTCTAGATCTTTGGAAAGAGAGTTGTGCCCGTGTAGCCAGTTGTCTGTTAGACCGTTTGACGGCTGTGTGTGTCGGTGGGTGATCGGAGGAACCCTAGGTTGTGGAGAGCCTCACCAGAGCTCAGCCAAACTGTAAAGACCCGACCCAAAAGGGGCTCTAAATGGGCCTTTACCCCAATGCATGTAGTGAAAATAAAAGACATTAAGAAAAATACATTTCGGATTCCAAGTAAAAACAGAAACATTCAACAACCAAAACATACATTTCTAAAAGTACACTCTGATCGAGATTTATTTAAACCATTAAAACAATCCGCAAAGTACCAATATCTTTGGAATCCATAAAACGTAAGAAAAACATCCTGGGGCTCTGTGCCCGTCTACATGCATTCGGGAAATAATAAAAAGTGAAGAGTCATAATAATTAAAATTAAAATAAAACAATCGGAGAAGACAAGAGAGTTCCATGATCATAGCTCCTCCTTGACCATCCTGTCTCCCGCTTGATTACACGTGGAAAACCACGAATAAGGGTGAGTAACGAATTACCAGTAAGAATCCCCAACCGGGTACAATACGATATACATGATCATCTAGAAGAATGTATGCAAGCTATGAGTACAAACACAGAGCGGAGCACATAGCTAAGTCCACACTTGGACCTCGGATGCCATCTCGGGGTCTTAGTCCGGAAATATCACAACACACTAAACGCACTATACGGGAACAAGTCCCGCCTCGGCCTAACGATCGGCGATACGAAAGGTGCAATCGCTCAAGATCCCGAGGAGCTCTCCGATCGGCGCCAGAATGAGCGTAAGGATGCACCGCGTGCTTCTACAGACTATGGGGTGCCGGTCTAGTGGCAAGCTGCCCATATCCGGATACCACGCCTAACTAAATCTCGGATCGGTGTCACCGACATAGGGGTGTGAGACTCGGACACGTGAACTATGTCGGCTGTACCACCGCACTTTGAGGCTAAGGAACGGGTCATGGTAGGCTTACACCAGAAGCCGTCCTTACCTTATCGGTGGCAATCAAGGGCTACTTGCCGAACACGCCGAGGACGTGTCTACCGCCGGGACTAGGCATTGCCAAGTCATCATCCCGACCATTGGGGCATCGCTTAGACTACCACCCTCACCCAAGATTGCGGGGCCTCACCGGTTGGGATAGCTAATCCCTCACGGGGTCCAAGGATCGGAGAATCTGTCTCAATCGTCCTTGCCATAGATGCAAGATACTTTATGCATCGGGCCCGGATGATGCTATCTACCCGAATTCTAAACCTTAACAATAATAACGATTCAATCAATGCGGTCCAATACGTGCTCATCGGATACAAAGAACCTAGCATGATACTACGAAGCAAGAACAGATATCGAACATGCTAGAACAGAACAACCTAGCATGGGCTAACATGAGAAACAATACAAGAGATCATGCCACGAGAATTCGCAGAGCACCTAGAGATAAACATGCTAGTAATCATACACAGCATACAAAACAACAATCACAAATATACGCAGGTCCACACAACCCCTGTAAGAAATCCTTACCTTGGTGGGAAGACTTTTACACACAAATCCTAAGTCATGGAACAATCCCGAGCTAGCGGCGGGAACCTAGCAAACCAACAATAATCGGTATCTAAAATATCTAAACAACAATAGAACAACAAGCTCGGCTCGGGAACTCACGCGGCGAGCGACGACACGAGCTTGGGGTCACGCAAGCGGCTCGGCAAGGCAAGGCTCGGCAAGGCGTGCGCGCTACCGTGGCACGCAGCGAGGACACGCTACCCAGTTGCGCTACCGCACGGCACGGACACGCTGCGCCGCCGCGCTACTGTACCCACGCAACAGCGAGGACATCTTGCGCGCGCGCTGCGTCTGACGGCGCGCGCGGCGCCGGGCGCGTCGGGCGGCGCGCGCGCGAGCAACTCAGCGAGGGCGCGCGCGGCGAATGTCGAGCGAAGCGCGCGCGGCGCGGCGGCTCGGCAAGCGACACACGGCGAGGGCGTCTGCGGCGATCGGCGCGATTTTTGGGCGAACGGCGAGGCTCTTCTGCCGCGAACAGTGCAGGCGTCTGGCGCGGTAGCTCGACCGATCTGGGCGTCGCGACGAGGGCTGGCTCGGCCGATCCGGGCGTCGCGACAGTACTGCTCGACCGATCTGGGCGTCGCGACAGGTAGCTCGACCGATCTGGCGTCGTGAGCTGGGCCGAGGATGATGGCTGCTCCTCTCTCGGGCCGTTTGCAACACACACACACACACAACCCCCTTTTCTTACATTCGGCCAACAAACACCCAAATGAGAAGATGAAGAAGACGAAGACTTACCGGAATGATGATGATCGAACCCAAGGAGATGCAAGGATGAAGAACTCGGCAAGGCTATGGAGATGGAGAGCTTGGGCGGCCAAGAGATGTTTTGGAGAAGGAGATGAAATAACCTATTTCTATTTCATTTAACCAAATGCACCAAAACTCCAAAAATCCAAGGTTAACTAAGATGTGATGCAGAAAAGAGCAACAAGAGCACCTAATGGCTCATTTGGCACACCTCTCTACAAGCTTCCCAGAGACCCGGTTCAAACCCCATTTGCAAGACAAATTACTTTATTTTTACTTTTGCAACAAACCTTGCTCAAACCAAACCACAAACCCCTCCAAAAACCTACAAAAACCATCCAATAATTTTAGTAGTGGAAAAGACACAAACGACCATGACGGCCCGACCAAATTACCAAATTACCCCTAGGGCATACCCGGAAGACCGGAAGAAAAACACAGGTCGTTACAATATTCCCTCCTTTTTATGACTTTCGTCCTCGAAAGTCCTTAAAAAACATGCTCGGGGTAATGCAACCTCATCTCGCGTCTTCCCGCTCCCAAGTGGCTTCCTCGAACCCCCGATTCTTCCATCGAACCTTTACCAAACGAATCTCGCGATTACGCAACGTCTTGGTCTCAAAGGCAAGGATCCTCACCGGCTTCTCCTCGAAGTTCAAATCCTCATTCACCGCAAAGGCTCAAAGTCCTCAATGTGCGACGGGTCCGGCACATCTTGCCTCAACATCGATACATGGAAAACACTATGCACCGCGATAGTGACGGAGGTAGGGCTAACCGGTAAGCAACTCTCGCCAATCCTCTCTAGGATCTCAAATGGACCAACAAAGCGGGGACTCAACTTCCCACGCTTACCAAACCTCGTAACACCTCGCATCGGAGCAACCTTAAGGAACACATGCCGACCAACCTCAAACTCCAAATCTCGACGCCGAACATCGGCGTAACTCTTCTGCTGCTCTCCGAGTTTGTCAACATACGAGCTCTAATCTTACTCGTGCTTGCACCATTGGTCAAGCTACTGATAACTCGGGACCCAAAACTGTCTATCACCAACCTCTTCCCGAACACGGGGGACCGACAACGCTTACCATACAATGCCTCGAATGGAGCCATCTGAATCGTCGATCGGTAACTATTGTTATAGGCAAACTCCATCAAGTCTGAATCTCGGTCCCAATCGCACGGGAAATCCAACACACAAGCCCTCAACATATCCTCGAGAATCGATTCACTCTCTCGGTCGACCATCCGTCGAGGGTGAAAAAGTCATCTTTGGCGCACTCTGTGCCCAAACCCTTCGGGCGCTCTCGAGAACGAGAAGTGAACCGCGAGTCACGATCGACACAATCCTCACCGGCACACCATGATAACGGATGATCTGCTCCAAAAGCAGTGCGCCCATCGCTCCACCACGGTATAAGTGTCCCTACCGGAATGAAGTGTGCGCTCTTGGTCAAACGGTCGACTATCACCCAAATCGAGAGAACTTCCTCGAGTCCTTGGCAAACCGGATATAAAGTCCATAGAGATCTCTTCCCATTTCCACTTTGGGTACACTCGATGGTTGCAAACAAACCTCTTTGGCCTCTGCTGCTGGGTGCCTTCACTTGCGACAAGTGAGACACCGGTGACAAACTCTGCCACATCTCTCTTCATCCCCATCCACGAGAAAAGTCTGCTTAAGGTCTGATACATCTTGGTACCCCGGGTGCCAAGCAAAAGGGGGAATACAGTGGGCCTCAGAGAGCAACTCGGCTCGCAAACCCGCAATGTCCGGAACACACAACCCGCCTCTATAAGTCAACCCACCATGCGGTGAATATACAAAGTCAAAGTCACCGTCAAGACTTGACTCGCCAACCAATCTCTTAAGTGCGGGGTCACCCAACCGGCCGTCTATAATCCGCCTGCCGAATCGGCGGTGAGCAGTCAATCGAGCTACCACGGCGGTAACCTCTCCCAACAACACCGCAACCTCGGCCCGCTCGAACTCTCTCTCGCAAAGCTGGGCTGGGAACTCAACAACGCCGCAGAGTGCGGCGTCTTTACTGCTCAAAGCATCGGCCACTACATTGGCTTTACCGGATGGTACAAAATCTCGCATGATCATAATCCTTTACCAGCTCTAACCACCTCCTCTCGCCTCATATTCAACTCCTTACGAGTAAACAGATACTTGAGGCTCGGTGATCGGTAAACATCTCGAATCCGCTCACCATACGTAATGCCTCCAAATCTTGGTGCAAACACCACTGCTTTGCCAACTCCATATCATGAGTCGGGTAGTTACGCTCATACGGCTTGGTGGCGGAAGCATAGGCAATGACCTTCCCGTCTTGCATCAACACACAACCTAAACCAAACTTGGAAGCATCATCAGAGACCACGAAACCACACTGTCCCCTCGGAATCGCCAACACTGGTCTTTGAAGTCAAATCTGCGCTTGAGCACGGCAAAGCTCTCATCACACTGCTTGTCCCAAACAAACTCGACACCCTTCCTCGTCGGGACGAGTGAGGGGCGAGGCTATAGCAGAGAGAAGTCCTTGACGAACCGACGGTAGTAACTCGCCAAACCCGAGAAAACTGCGAATCTCGGCAATCGGAGTCGGCTTGGCCCATGAACTCACGGCCTCAATCTTCGCGGGGTCCACGGCTATACCATCTCTCGAAACCACGTGGCCTAGGAAGGCCACCGCTCCATCCGTAAATCACATTTGGAAAACTTCGCATAAAGCCGGTTTTCCCTCAAAGCCGCCAATACTCGTCTCAAATGCTCTGCATGGTCTTCTTTAGACCTCGAATAAATCGAATATCATCAATGAACACGATGACGAAAGCCGGTCCAAAAATGATTTGAACACCCTATCCATCATGTCCATGAACGCGGGTGGGGCATTGGTCAATCCAAACGACATAACCACAAACTCATAGTGACCATATCCGGACACGAAAGTGTCTTAGGAATGTCGGCATCCCCGATCCGCAAATCGATGGTAACCGGATCTCGAGATCTATCTTGGAGAACACCGAAGCTCCTCAAGGCGATCGAACAAATCATCGATCACGGGCAACGGATACTTATTCTTCACTCACACCTTATTAAGCTCGCGGTAATCAATACATAAGCGCATAGAACCATCCTTCTTTTTCACAAACAGGTGGTGCTCCCCACGAGGACACACTTGGACGGATGAACCCTCGGTCTAACATCTCCTGCAATCGAATCTTGATTCCTTTAACTCACTGGCGCCATGCGATCACGGAGCCTTCGAGATAGGGAGGGTCCCGGCTCGAGCTCAATTGTGAAGTCAACCTCTCTCTTGGGGCAACCCGTAACTCCTCGAGAAACACGTCCGCAAACTCCTGCACGGCCGGTACACGATCAACAGACAATGAGGGGCGGCTCTTCCCGCACAACTTGGCTAAATAGCCCCAAGCTCCATGAGCTAGCAAACGACGAGCTTTCACGGTGACACCATCGGCGGGCAAACTCCACCTGGACTCCACGAAACTTAAAGTCACGACTGGCGGCTGAACACTACTTCTTTCCGGTGGCGGTCAATCAACGCGTGGTTAGCGACTAACCACTCCATACCAAGAATCACATCAAAACCACTCATAGGCGAGAACTATGAGTGTGGCTACAAGCAACTCTCCTGATATCTCGATCCGGCCATCCTTAATTTTATCTCTAGCTAACATACTAACTCCCGAGGAGTTGCAAATAACTCAAAACCTAGAGGCTCTAGCCTCAACTTAGCATGCTCGACCAACAACACGAGATACAAATGAATCGTAGAACTGTAATCAAACAAGACAAATGCGCGGTGATCTAAAACAAGAAGCGTGCACTCGCCACAGCGGCATCCGTGCGCTCGGCCTCTGACGGTCGTAGCAAACACTCGACCTGCTGCTGCTGCTGGCCGAGCCGCCATAGCCGGCCGAGAGACGAAACGGATCATATGTCCCTCTTTACCACAACGAAAACACACTCTGGGCCTGCATCGCAAGCTCCGGTGTGGGTCCTCCCGCAAGAAGCACAAGCGAGAACTCGCTCGGGACCGCCTGGCGCGAGGCCGAAAAAGCGGATCGGGGCCCTATGCGATCCGGCTTTGAATCGCCCTTGGCGACGCTGCCGCCACCCCGAAAGTCAAACTTTCTCTTACGCCCCACAGTGCTGGGACGGGGCCAGAACAGAGCAGCGGCAACAACCCGCTCAAGCAGATACTTCCCATTATAGATCGTGGCTAATCGGGGCGACCCTAGCATAAGTGTCGGGGCCCGAGCCCGACATCTGGGAAACACCTCGCCTCAATCCGGATATGAACTTCCGAATCTTGACTCTGGGGTGGCAATCAACCGAGGAGCAAAATATCCATACTCACGAGAACTTGCGCTCATACTCCTCAATGGAATCGAACCACGCTTCGAGGTTCGGAAGAGCTCCACCATCTTCTCCTGAGCCTCATCAGCGATGAACTTTACCTTGAACTCACCTTGAAGAACTCCCAAGTAGCGGGTGGAGACCCACTGGTCTCTCGCTCAAGGTGGACTCCCACCACCATCTCGCAGTGCCTCCTAGCACATGAGCCGCACATCTCGGCCTCACGAATATCGGGGCACACCATGATCGGGAAGGTGTACTCCAAATGGGCAATCCACAGGCTGCCGCTAACGCATCACCGGTGGCATCAAACTTCTCGAGCTTCCACTTCACAAAATCCTTCACCACCTACCCAATTCCTCGGCACCCTGCCATATCGCCTCTGGGGCTACTTGCTCTGTGGAGCCGAGGAGCTCTTGAGCTCTCACGAACCAATCGAGTCACCGCTCGATCTGGGCTCGGGACTCTTTCCCGCTGCGGCGCCAACAAGGCACGGGTCTCGCCCTCGGTCACTCAACATGCCGACCATAAAAGTCCTCATAGACTCGGCAAACTCTGCTCCAGGAGCGATCTCCACGGCCTTCGATCGCCTCAACGCCCGCTCTAGGCGTAACGCGGAGGAGCTGCTGGTGGAATGCCATCGATGTCGGCTTGGGACGATGTCCTGCAGTGTCGAGATCCGATCCTGATACCTCGACCGCTCTCGAACCTCCTCTCCCGATGCGAGGTGGTATGCATCTTTGGCGATCTACATCCAAACCAACAACGAATCAAAACACCTTTGTCACCATTCCACAACACCAAACAAGGCATACACTAGATGATAGGTATTGTAAATTCTTAACCCTTTTCCTTTCTAAAACAATAAATCTAGGCGTACTGATGACCGCCGGAGTCTTGATGATCATGGAAAACGACCTACAACAAAGGTCGGTCTCTGAGAATCTATGACTCTGAGCTCGATACCAATCAGAAAGACCCGACCCAAAAGGGGCTCTAAATGGGCCTTTACCCCAATGCATGTAGTGAAAATAAAAGACATTAAGAAAAATACATTTGATTCCAAGTAAAAACAAAACATTCAACAACCAAAACATACATTTCTAAAAGTACACTCTGATCGAGATTTATTTAAACCATTAAAACAATCCACAAGTACCAATATGCTGGAATCCATAAAACGTAAGAAAAACATCCTGGGGCTCTGTGCCCGTCTACATGCATTCAGGGGAAATAATAAAAAGTGAAGAGTCATAATAATTAAAATTAAAATAAAACAATCAGAGAAGACAGCAGGTTCCATGATCATAGCTCCTCCTTCAGCCATCCTGTCTCCCCTTGATTACACCGTGGAAAACCACGAGAATAAGGGTGAGTAACGAATTACCCAGTAAGAATCCCCAACCGGGGTACAATACGATATACATGATCATCTAGAAGAATGTATGCAAGCTATGAGTACAAACACAGAGCGGAGCACATAGCTAAGTCCACACTTGGACCTCGGATGCCATCTCAGGGTCTTAGTCCGGAAATATCACAACACACTAAACGCACTATACGGGAACAAGTCCCGCCTCGGCGCCCTCACGACGATACGAAAGGTGCAATCGGCTCAAGATCCCGAGGAGCTCTCCGATCGCGCTTGTAATGAGCGTAAGGATGCACCGCGTGCTTCTACAGACTATGGGGTGCCGGGTCTAGTGGCAAGCTGCCCATATCCGGATACCACGCCTAACTAAATCTCTCGGATCGGTGTCACCGACATAGGGTGTGAGACACGGACACGTGAACTATGTCGGCTGTACCACCGCACTTTTTGAGGCTAAGGAACGGGTCATGGTAGGCTTACACCAGAAGCCGTCCTTACCTTATCGGTGGCAATCAAGGGCTCTTTGCCGAACACGCCGAGGACGTGCTTTCGCCGCCGGGACTAGGCATTGCCAAGTCATCATCCCGACCATTGGGGCATCGCTTAGACTACCACCCTCACCCAAGATTGCGGGGCCTACCGGTTGGGATAGCTAATCCCTCACGGGGTCCAAGGACGAGAATCTGTCTCAATCGTCCTTGCCATAGATGCAAGATACTTTATGCATCGGGCGGATGATGCTATCTACCCGAATTCTAAACCTTAACAATAATAACGATTCAATCAATGCGGTCCAATACGTGCTCATCGGATACAAAGAACCTAGCATGATACTACGAAGCAAGAACAGATATCGAACATGCTAGAACAGAACAACCTAGCATGGGCTAACATGAGAAACAATACAAGAGATCATGCGATCGAGGAATTGAGCAGAGCACCTAGAGATAAACATGCTAGTAATCATACACAGCATACAAAACAACAATCACAAATATACCGCGAGGTCCACACAACCCCTAAGAAATCCTTACCTTGGTCGGAAGACTTTTACACACAAATCCTAAGTCGCGGAACAATCCCGAGCTAGCGGCGGGAACCTAGCAAACCAACAATAATCGTATCTAAAATATCTAAACAACAATAGAACAGCAAGCTCGGCTCGGGGAACTCACGCGGCGCGACGACCGACTTGAGCTTGGGGGGCAAAAGCAAGCCGCTCGGCAAAGTGGCGGGCGCCGCTGCGCTACCGCACGGCGCGGACACGCTACCGGTTGCGCGCGCGCTAGCACGGCACGGACACGCTGGCCGCCGCTACACGCACGGCAGCGAGGACACGCGCGCGCGGCGAGCGCCTCGACGGAAGGCGCGCGGCGCACGGGCGTCTGGCGCGGCGCGCGCGGCGAGCAACTCAGCGAGGACGCGCGCAGCGGTATGTGTCCGAGCGAAAGCGCGCGGGCGAGCGGCTCGCAAGCAAGCGGACACGGCGAGGGCGTCTGCGAGCGATCGGGCGATCTGGCTGCTGGCGAACAGCGCGAGGCCTGCCGCGAATGTGTCCGGGCGCGTCGGCGGGCCGCTCGACCGATCTGGGCGCGGCGACAGTGGCTCTCGGCCGATCGGGCGTCGCGACAGGTGGCTCGACCGATCTGGGCGTCGCGATAGGGCTCGCTCGACCGATCTGGCGTCTGGTGAGCCGGCCGGGATGATGGTTTGCTCCTCTCTCGGTGGTGCACAACACACACACACACACAACCCCTTTTTCTTACATTCGGCCAACAAACACCCAAATGAGAAGATGAAGAAGACGAAGACTTACCGGAATGATGATGATCGAACCCAAGGAGATGCAAGGATGAAGAACTCGGCAAGGCTATGGAGATGGAGAGCTTGGGCGGCCAAGAGATGTTTTGGAGAAGGAGATGAAATAACCTATTTCTATTTCATTTAACCAAATGCACCAAAACTCCAAAAATCCAAGGTTAACTAAGATGTGATGCGAAAAGAGCAACAAGAGCACCTAATGGCTCATTTGGCACACCTCTCTACAAGCTTCCCAGAGACCCGGGTTCAAACCCCTACTGCAAAGACAAATTACTTTATTTTTACTTTTGCAACAAACCTTGCTCAAACCAAACCACAAACCCCTCAAAAAACCTACAAAAACCATCCAATAATTTTAGTAGCTGGAAAAGACACAAACGACCATGACGGCCCGACCAAATTACCAAATTACCCCTAGGGCATACCTGGAAGACCGGGAAGAAAAACCTGGGTCGTTACACAAACCCAGGCAGTGTTCCTCGGTTGAGTTGTTGAAAGCTTGTAGTCGGTTGACGAGCTAGTGTTGTTTTAGTACCTCCGCGTTGGCTTCGAAACTGTTATCTGTTGGTGCTTGTAGTTGGCCAAGGGTTGGTTCCCATGTTGTTGTAAGAGCTAGCTTGGTTGGAGCAAGCGGGCGTGGCCTCGAGGACTTGCTCTTGTTTGGAAGGTTTCAAAGTTGGCACCTCCTTCGATGTATGCGGATAGATCTTTGCTAGTTCTAAGTTGGTTGTTCAATCGATTGTGGAGTTTCTGGTTGGAAGATGAGTTAGGCCTAAGCTAAAAGGAGGAAGTCATTCGTTTAGCCAGTTGGACTTGAGAGTTGCATGTCCTTGGAGGCGAGCTTCGCTAGTTGTAAGCTTGAGTTGAGTTCTGCAGAGCAAGTCTTTCTCAGGCTTTGCTCCTAGTTATTGCGCGTTCGTGGTTGGCATTTAGTTGAGCCAAAGTTGAGGGGGTTGGCATAGACGTGCCGTGGCATTGGTTGGTTAAACCTTTGAGTTGTTATCCTCGAGGTGTTGTGTTGCAAGTAGCCGCGTGTTGTTTTATTCTTTGCTGCTCGAGATTTCCGAGAGAGGTATGTTATTTGTTTTCCTGTCTGGCGATAATCTCTTAGGCCAGTGGCTGATCGGATTGCATTGGAAAGTTTTTGTCGGCCGATGAGGGGCTCCAATATATTAGTTTGGCTGAGTGGAGCTCATGCACGGACCTTGTCTTCTAAAGGTGGCCGTAGTGAAGTTTCACCGTGTGTTGGTGGTAGCCGTTTGGTGAACTGAAAAAGTGCCCCTTGGCTTTGGTGCTTGATTTCTCGTAAGATGGTTGCTTTAGTGTTGTGGACGCATGCTAGTTGGAGAAGGTTGCCTAGGGATCAGTCACCAGTTGGTGGTTCGAATTGGATTTCGTTAGGGATTGTAGGCAACCAGTGGGGTTCGTAGGTCACTTGCGAAGTAAGAGTAGACCGTTTTGTTTCTGAAACCTGGGAGGTTCAGTTGTTTGGTCAGCATGGTGAAAGGTCGAGGCTATTTGATAACAGCTATGAGCATTCAGAGAAGTTACGCCGGGCGTGGCGTAGAGTTTTAGAGCCTCATGACCCGTCCACGAGTTTCTTGAGAGTAGCGCCATAGAGAGGCGTTCGAGTTGGGTTAGCAGGGATAAGTGAGCCCTAGAGTCGTGAGACCGTTTGAGAGTTGGTGCGAGTCAGAGGGTGTGACTCACCGACTAGCTATTGCATGATTTCTTCGAAGCTCATTGTTAGTTCAGTTCTGGTTGAGATAGTTTGTGGCAGACTCGGTGTCTTTTGGGCTTGGAGACTTTGGAAAACCAAGAGGGTTCGGTTTCGAAGAAGGATTTGTGTTGTATTAACCGGGAGCTTGGTTGGTTAAGAATCAGTGGAGTTTTCCTAGAGTCGTTTTCGTCTTAGGACTTTCGAGGACGAAAGTCTTAAAAGGAGGGAGTATTGTAACGGCCCAGTTTTCTATTTCGGTTACCCAGGTGATTTCGGGTCATTATTCGGATGTTCGGATGGGCCGTTAGAGCTATTTTAACCCTTAGGGTATTTTGGTCTTTTGCCCCTGGTCGGGTTTTGAGGATTTTCAAGATTTGGGGCCATTCCTGCCTTTGTCGAAGCTTAATGGTTGTTGGTTGCAAGACCCGAGAGGTTTGGGCAAGTTGTTTGGAAGTTTGGAGGTGTTTTAGAAAATGGCAAAATTAATTGTAATTTTGGTGCTTCCATTGGGTTTTGAGCCCTTGCCCTAAATGGTCTTTGGGAGTTCGTAGGAAAAGAGAGTTTTATTTTTAAAATAAGTTTGCTTCGTAGGGTTTGGAAAGAGGAAGCTTTGGGAAGGGATTTTAGACCTATTTAATTAGGGAAAAAGGAATGAAAATCAAGAAAATCCCTTTTCCCCTTGTTTTGCAATCTCTCTCTCTCTCTCTCTCTCTCTCTCTCTCTCTCTCTCTCTCTCTCTCCTAGCCGACCTCACCAAGAAACCCTAGCCGCCCTAGCCGCACCCCCGCTCAGCCCTGCTCAGCCCAGCGCGCACAGTAGCCCACCAAGACACCGAGGCGCCCAGCAGCGGCCAATGGTCCAGCCCAGCGCACGAGACAGCCCGCCAATGCTCCGCACGAGTCGCGCCAGACGCAGCCAGACCGACCGCATCAGATCGCCCAGACGCGCCCGCACCGACTGAATCGGGTCGCCCAAGCGCGCCCGCGCGTCCCGCACCAAAGCCGCCACGCACCACGCCAGCGCGCGCGCGCCGCCAGCGCCGCCGCCAGCAGACGTCGCGTCGTGCCTGCGTACCGCTTCGTCGCGTCCGCCCGCCCAGCGCGCAAGGCCCAAGCTGTCGCGATCCATGCGAGGCCAGCGCCAGCGCCGTCCCTGCCAAGCGCCAGTACGCCAAGCCCTTAAAATCGCCCTCTTGCGCGAGACCCCGTGCCTTCTCGGTTGGTAATTCCCGAACCTATCCCTTTTAGATTTTTAAGGCTGGCAGCTCTGATATTTATTTAGGATGCTTTTAAAATGCTTAGGTTGCTCGGTTTTGCTTTAAAGCTCGAGGGTCACTATTTGATTGTGAAAGTTATTCCTACTCGTTTCAGTAAGGATTTCTTACCGTGGTTGTGTGGACCTCTGCGATGCTATCATGATTGTGCCTTGTATGCTTGGATGTTGTTATGAGTATGTTAGCTATTGAACGACTTGTGTTTGAAATCTTGCTAGCATGTTGCTTGTTGTTCATGTTAGTGCCATGCTAGGTTTGTTCTTCCAACATGCCATGTCTTGTGATTGTATGAAATTTCCAGTGGGTAGGTTACATGTTTTCTCTTGCTTCCATATCGTGTTGCTCTTGTGTCCCCGATATATTCTCAGTAGTTCCATGCAAGGGGTTTAATTATCTTGGCATACCTTGTTCTATTTTATCCTGTTAGTTCCGTGCCGGGCATAGGCGGTGATGTATAGTGTAGAAGACTCGTAGGGGTAACTAGGTTAGGTCCCGCTCGGGTAAGACCCCGATGGACATCCGAGGTGTAAGACCACGATGGGTATCCTAGGTGTGTAAGTCCCAGATGGGCATCACCGAGTTGGAGGTGTAAGACCACGATGGGCATCCTAGGTGTGTAAGTCACGATGGGCATCACCGAGTTGGAGGTGTAAGACCCGATGGGCATCCTAGGTGTGTAAGTCCCGATGGGCATCACCGAGTTGGAGGTGTAAGACCCGATGGGCATCCTAGGTGTATAAGTCCCGATGGGCATCACCGAGTTGGAGGTGTAAGACCCCAGATGGGCATCCTAGGTGTGTAAGTCCCCGATGGGCATCACTGAGTTGGAGGTGTAAGACCCAGATGGGCATCCTAGGTGTGTAAGTCCCAGATGGGCATCACTGAGTTGGAGGTGTAAGACCCCGATGGGCATCACTGAGTTGGAGGTGTAAGACCCCGATGGGCATCCTAGGTGTGTAAGTCCCCGATGGGCATCACTGAGTTGGAGGTGTAAGACCCCGATGGGCATCCCAGGTGTGTAAGTCCCCGATGGGCATCACTGAGTTGGAGGTGTAAGACCCCGATGGGCATCCTAGGTGTGTAAGTCCCCGATGGGCATCACTGAGTTGGAGGTGTAAGACCCCGATGGACATCCTAGGTGTGTAAGTCCCCGATGGGCATCACTGAGTTGGAGGTGTAAGACCCTGATGGGCATCCTAGGAGTGTAAGTCCCCGATGGGCATCACTGAGTTGGAGGTGTAAGACCCCGATGGGCATCCTAGGTGTGTAAGACCCCACTGGGCATCACTGAGTCCTAGGTTGTGTAAGGCCCGAAGGGCACCCAAGTGTAGAACCTAGGATAGGCAGTAGATGAAAGACATTGAATAGGCTCGCTCTAGAAGTAGCTCATAGCCTAATTCAACCGTTTTGCTCTAAGTCATTGTTTTATTTGCATGTATTGTAAGGACCCGACCTGGAATACGGTCCTAAACCTAGGTCCTCACTCAGCATGCAAGTTAAATATTTCAACAAGCGGTTTAGTGCTCATATTTAAAACTTTTTCAAAACATTTGGAAACGGGGAACACTTAAAACATAACCAACAATTTTCACAAGCAAATCTAATCAAGGTAAAATAAGCTGGCGAAAGATTTATAAAAGAACATTCAAAACAGTTTAAACAACTTTAACATCATTCCCCTAGGACTCATGTCCATCTACATCTTTGAATAAATAAATGCAAACAATAAACGACAGAGTCTTTGGTGGCCCCCATGATCAAACAGCTCCCTCCGCTACCCATCCCGGTGTTGTCCCAAGTTACCCGTGGAAAAACCACGAGAAATAAGGGTGAGTATAAACATACTCAAGAAGAATCCCCAACCGGGTACAATACGATACATCAGTCATCTAGCACCCTAGTATACATGCAAATAAAACAATGACTTAGAGCAAAACGGTTGAATTAGGCTATGAGCTACTTCTAGAGCGAGCCTATTCAATGGCTTTCATCTACTGCCTATCCTAGGTTCTACACTTGGATGCGCTTGGGCCTTACACAACCTAAGACTCGGTGATGCCCAAAGGGGGGTCTTACACACCTAGGATGCCCATCGGGGTCTTACACCTCCAACTCGGTGATGCCCATCGGGGACTTACACACCTAGGATGCCCATCAGGGTCTTACACAACCTAAGACTCAGTGATGCCCAGTGGGGTCTTACACACCTAGGATGCCCATCGGGGTCTTACACCTCCAACTCGGTGATGCCCATCGGGGACTTACACACCTAGGATGCCCATCGGTCTTACACCTCCAACTCGGTGATGCCCATCGTGACTTACACACCTAGGATGCCCATCGGTCTTACACCTCCAACTCGGTGATGCCCATCGAGACTTACACACCTAGGATGCCCATCGGGTCTTACACCTCCAACTCAGTGATGCCCATCGGGGACTTACACACCTAGGATGCCCATCGGGTCTTACACCTCCAACTCAGTGATGCCCATCGGGGACTTACACACCTAGGATGCCCATCGGGGTCTTACACCTCCAACTCAGTGATGCCCATCGGGACTTACACACCTAGGATGCCCATTAGGGTCTTACACCTCCAACTCGGTGATGCCCATCGGGACTTACACACCTAGGATGCCCATCGGGTCTTACACCTCCAACTCGGTGATGCCCATCGGGGACTTACACACCTAGGATGCCCATCGGTCTTACACCTCCAACTCGGTGATGCCCATCGAGGACTTACACACCTAGGATGCCCATCGGGTCTTACACCTCCAACTCGGTGATGCCCATCGAGGATTTACACACCTAGGATGCCCATCGGGTCTTACACCTCCAACTCGGTGATGCCCATCGAGACTTACACAGCCTAGGATGCCCATCGGTCTTACACCTCCAACTCGGTGATGCCCATCGAGGACTTACACACCTAGGATGCCCATCGGGTCTTACACCTCCAACTCGGTGATGCCCATCGGGACTTACACACCTAGGATGCCCATCGTGTCGTACACCTCCAACTCGGTGATGCCCATCGGGGACTTACACACCTAGGATGCCCATCGGGTCTTACACCTCCAACTCGGTGATGCCCATCGGGACTTACACACCTAGGATGCCCATCGGTCTTACACCTCCAACTCGGTGATGCCCATCGAGGACTTACACACCTAGGATGCCCATCGTGGTCTTACACCTCCAACTCGGTGATGCCCATCGAGGACTTACACACCTAGGATGCCCATCGGGTCTTACACCTCCAACTCGGTGATGCCCATCGAGGACTTACACACCTAGGATGCCCATCGAGGTCTTACACCTCCAACTCGGTGATGCCCATCGAGGACTTACACACCTAGGATGCCCATCGGTCTTACACCTTCAACTCGGTGATGCCCATCGTGACTTACACACCTAGGATGCCCATCGGGGACACAAGAGCAACACGATATGGAAGCAAGAGAAAACATGTAACCTACCCACTGGAAATTTCATACAATCACAAGACATGGCATCTTTGGAAGAACAAACCTAGCATGGCACTAACATGAACAACAAGCAACATGCTAGCAAGATTTCAAACACAAGTCGTTCAATAGCTAACATACTCATAACAACAACCAAGCATACAAGGCACAATCATGATAGCATCGCGAGGTCCACACAACCACGGTAAGAAATCCTTACACGAAACGAGTAGGAATAACTTTCACAATCAAATAGTGACCCTTGAGCTTTAAAGCGAAACCGAGAAACCTAAGCATTTTAAAAGCATCCTAAATAAATATACAAACAATGACCTAAAAAAAATCTAAAAGGGATAGGTTCGGGAATTACCAACCGAGAAGGCACGGGTCTTGGCGCAAGAAGGGGGCGCTTTTAAGCGCCGCTAGCTAAGGCTTGGCGCGCAGGGAGGGGCGCCAAGCGCTGGCTTAGCGCGGATCGCGACAGGCGCAGCGCGCGCGCTGGGCGAGCGGACGCGACGAAGCGGCACGGCACGCAAACGGACGGTCTTTGCGCGCGCGCGCGGCGGGCGACGCGCGGCGGTCGCGTGCGGCTTTGTCTTGGGGCGGCGCGGCGCGTCTGGGCGACCGATCTGGTCGGTCGCGCGGCGCGTCTGGCTCGCGCTGGTGAGGAGCGGCTGGCTGTCTCGTGCGCTGAGGCTGACGGGGCCAAATGCTGCACAGTGCGCTGGGCTGCGGTGTCTGGCTTCTGGTGCGCTGGCCGAGCGGGGGTGCGGCTAGGGCGGCTAGGGTTTCTTGGTGAGGTCGGCTAGGAGAGAGAGAGAGAGAGAGAGTAAGAGATTGCAAAAGAAGGGGAAAAGGGATTTTCTTGATTTTCTTTCCTTTTTCCCTAATTAAATAGGTCTAAAATCCCTTCCCAAAGCTTCCTGTTTCCAACCCGGCCGAAGCAAACTTATTTTAAAAATAAAACTCTCTTTTCCTACGAACTCCCCAAGACCATTTAGGGCAAGGGCTCAAAACCCAATGGAAGCACCAAAATTACAATTAATTTTGCTATTTTCTAAAACACCTCCAAACTTCCAAACAACTTGCCCAAACCTCTCGGGTCTTGCAACCAACAACCATTAAGCTTCGAAAAAGCGAGGAATGGCCTGAAATCTTGAAAATCCTCAAAACCCTGACCGGGGGCAAAAAGACCAAAATACCCCTAAGGGTTAAAATAGCTCTAACGGCCCATCCGAACATCCGAATAATGACCCAAAATCACCTGGGTAACCGAAATAGAAAACTGGGCCGTTACAATACTCCCTCCTTTTAAGACTTTCGTCCTCGAAAGTCCTAAGACGAAAACAACTCTAGGAAAACTCCACTGATTCTTAACCAACCAAGCTCCCGGTTAAGACAACACAAATCCTTCTTCGAAACCGAACCCTCTTGGTTTCCCAAAGTCTCCAAGCCTAAAAGACACCGAGTGCATACAAACTATCTCAACCAAAACTGAACTAACACTGAGCTTCGAAGAAATCATGCGATAGCTAGTCGGTGAGTCACACCCTCTGACTCGCACCAACTCTCAAACGGTCTCACGACTCTAGGGCTCACTTATCCCTGCTAACCCAACTCGGAATGCCTCTCTATGGCGCTACTCTCAGCAAACTCGTGGACGGGTCACAGGCTCTAAAACTCAACGCCACGCTCCAGCGTAACTTCTCTGAATGCTCATTGTTGTTATCAAACAGCCTCGACCCTTCACCATGCTGACCAAACAATCTGAACCTCCTGTGTTTCGAAAACAAAACGGTCTACTCTTACTTCGCAAGAGACCTGCGAACCCCACTTGTTGCCTACAATCCCTAACGAAATCCAATTCGAACCACCAACTGGTGACTGATCCCTAGGCAACCTTTTCCAACTAGCATGCGTCCACAACACTAAAGCAACCATCTTACGAGAAATCGAAGCACCAAAGCCAAGGGGCACTTTTCTGGTTCACCAAACAGCTACCACCAACACACCAAATTAAACTTCATTTCGGCCACCTTTAGAAGACAAGGTCCGAGCACGTGCTCCACTCACCAAACTAATATATTGGAGCCCCTCATCGACCGACAACAACTTTCCAATGCAATCCGATCGCCATCGCCTAAGCGATTATCGCGAGACAGAAAACAAATAACATACCTCTCCCGAAATCTCGAGCGAAGAAGAATAAAACAACACGCGGCTACTTGCAACACAACACCTCGAGGATAACAACTCAAAGGTTTAACCAACCAATGCCACGACACGTCTATGCCCACCCCTCAACTTTGGCTCAACTAAATGCCAACCACGAACGCGCAAACATCTAGGAGCAAAGCACGAGAAAGGCTTGCTCTGCAGAACTCAACTCAAGCTTACAACTAGCAAAGCTCGCCTCCAAGGACATGCAACTCTCAAATCCAATCAAGCAACGAATGACTTCCTCCTTTTAGCTTAGGCCTAACTCATCTTCCAACGAAAACTCCACAATCGATTGAACCACCAACTTAGAACTAGCAGTATCTATCCAAACACCGAAGGAGGTGCCAACTTTTGAAACCTTCCAAACAAGAGCAAGTCCTCAGGGCCACGCCCGCTTGCTCCAACCAAGCTAGCTCTTACAACAACATGGGAACCAACCCTTGGCCAACTACAAGCACCAACAGATAACAGTTTGAAGCCAACGCGAGGTACTAAAACAACACTAGCTCGTCAACCGACTACAAGCTTTCAAAGAACTCAACCGAGGAACACCGCTGGTCGTGCGGTTGAGCTCGTGAGGCTCTCCACAACCTAGGGTTCCTCCGATCACCCTCCGACACACACAACCGTCAAACGGTCTAACAGACAACTGGCTACACGGGCACAACTCTCTCTCCAGCATCTCGACTATGCTGGCGTGCTCCAACTCCTCGAAAGACCAAGAAGACCAGAAATACTACATAATGTGTCAGCCTCCAACTCAAGCATCGACCACATCATAGCTTCTACCGAGGGTAGGGATCCGATCAACACTCTTAGCAATGACGGACAAAAACTACGCGGCTTTGCTACCACCGCCCTTGATTAGTTCCAACTGAACTCCAACCATCGATCAACAAGAAATTCCTCTACCTGTGTCAAAGGCCAACTAGCATAACTTGCCTAAGCAACAACCCGGCTACAAGCACGGTATCCTTACGATCAAAATTAGGGCACTTGCCAAGAACTAAAGCCCTAACACCAAAAGGATGAAAGACTTGGTTTCTCAACACGAACCTTTCGTGGTTCCCAAAACATACCACAAGGAACGAGGCTACACAAGAGTACACCGGCGTGCACACGGCTCAACTTGATTCCTTAAGATCCAACACGAACTCTAACACAAGGTAACCTTTGCCTCCAAAAAGAGCCACAACTAGCAAGGGAGCAACAAGTGTTCAAACCCACTCGGGGTCAACTCACCACGAAACGCCCCATTGGCCAACTCACTCTACAAGAGCATAACCACACCAAGCTAACAACCACATACCAATGTGTCCACCAAATGTGCTCCGCACAATCCATCCAACACATGGCTCCCACGCTGGACCAACCACGCATCATCGATGCCAACTCTACTCGTACCAAGGAAACTCAAGGGTAGTCGAATCACCCTACCAACAAACTGGCTCACAAGGCCACAACACAAGCGCGAGAACTCGAATGCGCTAGCACTTAACAACCTACAACATCCTTTGTACCCAACTCTTGGTGACCTTGAAAGCTCTTGCTTTCCCTCGAACGACCTCACACTTGTAGTCCTCCGACTACCACCGAGCTAGATCTCTTATGCAACCCAAACAGGTGCAACCTCAGAAAAATGGGTACAAGGCTAGTGGGGATGCTATACTCCGGGCGGGCATGGATCCACCTGCACCAAAAGTGCCAACTGGCCTGAAACTAGGCCTCCTTCCAAAGCTTGGTGCCAACAGGCACTACATCCTTTACAACAAAAACATCCCTTTTTCGAGCTTTAAGCCCCTATGGGGGTAGGGAAGGTCACACTCCAGGTGACAGGGCAATGGCTCTCTACACAAGAGTCTCAACACTCGAGTAGACTACTCTCTGACATCACGTCTAACAGACAAGCCAAGGCCCACTCCTGCATCCCACTCGACGCTCAACGAATACTCAGGCCAACCCTCGGGTGGCAGCACCTAGCTCCACACCTGGAACATGCTAACAGAAGGTGCTTCTCACTAATAGCCAGCTGGAAACCACGGACGGATTAGGTCCTGACAAGCAAACTCCACAATACCCCCTGGCTACGAGGGTACTAAAAGAACTGGCTGCAAAAACAATCGGAGACTTGCGGGAGGACAAGATGTCTCTACATCTTTCTCAAAAGCTACTAACTTGGCAAACCCAATTCGCGGGTGGTGGGTGGAGACTCTCTTGTCCGCCTCTCACGGGGACTTCCACCACCACACTATCATCAAACAACACCAGAGCGGCACGCCTCGACCTCTGAACATCGGGTCATCGGTCTCTCGAACACCAGTCATCCCAACACTTGGATGATAAACTCGAACTCAGTCAACCACCACCGCTACTGACAAGTTCTCTAAAGCATCAAGCTCCTCGGGCTTCCACTTGCCAAACTCGCGACTCCATCAATGCTAACTAACTCATCAACATAAACCTGCCGACCAAGCCCTTCCGAAAACCTCTGGGGCTACCGGAGCTACTAGGGGTGTCTCTAAACAAACTCATCACCGGGGGCTATCTCAGTGCCCAGGACTCCTCACTACGCGCTACAAAGCTGCGCTGGGTCTCCGCTCTCTAATAGCTAAAAGACTCGCCATCAATTCACTCATGGTGGAGCACACCTGCTCAAGGAGTCTCACTCTAAGGCATGCTAGCCTCTAACCTCTTCTCTTGGCAACTCAACTGCCAGGGCCAAAGGTGGTCTCATGGTCTAGACAACCACGGGCGTGGTCTCATCATCAACATGCGCATCCAACTTCTCGGTTGGAAATACCAAACGTCCTGCTCCTCTAAGTGCAATCAACCTACTAGCGATCCACACAAAGCATAAAAGCTAGCCCACGCTGGGCTCTCACCGCCAAACAAGGGTAACACATGTATACTAGATGCGATGTATTGTAAAATAAAACCCTTAGCTTAATGAACTCGAGACAAACTGACTACCGCATGAGTCTTGATGATCATGGGGACAACAACCTACAAAGCGAGTTAGTCTACAGAATCTATGACTCTGAGCTCTGATACCAACTGTAAGGACCCGACCTGGAATACGGTCCTAAACCTAGGTCCTCACTCAGCATGCAAGTTAAATATTTCAACAAGCGGTTTAGTGCTCATATTTAAAACTTTTTCAAAACATTTGGAAACGGGGAACACTTAAAACATAACCAACAATTTTCATAAGCAAATCCAATCAAGGTAAAATAAGCCTGGCCAGTATTTATAAAAGAACATTCAAAACAGTTTAAACAACTTTAACATCATTCCCCTAGGACTCATGTCCATCTACATGCTGAATAAATAAATGCAAACAATAAACGACAGAGTCTTTGGTGGCCCCCATGATCAAACAAATCCCTCCGCTAGCCATCCCGGTGTTGTCCCAAGTTACACGGTGGAAAAACCACGAGAAATAAGGGTGAGTATAAACATACTCAAGAAGAATCTAACCGGGTACAATACGATACATCAGTCATCTAGCACCCTAGTATACATGCAAATAAAACAATGACTTAGAGCAAAACGGTTGAATTAGGCTATGAGCTACTTCTAGAGCGAGCCTATTCAATGGCTTTCATCTACCGCCTATCCTAGGATCTACACTTGGATGCCCTTCGGGCCTTACACAACCTAGGACTCGGTGATGCCCAAAGGGGTCTTACACACCTAGGATGCCCATCGGGTCTTACACCTCCAACTCGGTGATGCCCATCGAGACTTACACACCTAGGATGCCCATCGTGTCTTACACCTCCAACTCGGTGATGCCCATCGAGGACTTACACACCTAGGATGCCCATCGGGTCTTACACCTCCAACTCGGTGATGCCCATCGGAGACTTACACACCTAGGATGCCCATCGGGTCTTACACCTCCAACTCGGTGATGCCCATCGGGGACTTACACACCTAGGATGCCCATCGGGTCTTACACCTCCAACTCGGTGATGCCCATCGGGGACTTACACACCTAGGATGCCCATCGGTCTTACACCTCCAACTCGGTGATGCCCATCGGGACTTACACACCTAGGATGCCCATCGGGTCTTACACCTCCAACTCGGTGATGCCCATCGAGGACTTACACACCTAGGATGCCCATCGGGTCTTACACCTCCAACTCGGTGATGCCCATCGTGGACTTACACACCTAGGATGCCCATCGTGTCTTACACCTCCAACTCAATGATGCCCATCGGGACTTACACACCTAGGATGCCCATCGAGTCTTACACCTCCAACTCGGTGATGCCCATCGGGACTTACACACCTAGGATGCCCATCGGTCTTACACCTCCAACTCGGTGATGCCCATCGAGGACTTACACACCTAGGATGCCCATCGGTCTTACACCTCCAACTCGGTGATGCCCATCGAGGACTTTGTAACGCCCGATTTTCTATTCCGCCTTCGAGGTGCTTCCTGGTTGATTCGATGGTTCGGTTGGGCCGTTAGAGTGCTTTTGACCCTTAGGGTATTTTGGTCTTTTTGCTCCCGGCGGGATTTGTGGATTTTCGTGGCTTCGAGGCGCTCTCCCGCTTTGTTGAGGCTTGTATGTTCGTGGGTGCGAGTCCCGAGATGTTTGGGGTATTCGTTTGGGAGTTCGGTTGTGATTTGGGTTTTGGGCAAAGTGATCTTTGTTTGGGTGTTTCCTTTGGGATTCGAGCCCAGGCCCTTAGAGATGATTTGGGAGTTTGTTTTAAGTGAGAGTTATTGTTTGGAAAAGGTTGCTTCAGCCGGGTCTCGAAGGAGGAAGCCGGGAAATGGGATTTAAGGACTTTAAGACTTATTTAAATTTGGTAAGAAAATTGGTTAAGGATGGAAAGGAGGATAAAATCCCATTTTTCCTTTTAATTCCCTTTTTCCTTTTATTTTTCCCTTTTATTTTCCAAAATTCCTTTTTCTCTCCCTTTCTCTCTCCTCCAGCCTGAGCAGCCCCTTGGTCGCACCATGTCCAAATTCTAGCCGCACCATGTCCAAATTTCTAGTGCACCATGCCCACCCTAGTCGCACCATGTCCACCGTAGCCGCGCCCTCGCTCCAGGCCGCCCAGCTCGCCCATGCCCGCGCCGTGTCGAGCCACCCCAGCGCCCGATCGCATCGCCCTCGCCCTAGTCGCGCCGAGCCCAGATCTGCATCGCCCAGGCCATCTCCGTGTCGCCCTAGTCGCGCCGAGCCCAGATCTGCATCGCCCAGGCCATCTCCGTGTCGCCTTGGTCGCGCCGAGCATAAATCGGCATCGCCCAGGCCGTCACCGTGTCGCCCAGGTCCGTGTCGAGTCGCCCGAGCCCTGGCCGCACCGAGTCGCTCGCCCCTGTAGGTCGTCGTGCCTTCCCGAGCGCCCCCGAGCCCATCGCGTCGCGTAGCCTCGCGCGCGCGCCCGTGCGCCGTCCTCTGCCAAGCCGCACCGTGTGTCGTCGCCCAGCCGAGCTCGAGTCCTCGCCCGTGCGCCCTTGCCTCGCCCCAGCGCGCCCGTGCTGCGCCCGGCGCCCGCCTGCCTGCGCCCGGTGCCCAGCGCTGTGCCCAGCGCCCGGCCAGTACTCTTCTGCGCCCGGCCTGCTGTTGTGTCTTTGGTTGGCTTGCCTTGTGGCTTCTCGGATGGTATTTCCCGAGTCTTTTCTTCGTTGGGCCCCGATTTGTTGGTCTTTGTTTAGGGATTTATTTGGGTCATTTTATGTATTTGATTTTGGGTTTGCTTTATTTTATGTTTAGGTTGTTTGGGTTCGATTAGAGGCTCGAGGATTGCTTGGTTGATTTGTGATTATTTTCTCTTGTCCCGGTAAGGATTTCTTACCGTGGTTGTGTGGACCTGCGATATATCTCGATTGTGCCTTGTATGTTTGCTGATTGTTATGAGCATGATAGCGATAAGCGACTTTGTTTGATCTCTTGCTAGCATGTTTGTTGATTTTACATGTTAGTGCCATGCTAGGTTTGTTCTTCCGAATGCTTGTGATTCTGTTTAAGTTGTAGTATCATGCTAGGTAAACGTGATTGATGTCGGTCATTGCTTGCTAGCGGGAATCATTGATTTACTCGGTATTCTTAGATAGCGTAGTAGGGTTTGTCATCATCCGGGCCGAGAGCGGACATAACGTACTTTGTCCCCACCGGTCGGGAGTAGAGCGAAGCATAACGTACATTGCTTCCCCGGCGTGCGATGTGGATGTAGCTACCACATCGGCATAAGCCTAGTTTGTAGCTGCTAGAGCGGAACCACGCCAATGGTGCAAGCTTTGCCTTGGCCGTTCTTAGCTTCGTGTCGGTGGTACAGCCGCACGGATGAGTGCCGAGGGCCTCGCACTCACTCGTGTTCGGTGACACCGCTTCCGAGTCTTTAGGCATGCGTGCGACCCGCGTAGTTTGCCCTTAGGCCCCGCATTTACGCCGGTTGCGCGATGAGCATGCGGTGTGCGCGCACCTGCACGCGTTAATCGCCGGTTCGGACAGCTCCCGGGCTAATGTTCGTGAGTACACCGTTCCTTCCGCTTTAGAGCCGATCATGCGGGTACTCTCCGATAGTCCGTTTGTTAGCGAGGGTAAGAGGCCCTTGAGGACACCCATTGGGATTGGCTTTTGAGCTAATCAATTGGTCGAGGAGAAAGACCCTCGAGGGTGTCGGACATCTTGGGATCCGTTTTTGGGCTGATCAATTGGCCGAGGAGAAAGACCCTCGGAGATGTCCCGGATTGGTTATGAGAACCAATCATTAGGCCTAAGTAGGAGCTTTCCGATGATTCCGGAAGTAAGAGACTTCCGATGTTTCCGGATCTTGTTTTATGAGCTCGTTGAGCTATGATCTGCGTGTTGATAGTCGTTTGCTTGCATGTTGAGGTGCTAGATGACTGATGTATCGTATTGTACCCCGGTTGGGGATTCTTCTTGAGTATGTTTATACTCACCCTTATTTATCTTTCGGTAACTTGGGACAACACCGGGAGGGCTAGCGGAGGAGCCGATTGATCATGGGGAACCGCCGACACTCTGTCTTTTATTATTGCATTGTTTATTCAACATGTAGATGGGCAGAGTCCTAGGGAACATTGTTTAAAACGTTGCTTAAATTGTATTGTACATTTTATTAAACACTTGCCAAAGTTGTTTTACTTTGTTGGATTGTTTTAAATGAAAATTGTTGGTTATGTTTTAAGGGCTCCCCCTTCTCATATGTTTTGAAAGGTTTTTAAATATGAGCTCTAAACCGCTTGTTATCATATTTAACTTGCATCTTGAGTGAGAACCTGTGTTTAGGACCATGTTTTGGGTCGGGTTCTTACAGATTGGTATCGAGCACGAGTCATAGATTCAGCCAGACTAACTTTGCTTTGTAGGTTGTTGTTCCCATGATCATCAAGACTCCACGGCCACCGAGTTTGTCTGCGAGTTCAATTAAGTTAAGGGTAAGAATTTACAATACTTTTCTTCTAGCTTTTATGCCCCGTGTAGAGTTGTGGAGCGGACAGCGAGTTCTCGACTCGTTGTTGGTTTGGGCTTAGAGCGCCATCATGCCAACTTTTCCATGTGCGAAGTAGTTTGATGAGCGGTGAGAGCCCCAGTGTGGGCGATTTTGATGCTTTGTGCGGTCGCCGATATGTTGATCGCACTCTGAGGAGGCGGTTTGACTCCCATAGGCCATTTGTGGCCCGATTGTTGGTTTCTCCCCTAGTGAGAGGTGAAGGTGCCTTGTGCGGTCGCCCGATGTGTTGATCGCACTCGAGGAGCAGAACGCTTGGCATGTCCGACCGAGGAGCCGACCGCTCGTGTTGATGTTGAGGCGCGTCCCCGTGGTTGTTTAGCCCGTTGGCGAGTTGGCCCCGGCGCTTGAGTTGCCTAGAGGAGGGGTAGAGAGCTAGCACGCCTCGTAGTATGACTCCTTGAGCGAGTGTGCTCCAAACCATGAGAGGTTGATGGCGTGTCTTTAGCTATCGAGAGAGCAAAGACCCGAGCGCGATTTGTAGCGCCAGCGTAGTGAGGAGTCTCGGGCACGAGATAGCCCACCGATGAGTTTGTTTCAACATTTTCCCCAGCGGCTCTTGTAGCCGGAGGTTCCCTGGAGGGCATGATCGGCAAGTTTATGCGATTGAGTTTGTTGGCGTTGATGGAGCCGCCCGATTTGGCAAGTGGATGCCTGTAGAGCTCGATGTATTAGAAAGTCCTACTGCTAGTAGTAAAGCGGTTGGCCAGGTTTGAGTTTAGCACCCGTGTGTTGGGATGTCCTGCTGTTTAGAGGCCGAGGTGTGCCGTTCCCGTGCGGTTTGGTACAACAATTGGTGGTGGTAGTCCCTTGAGAGAGGGGACTAGCAGAGTCTCCACCAGTCGCCCGATTGATTGGCAAGTTGCCGTGTTAGTGGCTTGAGGCAGATGTAGAGACATCTGTGCCCCCTTGCAAGCATGCCGTTGTTGTGCAGCCAGTTCTTTTAGTGCCCTCGTAGCCAGGGTGCAGTTTGGAGTTCGCTTGCCAGAGTTTGATCCGTATGTGGATTTCAGCGGGCTAGTAGAGTGGAGCACTCTTTTTATTTGGATGTTCCCAGAGTGGAACTAGTTGACGCCACCCGAGGAGTTAGCCTGAGCTTTTTGTGAGCATCGAGTGGGATGCAGGAGTAGGCCTTGGCATGTCTGTTGGTCGAGAAGCCAGAGATTAGGCTGCTCGAGTGTTTGGACTCCTTTCTTTGAGTGCCATTGCCCCGTCACTTGGAGTGTGACTTTCCTCCGAGGGGCGTAAAGCTCGTTTAGGGCTGATTTGTGTCGTAAAGGATGTAGTGCTTGTTGGCACTAGGCTTTGAGAGGAGGCCTAGATTTGAGGCTGTTGGCCCTTTGTGCAGATGGTTCCTTGGTTTGCCCAGTATAGCATCCCCGCGAGTCTTGTCCCCTTTTCCGAGCTTGCACTGCTTGTTGGGTTGCATAAGAGATCTAGCTCGGAGGTAGTCGAGAGGACTACAAGTATGAGGTTTTCGAGGGAAAGTAAGAGCTTTCGGTCACCTAGAGTTGGGTACCAAAGGATCTTTGTAGAGGGTCATTAAGAGCTAGCAAGTTTGAGTTCTCGCTTTGTGTTGTGAGCTTACGAGCCGATTCTTTGGTAGCATGAGTCGGCTACCCTTTGAGTTACCCTAGTATGGGTAGTTTTGGCATCGTGGATGCGTGGTTGATCCATGTTAGAGCCATGAGTTGGATGGCTGATCGGGCGCGCTTTAGTGAGCACGTTGTTTTGAGGAATGTTAGCTTGGTGTGGTTTTGCGCTTGTAAGAGTAAGTTGGCCAATGTGGCTTTTCGTGGTGAGTTGGCCCCGAGTGGGTTTGAACTCTTGTTGCTCCCTTGTTTGTTGTGGCTCTGTTTGGAGGCAAAAGTTGCCCAATGAGAGAGCCCTTGTTGGCTTTGGATCTTAAGGGATCAAGTTGGAGCCATACACCCGGTGCACTTTTGCGTAGCTCGTTCCGTGGTTTATGTTTGGAAAACCACGAGAGGTTCGTGTTGAGGAGCCGTGCTCGCCTTTGAGGTGTCAAGGCTTTAGTTCTTGGCAAGTGCCCTAGCTTTGGCTGTAAGGATGCCATGCTCGTTGCCGGGCTGTTGGTTAAGCAAGTTTTGCTAGTTGGTCCTTGCCCTGGGCAGAGTTCAGTTGGAACTGAGCAAGAGCGGTGATAGCAAAGCCGCGCAGTTTCTGATCGTTTTGGCTAAGAGAGCTGTTCGATCCTTACCTTGGGCGTAAGGTATGTTGAGGTTGTTGCTTTGAGTAGGAGGATGACGCCTCTGTAGCGCTTCCGGTTCCCTTGGTTTCCAAGTTGGAGTTGGCCAGCGTAGTTGAGATCTTTGGAGAGGGTTGTGCCCGCGCAGGCCGGTTGTTAGTTAGATCGTTGTCGACCGTGTGTGTGTCGGAGGGTGATCGAGGATCTCTAGTTGTGGAGAGCCTCTCGAGCTCGCTTAGACCCGAGCGGTGTTCCTTGGGTGAGTTGCTTGCAGATTTGGCGATCCTAGCAAGCTAGTGCTTGTTTGGTTTTGGAGGCTAGTTGGTGCTTGGTGTTGACCAAGATTTGGTTCTCTTGATGTTTCAAGAGCTTGCTCGGTTCGAGCTGCAGGGCGTTGCCACGAGGATTTGTTCCTAGTCCGGTTGTTTTGGGAGTTGATTCCTCCCTCGGTGGTTGAGTAAGTTCGGCTAGTTCTCGGGTTGGTTGTCCAATCGGTTGAGTTTCCCTTGGGTGTTGCTTCCAAGAGAGTTGGTTGATGTTGCCCTTGGGTTTGAGCAAGTCAATGAGCGTGTGTGATGTTCACGCCCTTTAGAGTTTGCTTGCTGGGAAATCGTTCCGTTGAGGAGTCGTAGCTCTGAGTTGTGTAGTTGATCGAGTAGCGCAGTGGGTTAGCCCAAATGAGAGGGTCCCCTGCATTGTGTTGTTAGCAAGCAAAAAGTTGTTTGTCCTCGCAAGAGCGGTGGCCACCAGTTTAAGAGTTGAGCTTTTCTTTGGTAAGTTGTTGGTTCTTGGGGTTTGAAGTTTTTCCCCTAGTTTTCCTTGGTGGTTGAGTTGCACCATGGATGCCAACCTCGAGTATTATCTTTGGAGATAGCCTCATCGCCTTCGTTTTCCTTGCAATGTTTCGAGTGTGGAGTTTCTAGTCGCAAGATGAGTTAGGCCCGAGCTAAAGGAGGAAGTCCCTTGAGTAGCCAAAGTGGGACTTAGGTGTTGAGTGGTAGCTTGGAGGCAAGTTTTGCTCGTTATGAGCTTGAGTTGAGTTTCTGGAGCAAGCCCTTCTCGGGCTTTGTTTCTAGTTGTTGAGCTTTCGCGGTTGGCGAATAGCCGAGCCTCGATTGAGTGTGTTGGCACAGAGGTGCCGTGGCATTGGTTGGTTAGCCTTTGGGCTGTTTTCCTCAAGTTGTTGTGAGTTGCCAGGTAGCCTCCGTGAGGGTTTGGTCCTTCTTTGCCTAGATTTTCCATGAGAGGAATGTTGGGTGTTTCCTTGCTCGACAATGTTCTCTTTGGCGATTGCTAGTAGGTTTGCATGGAAAAGTTGGTGTTCGGCCGTTGTGAGGCTCCAGCTTGTTGGCTTGGCCGAGTGGAGCTGTGGCTCGGTTTTTGGCCATTTAGGGTTGGCCGTGAGCTGAAGTTTCACTTGTGCTAGTGGGAAACGTTTGCCTTTTGGATCAATCGCCATTTGGTGGTTCGATTGTTTTTCGTTGAGGCTTTAGGCAAGCCTTGTGGTTCACTGGTCTCTTGTGAAGAAAGAGTAGGCCGTTTGGTTTCGGAACACGAGAGGTTCAGATTGTTTGGCCACTTGGCGTTGTGTTGAGGCGATTCGTTATCGGGCCAGAGCATTCAGAGAAGTTACGCCAGGTCGCGTGGCGTTGAGTTTTGGAGCTTGTGCCCGATGCCCGTTTCTTGAGAGTAACACCGTTGAGAGGTGTTCCGTGTTGGTTTAGCGGGTTTTTGGCCGAGCCCCAAGTTTGTAGGGCTTTTGAGATCCTTGAGCGGATTGGAGCAATGGTTAGCTTTGCCCCGTCTTTGACAAAGAAGCAAGTTTTGTGTTCCTCGTCTCTTTGTTGAGATAGTATGTATGCGGTGGAGAGCATTGTTGCTTTGAGCCTTTGAGAACCCAAGAGGGTTTGGTTATCGAGAGAAGGGCTAGTGTTGTTTTAGCCGAGAAGTTCGGTTGGCTAAGAATCGGTGGAGTATTCATAGAGTCGTTTCGTTTTAGGACTTTCGAGGACGAAAGTCTTAAAAGGAGGGAGTATTGTAACGGCCCAGTTTTCTATTCCAGTTCTCGAGGTGCTTCCGGTTAAAATTCAGTGGTTCGGTTGGGCCGTTAGAGCTGTTTTGACCCTTAGGGGTATTTTGGTCTTTTTGCTCCCTGGCAGATTTTGTGGATTTTCGGGGCTTGAGGCAGCTCCCGCTTTGTTGAGGCTTGTATGTTGGTGGTCATGCGAGTCCCGAGATGTTTGGGGTATTCGTTTGGGAGTTCGGTTGTGATTTGGGTTTTGGTGGGTGTTTCCTTTGGGATTCGAGCCCAGGGCCTTAGAGATGATTTGGGAGTTTGTTTTAAGTGAGAGTTATTGTTTGGAAAAGGTTGCTTCAGCCGGGTCTCGAAGGAGGAAGCCGGGAAATGGGATTAAAGGACTTTAAGACTTATTTAAATTTGGTAAGAAAATTGGTTAAGGATGGAAAGGAGGATAAAATCCCATTTTTCCTTTTAATTCCCTTTTTCCTTTTATTTTTCCCTTTTATTTTCCAAAATTCCTTTTTCTCTCCCTTTCTCTCTCCTCCAGCCCGAGCAGCCCCTTGGTCGCACCATGTCCAGCCCTAGCCGCACCATGTCCAGCCCTAGCCGCACCATGCCCAGCCCTAGTCACACCATGTCCAGCCGAGCGCGCCCTCGCTCCGGCCGCGCCGGCTCGCCCATGCCCGCGCCGTGCCGAGCCACCCCAGCGCCCGATCGCATCGCCCTCGCCCTAGTCGCGTCGAGCCCAGATCTGCATCGCCCAGGCCATCTCCGTGTCGCCCTAGTCGCGCCGAGCCCAGATCTGCATCGCCCAGGCCATCTCCGTGTCGCCTTGGTCGCGCCAAGCCCAAATCGGCATCGCCCAGGCCGTCACCGTGTTGCCCAGGTCCGTGTCGAGTCGCCCGAGCCCTGGCCGCACCGAGTCGCTCGCCCCTGTAGGTCGTCGTGCCTTCCCGAGCGCCCCCGAGCCCGTCGCGTCGCGTCGCCTCGCGCGCGCGCCGTCCTCTGCCAAGCCGAGCCGAGCTCGAGCCCACGCCCGTGCGCCCTTGCCTAGCCCCAGCGTGCCCGTGCCTGCGCCAGCGCCCCTGCCCTGCGCCCCAGTGCCCAGCGCCTGTGCCCAGCGCCCAGCCAGTACTCTTCTTCGCCCGCCACTGTGTTGTGTCTGGTTGGCCCGAGCCTTGTGGCTTCTCGGATGGTATTTCCCGAGTCTTTTCTTCGTTGGGCCCCGATTTGTTGGCTGCTGTTTAGGGATTTATTTGGGCTGTTTTATGTATTTGATTTTGGGGTGCTTTATTTTATGTTTAGGTTGTTTGGGTTCGATTAGAGGCTCGAGGATTGCTTGGTTGATTTGTGATTATTTTCTGCTTGTCCCAGGTAAGGATTTCTTACCGTGGTTGTGTGGACCTGCGATATATCTCGATTGTGCCTTGTATGTTTGCTTTGATTGTTATGAGCATGATAGCGATAGGCGACTTTGTTTGATCTCTTGCTAGCATGTTTGTTGATTTTACATGTTAGTGCCATGCTAGGTTTGTTCTTCCAAAGATGCTTGTGATTCTGTTTAAGTTGTAGTATCATGCTAGGTAAACGTGATTGATGTCGGTCATTGCTTGCTAGCCAGAAATCATTGATTTACTCGGTATTCTTAGATAGCGTAGTAGGGTTTGTCATCATCCGAGGCCGAGAGCGGACATAACGTACTTTGTCCCCACCGGTCGGGAGTAGAGCGAAGCATAACGCACATTGCTTCCCCGGCGGCGATGTGGATGTAGCTACCACATCGGCATAAGCCTAGTTTGTAGCTCGCCAGAGCGGAACCACGCCAGCGGTGCAAGCCTGCCTTGGCGGGTTCTTAGCTTCGTCGGTGGTACAGTCCGCAGATGAGTCTTGAGGGCCTCGCACTCATCGCGTGTTCGGTGACACCGCTTCGAGTCTTTAGGCATGCGTGCGACCGCGTAGTTTGCCCTTAGGCCCCGCATTTACGCCGGTTGCAAATGAGCATGCGGTGTGCGCGCCACACGCGCGTTAGTCGCCGGTTCGAGAGCTCCCGGGCTAATGTTCGTGAGTACACCAGTTCCTTCCGATTTAGAGCGGTCATGGGTACTCTCCCGATAGTCCAGTTGTTAGCGAGGTAAGAGGCCCTTGAGGACACCCATTGGGATTGGCTTTTGAGCTAATCAATTGGTCGAGGAGAAAGACCCTCGAGGGTGTCGGACATCTTGGGATCGGTTTTGGGGCTGATCAATTGGCCGAGGAGAAAGACCCTCGGAGATGTCCCGGGATTGGTTATGAGAACCAATCATTAGGCCGGAAGTAGGAGACTTCCGATGATTCCTAAGTAAGAGACTTCCGATGTTTCCCGAATCTTGTTTTATGAGCTCGTTGAGCTATGATCTCGTGTTGATAGATGTTTGCTTGCATGTTGAGGTGCTAGATGACCGATGTATCGTATTGTACCCCTGTTGGGGATTCTTCACGAGTATGTTTATACTCACCCTTATTTATCTTTCGTAACTTGGGACAACACCGGGAGGGCTAGCGGAGGAGCCGATTGATCATGGGGAAACGCCAGACACTCTGTCTTTTATTATTGCATTGTTTATTCAAATGTAGATGGACAAGTGTCCTAGGGAACATTGTTTAAAACGTTGCTTAAATTGTATTGTACATTTTATTAAACATCGCCGGAGTTGTTTTACTTTGTTGGATTGTTTTAAATGAAAATTGTTGGTTATGTTTTAAGGGCTCCCCCTTCTCATATGTTTTGAAAGGTTTTTAAATATGAGCTCTAAACCGCTTGTTATCATATTTAACTTGCATGCTGAGTGAGAACCCAGGTTTAAGACCATGTTTTGGGTCGGGTTTTTACAGACTTACACACCTAGGATGCCCATCAGGGGACACAAGAGCAACACGATATGGAAGCAAGAGAAAACATGTAACCTACCCACTGGAAATTTCATACAATCACAAGACATGGCATGCTGGAAGAACAAACCTAGCATGGCACTAACATGAACAACAAGCAACATGCTAGCAAGATTTCAAACACAAGCTGTTCAATAGCTAACATACTCATAACAACAACCAAGCATACAAGGCACAATCATGATAGCATCGCAGGGTCCACACAACCACGGTAAGAAATCCTTACCTGGAAACGAGTAGGAATAACTTTCACAATCAAATAGTGACCCTCGAGCTTTAAAGCGAAACCGAGCAACCTAAGCATTTTAAAAGCATCCTAAATAAATATACAGCAGCCAGCAGGCTAAAAATCTAAAAGGGATAGGTTCGGGAATTACCAACCGAGAAGGCACGGGTCTCGCAGCAAGGGGGCGATTTTGGCGCTCTTGGCGGCAAGCCGCGCAGGACGACGCACAAGCGCTGTGTGTAAGAACCCGACCCAAAACATGGTCCTAAACCTGGGGTCTCACTCAGGATGCAAGTTAAATATGATAACAAGCGGTTTAGAGCTCATATTTAAAAACCTTTCAAAACATATGAGAAGGGGGAGCCCTTAAAACATAACCAACAATTTTCATTTTAAACAATCCAACAAAGTAAAACAACCTGGCCAGTGTTTAATAAAATGTACAATACAATTTAAGCAACGTTTTAAACAATGTTCCCTAGGACTCTGTCCATCTACATGCTTGAATAAACAATGCAATAATAAAAGACAGAGTGCCATGGGCTCCCCATGATCAATCAACTCCCTCCGCTAGCCCTCCTGGTGTTGTCCCAAGTTACCTGAAAGATAAATAAGGGTGAGTATAAACATACTCAGTAAGAATCCCCAACCGGGGTACAATACGATACATCAGTCATCTAGCACCTCAACATGCAAGCAAACAGCTATCAACACAGATCATAACTCAACGAGATCATAAAACAAGATCTCGAAACATAGGAAGTCTCTTACTTCCGGAATCATCTAAGTCTTCTACTTCCGGCCTAATGATTGGTTCTCATAACCAATCCCGGGCATCTCCGAGGGTCTTTCTCCTCGGCCAATTGATCACCTAAAAACCGATCCCAAAGATGCCCGACACCCTCGAGGTCTTTCTCCTCGACCATATGATCGCTCAAAAGCCAATCCCAATGGGTGTCCTCAAGGGCCTCTTACCCTCGCTAACAATCTGGACTATCGGAGAGTACCCGCATCTGGCTCTAAATCGAAGGAACTAGTGTACTCACGAACATTAGCCCGGGAGCTCTCCGAACCGGCGACTAACGCGTGTCTTGCGCACACCGCATGCTCATTTGCAACCGGCGTAAATGCGGGGCCTAAGGGCAAACTACGCGGGTCGTACGCATGCCTAAAGACTCGGAGCGCGGTGTCACCGAACACGAGGTGCGAGGCCCTCGGCACTCATCTGCGCGGCTGCACTACGCACTGGCTAAGAACCGGCCAAGGCGAGCTTGCACCGCTGGCGGGGTTCCGCTCTAGCGAGCTACAAACTAGGCTTATGCCGATGTGGTAGCTACATCCACATCGGTGCCGGGGAAGCAATGTACGTTATGCTTCGCTCTACTCCCGACCGGTGGGGACAAAGTACGTTATGTCCGCTCTCGGCCTGGGATGATGCCAAACCCTACTACGCTATCTAAGAATACCGAGTAAATCAATGATTCCCGGCTAGCAAGCAATGACCGACATCAATCACGTTTACCTAGCATGATACTACAACTTAAACAGAATCACAAGCATGCCGGAAGAACAAACCTAGCATGGCACTAACATGTAAAATCAACAAACATGCTAGCAAGAGATCAAACAAAGTCGCCTATCACTATCATGCTCATAACAATCAAAGAAACATACAAGGCACAATCGAGATATATCGCAGGGTCCACACAACCACGGTAAGAAATCCTTACAGGGACAAGCGAAAATAATCACAAATCAACCAAGCAATCCTCGAGCCTCTAATCGAACCCAAACAACCTAAACATAAAATAAAGCAACCCAAATCAAATACATAAAACACCCCAAATAAATCCCTAAACAAAGCAATGACCAACAAATCGGGGCCCAACGAAGAAAAGACTGGGAAATACCATCCGAGAAGCCACAAGGCTCGGGCCAACCAACACACAACAGTGTGCCGGGCGCAGAGAGCACTTGGTGGGGCGCCGGGCGGGCGCTGGGCACCGGGCGCAGGCGGCGCGCGCCGCGCAGCACGCGCGCTGGGCGAGGCAAGGGCACACGGCGGCGGCTCGAGCTCGGCGTGGGCGACGACACACGGTGCGACTTGGCGGAGGACGACGACGGGCGGGCACGCCGCGGCGGCGCGCGCGACGCGACGGGCTCGGGGGCGCTCGGGAAGGCACGACGACCTACATGGGCGAGCGAC
This sequence comes from Sicyos edulis, assembly GCA_036507275.1. Classification (NCBI taxonomy): domain Eukaryota; kingdom Viridiplantae; phylum Streptophyta; class Magnoliopsida; order Cucurbitales; family Cucurbitaceae; genus Sicyos; species Sicyos edulis. The sequence continues at coordinate 24,202,724 of CM071847.1, forward strand.
TTGGTGCAGCCAGGGCTCGGGCGACTCGACACGGACCTAGGCGACACGGAGACGGTCTGGGCGATGCCGATCTGGGCTCGGCGCGACCAAGGCGACACGGAGATGGCTCCGGGCGATCTGCAGATCTGGGCTCGGCGCGACTAGGGCGAGCGATCGATCGGGCGCTGGGTGGCTCGGCACGCGCGCATAGCATAGCCGGGGCGGCTGAGCGAGGCGCGCGCTCGGCCGGACATGGTGCGACTAGGGTTTGGGCATGGTGCGGCTAGGGTTGGACATGGGCGACCAAGGGGCCGCTCGGCCGGAGGAGAGAGAGAAAGGGAGAGAAAAAGGAATTTTGGGGATTTTGGAAAATAAAAGGGAAAAATAAAAGGAAAAAGGGAATTAAAGGAAAAATGGGATTTTATCCTCCTTTCCATCCTTAACCAATTTTCTTTCCAAATTTAAATAAGTCTTAAAGTCCTTAAATCCCATTTCCCAGCTTCCTCCATCGAGACCCGGCTGAAGCAACCTTTTCCAAACAATAACTCTCACTGAAAACAAACTCCCAAATCATCTCTAAGGGCCTGGCTCGAATCCCAAAGGAAACACCCAAACAAAGATCACTTTGCCCAAAACCCAAATCACAACCGAACTCCCAAACGAATACCCCAAACATCTCGGGACTCGCAGCCACCAACATACAAGCCTCAACAAAGCGCGTGAGCGCCTCAAGCCCCGAAAATCCACAAATCCCGCTGGGAGCAAAAGACCAAAATACCCCTAAGGGTCAAAATAAAGCTCTAACGGCCCAACCGAACCATCAATCAACCTAAGCACCTCGAGAACTGGAATAGAAAATCGGGTCATTACAATACTCCTCCTTTTAAGACTTTCGTCCTCGAAAGTCCTAAAACGAAATTGACTCTATGAATACTCCACCGATTCTTAGCCAATCGAACTTCTCGGCTAAAACAACACTAGCCCTTCTCGATAACCAAACCCTCTTGGGTTCTCAAAGGCTCAAAGCCACAATGCTCTCCATGCACGCCACATACTATCTCAACAAAGAGACGAGGAACACAAAACTTGCATCATTGTCAAAGACGGGGCAAAGCTAACCATCGCTCCAATCCGCTCAAGGATCTCAAAAGCCCTACAAACTTGGGGCTCACCAAAACCCCGCTAAACCAACACGGAACACCTCTCAACGGTGTTACTCTCAAAGAACCGCAGCGGTCGGCACAAGCTCCAAAACTCAACGCCACGCGACCGGCGTAACTTCTCTGAATGCCCACAATCGATAACGAATCGCCTCAACACAACGCCAAGTCAAGCAAACAATCTGAACCTCTCGTGTTCCGTAAAACCAAACGGCCTACTCTTTCTTCACAAGAGACCAAATAACCACAAGGCTTGCCTAAAGCCTTAACGAAAACAATCGAACCACCAATCGCGATTGATCCAAAAGGCAAACTTTTCCCACTAGCACAAGCCGAAACTTCACTACACGGCCAACCCTAAATGGCCAAAAACCAGTGCACAGCTCCACTCGGCCAAGCCAACAACTGGAGCCTCACAACGGCAGAACACAAACTTTTCCATGCAAACCTACTAGCAATCGGCCAAGAGAACATTGCCGTGCAAGGAAACACCCAACATTCCTCTCATGGAAAATCTCGGCGACAAGGACCAAACCCTCACAGGGCTACCAAAGAACTCACAACAAATTTTGAGGAAAACAGCCCAAAGGCTAACCAACCAATGCCACGGCACCTCGTGTGCCAACACACTCAATCGAGGCTCACTATTCGCCAACTGCGAAAGCTCAACAACTAGAAACAAAGCCCGAGAAGGGCTTGCTCAGTGAGAAACTCAACTCAAGCTCATAACGAGCAAAGCTTGCCTCCAAGCTACCACTCAACACCTAAGTCCAATCAAGGCTACTCAAAGGACTTCCTCCTTTTAGCTTAGGCCTAACCCATCTTGCGACTAGAAACTCCACACTCGAAACATTGCAAGGAAAACGAACTGATGAGGCTATCTCCAAAGATAATACTCGAGGCTAGCATCCATGGTGCAACTCAACCACCAAGGAAAACTAGGGGAAAACTTCAAACCCCAAGAACCAACAACTTACCAAAGAAAAAAGCTCAACTCTTAAATGGCAATGCCACCGCTCTTGCGGGGACAAACAACTTTTCGCTTGCTAACAACACAATGCAGGGACCCTCTCATTGGGCTAACCATCGCGCTACTCGATCAACTACACAACTCAGGAGCTACGCCGACTCCTCAACGGAACGATTTCCCAGCAAGCAAACTCTAAAGGGCGCGAACATCACACACGCTCGCGACTTGCTCAAACCCAAGGGCAACATCAACCAACTCTCTTGGAAGCAACACCCAAGGGAAACTCAACCGATTGGACCACCAATCCGTAACTAGCCGAACTTAATCAACCACCGAGGGAGGAATCAACTCCCAAAACAACCGGACTAGGAACAAATCCTCGGGGCAACGCCCTGCGGCTCGAATCGAGCAAGCTCTTGAAACATCAAGAGAACCAAATCTTGGTCAACACCAAGCACCAACTAGCCTCCAAAACCAAACAAGCACTAGCTTGCTAGATCGCCAAATCGCAAGCAACTCACCCAAGGAACGCCGCACGGTCTAATCGAGCTCGGAGAGGCTCTCCACAACTAGAGATCCTCCGATCACCCTCCGACACACACGGTCGACAACGATCTAACAAACAACCGGCTCACGCGGGCACAACCCTCTCCAAAGATCTCAACTACGCTGGCCAACTCCAACTTGGAAACCAAGGGAACGTGAAACGCCACGGAGGCGTCATCCTCCTACTCAAAGCAACAACCTCAACATACCTTCGCCCAAGGTAAGGATCCGAACAGCTCTCTTAGCCAAAACGATCGAAAATCGCGCGCTTGCCACTCTTTCTCTTGTTCGGTTCCAATCAAGTCTAACCAGGGCAAGGACCAACTAGCAAAACTTGCTTAACCAACAAATTTCCGACAACGAGCACGGCATCCTTACACCCAAAGCTAGGGCACTTGCCAAGAACTAAAGCCTTGACACCTCAAAGACTCGAGCACTGGCTCCTCAACACGAACCTCTCGTGGTTTTCCAAACATAAACCACTTTAACGAGCTACGCAAAAGTGCACCGGGGTGTACACCTCAACTCGATCCCTTAAGATCCAAAGCCAACAAGGGCTCTCACACAGGCAACTTTTGCCTACAAACAGAGCCACAACAAACAAGGGAGCAACAAGAGTTCAAACCCACTCGGGCCAACTCACCACGAAAAGCCACATTGGCCAACTTACTCTTACAAGCGCAAAACCACACCAAGCTAACATTCCTCAAAACAATGTGCTCACTAAACGCGCTCCGATCAGCCATCCAACTCATGGCTCTAACATCGGATCAACCACGCATCCACGATGCCAACACTAACCATACTAGGGCAACTCAAAGGGTAGCCGAATCATGCTACCATCAAGCCGCTCTCACGGGCTCACAACACAGCGCGCGAGAACTCGAACGCGCTTAGCTCTTAACAAACCTATAGCATCCTTTACACCCAACTCTCGAGATCCCGAACAGCTCCTACTTTCCCTCGAAAACCTTAAACTTGTAGTCCTCTGACTACCACCGAGCTAGATCTCTTAAGCAACCCAAACAGGTGCAACCTCAGGAAAAGGGGAACAAGACTCGCGGGGATGCTATACTCTAGGCAGCCAAGGAACCATCTGCACAAAAGGGCCAACAGCCTCAAATCTAGGCCTCCTCTCAAAGCCTAGTGCCAACAAGCACTACATCCTTTACGACACAAATCAGCCCTAAACGAGCTTTACGCCCCTCGGAGGAAAGTCACACTCCAAGTGACGGGCAATGGCACTCAAAGAAAGAAGTCCAAACACTCGAGCAAACCTAATCTCTCGGCTTCTCGACCAACAGACATGCCAAGGCCTACTCCTGCATCCCACTCGATGCTCACAAAATCTAAGGCTAACTTTTGCATCTCACTCGATGCTCAACAAAAGCTCAGCTAACTCCTCGGGTGGCGTCAACTAGTTCCACTGGGAACATCCAAATAAAAAGAGTGCTCCACTCTACTAGCCCATTGAAATCCACATACGGATCAAACCCTGGCAAGCAAACTCCAAACTGCACCCTGGCTACGAGGGCACTAAAAGAACTGGCTGCACAACAACGGCATACTTGCAAGGGGGCACAGATGTCTCTACATCTGCCTCAAGCCACTAACACGGCAACTTACCAATCAATCGGGCGACTGGTGGAGACTCTGCTAGTCCCCTCTCTCAAGGGACTACCACCACCAACTGCTGTACCAAACAAAGACGGGAACGACACACCTCGGCCTCTCGAACAATGAGGACATCCCAACACACGGATGCTAAACTCAAACTCAGCCAACCGCTTTACTACTAGCGGTAGGACTTTCTAATACATCAAGCTCTGCAGCATCCACTTGCCAAATCGGGCGGCTCCATCAACGCCAACAAACTCAATCGCATAAACTCGCCGATCAAGCCCTCCCGGGAACCTCCGGCTACTCACGAGCTACTGGGGAAAATGCTGAAACAAACTCTGTCACCGGGCTATCTATGCCCGGACTCCTCGCTACGCGCTACAAAGCTAAGCGCGCTGGGTCTTTGCTCTCTGATAGCTAAAGACCTGCCATCAACCCTCTCATGGCTGGAGCACACTCTGCTCAAGGAGTCATACTCTGAGGCGTGCTAGCCTCTACCCCCTCTTCTAGGCAACTTAACTGCCAGGGCCAACTTTGGCCTACGGGCCTAACAACCCTGGGACGCGGCCTTAACATCAACAAGATCAGTCCAACTCCTCGGTCAGACATGCCAAGCGTCCTGCTCCTCTGAGTGCAATCAACATATCAAGATCTCGCACAAGGCACCTCCACCCTCTCACTAGGGGAGAAACCAACAATCCGGGCCACAAATGGCCTATGGGAGTCTAATCTCTGCCTCCCTCAGAGTGCGATCAACATACTGGCGATGTGCACAAAGCATCAAAACTGGCCCACACTGGGGCTCTCACTGCTCATCAAACTACTCGCCCTGCGGAAAAGTTGGCATGATGGAGCTCTAAGCCCAAACCAACAACGAGTCAGAACCTGCTCGTCTCCGCTCCACAACTCTACATAGGGCATAAAAGCTAGAAGAAAAGTATTGTAAATTCTTACCCCTTAACTTAATTGAACTCGCACAAACCAAGCGGCCGTGGAGTGTTTGATGATCATGGGAACAACAACCTACAAAGCAGGTTAGTCTACAGAATCTATGACTCTGTGCTCTGATACCAACTGTAAGAACCCGACCCAAAACATGGTCCTAAACCTGGGATCTCACTCACGATGCAAGTTAAATATGATAACAAGCGGTTTAGAGCTCATATTTAAAAACCTTTCAAAACATATGAGAAGGGGGAGCCCTTAAAACATAACCAACAATTTTCATTTTAAACAATCCAACAAAGTAAAACAACTCGCCGAGTGTTTAATAAAATGTACAATACAATTTAAGCAACGTTTTAAACAATGTTCCCCTAGGACTCCTGTCCATCTACATGCTGAATAAACAATGCAATAATAAAAGACAGAGTGCCGGCGGTTCCCCATGATCAATCAACTCCCTCCGCTAGCCCTCCTGGTGTTGTCCCAAGTTACCTGAAAGATAAATAAGGGTGAGTATAAACATACTCAGTAAGAATCCCCAACCGGGTACAATACGATACATCACCATCTAGCACCTCAACATGCAAGCAAACAAACTATCAACACAGATCATAACTCAACGAGCTCATAAAACAAGATCTGAAACATCTAAGTCTCTTACTTCCTAATCATTGGAAGTCTTCTACTTCCGGCCTAATGATTGGTTCTCATAACCAATCCCGGGGCATCTCCGAGGGTCTTTCTCCCTCGGCCAATTGATTAGCTCATAAACCGATCCCAAAGATGCCCGATACCCTCGAGGGTCTTTCTCCTCGACCATATGATCACTCAAAAGCCAATCCCAATGGGTGTCCTCAAGGGCCTCTTACCCTCGCTAACAATCTGGACTATCGGAGAGTACCCGCAGTCACGCTCAAAACAGAAGGAACGGTGTACTCACGAACATTAGCCCGGGAGCTCTCGAACCGGCGACTAACGCGTGTCGCGCGCACACGCATGCTCATCTGCAACCGGCGTAAATGCGGGGCCTAAGGGCAAACTACGCGGGTCGTGCACGCATGCCTAAAGACTCGGAAGCGGTGTCACCGAACACGATGAGTGCGAGGCCCTCGGCACTCATCTCATGCGGCGACTGTACCACCGACTGGAAGCTAAGAACCGCCAAGGCGGGCTTTCACCGCTGGCGGGGTTCCGCTCTAGCCGGCTACAAACTAGGCTTATGCCGATGTGGTAGCTACATCCACATCGGCCGCCGGGGAAGCAATGTACGTTATGCTTCGCTCTACTCCCGATCGGTGGGGACAAAGTACGTTATGTCCGCTCTCGACCTCTGGATGATGCCAAACCCTACTACGCTATCTAAGAATACCGAGTAAATCAATGATTCCCGCTAGCAAGCAATGACCGACATCAATCACGCTTTACCTAGCATGATACTACAACTTAAACAGAATCACAAGCATGCCGGAAGAACAAACCTAGCATGGCACTAACATGTAAAATCAACAAACATGCTAGCAAGAGATCAAACAAAGCCGCCTATCACTATCATGCTCATAACAATCAAAGAAACATACAAGGCACAATCGAGATATATCGCAGGTCCACACAACCACTCGGTAAGAAATCCTTACACGGGACAAGCGAAAAATAATCACAAATCAACCAAGCAATCCTCGAGCCTCTAATCGAACCCAAACAACCTAAACATAAAATAAAGCAAATTTCAAATCAAATACATAAAACAGCCCAAATAAATCCCTAAAACAAAGAACAACAAATCGGGCCCAACGAAGAAAAGACTGGGAAATACCATCCGAGAAGCCACAAGGCTCGGGCCAACCAAAGACACAACAGTGTGGCTGCGCAAGCGAGCAGTGGCCGAGCTGGGCAGGGCAGGGCGCTGGGCACCAGGCGCAGGCGTGGCGCCGGCGCGCAGCGCGCGCTGGGCGCGGCAAGGGTGCACGCGCGCGAGCTCGAGCTCTGCCTGGGCGATGACACCTGCGGCGCGCTTGGCGTAGGACGACGCACGGCGCGCTGCGCGAGGCGACGACGCGACGCGACGCGACGGGCTCGGGCGCTCGGGAAGGCGACGACCTCTGGGGCGAGCGACTTCGGTGCGCCGGGCTCGGGCGACTCGACACGACCGGGCGACACGAGACGGTCCGGGCGATGCCGATCTGGGCTCGCGCGCGACAAAGCGACACGGAGATGGCCTGGTCGATGCAGATTTGGGCTCGGCGCGACTAGGGCGAGGGATCGCGATCGCGACGGGCGGGGGTGGCTCGGCACGACGCGGGCATGGGCGAGGTAGGCGGCCGGAGCGAGCGCGCGCTCGGTGGACATGGTGCGACTAGGGTCGGGCATGGTGCGGCTAGGGTCGACATGGGCGACCAAGGGGCCGCTGGCCGGCCGAGAGAGAGAAAGGGAGAGAAAAAGGAATTTTGGGGATTTTGGAAAATAAAAGGGAAAAATAAAAGGAAAAAGGAATTAAAAGGAAAATGGGATTTTATCCTCCTTTCCATCCTTAACCAATTTTCTTTCCAAATTTAAATAAGTCTTAAAGTCCTTAAATCCCATTTCCGGCTTCCTCCTTCGAGACCCTACTGAAACAACCTTTTCCAAACAATAACTCTCACTTAAAACAAACTCCCAAATCATCTCTAAGGGCCTGGTTCGAATCCCAAAGGAAACACCCAAACAAAGATCACTTTGCCCAAAACCCAAATCACAATCGAACTCCCAAACGAATACCCCAAACATCTCGGGACTCGCACCCCCAACATACAAGCCTCAACAAAGCGCGAGGAGCCGCCTCAAGCCCCGAAAATCCACAAATCCCGCCCGGGAGCAAAAGACCAAAATACCCCTAAGGGTCAAAAGCAGCTCTAACGGCCCAACCGAACCATCGAATACAACCAAGCACCTCGAAATCGGAATAGAAAATCGGGCCGTTATACTGGGCTTCGCGGATCGCGACGAGCGGCGCAGCGCTACCGGCGGCGGACGCGACGAAGCGGCAGCGAGCACGACGCAGACGACGGTCTTTGGCGCGCGCGCGCGCGCGCAGCGGCGATGGGCGGCGCGGTGCGGCAGCGGCTCGGTGCGGGGACGGCGCGCGGCGCGCTTTGGGCGACCCGATCTGTGTCGGTGCGGCGCGCGTCTGGGCGACCGATCGATGGTCGTGTCTGCGGCGCGCGTCTGGGCGCGACTGGTGCGGAGCGGCTGGGCTGTGTCTGTGCGCTGGGCGGGCCGGTTTGCTGGTCCTGCTGCGCTTCTGGTACTTGGTGGCCGCTGGTGCGCTGGGCCGAGCAGGTGGCGAGCGGGGGTGCGGCTAGGGCGGCTAGGGTTTCTTGGTGAGGTCGGCTAGGAGAGAGAAAGAGAGAGAGAGATTGCAAAAGAAGGGGAAAAGGGATTTACTTGATTTTCTTTCCTTTTTCCCTAATTAAATAGGTCTAAAATCCCTTCCCAAAGCTTCCTCTTTCCAAACCCTACTAAGCAAACTTATTTTAAAAATAAAACTCTCTTTTCCTACGAACTCCCAAGACCATTTAGGCAAGGGCTCAAAACCCAATGGAAGCACCAAAATTACAATTAATTTTGCTATTTTCTAAAACACCTCCAAACTTCCAAACAACTTGCCCAAACCTCTCGGGTCTTGCAACCAACAACCATTAAGATTCGACAAAGGCAGGAATGGCCCTGAAATCTTGAAAATCCTCAAAACCACGACCGGGGGCAAAAGACCAAAATACCCTAAGGGTTAAAATAGCTCTAACGGCCCATCCGAACATCCGAATAATGACCTGAAATCACCTGGGTAACCGAAATAGAAAACTGGGCCGTTACATGTATACTAGGGTGCTAGATGACTGATGTATCGTATTGCACCCCGGTTGGGGATTCTTACTGAGTATGTTTATACTCACCCTTATTTCTGTGGTTTTTCCACCAGGTAACTTGGGACAACACCAGGATGGCTAGCGGAGGGAGCTGTTTGATCATGGGGGGCCACCATCACTCTATCGTTTATTGTTTGCATTTATTTATTCAGCATGTAGATGGACATGAGTCCTTGGGGAATGATGTTAAAGTTGTTTAAACTGCTTTTGAATGTTCTTTTATAAATACCGCCAGCTTATTTTACCTTGATTGGATTTGCTTATGAAAATTGTTGGTTATGTTTTAAGTGTTCCCCGTTTCCAAATGTTTTGAAAAAGTTTTAAATATGAGCACTAAACCGCTTGTTGAAATATTTAACTTGCATGCTGAGTGAGGACCTAGGTTTAGGACCGTATTCCAGGTCGGGTCTTTACACATCCAGTCTGCCACAACAAGACTGGGCATACACCGAACTCCGAAGAAATAGATGTGATAGTGCTAACGGTAATACACATCCTCAAACTCGCACTAGCTCTCAAACGGTCTTAAAATCTTAGGGCTCACTTAACCGCTGCTAGCCCAACTCGAAACGCCTCTCTCTGGCGCTACTCTCCAAAACTCGTGGACGGGTCACAAGCTCTAAAACTCTCTACGCCACGCTCCGCGTAACTTCTCTGAATGCTCATAGTGCATATCAAACAAATTTCGACCCTTCACCATGTTGACCAAACAACCGAACCTCCTGTGTTTCGAAACTAAACGGCCTACTCTTACTTCGCAAGAGATCTGCGAGCCCCAATGGTTGCCTACAATCCTTAAGGAAATCCAAATCGAACCACCAATCGTGACCGATCGCAAGGCAAACACCTCCAACTAGCATGCGTCCACAACACTTAAGCAACCATCTTACGAGAAATCGAAGCACCAAAGCCAAGGGGCACTTTTCTCGTTCACCAAACGGCTACCACCAACACACCAAATGAAACTTCACTACGACGACTCACCTTTAGAAGACAAGGTCCGAGCACGTGCTCCACTCGGCCAAACTAACAAACTAGAGCCCTCAACGGCCGACAACAAACTTTCCAATGCAATTCGATCACCCACTAGCCTAAGAGAACATCGCCGACGTAAAAACAAACAACATTCCTCTTACGGAAATCTCGAGCAAAGAAGGAATAAAACATTACGTGGCTACTAGCAACACAATAGCCGAGGATAACAACTCTAAGGTTTCCAACCAATGCCACGACATCTCTCTGTGCCAACCCACTCAATCGTGGCTCAAATATAACGCCAATCGCGAACGCACATCAACTAGGAACAAAGCCCGAGAAGGCTTGCTCTGCAGAAACTCAACCCAAGCTAATAACGAACAAGGCTCGCCTCCAAGCCGCCACTCAACTCTTAAGCCCATCCGGGCCGCTCCAAGGACTTCCTCCTTATAGCTTAGACCTAACTCTTCTTCCAATCCAAAACTCCACCCACGAAACATCGCGAGGAATAAGGATAGCGACGACCACAAGCTTGCGGATCCCGAACAACACGAGTCGGCAAGACTACCTCAAAAGTTAAAACTCGAGGCCGGCATCCACTGGTGCAACTCAACTACCAAAGAACTAAGGGGTTCTACAAACTCCAAAGATCCAACAACCTTCCAAAGAACAACTCAAGCCCTTGAACTGGCAGCCTCCGCCCTTGCGGAACAAACAACTTTCTCGCTTGCTAACAAACAAACGCAGGACACTCTCAATGGGCCGACCATTTGCGCTACTCGATCAACTACACAAGTCGAGCTAAGCGTCCTCCTCCTCAACAGAACGATTTCCCGACAAGCGAACTTCCGGGACAATGAACTTCACACACGCCGCGCCTTGCTCAAACCCAAGGGCAACAACAACCAACTCTCTCTAAGCAACATCCGAGGATCCTCAATCGCTTGAACCCCAACTTGGAACTAGCGGTGGCCTACTCAATTACCGAGGGAGGGGTCAACTCCCAAAATTTCCTGACTAGGAACAAGTCCTCGTGGCAACGCCGCTTGCTCGAATCGAGCTAGCTCACGAAACAACATGGGAACCAAACCTTGGTCAACACCAAGCACCACCTCGCTAAGAATTCCGAAAATCAACGTGGAGGTTATGAAGAACAACTCTAGCTTGTTAACCGACAACAAGCATCCAACAACTCAACCGAGGAACACTGCCTGGGTCTGACTGAGCTCGTGAGGCTCTCCACAACTTAGGGTTCTCCGACGCTTCTCGACACACAATCGTCGTTAAACGGTCTAATGCATAAATCGCTACACGAGCACATCTCCCTCCAACATCTCAACTGTGGCCGCCAAAAGCTCTTCCTTGCCACATCTGTAGCAAACACGGCGATGCTCCACACAATCCAGCGCGCTTACCACACTTGATGCAATGAGCGGCTGCTCGCCCCGCCTGCCCGATCATCTCGAGCTCTAACTCGCGGCGTCGGCGCTAATCACAACCCCTAGATCGCCCTCACTGGCGAGTCTCGCTATCCACCTGAAAGGGAACAACCGTAAGACCCAAACTTCCTCTTGCTCAAAGCATCACCCACATCGTAGCTTCTACCTGTGGTAAGGATCCGAACAACTCTCTTAGCCATGGCGGCCAAAAACTCCGCGATTTTACTACCATCGCCCTGGATCAGTTCCAACTGAACTCCAACCATCGATCAACAAGAAATGCCTCTACCCAAGTCAAGGGCCAACTAGCATAACTTGCCTACGCAACAACCCGGCTACCGGCACGGTAACCTCTCAACCCAAGTTAGGGCACTTGCCAAGAACTAAAGTCCTAACTCCTCGGAATCGAGCACCGGTTTCACAACCCGAAACCCCTCGTGGTTCTTGAAAAATACACCACTTTAACGAGCTACGCAAAAGTACACCGCGTGTACTCTCAACTTGGTTCCTTAAGATCCAAACCAACAAGTATTCTCACACAAGGCAACTTTTGCCTCCCAATAGAGCCACATCTAGCAAAGGAGCAACAAGAGTTCAACCCACTCGGGGTCAACTCACCACGGAATGCCACATTGGTCGACTCACTCTTACAAGAGCATAGCCACACCAAGCTAACTTACCTCATACCAATGGTCCACTAAACGTGCTTCGATCAACCATCCAACTCATGGCTCTAACAGTGGATCAACCACGCATCATCGATGCCAACCCTACTCATATTAGGGTAACTCTGTGGTAGTCGAATCACACTACAATCCAACCGCTCACAAGCCCACAACACAAAGCGCGAGAACTCGGGCGCTAGCCCTTAACAACCAACAACATCCTTTGTACCCAACTCTCGGTGACCCTGAAAGGCTCCTACTTATCCCTCGAACGACCTCAAACTTGTAGTTCTCTGGCTACCACCGAGCTAGATCTCTTATGCAGGTCAAATAGGTGCAATCTCATGAATGGGTACAAGACTAGTGGGGATGCTAAACTTCGGTGGGTCCTGAACCACCATGCACGAAAAAGTGCCAACCGGCCGAATCTAGGCCTCCTCTCAAAGCTTGGTGCCAACAGGCACTACTTCCTTTACAACACAAACATCCCTTTACGGGATTTAAGCCCCTCTGAGGGTAGGGAAGATCACACTCCAGGTGACAGGGCAATGGAACTCAACACAAGAGTCTCAACACTCGAGTAGACTACTCTCTGACATCACGTCTAACAGACAAGCCAAGGCCCACTCCTGCATCCCACTCGATGCTCGACGAATACTCAAGCCAACCCTCGGGTGGCAGCACCTAGCTCCACACCTGGAACATGCTAATAGAAGGTGCTTCTCTCTAATAGCCACACGAAAAACCACTGGACGGATTAAGTCCTCGACAAGCAAACTCCACACTACCCCTTGGCTACGAGGGTACTAAAAGAATCAAGCTACAAAACGATCGCGAGGCTTGCGGGAGGACAAGATGTCTCTACATCTTCCTCAAAAGCTACTAACTTGGCAGCTTGCCAATCGACCGGGTGGCTGGTGGAGACTCTGCTGGTCCGCCTCTCACAGGGGACTTCCACCACCACACTGCTGCATCAAATAGCACCAGAACGGCACGCCTCGACCTCTGAACATCAGGTCATCGGCCTCTGAACACCAGGTCATCACAACACTTGGATGATAAACTCGATCTTGGCCAACCACCTCGCTGCTAGCAGTAAGTCTAGAAAACATCCAGCTCTACAGGCTTCCACTTGCCAAACTCGGCGGCTCGATCAACGCCAACTAACTGATCAGCATAACCTGCTGATCGAGCCCTCCTGGGAACCTCCGGGGCTACTAGAGCTACAAGGAGGGGTGTCTCCTAAATAAACTCTGCCAGCAGGGCTATCTGTGCCCAAGACTCCTCACTACGCGCTACAAACTGCGCCTGGGTCTCCGCTCTCTGTTAGCTAAAAGACCTGCCATCAACTCCCTCATGGCTGGAGCACACTCTGCTCAAGGAGTCTCACTTTGAGACAGACTAGCCTCTACCTCCTTCTCTTGGCAACTCATCTGCCAGGGCCAAAGGTGGCCTACGGGTCTAGACAACCCTAGACGTGGTCTCATGATCAACATGAACAGTCCAACTCCTCGGTTGGAAATACCAAACGTCCCTGCTCCTCTAAGTGCAATCAACATACTAGCAATCTACACAAAGCATAAAAGCTAGCCCACGCTGGGGCTCTCACTGCCAACTTAATAAACTCAGACAAACCTGACGGCCGCGGAGTGCTGATGATCATGGGGGCAACAACCTACAAAGCAGGTTAGTCTACAGAATCTATGACTCTGTGCTCTGATACCAATTGTAAGAACCCGACCCAAAACACGATCCTAAACCTAGGTTCTCACTCAGCATGCAAGTTAAATACTTCATCAAGCGGTTTAGTGCTCATATTTAAAACCTTTCAAAACATTTAAAAGCGGGGACACTTAAAACATAAACAACAACCTTCATTTAAGCAAAGCCAACAAAGTAAAACAAGCCTGGCCAGTGTTTATAAAATCATACAATACAATTTAAACAACATTTAAAAACGTCCCCCTAGGACTCCTGTCCGTCTACATGCTGAACAAATTATGCAAACAATAAAAGACAGAGTGCCGGCGGCTCCCATGATCAATCAGCTCCCTCCGCTAGCCGCCCCGGTGTTTGTCCCAAGTTACCCGTGGAAAACCACGAGAATAAGGGTGAGTATAAACATACTCAAGAAGAATCTCAACCGGGTACAATACGATACATCAATCATCTAGCACCCTAGTATACATGAAAACAGTTACCAACACAGATCATAGCTCAACGAGCTTACAAGGCAGAATCTGGAATCCTCGGAAGTCTCCTACTTCCGGCCTAATGATTGGCTCTCATAACCAATCTCGAGACATCTCCGAGGGTCTTTCTCCCTCGGCCAATTGATCAGCTCAAAAACCGATCCCAAAGATGTTCGACACCCTCTAGGGTCTTTCTCCCTCAACCATATGATCAGCTCAAAAGCCAATCCCAATGGGTGTCCTCAAGGGCCTCTTACCCTCGCTAACAAATCTGGACTATCGGGAGAGTACCCGAAGTCTGGCTCTAAACTGGAAAGAATGGGTGTACTCACGAACATTAGCCCGGAGGAGCTCTCCGAACCGGCGACTAACGCGTGTGCGCGCACACCGCTTGCTACTCAACCGGCGTAAATGTGGGGGCCTAAGTACAAACTACGCGGGCCAGGTACGCATGCCTAAAGACTCGGAAATGGTGTCATCGAACACGAGCGCGAGGCCCTCGGACTCATCTGCGGCACTGTACCATCGACCTGAAGCTAAGAACCGGCCAAGGCAGGCTTGCACCTTTGGCAGGGTTCCGCTCTAGCAGGCTACAAACTAGGCTTATGCCGATGTGGTAGCTAAATCCACATCGGCTGCCGGGGGGAAGCAATGTACGTTATGCTTCGCTCTACTCCCGACCGGTGGGGACAAAGTACGTTATGTCCGCTCTCAGCCTCTGGATGATGACAAACTCTACTATACTAGCTAAGAGTACAAAATAACTGATTCCTGGCTAGACATACATATCAACATCGATAATACATAACCTAGCATGATACTACGAACTTAAAGCAGGAATCTCAAGCATGCTGGAAGAACAATCCTAGCATGGCACTAACATGTACAAACAGGCAAACATGCTAGCAAGAATGCAATCACAAGCTGTCCTATCCACTAATCATGTTCATAGAAGTAAACATGCTTATAAGGCACAATCAAGAAAGCATCGCAGGGTCCACACAACCACGGTAAGAAATCCTTACCTGGAAGCAAGCAGAAATAACTTTCACAATCAATAACGACCCTCGAGCTTTAAAGCGAACACGAGCAACCTAAGCATTATAGTAAAAACAACCTAATTAATTAAACAGCAGCCAACAGCCTAGTTCCCAAAGGAGAAAAGACTCGGGAATTACCGACCGAGAAGACACAAGGTCACGCCCCAACCCGCACGGCAGGGCAGGCTGTCCTTCAGCAAGGACAAGCAGGGCGCGCTGGCGCTGGCGAGGCAGGGGACGTGCAGACGCGGGCTGTTGCAGGCGAGCGAACACGCTGGGTATGGCGCGCGGGCGAGACGTCGGGTCTGCGAGGACAGCGCGCGGGCGACGCGTTTGGGCGACAACGAGCGGAGCGGCGCGGAGCGTCTGGGCGGCCTGGTGCGGAACGGCGCGCGCGCGCTCTGAAGCGCACTGGCCGAGCAAAGACGGGCGGCGGCGCTGGCGACGCGCGGCGGACGGGCAACGAAGCGCGCGTGCGTGGCGGCTCAGGTGCGGGCGCGCGACACGCCCGCCGGAATGGCTGGGCTGTGCGGCGCGGCCTGGTGCAGAGCGGCTAGGCACGGCTGTGGCTCGGGCTGAGCGGTCTGATGCGGCCAGGGTGTGGTGCGGCTAGGGCATGGCTGGGCGGCTAGGGTTGGGTTTTCTTGGTGAGGTTGGGTAGGAGAGAGAGAGAGAGAGAGAGAGAGAGAGAGAGAGAGAGAGGTAAAACAAGGGGAATGAGATTTTCTTGATTTTCTTTCCTTTTCCTAATTTAAATAGGTCTTGGTGACCTAAATCTCTTCCCCGGGCTTGCTCCTTCGAGTCCCGGCTGAAGCAACCTTTTCTCCTTATTAAAACTCATTTAAACCAAGCTCCCAAATCACCATCAAGGGCAAGGGTTCAAATCCCAATGGAAGCACTTAAATTAACAATAATTTTGTTAATTACCAAATCACCTCCAAACTTCCAACCAACTAGCCCGAACTTCTTAGGTCCTGCAACCAACAACAATCAAGCCACGACAAGGGCAGGGGTGACCCTGGAATCCTTAAAATCCACAAAACCCTAACCGGGGGCAAAAAGACCAAAATACCCCTAAGGGTTAAAATAGCTCTAACGGCCCATCCGAACATCCGCATAATGTCCCGAAAACACCTGGGAAACCGAAATAGAAAAACTGGGCCGTTACACTCAGTGATGCCCATCAGGGTCTTACACCTCCAACTCAGTGATGCCCATCAGGGACTTACACACCTAGGATGCCCATCGGTCTTACACCTCCGATGTCCATCATCTGTCTTACCCGAGCGGACCTAAACTAGTTAACCCTACGGTCTTCTACACTATACATCACCCGCCTATGCCCGGCACTTGAACTAACAGAGGATAAAATAGAACAAGGTATGCCAAGATAATTAAACCCCTTGCATGGAACTAACGAGAATATATCGGGGACACAAGAGCAACACGATCCGAAGCAAGAGAAAACATGTAACCTACCCACCGGAAATTTCATACAATCGAAGACATGGCATGCTTTGGAAGAACAAACCTAGCATGGCACTAACATGAACAACAAGCAACATGCTAGCAAGATTTCAAACACAAGTCGTTCAATATCTAACATACTCATAACAACAACCAAGCATACAAGGCACAATCATGATAGCATCGCAGGTCCACACAACCACTGTGAAGAAATCCTTACACGAAAACAAGCGAAAATAACTACCATAAGCCAACCAAGCGACTCCCGAGCTTCTAAGTGAACCCGAGCAACCTAAGCATTTAATAAAAATATCCTAATTAAATAACAACAACCAATCAACTTAGGGTCCAAAAGAGTGGAGGCTCGGGAATTACCAACCGAGAAGGCACTAGGTCCCGCCCCAACAATTTTGGCAAAACAGGCTCTCGGCAAGTGGGCATGCAGACGTGTACTGGGCGGGCAGCAGTGATCAAGCGCCATTGGCACGCTGGCGCGGCAGGGGACCGGCGCTGGCACGGTGACACGGGCGCTGGCACGGCAGGGGACAGGCGCGCGGACGGGCGCTGACGACACGGCGTCGCGGCGCGACGACGCTGCAGCGCTGGGCGCGCAGTATGACGGAGACGCCGCCGCGCGCGCGCTGGCGCGGGCGACGGCCGTGTAACGTCTTCTTTGGCGCGTCTCGCGTCTCGGGCGACGGCAGCCGGCCGCGACAGCGTCTGGCTGCTGCGCCGGGCGACGAGGATGATGGTCGCGGCGATCGGGCTGATGGTCGGGCGACAGGCTGATGGCGATGCAGGGCCGCCGCTTGGGCTGGTGGCTCGAGGCAGCTCGGTTGGGTTTCTTGGTGAGGTCGGGAAGAAGAGAGAGAGAGAAAGAGAGAGAGAGAGAGAGAGAGAGAGAGAGAGAGAGAGAGGTAAAACAAGGGGAATGGGATTTTCTTGATTTTCTTTCCTTTTCCTAATTTACATAGGTCTTGGTGACCTAAATCTCTTCCCCGGGCTTCCTTCTTTGATTCCCGGCTGAAGCAACCTTTTCTCCTTATTAAAACTCATTTAAACCAAGCTTCCAAATCACCATCAAGGGCAAGGGTTCAAATCCCAATGGAAGCACTTAAATTAACAATAATTTTGTTAATTACCAAATCACCTCCAAACTTCCAAACAACTAGCTCGAACTTCTTGGGTCCTGCAACCAACAACAATCAAGCCTCGACAAGGGCAGGAGTGACCCCGAAGTCTTGAAAATCCACAAAACCCTTACCGGGGGCAGAAAGACCAAAATACCCCTAAGGGTTAAAATAACTCTAACGGCCCATCCGAACATCCGAATAATGAACCGAAAACACCTGGGAAACCGAAATAGAAAACTGGGCCGTTACAGCATAACTAACCTTGCTTTTTCTCCCCCCTCCCGGCAGCCAATGAGACTTAGCTACCTCATTGGCGTATGCCTAGTTTGTAGCCTGCTAGAGCAGAACCCTGCCAATGGTGTAAGCCTTCCTTGGCCGGTTCTTAGCTTTAGGTCGGTGGATCAGGCTGCACAGATGAGCGCCGAGGGCCTCGCGCTACTGTGATCAGTGACACCGCTTCCGAGTCATAGGCATGTGCACCTGGCCCGCGCAGTTTGCCCTTAGGCCCCCACATTTATGCCGGTTGCAGAGAGCATGCGGTGTGCACGAAAACTCGTTAGTTGCCGGTTCGGAGAGCTCCCCAGGGCTAATGTCGTGAGTACACCATTCCTTCCGTTAGAGCCTGACTTCGGGTACTCTACCGTAAGTCCAGTTTAGTGCAAGGGCAAGGAGGCCGTTGAGGACATTCTAGGGATCAGTGTATTCCCCCCGAGTGACAGATACCTCGGTGATGTCCAGGATTGGTCAGTGTATCCAATCCCTAGGCCGAAAGTAAGAGACTTCCAATGACTCCAGATCTTGTTTTATGAGCTCGTTGAGCTATGATCTGTGTTGGTAGCTGTTTGCTTGCATGCTTTGGTACTAGATGACTGATTATATCGTATTGTACCCCGGTTGGGGATTCTTACTAAGTAATTCGTTACTCAACCTTATTATGTGGTTTTTCCACAGGTAGCCATGGTGCGAGAGACAGATGGTCGAGGAGGAGGAGCTGTGATCATGGAAACCCGTTGTTCAACTCTGAGTTTTATGTTTATGATTTAAATGTTCTCTGAATGCATGTAGTTGGGCACGGAGCCCTAGGGTGTTTTCTGAATGTATTTCCAGATTCTAGCATTGTTGTAAAGTTTGTATGTTTTAAATGAATCTCTGATCAGAGTAAGTTTTGTAAATGTATTTGACTTGGAACAGGTGCTTGGAAACAGGGACAGGTTCCAGGAATTGATGTTGATTTTAAATGGATGTTTTATGTTTTTTTTTTTACTTAGAATCCGAACACCATCTTGCAAATTTTCTGGAGATTTGTAATGCATGCATTGAGGTAATGGCCTAGTTAGAACCCTTTCGGGTCGGGTCGTTACATCCTTACCTGGCTGGGAGGCAACTACACACAAAAACCTAAGCTGCGATCGAACCCGAGCTAGCTACCGAGAACCTAACAAAAACAATGATAATCACAATCCATATGCCTAAATATAATAAAATAAACAAGGCTCGGCTAGGGAGTAACTCACGCGGCTCGACTGACACGCGGACGGGCAGGCAGCACGGCGAGGCTACTGCTGGGCTCAGATGGGCGGCAGAGCTGGGCGCTGGCACGGCAATGGGGGCATGGATGGGCGCGTTGCCACGGCACTGGGCGCGGACGCGCGTGCGCGGACACGCAGGACATGGGCGGGCGAGCGGCACAGCACGCTGGCGCTGGGCGCGGACGCGCTGGGACGGCGACGAGCGCGCGGGCGCGACCTCGGCTGGGCAATGGCGTCTGGCGCGCGGACGGACTGGGCGCGCGTGGGCGAGCAACGCGATGCGGCAGCTGCGACGGCAACGGGCACGCAGTCTGGTGCTTGCGACGGCCTCTACTGGGCGCTGTGGCTGCAACGGCCTGTCCGCCTGGGCTGCGTGCTGCTGGGCACCTGGGGTTGCTGGTGCGATCTGGCTGGGCTGCTCGACCGGGCTGCTCGGCTGGGTTGCTTGGCTGGCTGGAACGACACTCGAAGGACTCTCGGGAGAAGACTCACGCAAGATGGCTAGAGAGAAGAGGGTTGGGCGTCCATGGGGGGTTTGGAGAATAAAACACAAAAACCTAATTTCCTTTCATTTAATCAAATGCACCAAAACCCGAAGAACTCAAGGCTAACTAGGATATGCTGCGGAGAGAGGAACAAAAACACCTAGTGGCTCAACTGGCAAGGCTCTCATCTAGAACACAAGGCCACCCTGGCTCGAACCCCAGCTGCAACACAATTTTCCTATATTTTAACTTTTGCATCTATCCTTGCTCAAACTCATCCACAAAGCCTCAAAAACTTACATAAATCCATCCAATAATTTTAGCAACTGGAAAAATACATAAACGGCCCGACCAAATTACCGAAATACCCCTAGGGCATACCTGGAAGACCGGGATGAAAACCTGGGCCGTTACACATTCGTTACTCACCCTTATTTTGTGGTTTTCCACAGGTAACCAAGGTGCGAGACAGGATGGCCGAAGGAGAAGCTGTGATCATGGGAACCTGCTGTCATCTCTGACTTTTTATATTATGACTCTTTTCTTTTATTTCCCCAGAATGCATGTAGTCGGGCACGGAGCCCTAGGATGTTTTCTCAATGTTTTGTGGATACCACCATTTATGTATCTGAGAAGGTTTTGAATGATTTTAATAAATCTCTGATCAAAGTAAACTTTTGGAGATGTATTTGTCTTGAAACAGGTGCTTGGAGACAGGGACAGGTTTCAGTAAACTGTATTGATTTCTGATTGAATGCTGAATGTTTTAATTTTTACTTGGAATCCGAAATTATATTTGTAAATTGTCTTTACTTGAACGCATGCATTGGGGTAAAGGCCCATTTAGAGCCCCTTTTGGGTCGGGTCTTTACAGTTGGTATCAGAGCTCAGAGTCATAGATTCTGTAGACTGACCTTTTGTTGTAGGTCGTTTTCCCAATGATCACCAGCACTCCGACAGTCATCAGGTACGCCTAAGTTTACTGTTTTTAGAAAAAGGGTTAAGAATTTACAATACCTTTCATCTAGTGTATGCCTTGTTTAGTGTTGTGGAGCGGAGACGAGCAGGTTCTGACTCGTTGTTGGTTTGGGTTTAGAGCGCCATCATGCCAACTTCCCGCAGTGTGAGCTGTATGTTGTGGTTTGTTGAGATATCCAGATAGATCGGATACCGCTGGGACATCGTTCCAGAGGGAGGCAGAGGTTAGACTCTCGTAGGTCACATGTGGCCCAGTTGTTGGTTTTCCCCCAGTGAGAGGGTAGAGGTTATTTGCCCTGGAGTACCACTCCAGAAGAGGAGTTAGCTATGGCTTTGCTTTTGAGGATGCTTGTGGAGAAGGTCTCCGTGTGGACTAGCCTGGGTAGCTCAAGTGTTGATCTTGAGCCTTAGCAGATTGTTTGATTGCCCAGTGAGTAGCTGTAGAGTTGGTAGCCTTCGAGAAGGTTGATGAGGCATCTTTGTTCTCTTGTAAAGTGTTGTTGTTTTGCAGCCAGTAAGTCGGAACCCTGTGGTTAAGGGTGTAGCGAGCAGTGTACCCATCGGACGTGATCCGTTGGTGGTTTCCCCAGTTTTCTGGTAGAGTTGAGCACTCTTCTTATGGTGAGCTCCTAGAGTATAGCTAGTTGCTGCATGTTGAGAGATCCGGCCAGAGTTTTGTTGAGCATCATGTGGAGATGCAAGAGTAGGTCGTGAGCCTTTGGTTTGATGAGATGCCATAGTCTGGTTGTATGAGTTTTGAGCCCTTGTATGCCTAGCCATAGTTTTTGTCACTTGAGGTTGTGACCTTGCAGGCCCCATTTGTAGTAGGATGTGGATTTGTTAGTAGTGGCACTTGAGGTGCAATAGTTGGTGTGCCGCTTTGGCACTAAGTCTAGTTCAGGCCTGAGTTTGGCATGGGTATAGCAGATGGTTCTATGACCCGTCCGGAGTTCAGCACACTTCTTTAGCTGTTGGATCCATTTATGGCAGTTGCACTTGTTTAGGTCGTGCAAGAGGGCTAGTTCAGTGGTAGTCGAAGGACTACATGTGAAAGGATGTTTGAGAGGAGCTAGAGCCTCTTCCCAGTGTTACTGGGGGTTGAGTAAGTCAGCAGGTTGACGGTTGGTAAGTGTTAGTGCGTGCAAGTCTCACGCTAGGGCTGAGGCCAAGAGATCTTTATGGTTGGTAGTGCGGTCAACTACCTTGGAGTGCCTAAATCTGAGGAGTGTTGAGCATCGTAGATGCGAGTTGGCCCAGCTGAGGGGCCATGAGTGGGATGCTCATGAGATGAGTTGGATGCGTATGAGATGAGCTGGATGCCTATGAGGCAAGTTGGATGCCTATGAGATGAGTAGGATGCTTTATGAGAGGGTTGGACGCCTTATGTGTAAGCACACTTGCTAGAGACTTGGTATAAAGTAAGTTCGGTTTGGCATTGTTATGCTTTAGTAGAGCAAGGTTGCCGCAGCTTCGAGTGTCGTGTGGCGATGGAACTTTTGGTGTTCCTTTGGTTGATTGTATCTCTGCAAGAAGTTAGTGTTGCCTTTTTGAAAGCACCTGTTAGTCTTGGATCTCTGAATGAAGGTTGAGAGTTGTGCACACAAGTGTGTTTTGTGTAGTTCATTCTGGTGGCGAGATTTTTGGAACCATGTAGGGGTTGCATTAGAGAACTGGTGCTCAGTTCTTGGAGAAGTTGGACTCCAGGTGGATGTTCTAAGGCTTTAGTTGAGGTTGTAAGAATACCGTGCTCGTAGTCAGGTTGTTGCTTAGGCAAGTTTGTTAAGTTGAACCTAAGCTTGGTTGGTGGAACCTCTTGTGTTCTTGGTTGGAGTTCAGATGGTACTGAACAAACGGTGGTTGTAGTGAAGCCGCGTAGTTCCTGACCGTAGTTGCTAAGGGTGTTGCTCGGAATCCTTACCCTGGGTGGAAGCTACGATGTGGCTGATGCTTTAAGTAGGAGGATGACACATTCTGAAGCGTTTCTGGTCTTTTTGGTTTCGAGGTTCGGAGCAGGCCAGCATGGTTGTGATGCTGAAAAAAAAAAAGGAGTTGTTTGTTCAGGCAGCTGGCTGTTAGACCGTTAGACGACAGTGTGTGTCGAGGGTTGCCGAAGAACCCTAGTTGTGGAGATGTAACAGCCTAGTTTCCTATTACAGTTTTCGAGGTGCCTTCGGGTCAAGATTCGGTTGTTTGGTTGGGTTTTAGAGCCGTTTGGCCCCTTGGGGGTATTTTGGTCTTTTGGCTCTCCGGGCAGGATTTGTGGTTTTCAGGGCTTCGAGGTAGCTCCTGCCTTTGTCGAGGCTTGTTTGTTGGTGGCTGCGAGTCCCGTGGTGTTTGGGCTAGTCGGTTGGATGCTCGGTTGTGGTTTGGGCTTTGGCAAAGTGTTGGTTGTTGGGTGTTTCCTTTGGGATTCGAGCCCGAGCCCTTAGTGTTGCTTTGGGACTTGGATTTAAGTGAGTTGGATTGATTGGAAAAGATTGCTTCGGTCGGGTCTCGAAGGAGGAAGCCGGGAAATGGGATTTTGAGGTTTTAAGTGGATAAGGTTGGATTTTGGATAAAATCCCTTTTTCCTTTTTATTTTCCCATTTTCCTTTCTTTTCCAAATTCATTTTCTTTTCTTCTTATTTTTTTCTCTTTTCTCTCTCTCTCTCTCTCTCTCTCTCTCCTGAGCACCCCCCCATCCTAGCCCGAGCAGCCCCTTGGCTCGCCCAAGCCCAGCCAGCTCGAGCCCCTGCTCGCCCTAGTTAGCCCGGCCACAGCTCGTCCGCACCGTGCCAGCCCCCGAGCGCCCTCGCCCTCGCCCAGCCCTTGGTCGCCCTCGCCAGCCCGAGCTTTGCCCGTGCGTCGCCCAGCCCTCGCATGCCCTCGTCCAGGCCGTCGCGTCGCCAGCCCGAGCTCGCCTAGCTCGTGTCCGTCCGCGCTCGAGTCGCCCAACCTCGAGCTGCGTCGCCCAGTGCCGAGCCCAGCTCGATCGCGCGTCCCAGCGCCCGTGTCGTGCGTCCCCTCGCCCGTGTCTGTAATGGCCCAGATTTCTATTTCGGTTACCCAGGTGATTTTGGGTCATTATTCGGATGTTCAGATGGGCCGTTAGAGCTGTTTTAACCCTTAGGGGCATTTTGGTCTTTTTGCCCCCGGTCAGGGTTTTGTGGATTTTCAGGATTCCAGGGTCACTCCTGCCCTTGTCGAGGCTTGATTGTTGTTGGTTGCAGGACCCAAGTAGTTCGGGCTAGTTGGTTGGAAGTTTGGAGGTGATTTGGTAATTAACAAAATTGTTGTTAATTTAAGTGCTTCCATTGGGATTTGAACCCTTGCCCTAAATGGTGAATTTGGAGTTTTAGAAAAGAGTCTTAATTAAAAAGAAAAAGGTTGCTTTAGCCGGGACCCGCAAGAGGAAGCCTTGGGAAGGGAATTTAGGTCACCAAGACCTATTTAAATTAGGAAAAGGAAAGAAAATCAAGAAAATCCCATTCCCCTTGTTTTATCTCTCTCTCTCTCTTTCTCTCTCTCTCTCTTGCCGACCTCACCAAGAAAACCCAACCGAGCCGCACCGAGCCGCCCGAGCCACCACAGCCAGCAGCACCGCCGCCATCACCCTGTCGCCCGACCATCAGCCCGATCGCCACGACCATCAACCACTGCCGCCCGGCCGGCGGCCCAGATACTGTCGCACTGGCACCCGTCGCCTAGACGCCGAGACGCCAAGAATAATAGGCCGCGGCCGTCGCCAGCGCCAGCGCGCCGCGTCGGGCGTCTCCGTCTCCTGCGCGCGCGGCGCTGTGCCCCTGCCGCGCCAGGCTCCCAGTGTCGCCGTGCAGCGCCGGTCCCCTGCCAAGGCCAGCGTGCCCATCAGCGCCAGCGCCCTCCTCTGCTCGCCCGGTGCACGCCGCTGCGCCACTTCTTACCGCCGAGCTGTTTTTCCAAAATTGTTGGGGCCGAGACCTTGTACCTTCTCGGTTGGTAATTCCCAGCCTCCACTCTTTTGGACCCTAAGTTGATTGGTCATTGTTATTTAATTAGGATATTTTTATTAAATGCTTAGGTTGCTCGGGTTCACTTAGAAGCTCGGGAGTCGCTTGGTTGGCTTATGGTAGTTATTTTCTGCTTGTTTCCAGGTAAGGATTTCTCACCGTGGTTGTGTGGACCCTGCGATGCTTTCTTGATTGTGCCTTATATGCATGTTTACTTTTATGAACATGATTAGTGGATAGGACAGACTTGTGATTGCATTCCTGCTAGCATGTTTGCTTGTTTGTACATGTTAGTGCCATGCTAGGATTGTTCTTCCAAAGATGCTTGAGATTCCCGCTTTAAGTTCGTAGTATCATGCTAGGTTATGTATGATTGATGATGATTATGTATGTTTAGCCAGAATCGTTTACTCTATACTCTAGCTAGTGTGTTAGGGCTGTCATCATCATCTAGAGGTGAGAGCGGACATAACGTACCTTGTCCCCACCGGTCGGGAGTAGAGCAAAGCATAACGTACATTGCTTCCCCGGCGACCAATGAGGATTAGCTACCTCATTGGCATAAGCCTAGTTTGTAGCTCGCTAGAGCGGAACCTGCGAACGGTGCAAGCTCGCCTTGGCCGGTTCTTAGCTTCGTGTCGGTGGTACAGTGCGCATGGATGAGTGCCGAGGGCCTCGCCACTCGTGTTCGGTGACACCGCTTCCGAGTCTTAGGCATGCGTACGCCCGCGTGGTTTGTACATAGGCCCCCACATTTACGCCGGTTGCGGCGAAGATGCGGTGTGCGCGCAAGCACGCGTTAGTCGCCGGTTCGGAGAGCTCCCCGCCTAATGTTCGTGAGTACACCGTTCCTTCCTGTTTAGAGCCGGACTTGGGTACTCTCCCGATAGTCCAGTTTTTATTAGCGAGGGTAAGAGGCCTTTGAGGACACCCATTGGGATTGGCTTTTGAGTGATCATATGGTCGAGGAGAAAAGACCCTCGAGGGTGTCGGACATCTTTGGGATCGGTTTTTAGCTGATCAATTGGCCGAGGAGAAAGACCCTCGGAGATGTCCCGGATTGGTTATGAGAGCCAATCATTAGGCCTAAGTAGGAGACTTCCGAGGATTCCAGATTCTGCTTTGTAAGCTCGTTGAGCTATGATCCGTGTTGGTAATCGTTTGCATGTATACTAGGGTGCGGATGATTGATGTATCGTATTGTACCGGGTTGGGGATTCTTCTCGAGTATGTTTATACTCACCCTTATTTCTCGTGGTTTTCCACCGTGTAACTTCGGGACGGCACCGGACGGCTAAGCGGAGGGAGCCGATTGATCATGGGAGCCGCCAGACTCATCTGTCTTTATTGTTTGCATATTTGTTCAAGATGTAGATGGACATGAGTCCTAGGGGAAACATTATTAAAAGTTGTTTGAACTGCTTTTGAATGTTTTTATATATCTTGCCAGAGCTTGTTTTACTTCGTTGGTTTTTCTTAGACGAAATTGTTGATTATGTTTTAAGCATTCCCCGTTCTAAATGTTTTGAAAGGTTTTAAATATGAGCACTAGACCTCTCGGTGAAATATTTAACTTGCATGCTGAGTGAGAACCTAGGTTTAGGACCGTATTTTGGGTCGGGTTCTTACAGTTGGTATCGAGAGCACGAGTCATAGATTCTCAGAGACTAACTTTGCTTTGCGAGTTGTTGCCCCCATGATCATCAGCACTTCGCGGCCGTCAGGTTTGTCTGAGTTCATTAAGCTAAGGGTTTTATTTTTACAATACTGCATCTAGTAAACATGTGTTACCCTTGTTGGGCAGTGAGAGCCCCAGCGTGGGCTAGTTTTTATGCTTTGTGTAGATCGCTTGTATGTTGATTACACCTAGAGTAGCAGGGACGTTGGTATTTCCAACCAAGGAGTTGGACCGTTCGTGTTGATGATGAGACCTCGTCCCGGTTGTTTAGACCCGTAGGCCACCTTTGGCCCTGGCAGATGAGTTGCCAAGAGTAGGGGATCGAGGCTAGCTCGCCTCAGAGTGAGACTCCTTGAGCAAAGTGTGCTCCAGCCATGAGGGAGTTGATGGCAGGTCTTTTAGCTAACAGAGAGCGGAGACCCAGGCGCAATTTGTAGCGCGTAGTGAGGAGTCTTGGGCACAGAGAGCCCAGCTGGCAGAGCTTATTTAGGAGTCACCTGTAAAGACCCGACCCAAAAATGGCTCTAAATAGGTCTTTACCCCAATGCATGCATTCAAAGTAAAGAACAATATGCAGATAGGTTTTCGGATTCCCAATTAAAAACAAAAGAGATTCAATCAGAAATCAAGATGGTTTGCTGAAACCTGTCCCTGTCTCCAAGCACCTGTTTCAAGGCAAATACATTTCCAAAACGTACACTCTGATCAGAGATTTATTAAAACATTTGAAACATCCTCAAATTCAATAAAGCGGGAATCCACAAAACATTCAGAAAACATCCTAGGGCTCCGTGCCCGACTACATGCATTCAGGGGAAAAATAGAAGACAA
The DNA here is from genome assembly GCA_036507275.1 of Sicyos edulis. Taxonomy (NCBI): domain Eukaryota; kingdom Viridiplantae; phylum Streptophyta; class Magnoliopsida; order Cucurbitales; family Cucurbitaceae; genus Sicyos; species Sicyos edulis. The sequence continues at coordinate 24,230,226 of CM071847.1, forward strand.
GAGTCATAGAAATAAAAGATCAGAGACGACAGTAGGTTCCCATGATCACAGCTCCTCCTTCAGCCATCCTGTCTCGCACCTTGGTTACCTGTGGAAAACCACAAAATAAGGGTGAGTAACGAATTACTCAGTAAGAATCCCCAACCGGGGTACAATACGATGCACATGGTCATCTAGGTGAGTGTATGCAAGCTATGAATATAAACACGAGATAGAGCACATAACTTAAGTCCACACTTGGACCTCGGATGCCAACTCGTGGTCTTAGTCCGGAAATAAATCCACCACACAATACGCCTGCATGCGAAACGAGTCCCGGCCTCACCGCCTCATCTGCATCGAGCACGAAAGGTGCACTAGCTCAAGATCCCGAGGAGCTCTCCGGTCGGCGTCAGTAATGAGCGTAAGCGCGCCGCTGCGTGCTCTACTCGCGACTATGGGGTCTGCCGGTCTAGTGGCAAGCGCCCATGTCCATCCACCACGCCTAACTAAATCTGGGATCGGTGTCACCGACATAGGGGTGAGACCGGACACGTGAACTATGTCGGCTGAGCCACCACACCGAGGCTAAGGAATCGGTCGTGGTAGGCTTACACCGTGAAGTCGTCCTTGCCCTATCGGTGGCAATCAAGGGCTACGGCCGAACACGCCGAGGACGTGTCGATCGCCGGGGGCGAGGCAATGCCAAGTCATCATCCCGACCGCTTGGGGCATTTAACGATCGCCACCCTCACCCAAGATTGCGGGGCCTACCAGAAAGACCCGACCCAAAAAGGGGCTCTAAATGGGCCTTTACCCCAATGCATGTATTGAAAATAAAAGACATTATGAAAAATACATTTTGGATCCCAAGTAAAAACAGAAACATTCAATAATCAAAACATACATTTCTAAATGCATACTCGATCGTGAGAGATTTATTTAAACCATTTAAACATTCCCCAAGTACAAATATGCTTTGGAATCCATAAAACGTAAGAAAACATCCTAGGGCTCCGTGCCCGCCTACATGCATTCGGGGAAATAACAAAAGTCAAGAGTCATGATATAATAAAATGGTCGAGAGATGACAGCAGGATTCCATGATCACGGCTCCTCCTTCACCATCCTGTCTCCCGCTTGATTACCTGTGGAAAACCACGTAATAAGGGTGAGTAACGAATTACCCAGTAAGAATCCCCAACCGGGTACAATACGATATACATGATCATCCGGAAGAATGTATGCAAGCTATGAGAACAAACACAGAGCGGAGCACATAGCTAAGTCCACACTTGGACCTCGGATGCCAACTCGGGGTCTTAGTCCGGAAAATACCACAACACACTATACGCGCTATACGGGAACAAGTCCCGCCTCGGCTGTCATCTCACGATCTACGAAAGGTGCAATCTCAAGATCCCTAGGAGCTCTCGGTCGGCCGGCGCCAATGAGCGTAAGCGCGCGCCCGCATGCTACCGCAAACTCGGGGTGCCGGGTCTAGTGGCAAGCGCCCGTGTTCGATCCACCATGCCTAACTAAATCTCTGGATCGGTGTCACCGACATAGGGTGTGAGACACGGACACGTGAACTATGTCACTGTACCACCGCACTTTGAGGCTAAGGAACCCGGCCGTGGTAGGCTTACACCGTGAAGCGGTCCTTGCCCTAACAGTGGCAATCAAGGGCTACGGCCGAACACGCCGAGGACGTGCCGATCGCCGGGACGAGGCAATGCCAAGTCATCATCCCGACCGTTGGGGCATTTAACGATCACGCCACCCTCACGCAAGATTGCGGGGCGGTAGTTAGGGTTAGCTAAACCCTAACGGGATCGGGACGGAGTACCATCTCGCACGCCCTCGCTGTCGGGGATGCAAGTTACGTTATGCATCCGCCCGGATGATGCTACCTACTTGAACTCTAAACCATAACAATAATAACAATTCATTCAAAGCAGTCCAATACGTGCTCAACAGATACAAGGAACCTAGCATGATACTACGAAGCAAGAATGGATATCGAACATGCGAATGGAACAACCTAGCATGGGCTAACATGAGAAACAATACAAGAGTTCATGCGATCAGAATTGAGCAGAGCACCTAGGGCTAAACATGCTAATAATCATACACAGCATACAAAACAACAATCACAAATATACCGCAGGCCCACACAACTCGGTAAGAAATCCATACCTTGGTCGGGAGGCTTCTACACACAAAATCCTAAGCTGCGGAACAATCCCGAGCTAGCGAGCGGGAACCTAACAAACCAATAATAGTCAATACCTAAAAAGTCTAAAAACAATAGAACAAAGAAGCTCGGCTCGGGAAACTCACGCGGCACGCGACACGAGCTTGGAGCCGCTGCAGCCGGCACTAGCAGGTCGGGCGCTGGCCGCTACCGCATTGCGGCAGGCTGGCGCTGGCTGCTGCTGCACGGCACGCGCACACGGATGCACGGCAGCGGACGGCAGAGGGCGCGCGTAGCGAGGCGTCTGGCGCGTCGCGGGCGAAAGCGGCTGGCGCGCGCGCGCGCGCGCGTCTGGCGTCGCTGCTGCCAAGCGCGATCTGGCGCGACGACGAGCGATGGCGTGCGAGAGGGCAGCGACGGTGGATCTGGCGCGACCTGGCGAGCGATGGCGTGCTGGCGATCTGGCGAGCGATGGCGTGCGGCAGGGCTGCTTCAACAGATCTGGGCGAGGGGCTGGCCGGCGACGATGGCTGCTGCTGGCTTCTCTCGGTGGTCGCAATCAACACAAACACACACAACACTCTACTCTCTTACCTTCGGCCAGATCAAAACCAAATGAGGAGATGAAGAGGATGAAGACTTACCCGGAATGATGATGATCGAACCCAAGGAGATGCAAGGGAAAGAAGAATCGGCAAGGGCTATGGAGAGGGAGAGCTTGTGCGGCCAAGAGGTGATTTGGAGAAGAAGATGGAATAAACCTAATTTCTATTTCATTTAACCAAATGCACCAAAACTCCAAAATCCAAGGCTAACCATAAAATGATGCAGGAAGAGCAACAAGAGCACCTAATGGCTCAATTGGCACACATCTCCACAAGCTTCCCGGAGACCCCGGTTCCAAACCCCGGCTGCAGCACAATTTCCTTTATTTTTACTTTTGCATCAAACCTTGCTCAAACCAAACCACAAACCCCTCCAAAACCTACAAAAGCCATCCAATAATTTTAGTAATCGAAAAAGACACAAACGACCCTGACGGCCCGACCAAATTACCAAATTACCCCTAGGGCATACCTGGAAGACCGGGAAGAAAAACCTGGGTCGTTACACTACCGGTCGGGTTAGCTAAACCCTCACGGGGTCCAGGGACGGAGTATTACCTCGTACGTCCCTGCCATGGATGCAAGATACTTTATGCATTCAGGCCCGGATGATGCTACCTACCTACACTCTAACATATCATTTCAATAGCATACAATCCAATACAATCCAAAACGTGCTCAACAGATACAACGAACCTAGCATGGTACTACGAAGCAAGAATGATATGAGCATGCGAATCGGAACAACCTAGCATGGACTAACATGAGAGAAAAACATCGAAGTCATGCTCGTCAGAATTGAACAGAGCACCTAAACTATACATGCGATAATCACAAACAAACATACAAACAACAATCACATAGAACATCGCGCAGGTCCACACAACTCCGGTAAGAAATCCTTACAGCCGGGCAACTACACACAAAACCTAAGCTGCGATCGAACCCGAGCTAGCTACCGAGAACCTAACAAAAACAATGATAATCATAATCCATAAGCCTAAATATAATAAAATAAACAACGCTCGCCCGGAGCAACTCACGCGGCTCGGCCGACACGCTGTGACGGTGGCTTCTGCTGGCGCTGACGGCGCAGAAGAAGGGCGATGGGCGCGAGGACCGCACACTGGCGCTGACGGGCGGCGGCAGGCGGCAGCAGGCTGCGCGCGAGGACGGCCGGGCCGGCGCGGCGCAGCGCGCGGCGGGCAGAGCAGAGACGGACGAGCGCGCCGGCACGAGGCGGCGGCGACGCGATGCGCGCGACGGGCGCAGTAAGGAGCGGGCGCGCGGGCCGCTCACCGTGGTCGCGCGACGGCCGCGACGGGCCGGGCGGTCCGGGCGGCTCGGTGCTCTTCTTCTGCGCGCGATCTGGGCGCCTGGCTTGCCGCTAGGCGATCCGGGCGGCTTTGGGCTTGTCTGCTGGCAGATCTAGGCATCTTTGGGCAGACTGCAACAAACACACACACACACAAGCTCTTCTCCTTACCTTCGCCAACAAGAACACCCAATCGAGAAGATGAAGAGGATGAAGACTTACCCGGAATGATGATTGAACCTCGGGCTGCAAAGGGGATGAAAAACGACTTGGGAGCTAGGGAGAACAAGCTTGGACGGCTAGGAGGGTTTTGGAGAAGAAAGAACAAAACCTAATTTCTTTTCATTTAACCAAATGCACCAAACTCCAAGGATCCAAGGGTAACTAAGATATGACGCGGAAAGAGTAACAAGAGCACCCAATGGCTCAACTGCACGCATCCCCACAAAGCTTTCATGAGACCCGGGTTCAAACCAAATGCATCACAAATTCCTTTATTTTTACTTTTGCATCTACCCATGCTCAAACCAAAACCACAAAGCCTAAAAACCTTCATAAATCCATCCAATAATTTTAGCAATCGAAAAAGACATAAACGCCCCGACGGCGGCCCGATCAAATTACCAAAATACCCCTAGGGCATACCTGGAAGATCGGATGAAAACTCAGGCCGTTACAATATTCCTCCTTTTTATGACTTTCGTCCTCGAAAGTCCTTAAGATCAAAATAAAGACAGATACTGCAATCTCATCCGTCTTCCCGCTCACAAGCGGCCTCTTCTCGAACTCGACTCCTCCACCGAACTTTTACCAAACGGATCTCACGATTATGCAACGTCTTCGTCTCAAAGACCAGAATACTCACAGGCTTCCCCTCGAAGCTCAAATCCTCAATGAACTGCAAAGGCTCAAAGTCCACAATGAGCGATGGGTCCGACACATACTGCCTCACACCGATACATGAGAACACTGCACACGGCTGACAATGACAGAAAAAGCTAGCCAATATGCAACTCTGCCAATCCTCTCGAGAATCTCAAATGGTCCAACAACAGGAGACTCCACTTCTCCCGCTTACCAAACCTAAACACAACTCACAACGGCGCAACCTTAAAACTACGCACTGTCCAACCTCAAACTCTAAAACTCGACGCCGAACATCGGCGTAACCTTTCTGCCTGCTCTGAGCTGACAACACTAGCTCTAAACCCATGCACATCACCTCTGGTCAAATGCAGCAACTCAGGACCCAAAACAAAACTGACAGCCACCAACCTTTTCCCACAGCACTAGAGACCTGCAACATTTACCTTACCATGCTTCAACAGAACCAAAATAACTAGCAGCCGGGAATTGCTATCCTAGAATACCCCATAAAATCCAACACTGGTTTCCGCTGCCTAACCACGGAAACACCCACTCACAACAAGCTCCAACGGATCTGGCTCACTCCTCCCAAAATACCATCGGTCAGAGGGTGAAAACACTACAGAACTGCACTCGGCTCATAAGCCTCTTAACCACGCTCTCCATAACCACAGCTCATCCACGCACTGCCTAGAACAAACCTTTGTTGCCACACCCTGGTGACAACAACTCCAGCCTGAAACCGACATGCTTCTACTCCATAGAAATGGCATCTGCACACGAGACGAGGTGCGAGCTCTAGCTACTGAAATCAATCCTCCAAAAATCCGAACTCACACAACAACCTCAACTAGCTGACAGCTCCCACACGAAAACTTACAATCCAACAACTTCGAACTAGGAAGCTCAAACAACTACAAACTGCATAGCTATGCCAATCCACTCATCTCTAGCTTGACTCAAATCACTAGCTGGGCAAGACAACCCGCAAACAACCAGGCCCTACAGGGCTTCATCCACTAAACTTACCTCCATGCAAACAACGGAATAAAGCTCGCCTCAAATATGAAACACATCTCACAAGTCTAAACGATAACACATACAGGCTTAACCCTCAAGCTTAGGCTTAATGCACCTTCCCACCGAAACTTCATAAACGGAACTCCACTACCTGGTCAACACCAACTACCAAGAACAAGAATACCCACAATGGCTGGCAGAGTGCAAGCTACACTAGCCAGCAAGGATCCCACAATAGGTCAAGACCCTAATCCAGCCACAAAGGTGCAACCTCATCCACAACTGGAACAAAGGGGCCTTCAACTACAAAGGTGCAACAGCTTCCAAGCCAACACACAAAACCTTAGCCAACTAGGCCAAACACTCATAGGAGGCAGAACAACCCTTACTGCAACTTCCAGAACACCACTCACGAGTCCACTTAACTGGACAAACAACTGCTTCCAAGCAGCCAACAAACTTTTCCTCCTACTAGCACCACTACCACCAATTCCAAGACCAAGGGATAATCCGACAACTCCAAAAAGAAGCAGATCCTTACAAGCAGACATCCGAAGAACAGAGAGTTCCACAAACGCTCGCTATCTTGCTCAGCTAAGCACAACATCCAACTCTCTCACTGAGGCAACAACAGGGGTCCACACAGACTGGACCGCCGACCACGAACAAGCAAAGACTCGCCCTCCAATACCAAATGAGGGCACTCTCAAACTCTGGGAACAGGAGAGACATCCTATAGGGAAAACCACTTACCCACGAACAAGGCTAACTCCTTAGCAACTCGAAAACCACACCTTGGCCAACATCAAGCACCAACTTGCCACCACACCGGAACCAAATCCGAACTCTACTCCAAACGAACTCTGGCTTGCTAGCCTACCAAAACTGTAAGGACCCGACCCAAAAGAAGCGGTCTCTAACCTAGATCCTTATTAGCATGCATGCCTAGGAATGTAAAACGTCATTCAGAGTTTGAAATTTAAATCCTTGAAGTAAGTACATTAAAAACAAGTAAAATATAATTCCATTTAAAATAAACAGGTAGATGACTGATCAGTACTTTCTTAAAAACAAATCAAGGGAAAAGGTACGAGAAACACAAAATAGGTTTTTGAGTACTTTTCCTAGGGACTCAAGTCCCACTACATGCTAAATCATAAGAAAACAATAAAAGAACATGCATCCCAGAGTCAGCTATCCATGATCATCCAAAGACCTCCTCCTAGCCATCCCGCCGATGTCCCAAGTTACCCGGTGGAAAACCACGAAAATAAGGGTGAGCAACGCGCGTTACTCAAGAAGAAGAATCCCCAACCGGGGTACAATACGAAAACATATCATTTAGCACACGGACAAGCAACCATGCAAAGACTCAGAGCAAACAGATGGGTTAACAGAACGTCACTCTTGGGCTTGCCTATTCGAGGCTTACCCAACCTAGAACTCAGTGTTGTCCTTCGGGGACTTATACACCTAGGATGCCCTTCGGGGTCTTACACCTCCAACTCAGTGATGCCCATCGGGGACTTATACACCTAGGATGCCCATCGGGGTCTTACACCTCCAACTCAGTGATGCCCATCGGGGACTTATACACCTAGGATGCCCATCGGGGTCTTACACCTCCAACTCAGTGATGCCCATCGGGGACTTATACACCTAGGATGCCCATCGGGGTCTTACACCTCCAACTCAGTGATGCCCATCGGGGACTTATACACCTAGGATGCCCATCGGGGTCTTACACATCTAACTCAGTGATGCCCATCGGGGACTTATACACCTAGGATGCCCATCGGGGTCTTACACCTCCGGATGTCCATCGGGGCCTTCCCCGAGCGGGACGCGCTAGCTACCTCTACAATCTCTTACACTATACATCATCCGCCAATTCCTAGCATGGCACTAACAGGATAACAAGGTCACGGTTATGCCGAGACAATTTAACTTCTAGCATGATAACCTAACAGGATATATCAGGAATCTCAAGCACAGAATCACCTGGAACAAGAAAGAGCAAGCAACCTATCCACTAGAAATTCCATACAAACACAACACATGGCATGCTATCAAAGTATTCGCAGGGTCCACACAACCCCGGTAAGAAATCCTTACCTGGAAGTGAATAGAACCAACGATCAACGGATGACTCTCGAGCTTCTAAGCGTACCCGACAACCTAGGCAAGTAATAAAATATCCTAATTAATAAACAGCATCTAAAATCGTGAAGTCCATAGGGTGGAGGCTCGGGAATTTACCAACCGAGAAGGCACACGCCTCGGCAGCAAGCGCAAGCGGACGGCGCCTGGCAGCGCGTAGGGCGCTGGCGCGCGCGCGCGGCGCTTGCCAAGCGTCTCGATGGCGGCAAGGCGCGCGACTGGGCGGCGTAGGGCCGGGCGCGCGAACGAGCAGCGACACGCTGGGACGGCGCGAGGGCGAGCGAGCGACGCAGCCGGGGCGCTGGGTCTTTGTCGCTGCGGCGCGGCCGACAGAGGCGATCGCGGGTGGTGCGCTGGGTCTTGCGCGTCTTGCGCGCCGGACGAGGCGATGCGGGTGGTGCACTGGGCGCACGGTCGCTGCGCGACGGCGGCGCTGGGCGCCGCGGTCGCGGCGGCGGCGGCGGCTGGCTGCTGCGCGCGGACGCGCCTGGGCTGGCGATGGCGATCGGTCGGTCGCGGCGATGGCGGCGAGCGTCGCGCGGTGTGGCTTGGTGGCCGGCGCTTGTGCTGCGCGCGCGCGATGCGCGTGGCGTCTTGGCGGTGTGGTGTGGCTGCCGGCGGCGGCTTGTGCGCGCGCGGCGATGGCGTCACGGCGTGCGGCGTGGGTGTTGGGCGAGAGGGTTAGGGTTTTGCGAGAGAGAGAGAGAGAGTTTTTCCTTTTTTTTTTTTTTTTTTTCTTTCTTCCTCAAATTAAATAAGCTTGGAAATCTAAAATTCCCTTCCCAAGGCTTTCCTCCTTCAAACCCAAGTTGGCGCATTTATTTTCCTTAATTAATTCCAAACTCCCATCTCTCTTTGAGGCCGAGGGTTCGAGTCCTCCAAAATCATCTTTTAATCCTTATTTTAATTTAACTAAAATCCGGCCATTACAATACTCCCTCCTTAGAAGACTTCCGTCCCCTAAGTCATTGCTCCTAAAACAACTCTGGGTAACATCTCCTCATCTCCCTTCCAACTCCCGGTAGCTTCCTCAACTCCTTGATTCCGCCACTGCACTTTCACTAGGTCAATTGCCCGGTTCCTCAAAATCTTTTTCTCAAATGCTAAGATCTTTATGGGTTTTTCCTCAAAGCTCAGGTCATGGTTTAGGTGCAAAGGCTCGAAATCTATGACATGCGAAGGGTCTGCCACATATCAAGCGAGCATCGAAACATGGAACACACCATGCACTGCGCAGCCAAGGTGGCGGCAATGCTAACCGATAAGCTACGGCCCCGATCCTCTCGAGGATCTCCAATGGTCCGACAAACCTGGGGCTCGGCTTCCCCTTCCTACCAAACCTCGTAACTCCGCGCGACGGAGCCACCTTAAGGAACACGTGGCCGCCAATCTCAAACTCCAACCCTCTACGCCCGACATCGGCGTAGCTCTTCTCGCTCTGCTGCAGTGCGGCCAACATTCGAGCTCGATCTTACGGACACCTCATTGGTCAACTTGAGCAACTCGGAGCCAATACCGCTGTCTCAACCTCTTCCCGAATCTGGGGATCTGCAGCGCTTACCATACAATGCTTCAAACGGTGCCATCCAATGGTTGATCAAAAACTATTGTTGTAGGCGAACTCCATCAAATACAAGTCTTCGTCCCAACCGCCAGGGAAATCCAACACACAAAGCTCGCAACATATCCTCTAAGATCTCGATTTACTCTCGGTCGGCCATCGATCGCACTGTGGTGGAAGGTCAGGCTTTGTAGCCGCACTCGTGCCTGCACTCACTGAAGGGCCTTCCAAAACCGTGATGTAAACCGGGAATCCTTCGAAGATAATTTTAATCGGCACTCCGTGATACCTCACTATCGCTCAAGGAACAATTTGTGCCCACCGCTCTACGGTGTAGTTTATCCTGCCTTAAATGAAGTGGGCACACTTAGTCAACCTATCAACGACCACCCAAATCTATGCATATCCTCTAGGGGTTCCGGGCAATCCCGAAATAAAATCCATGGTAATTTCCTCCCACTTCCACTGTGGCACCCAGAGCGATCGCAAAGAAACCTGCTGGCCGCCTAGGCGCCTTCACTTGGCGACAAGTGAGACACCGACGACAAACCGGGCAATCTCCTCTTCATTCCCATCCACCAAAAAGTCCGCGCTTAAGATCTTGGTACATCTTGTTACCCCACACAGTGCCATGCAAAAGGCGAGGTGTGAGCCTCGGTCATCGATTCCGAACGAATACTGCATCGGGCGGGACACATAGCCGACCCTTATATCTCAAGCCACCATCTCGCAAATATCTCAAAATCAAAGTCACCATCACCTGGACCCTCTCATACAACTTTTTCAACTTAGGATCATTCAATTGGCCGTCAATAATCCTTTGCCTTACCGAAGGCCGGATGGTCAATGAGCTACCCCGGCCGTAACATCCCCTAACAACACTGCTATTTCTCGCTCTCTCGAGGTCTTTCCTTATGATACTCTTGGGATTTGCCAACGCCGCTAGATGCGAGGTCTTCCTACTTAGTGCATCTGCCACAACATTTGCCTTCCCGTGGTGATACAATATCTCACGTCGTAATCCTTCACGAGCTCCAACCACCTCCTCTCGCCTCATGTTCAGTCCCTTACGAGTGAAGAAATACTTGAGGCTTTGGTGATCCGAGAAAATCTGAATCTTTTCCCCATACAAGTAGTGCCTCCAAATCTTAAGTGCAAAGACGACCATTGCCAACTCCATATCATGAGTCGGGTAATGCGCTCGTGCGATTTCAATCGCTCGAAGCGTATGCTATCACCTTACCGTGTTGCATCAAAACGCAACCCAAACCAAACTTGCTGGCATCATCAGACACCACGAAACCCCGCTTCCTCCGGAATCGCCAACACCGAGGCAGACGTCAAAGCGCTCTTTAGCTTAGCAAAACTCTCATCGCACTTCCTATCCCAAACGAAATCGACACCCTTCCTCGTCAATCGAGTAAGCGGGCGGCTATAGCGAAAAAATTTTGAACGGCGTCGGTAATATCCACCAAAAACCTGCAAAGCTACGAATCTCCGACACGATCGTCGGTCCGCCCACGAACTAACGGCCTCTACCTTCAAGGGTCCACACCCACTCCCTCCTTAGACACAACGTGTCCCGCAAAAGCTACCTCCTCGAGCCAAAGTCACACTTTGAGAACTTCGCATAGAGCTTGTTCTCGCGCAAGGTGCCAAAATCTGTCTTAGGTGCGAGGCATGGTCCTCCTTAGACTTGGAGTACACAAGAATGTCGTCTATGAACACGATGACAAAGCGGTCCAAGAACGCCTTGAACACTCTGTCCATCATGTCCATGAATGCAATGGGGCGTTCGTCGGTCAAAAGACATGACTACGAACTCATAATGCCCATACCTCGACCAAAACGCTGCTTTTTTGAATATCTGCATCCCGAATCCTCAACCGGTGGTAGCCCGACCTCAAGTCAATCTTGAAAACACACAAGCTCCTGGAGCCGGTCAAAACAGTCATCGATACGAGGCGTGGTACTTGTTCTTAATGGTTACCTTGTTCGATTCCACTCGTAATCGATGCATAGACGCATCGAGCCATCCTTTTCTTAACAAACAAAGACGGGTGCTCCCACGAGGACACACTTGGCCGAATAAATCCTCTGTCCCAAAGAACTCCTGCACTGCTTCTTTTAACTCTTTCGATTCTGCCGGCGCCATACGATAAGGAGCTTTCGAGATAGGCGAGTCCCCGGCTCAAGCTCTATGGAGAAGTCCACCTCCCTCTTGGCGGCGAGCCGTGCAACTCTTCGGGAAAAACATCTGCAAACTCTTGCACTATGGGCACTGCCGACAGCTTATCTCGTCACGGTTCTCGCCGGGTCAACTTAGCTAGGAACCCCCAAGCTCCTCGAGCTAACAACCGGTGAGCTTTATCTGCCGAAATCACCGGCGGACACACCCCACTCTAGGTGCCCCGAAATTTAAAGCTAGGCCTACACGCGGCCCGAACACCACCTCCTTACAACGACAGTCAATCATAGCGCGTGGTTATCGCCTAACCAATCCATGCCGAGGATCACATCAAAACCGCTCATAGCTAACACTATGAGGGTAACTGCAGAGTCAGTCGGACACTGTATCCGACCATCCCTTACCTTCTCTGCTAGCCAAAGATACTAGTTCCCGAGGAGTAGCGACGAGATAACTCAAAACCTAGAGGCTCTAAATTCATGCAAGCACGCCAAAGAAAAAAACAGCGAGAAACAAAAGAATGGGTGGAACCCGAATCAAACAACACAAAGGCGAGGTGATCAAGAACTAGGAGCGTGCACGCCATCGCGGGTCCGGCTCTCTCGACCTCTGGCGAGTCGTAACATATACTCTTCCTCTCGCTTTCTTTGAAAGCTGGCCGTGCCACCACCGCTTTCTTAGTTGCAATGTCGGGCTGATGTCCTCGCTACCACGCTTATAGCAAGCTCTAGGGTTACCACCACAAGGCCCCAATGCCGCTTTACCACGGGGTCTACAATACGGTGGCGGCCTCCCTACGCCTGTTGGCGAGGCTGATCGCGATTACGATCCCTGGTCTTGGGTCTGCCATGATAAGTACTCGACGGCGCCACGACCGCCTCCATGTGCATTACCACTGCGTCAAACTTACGCTTCTCGACCCGAGTACACTGGGCCTTACGCACTACAAGACTAACAACTCGCCTCGGAGGATACTTTCCATCATAAATAGTTGCCAATCCTTTCGCCTTGGCAAAAGTCTCGGGGCACAGTTCTAACATCCTGAGACACTCCGCCTCCTCGGACATAATAAACTTCCCGATCTTCACTCGGGAGTAGCAATCAATCTGCGGTGCGAAGTACCCATACTCAAAAACTTCCTCTCATACACCTCGATTGGATCGGACCCACAGCTAAGGTTCGAAAATAGTTCAATCATCTTTTCTTGGGCTTCTTCACCGATAAATTTTGCCTTGAACTCACTTTCTTGAAGAATTCCCGGGTGGCGGGGAGACCAGGCGGTCTCTCACTCAAGGTGGAATCCCACCACCACTTAGCTGCTCCAAATAACGCATGAGCCGCACATCGAGCTCACGCACCTCGAGACAAGCCATTACCATAAAAGTATACTCTAGCTCGGCAATCCACCGGCCGCCACCGGTGGTTCTCTCGTGGGCACTAAACTTCTCCGGCTTCCATTTGACGAAATCTTTTAGCCACTTGCCCAAATCCTCGGCACCTTCCGCCACAACGGCCTCGTTCACAATTGGCTCTCGCTGAGCTGGGCGATCTTGGTGGCACGGTGGTCCTCTCTTTGAACTAACTCGGTCACCGCTCTATCTGAATCCGAGACTCCTCCTCTGCATGCACCAGCAGAGCTGCGTCTCGACCCTCTGCTCGGCCCTGCGTCGAGACAAGAACCCAACCATAAGAGCCCTCATGGACTCCACAAAAGCAACTCCCGGTGCGCAGCCTCCCGAGGCCGAAGTTGCCTCCACGCCCTCACCGGGCAACACACGTGAGAAGGGCCTGTGAGGCGGCCTAACATCGCGATCGCCTTGGGACGACGTCCTCCCGTGTCGGAATCAATACGAATGCCCTGGCTGGTCGGCCTCGAGCCTCCTGCCTCTCTACGAGTGATCGGCATAACGACAATCTACACTCAAACGAACAATGAGTCGAACTCGCTTTCCTGCTCCTCAACAACAAGTCATATACATGCAAGGTGCAAATGGTATTGTAATTCTTAACCCTTAACCTTAAACTTTCGGACATACCGATGGTCAAGTGGGCGCTGATGATCATGGAAAACAACCTACAATCTGCAGTCGAGTCTACGAGAACCTATAACTCGGGCTCGATACCAACCGTAAGGACCCGACCCAAAAGAAGCGGTCTCTAACCTAGATCCTTATTAGCATGCATGCCTAGGAATGTAAAACGTCATTCAGAGTTTGAAATTTAAATCCTTGAAGTAAGTACATTAAAAACAAGTAAAATATAATTCCATTTAAAATAAACAGTAGATGACTGATCAAGACTTTCTTAAAAACAAATCAAGGGAAACTGATGCGAGAAACACAAAATAGGTTTTTGAGTACTTTTCCTAGGGACTCAAGTCCCACTACATGCTAAATCATAAGAAAACAATAAAAGAACATGCATCCCAGTCGGCTATCCATGATCATCCAAAGACCTCCTCCTAGCCATCCCGCCGATGTCCCAAGTTACCCGGTGGAAAACCACAGAAAATAAGGGTGAGCAACGCGTTACTCAGTAAGAATCCCCAACCGGGGTACAATACGAAAACATATCATTTAGCACACGGACAAGCAACCATGCAAAGACTCAGAGCAAACAGATGGGTTAACAGAACGTCACTCTTGGGCTTGCCTATTCGAGGCTTACCCAACCTAGAACTCGTTGTTGTCCTTCTGGGGACTTATACACCTAGGATGCCCTTCTGGGGTCTTACACCTCCAACTCGGTGATGCCCATCGGGACTTATACACCTAGGATGCCCATCGGGGTCTTACACCTCCAACTCGGTGATGCCCATCGGGACTTATACACCTAGGATGCCCATCGGTCTTACACCTCCAACTCGGTGATGCCCATCGGGGACTTATACACCTAGGATGCCCATCGGTCTTACACCTCCAACTCGGTGATGCCCATCGGGACTTATACACCTAGGATGCCCATCGGGTCTTACACCTCCGGATGTCCATCGGGGCCTTCCCGAGCGGGGCGCGCTAGCTACCTCTACAATCTCTTACACTATACATCATCCGCCAATTCCTAGCATGGCACTAACAGGATAACAAGGTCACGGTTATGCCGAGACAATTTAACTTCTAGCATGATAACCTAACAGATATATCGGGAATCTCAAGCACGTAATCACCGGAACAAGAAAGAGCAAGCAACCTATCCACTAGAAATTCCATACAAACACAACACATGGCATGCTATCAAAGTATTCGCGGGGGTCCACACAACCCCTGTAAGAAATCCTTACACGAAGTGAATAGAACCAACGATCAACGGATGACTCTCGAGCTTCTAAGCGCGTCCCGACAACCTAGGCAAGTAATAAAATATCCTAATTAATAAACAAAGATCTAAAATCGAAGTCCATAGGGTGGAGGCTCGGGAATTTACCAGCCCCGAGAAGGCCGAGAAGGCACACGCCTCGCAAAGCGCGAGTGAGGACGCGCCGCGGCCTTGCAGGGCGTCTGGATGGCGCGCGCGCGCGCTACTGGCGCGGGCGGCTCGATGGCGGCAACTGGGCGCGACTGGCGGCGGCGTAGGCCGGGCGCGCGCGAACGACATTTGACGTCTTTGCGCGTCGGCGAGCCGAGCGACGCAGTCGGCGCTGGTGCTGCCGCAGGGTCGCCGTCGTGCGCGAGCGCGGCCAGGTGCGCTGGGGTGGTGCTGCAGGCGCGCGACAGTCTTTGCGCGGTGGTGCACCGGGCGCACGGTCTTGCGACGGCGGCGCTGGGCGCACGCTCGGCGCCGGGCGGCCTGGCTGCGATGCGTCGGTCGGCGATGGCTCGCGCGGTGCGACAAAGGCAGCGCGGCTTGCGCGGTGGGCTGGCCGGCCGGCGGCAGTGCGGCGCGCGGCGGCGGCGCGCGTGCGTGCGGCGGTGTGGCTTCTTTGGCGGCGGCGGCTTGGTGCGCGGCGCGATGGCGTGCGAGCGTGCGGCGGCGTGGGTGTTGGGCGAGAGGGTTAGGGTTTTGCGAGAGAGAGAGAGAGTTTTTTCCTTTTTTTTTTTTCTTTTTCTTCTTCTTCCTCAAATTAAATAAGCTTGGAAATCTAAAATTCCCTTCCCAAGGCTTTCCTCCTTCAAACCCAAGTTGGCGATTTATTTTCCTTAATTAATTCCAAACTCCCATCTCTCTTTGAGGCCGAGGGTTCGAGTCCTCCAAAATCATCTTTTAATCCTTATTTTAATTTAACTAAAATCCGGGCTGTTACAAAAACTGCCAGCAACTCACCCGAGGCTACAAACTACTCGACTCTGGCTTGCCATCTAAACTCACTACCCGGGTCTGACTGAGCTCTGGTGAGGCCCTCCACAACAAGGGTTCTTCGACAACCCTCGACACACACTGTCGTCTAACGGTCTAACAACCAACCGCTCAACAAACAACTCCTTTTCCCAAAGATCACAACCATGCTTTGGCTCGCTCCAACCTCGAAACCAAAAAGACAAAAATGCTTGCAGATTTGTCATCCTCCTACTCAAAGCATCAGCCACAACGTAGCTTCCACCCAGGGTAAGGATTCCGAGCAACACTCTTAGCAACTGCGATCAGGAACTACGCGGCTTCACTACAACCACCATTTGTTCAGTACCATCTGAACTCCAACCAAGAGCCACAAGAGGTTCCACCAACCAAGCTTAGGTTCAACTTAACAAACTTGCCTAAGCAACAACCCGACTACGAGCACGGTATCCTTACAACCTGAACTAAAGCCTTACAACATCCACCTGGAGTCCAACTTCTCCAAGAACTGAGCACCAGTTCTCCAATGCAAACCCTACATGGTTCTGAAACTATCGCCACCAGAACGAACTACACAAAACACACTTGTGTGAACAACTCTCAACCTTCCTTCAGAGATCCAAGACTAACAGGTGCTTTTCCAAAAGGCAACACTAACTTCTGGCAGAGATACAATCAACCCAAGGAACACCACAAGTTCCATCTCCACACGATACTCGAAGCAGTGGCAACCTTGCTCTGCTAAAACATAACGATGCCAAGCCGAACTTACTTTATACCAAGACTCTACCAAGTGTGCTTTACACATAAGGCAACCTACTCATCTCATAAGGCATCCAACTCATCTCATAAGCATCCAACTCACGGTCCCTCTGCTGGATCGAACTCGCATCTACAATGCTCATTCAACTCAGGTTTAGGCACCCGAAGGTAGTGGACCGCACTACCAACCACAAAGATCTCTTGGCCTTAGCACTAGCGTGAGAGTCACACGCACTAACACTTACCAACCGCCAACCTGCTGACTTACTCAACCCCCAGTAACACTGGGAAGAGGCTCCAGCTCCTCTCGAACATCCTTTCACTTGTAGTCCCTCGACTACCACTGAACTAGCCCTCTTGCACGACCTAAACAAGTGCATTTTCCATAAATGGATCCAATGGCTAAAGAAGTGTGCTGAACTCCGAACGGTCATAGAACCATCTGCTATACCCATGCCAAACTCAAGCCTGAACCAGACTTAGTGCCCAAGCGGCACACCAACCATTGCACCTCAAGTGCCACTACTACCAAATCCACATCTTACTACAAATGGGGCCAGCAAGGTCACAACCTCAAGAGACAAAAACTAAGGCTAGGCATACAAGGGCTCAAAACTCAAACAACCCTGACTATGACATCTCATCTAACTGAAGTCTCACGACCTACTCTTGCATCTCCACCTGATGCTCACCAAAACTCTGGCCGGCTCTCTCAACATGCAGCAGCTAGCCCTACTCTAGGGCTCACCAAAAGAAGAGTGCTCAACTCTATTAAACAACTGAGGAACCACCAACGGATCAAGTAAGATGGGAACACTGCTCGCTGCACCCTTAACTATAGGGTTCCGGCTTACTGGCTGCAAACAACAACACTTATAAGAGAACAAAGATGTCTCAGCAACCTCCTCGAAGGCTACCCACTCTGCAGCTACTCATTGGGCAAACAGACAATCTGCTAAGGTTCAAGATCCACACCTGAACTACCCAGGCTAGCCCACTTTGGGACCTGCTCCACAAGCATCAACATGAGCAAAAGCCAAAGCTAACTCCTCTCCTGGAGTGGTACTCCAGGGCAAACACCTCCACCCTCTCACTAGGGGAATAACAGCTAGGCCACACGTGGCCTACGGGAGTCTAACCTCTGCCTCCATCTGGAACGATGTCCCAGCGGTATCCGAATCTATCTGGATATCTCCACAAACCACAACATACAGCTCACATCATGCGGGAAGTTGGCATGATGGCGCTCTAAACCCAAACCAACACGACGAGTCGAAACTCGCTTTCGTCTCCGCTCCACAACACAAAACAAGGCATACACTAGATGAAAGGTATTGTAAATTCTTAACCCTTTTCTTAAAAACAGAAAACTTAGGCGTACTGATGACTGCTTCTGAGTCTTTGGTCATCATGGGAAAGACGACCTACAACAAAAGGTCAGTCTACAAAGTCTATGACTCGAGCTCGATACCAATCAGAAAGACCCGACCCAAAAAGGGCTCTAAATAGGTCTTTACCCAGCATGCATTCAAAGTAAAGAACAATATGCAGATAGGTTTTCTGATTCCCAATTAAAAACAAAAGAGATTCAATCGAAATCAAGATGGTTTGTCAAACCTGTGTCCTGTCTCCAAGCACTGCTTTCAAGGCAAATACATTTCCAAAACGTACACTCGATCAGAGATTTATAAAAACATTTGAAACATCCTCAAATTCAATAAAGCGGAATCCACAAAACATTTAGAAAACATCCTAGGGCTCCGTGCTCTACTACATGCATTCAGGGGAAAAATAGAAGACAAGAGTCATAGAAATAAAAGATCAGAGACGACAGCAGGTTCCCATGATCACAACTCCTCCTTCAGCCATCCTGTCTCGCACCTTGGTTACCTGTGGAAAACCACAAAATAAGGGTGAGTAACGAATTACTCAGTAAGAATCCCCAACCGGGGTACAATACGATGCACATGGTCATCTAGGTGAGTGTATGCAAGCTATGAATATAAACACGTAATATAGCACATAGCTTAAGTCCACACTTGGACCTCGGATGCCAACTCGTGGTCTTAGTCCGAAAATAAATCCACCACACAATACGCCTATATACGAAACGAGTCCCGGCCTCGGCTGCTTCATCGTCGATACGTCGAAAGGTGCACTAGCTCAAGATCCCGAGGAGCTCTCCGGTCGGCGTTGTAATGAGCGTAAGCGCGCACTGCGTGCTACTGCTGACTATGGTGGGTGCCGGGTCTAGTGGCAAGCTGCCCATGTCCAGTCACCGCTAACTAAATCTCTGGATCGGTGTCACCGACATAGGGTGTGAGACTCGACACGTGAACTATGTCACCGAGCCACCACACCGAGCCTAAGGAATCGGTCATGGTAGGCTTACACCAGAAGCCGCCCTTGCCCTATATCGGTGGCAATCAAGGGCTACGGCCGAACACGCCGAGGACGTGTCGATCGCCAAGACGCAGGCAATGCCAAGTCATCATCCCCACCGTTGGGGCATTTAACGATCGCCACCCTCACCCAAGATTGCGTGGCCTACCGGCCGGGTTAGCTAAACCCTCACGGGGTCCGTGGACGGAGTATTACCTCAATGCGTCCCCGCCATGGATGCAAGATACTTTATGCATTGAGCCCTGATGATGCTACCTACCTACACTCTAACATATCATTTCAATAGCATACAATCCAATACAATCCAAAACGTGCTCAACAGATACAACGAACCTAGCATGGTACTACGAAAGCAAGAATGATATGAGCATGCGAGAACGGAACAACCTAGCATGGACTAACATGAGAGAACAACATACGAAGTCATGCTAGTCGAGAATTCGAATGCAGCACCTAAACTATACATGCCGATAATCACAAACAAACATACAAACAACAATCACATATAACATCGCAGGTCCACACAACTCCTGTAAGAAATCCTTACCGCCGGGCAACTACACACAAAACCTAAGCTGCGATCGAACCCGAGCTAGCTACCGAGAACCTAACAAAAACAATGATAATCATAATCCATAAGCCTAAATATAATAAAATAAACAAGGCTCGGCTCAAAGGAGCAACTCACGCGGCTCGGCCGACACGCGGACGGGCGGCAAAGACGCTGCTGCTTTGGCGCCGACGGCGTAGAAGGGGGCGATGGCGGTAGGGACCGCACACTGGGCGCTGACGGGCGCGAGGCGGCGAGCTACGCGCGCGCGCGCCGACGGCTGGCTGGGCGCAGCGCGCACGGGCGCGGGCAAGCGGACGGACGAGACGCGGCGCTTGCGCGAGGCGGCGACGACGCGATGCGCACACGGCGCGCAGCGGAGCGGGCGCGCGGCCGCTCTGGGAGCGCGCGACGGCCGCGACGGGGCTGGCGGTCTAGGCGGCTCAGTGCTCGCTCTTCTTTGCAACTGGCACTGGCACTGGCTTGCTAGGCGATCTGGGCGGCCTGGGCTTGTTGCTGGGCAGATCTAGGCATGCTGGGCAGCCTGCAACAAACACACACACACAAGCTCTTCTCCTTACCTTCGGCCAACAAGAACACCCAATCGAGAAGATGAAGAGGATGAAGACTTACCCGTAATGATGATTGAACCTCGGGGCTGCAAAGGGGATGAAAAACAGCTTGGGAGCTAGGGAGAACAAGCTTGGACGGCTAGGAGGGTTTTGGAGAAGAAAGAACAAAAACCTAATTTCTTTTCATTTAACCAAATGCACCAAACTCCAAGGATCCAAGGGTAACTAAGATATGACGCGGAAAGAGTAACAAGAGCACCCAATGGCTCAACTGGCACGCATCCCCACAGGCTTTCGCGGAGACCCTGGTTCGAAACCCAGCTGCATCACAAATTCCTTTATTTTTACTTTTGCATCTACCCATGCTCAAACCAAACCACAAAGCCTCAAAAACCTTCATAAATCCATCCAATAATTTTAGCAACTGGAAAAAGACATAAACGGCCCTGACGGCCCGATCAAATTACCAAAATACCCCTAGGGCATACCTGGAAGACTGGGATGAAAACCTGAGCCGTTACATCACCCCTCCTTGTAGCTCCAGTTTCCCCGGAGGTTCCCGGGAGGGCTTGATCAGCAGGTTATGCTGATAAGTAGATGGCGTTGATCGAGCCGCCGAGTTTGGCAAGAGGAAGCCTGTAGAGCTGGATGTTTTTTAGACCTACTGCTAGCAGCAGGGTGGTTGGCCAGGATCGAGTTTATCATCCAAGTATTGGGTTGACTTGGTGTTCAGAGGCCGATGACCAGATGTTTAGAGGTCGAGGCGCGCCGTTCTGGTGTTGTTTGATGCAGCAGTGTGGTGGTGGAAGTCCCCTGTGAGAGGCGGACCAGCAAAGTCTCCACCAGCCACCTGGTCAATTGGCAAGCGGCCAAGTTAGTAGCTTTTGAGGAAGATGTAGAGACATCTTGTCCTCCTGCAAGCCTGCAGTCGTTTTGCAGCCAGTTCTTTAGTACCCTCGTAGCCAGGGTGTAGTGTGGAGGTTTCTTGTCAGGGCTTAACCCATCCGTGGATTCTAGTTGGCTAGTAGAGAGAAGCACCTTGTGTTGGCATGTTCCAGATGTGGAGCTAGGTGCTGCCACCCGAGGAGTTGGCCTGAGCTTTTGTTGAGCATCGAGTGGGATGCAGGAGTAGGTGGTGGCATGTCTGTTAGGCGAGATGCCAGAGTTTAGGCTGCTCGAGTGTTTGGACTCTAGTGTTGAGTGCCTTTGCCCGTCACTTGGAGTGTGACCTTCCCTATCCTAAGAGGGGCATAAAGCTTGTTTGGGCTGATTTGTGTTGTAAAGGATGTTGTGCCTGTTGGCACCAAGCTTTGAGAGGAGGCCTAGATTCGGGCCCGTTGGCACTTTTGGTGCAGATGGTTTCATGCCCGCCCGGAGTATAGCATCCCCACCAACCTTGTGCCCGTTTTTCTGAAGTTGCATCTGTTGGATTGCTTAAGAGATCTAGCTCGGTGGTAGTCAGAGAACTACAAGTGTGTGGTCGTTCGAGGGAAAAGTAGGAGCTTTTCAGGGTCACCGAGAGATGGGTGCAAAGGATGTTGTAGGTTGGTGAGGGCTAGCGCGTCCGAGTTCTCGCGCTTGTGTGTGGGCTTGTGAGCCAGCTTGATGGTAGTGTGTTTCGACTACCCTTGGAGTTACCCTAATATGAGTAGGGTTGGCATCGATGATGCGTGGTTGATCCAGTGTTAGAGCCATGAGTTGGATGGTTGAGTGGAGCATTTAGTGGGCACATTGGTATGAGGTATGTCAGCTTGGTGTAGTTATGCTCTGGTAAGAGTGAGTTGACCAATGTAGCCTTTCGTGGTGAGTTGACCCCGAGTGGTTTGAACTCTTGTTGCTCCTTTGCTAGTTGTGGCTTTATCGGGAGGCAAAAGTTGCCTTGTGTGAGAGTACTTGTTGAGTTTGGATCTTAAGGAACCAAGTTGGAGCTGTACACGCCGGTGTACTTTTGTGTAGCCCGTTTCGTGGTTATGTTTCAGGAACCACTAGAGGATCGTGTTGAGTAACAAGTGCTCAGTTCTTGAGGTGTTAGGGCTTTAGTTCTTGGCAAGTGCCCTAACCTTAGTTCTGAGGATACCGTGCCTGTAGCCGTGTTATTGCTTAGGCAAGTTATGCTAGTTGGCCCTTGACCTGGGTAGAGGCATTTCTTGTTGATCGATGGTGGGAGTTCAGTTGGAACTGAACAAGGGCGATGGTAGCATAATCGCGTAGTTGCTGGCCGTCTTGGCTAAGAGAGTGTTGTTCGGATCCTTACCCTGGGTAGATTCTACGTTGTGGCTGATGCTTTGAGCAAGAGGGAGATTGGGTCTTCCGATGGTTCCCGCCAGTGTGGATAGCGCTTCACCAACAACAGGCCGATCTAGGGGTCGGGATCGCCGCCGACCGCAGTCGAAGCTCGATCGTCGCGGGCGGGCGGCGCGGCGAGCTCATTGCATCAAGTGTGGTAAGGCGCATTCTGCTTTTTGTGGAGCATCACCCCATGCTCGCTTCAGGTGTGGCAAGGAAGAGCTTTTGGCTAGCATAGTTGAGATGCTGAAGGGAGTTGTGCTCGCGTAGCCAGATGTCTGTTAGACCGTTTGTCGTCAGTATGTGTTGGAGGGTGATCGGAGGAACCCTAAGTTGTGGAGAGCCTCTCCAGAGCTCAGTCAGACCCAAGCAGTGTCCTTGGGTGAGTTGCTGGCAAATTTGGTAGTCTAACAGGCTAGTGCTTGTTTGGCGTGGAGTCCGGATTGGTTCCGGTGAGGTGGCTAATTGGTGCTTGGTGTTGACCAAGTTGTGGTTCCCTTGTTGTTTCAAGAGCTAGCTCGGTTCGAGAAAAAGGGCGTTGCCTTGAGGGCTTGTTCCTAGTCAGGAGGTTTCGGGAGTTGACCCCTCCCTCGGTGGTTGAGTAAGTTCTGCTAGTTTTGGATTGGTGGTCCAATCAGTTGAGTTTTTCCTTGGGTGTTGCTTCCAAGAGAGTTGGTTGTTGTTGCCCTTGGGTTTGAGCTAGTCAGCGAGCGTGTGTGAAGTTCGCTGCCCTTCAGAGTTCGCTTGCTGGGAAATCGTTCCCGTTTAGAAGGAGTCAGCGTAGCTCCTGAGTTGTGTAGTTGATCAGAGTAGCACAGTGGTTAGCCCAGCGAGAGTGTCCCTGCGTTTGTTTGTTAGCAAGCGGAAAGTTGTTTGTTCCCGCAAGGGCGTAGGCCTGCCAGTTCAAGGGCTTGAGTTGTTGCTGGAAGGTTGTTGGATCTTTGGAGTTTGTAGATCCCCTTAGTTCTTTGGTGGTTGAGCTGCACCGTGGATGCCGGTCTCGAGTTTTAACTTTTGAGGTAGTCTTGCTGACTCGTATTGTTCTTGATCCGCAAGCTTGTGGTCACCGCTATCCTTATTCCTCACGATGCTTCGTGGGTGGAGTTTCTGGATTGGAAGAAGAGTTAGGTCTAAGCTAAAGGAGGAAGTCCTTTGAGTAGCCAGTTGGACTTAAGAGTTGAGTGGCAGCTTGGAGGCGAGCCTTGCTCGTTGTAAGACTTGAGTTGAGTTTCTGCTAAGCAAGGCTTTTTCGGGCTTTTCTTTTAGTCGTTGTGCATTCGCAGTTGGCATTTTAGCTGAGCCACAGTTGATTGAGTTGGCACAGAGGTGCCGTGGCATTGGTTGGTAAAGCCCTTGAGTTGCGATCCTCAAGCTTTTGTGTTGATAGTAGCCGCGTGTTGTTTTATTCCTTGCTGCTCGAGGTTTCCGTGAGAGGAATGTTGTTTGTTTTCCTGTCTGGCGATGTTCACCTAAGCCAGTGGCTGATCGGATTGCATTGGAAAGTTTGTTGTCGGCCGATGAGGGGCTCCGGTTTATTAGTTTGGCTGAGTGGAGCCTGTTCCTAGACCTTGTCGTTCAGGGGTGGCCGAAGCTGAAGTTTCAGCTAGTGTGAGTGGTCGTAGCCGCTTGGTGAACCAAAAAAGTGCCCCTTGGCTTTGGTGCTTCGATTTCTCGTAAGATGGTTGCTTTAGTGTTGTGGACGCATGCTAGTTGGAGAAGGTTGCCTTGGGATCACCACACAGCTTGGTGGTTCGAATTGGATTTCGTTAAGGATTGTAGGCAACCAGTGGGGTTCGCAGATCTCTTGCGAAGTAAGAGTAGGCCGTTTAGTTTCTGAAACCTGGGAGGTTCAGTTGTTTGGTCAGCATGGTGAAGGGTCGAGGCTGTTTGATAACAAATGGCGAGCATTCGAGAGAGAAGTCTGCCGGGCGTGGCGTAGAGTTTTAGAGCTTGTGACCCGTCCATGAGTTTGCTTTGAGAGTAGCGCCGTAGAGAGGCGTTCCGAGTTGGGTTAGCGAGGATAAGTGAGCCCTAGAGTCGTGAGACCGCTTTTGAGAGTTGGTGCGAGTCGAGGGTGTGACTCACCGACTAGCTTTCGCATGATTTCTTCAAGCTCGAGTGTTAGTTCGCTTTTGGTTGAGATAGTTTGTGGCGCACTTCGGTGTCTTTTGGGCTTGAGACTTTGGGAAACCAAGAGGGTTCGGTTTCAAGAAGGATTTGTGTTGTCTTAACCGGGAGCTTGGTTGGTTAAGAATCGGTGGAGTTTTCCTAGAGTTGTTTTTCGTCTTAGGACTTTCGAGGATGAAAGTCTTAAAAGGAGGGAGTATTATAACGGCCCGAGATTTTCTATTTCGGTTACCCAGGTGATTTTGGGTCATTATTCGGATGTTCGGATGGGCCGTTAGAGCTGTTTTAACCCTTAGGGGCATTTTGGTATTTTTGCCCCCGGTCAGGGTTTTGTGGATTTTCAGGATTCCAGGGTCACTCCTGCCCTTGTCGAGGCTTGATTGTTGTTGGTTGCAGGACCCAAGTAGTTCGGGCTAGTTGGTTGGAAGTTTGGAGGTGATTTGGTAATTAACAAAATTATTGTTAATTAAAGTGCTTCCATTGGGATTTGAACCCTTGCCCTAAATGGTGAATTTGGAGTTTTAGAAAAGAGTCTTAATTAAAAAGAAAAAGGTTGCTTTAGCCGGGACCCGCAAGAGGAAGCCTTGGGAAGGGAATTTAGGTCACCAAGACCTATTTAAATTAGGAAAAGGAAAGAAAATCAAGAAAATCCCATTCCCCTTGTTTTATCTCTCTCTCTCTCTTTCTCTCTCTCTCTCCTTGCCGACCTCACCAAGAAAACCCAACCGAGCCGCACCGAGCCGCCCCGAGCCACCGGCCCAGCAGCCCGCACACCATCACCTGTCGCCCGACCATCAGCCCGATCGCCCGACCATCACCCCGGTCGCCCAACCACCATCACTTTGTCGCCCCGAGCGAGCGAGCCCAGATACTGTCGCAGCCGGCAGCCCGTCGCCCAGACGCCAGACACCCAGCAGCGCGTCGCACAGCCCGTCGCCCAGCGCCATTCGCGCCTTCACGACCGTGTTGCCAGCGCCCGTCCGCGCGCCAGCGCCGGTCCCCTGCCGCGCCAGCGTGCCCATCAGCGCCCGCCAGCGCCCAGTCTGCTCGCCCCAGCTGCACGCCCTGCCTGCCCACTTGCCGCCGAGAGCCTGTTTTTCCAAAATTGTTGGGGCCGAGACCTTGTACCTTCTCGGTTGGTAATTCCCGAGCCTCCACTCTTTTGGACCCTAAGTTGATTGGCTGTTGTTATTTAATTCGGATATTTTTTATTAAATGCTTAGGTTGCTCGGGTTCACATAGAAGCTCGGGAGTCGCTTGGTTGGCTTATGGTAGTTATTTTCTGCTTGTTTCCAGGTAAGGATTTCTCACCGTGGTTGTGTGGACCCTGCGATGCTTTCTTGATTGTGCCTTATATGCATGTTTACTTTTACGAACATGATTAGTGGATAGGACAGCTTGTGATTGCATTCCTGCTAGCATGTTTGCTTGTTTGTACATGTTAGTGCCATGCTAGGATTGTTCTTCCAGCATGCTTGAGATTCCTGCTTTAAGTTCGTAGTATCATGCTAGGTTATGTATGATTGATGATGATTATGTATGTTTAGCCAGGAATCGTTTACTCTATACTCTAGCTAGTGTGTTAGGGCTGTCATCATCTAGAGGCTGAGAGCGGACATAACGTACCTTGTCCCCACCGGTCGGGAGTAGAGCGAAGCATAACGTACATTGCTTCCCCTGAGCCAATGAGGATTAGCTACCTCATTGGCATAAGCCTAGTTTGTAGCTGCTGCTAGAGCGGAACCACCGCCAGCGGTGCAAGCTGCCTTGGCCGGTTCTTAGCTTCGTGTCGGTGGTACAGTCATGTCTGCATGATGAGTGCCGAGGGCCTCGCACTCACTGTGTGTTCGGTGACACCGTTTCCGAGTCTTAGGCATGCGTGCACTGCCCGCGTAGTTTGTACATACGCCCCACATTTACGCCGGTTCTGCGAAGATGCGTGTGTGCGCAAGACACGCGTTAGTCGCCGGGTCGAGAGCTCCCAGGGCTAATGTTCGTGAGTACACCAGTTCCATCCTGTTTAGAGCCGGACTTCGGGTACTCTCCGATAGTCCAGATTTATTAGCGAGGGTAAGAGGCCCTTGAGGACACCCATTGGGATTGGCTTTTGAGTGATCATATGGTCGAGGAGAAAGACCCTCGAGGTGTCGGACATCTTTGGGATCGGTTTTGAGCTGATCAATTGGCCGAGGAGAAAGACTCTCGGAGATGTCCCGGGATTGGTTATGAGAGCCAATCATTAGGCCGGAAGTAGGAGACTTCCGAGGATTCCAGATTCTGCCTTGTAAGCTCGTTGAGCTATGATCTGTGTTGGTAACTGTTTGCATGTATACTAGGGTGCCAGATGATTGATGTATCGTATTGTACCCCGGTTGGGGATTCTTACTAAGTATGTTTATACTCACCCTTATTTCTGTGGTTTTCCACCAGGTATCTCGGGACAGCACCGGGACGGCTAGCGGAGGGAGCTGATTGATCATGGGAGCCGCCGGCACTCTGTCTTTATTGTTTGCATATTTTTTCAGCATGTAGTTGGACATGAGTCCTAGGGGAAACATTATTAAAAGTTGTTTGAACTGTTTTGAATGTTTTTATATATACTGGCCAGGCTTGTTTTACTTCGTTGGTTTTTCTTAGACGAAATTGTTGATTATGTTTTAAGCATTCCCCGTTCTAAATGTTTTGAAAGGTTTTAAATATGAGCACTAGACCGCTCGGTGAAATATTTAACTTGCATGTTGAGTGAGAACCTAGGTTTAGGACCGTATTTTGGGTCGGGTTCTTACAGTGTCGCTCACGCCCGCGCGCCGTCCCCTGTGCCGAGCCGCGCCGCGCGCCGTCGCCCAGACGAGCAAGCGCCCTCGGCCGCGCGCCCAGTTTCGCCCTTGCTCGTCTGCGCGCGATTCGCCCCAAAGACTGCGTGCCATAGCGCTGAGCGATGCCTCGTGCGCGCCACCAGCCCCTTTGGTCGCTTACCCGTCTGGCCGGCTCGTTCGCGTGTCGTGCACGCGCTCGTGAGTTGCTCCCGGCCGAGCCTGCTTATTTTATTATATTTAGGGCTATTTTATGATTATTGATGTGTTTGTTTGGCTCAATATAGGTTGCTCGGGTTCGATCGCAGTTATTTTATTGTGTGTTGTTGCCTTTCGACCAGGTAAGGATTTCTTACCGGAGTTGTGTGGGCCCTGCGATATTTTCATGATTATGCCTTGCTTGTTTGCTGACTGTTATGAGCATGATAATAATAGAGCAGCTTTGATTGATTTCTTGCTAGCATGTTTGCTTGATATTACATGTTAGTGCCATGCTAGGTTTGTTCTGCCAGCATGCTTGTGATTCCTGCTTAAGCCCGTAGTATCATGCTAGGTAGTGTGATTGATGTCGGTCTTTGTTTGCTAGCCAGGAATCATTGCTTTTTACTCTGTACTCTTAGATAGAGTTGTAGGGTTTGTCATCATTTAGAGGCTGAGCGGACATAACGTACTTTGTCCCCAGTAGCTCAGGTCGGGAGTAAAGTTTGCGAAGCATAACGTATCTTGCTACCCCCCTTCCCGATCCACCGGTTGTGGAATTAGCTACCCACTTCGGCATAGCCTAGTTTGTAGCCTGCTAGAGCGTAACCCTGCCATCGGTGTAAGCCTGCCCTGGCCGGTTCTTAGCTTTAGGTCGGTGGATCATGCTGCACAGATGAGCGCCGAGGGCCTCGCGCTACTATGATCAGTGACACCGCTTCCGAGTCATAGGCATGTGCACCTGGCCCGCGTAGTTTGCCCTTAGGCCCCCGCATTTACGCCGGTTGCAGAGGAGCATGCGGTGTGCGCGCACACGCGTTAGTTACCAATTTGGAGAGCTCCACCGGGCTAATGTCGTGACTACACCATTCTTTCCGTTAGAGCCCGACTTCGGGTACTCTCCCGTAAGTCCAGATTAGTGCAAGGGCAAGGAGGCCCTTGAGGACATTCTAGGGATCAGTGTAACGGCCCAGTTTTCTATTTCGGTTACCCAGGTGTTTTCGGATCATTATTCGGTTGTTTGGATGGGCCGTTAGAGCTGTTTTAACCCTTAGGGGTATTTTGGTCTTTTTGACCCCTGGTCGTGGTTTTGAGGATTTTCAAGATTTCGTGGCCTTTCCCGCCTTCATCGAAGTTTGGTGGTTGTTGGTTGCAAGACCCAAGAGGTTTGGGCAAGTTGTTTGGGAGTTTGGAGGTATTTTAGTTATTGGCAAAATTAATGGGTTTTTGAGTGCTTCCTTTGGGATTTGAACCCTTGCCCTAAATGGTTTTGTGAGTCTGCAGGAAAAAGAGTTTTATTTTAAAGCAAAGTTTGCTTGGGCCGGGTTTTGAAAGAGGAAGCTTTGGGAAGGGATTTTAGACCCATTTAAATTAGGAAAAGGAAAGAAATCAAGAAAAATCCCTTTCCCCCTTGTTTTGCATAACTCTCTCTCTCTCTCTCTCTCTCTCTCTCTCAAAACCCTAGCCGCACCATGCCCAAATTTCTTGCCGCACCAACCCCAAACAAGCCACCACACCCTAGCCGCACCCCGCACCAGCCGCTCATTTCTACCTACGATCGCCAGACCACTGCTCAAGCCTACCAGCCTTACATTGCACACGCCCACGCCACCGCTCGGCCCACACAGACCGCTCAAGACTCGCCCCGCAGCACACCACGCCCAGATCGCCCGGTCGCTCGGCCCGGCGGCCGCTCAGTCGCTCTGCCAGACGCTGCCGCCGACGCCGCCGCCTAGTGTCTCCCGTGCGTCGACCTAGCCTCCCAGATGCGCCTCCCGTGAGTCGACCCAGACGCCCAGATGCGCCTCACGTGCGTCGTCCTAGCCGTCGCACGCCCGCAGCCCAGACGCGTCTCCAGCGCGCCGTCTTCGCAGACCCAACGTCTCGCTCGCACGCCCGCTCCAGCGCGTCTGCTCGCCTTGTCGCGCGCCCGAGCCAGAGCCTGCCTCGCCAGCGCCCAGCGCTAGCGCCCTGCCGCACCAGCAGTGCCCATTCCTGCCCTTTTTGCTGCCGAAACCGCATGTCTTCTCGGTTGATAATTCCCGAGCCTTTCCCCTTTTAGATTTTAAGCTGCTGGCTGCTGTTTATTTATTTAGGATGTTTTTATCATATGCCTAGGTTGCTCGGGTTCGCTTTAAGCTCGAGGGTCGTTATGTGATTCGCGATAGTTATTTTCCACTTGTTTCCAGGTAAGGATTTCTTACCGTGGTTGTGTGGACCCTGCGATGCTTTCTTGATTGTGCCTTATATGCATGTTTACTTCTATGAACATGATTAGTGGATAGGACTGACTTGTGATCGCATTCTTGCTAGCATGTTTGCCTGTTTGTACATGTTAGTGCCATGCTAGGATTGTTCTTCCAGCATGCTTGAGATTCCTGCTTTAAGTTCGTAGTATCATGCTAGGTTATGTGTGATTGATGTTGTTATGTATGTCTAGCCAGGAATCAGTTATTTTGTACTCTTAGCTAGTATAGTAGAGTTTGTCATCATCTAGAGGCTGAGAGCGGACATAACGTAATTTGTCCCCACCGGTCGGGAGTAGAGCGAAGCATAACGTACATTGCTTCCCCCCGGCAGCCGATGTGGATTTAGCTACCACATCGGCATAAGCCTAGTTTGTAGCTCGCTAGAGCGGAACCCCGCCAACGGTGCAAGCCCGCCTTGGCGGTTCTTAGCTTCAGTCGGTGGTACAGTGCACGGATGAGTGCCGAGGGCCTCGCACTCATCGTGTTCGGTGACACCGTTTCCGAGTCTTTAGGCATGCGTACCTGGCCCGCGTAGTTTGTACTTAGGCCCCCACATTTACGCCGGTTGCAGCAGCATGCGGTGTGCACGCACACGCGTTAGTCGCCGGTTCGGAGAGCTCCCCCGAGCTATTGTTCGTGAGTACACCAGTTCCTTCCAGTTTAGAGCCAGACTTCGGGTACCCTCCCGATAGTCCAGATTTGTTAGCGAGGGTAAGAGGCCCTTGAGGACACCCATTGGGATTGGCTTTTGAGCTGATCATATGGTCGAGGGAGAAAGACCCTCGAGGGTGTCGACATCTTTGGGATCGGTTTTGAGCCGATCAATTGGCCGAGGAGAAAGACCCTCGGAGATGTCCCGGGATTGGTTATGAGAGCCAATCATTAGGCCGCAAGTAGGAGACTTCCGAGGATTCCAGATTCTGCCTTGTAAGCTCGTTAAGCTATGATCTGTGTTGGTAACTGTTTGCATGTATACTAGGGTGCTAGATGATTGATGTATCGTATTGTACCCCGGTTGGGGATTCTTACTGAGTATGTTTATACTCACCCTTATTTCTGTGGTTTTCCACCAGGTAACTTGGGACAGCACTGGGACGGCTAGCGGAGGGAGCTGATTGATCATGGGAGCCGCCGGCACTCTGTCTTTTATTGTTTGCATAATTTGTTCAAAGATGTAGAGCGAGAGTCCTAGGGGACGTTTTTAAATGTTGTTTAAATTGTATTGTATGATTTTATAAACACTGGCCAGGCTTGTTTTACTTTGTTGGCTTTGCTTAAATGAAGGTTGTTGTTTATGTTTTAAGTGTCCCCGCCTTTAAATGGTTTGAAAGGTTTTAAATATGAGCACTAAACCGCTTGATGAAGTATTTAACTTGCATGCTGAGTGAGAACCTAGGTTTAGGACCGTGTTTTGGGTCGGGTTCTTACAGCGTCACACAACCCGTCGCCCAACGCCAGCGCGCCCGCGTCGGGCGTCTCCGTCTGCATCTGCGCGCCCGTGTCGCCAGCACCCGTCCCCTGCCACGCCAGCGTCAGTGTTGCCGTGCAGTGCCCCGGTCCCTGGCCAGCGCCAGCGTGCCAGCCAGCCCGGATCTGCTCGCCCGCCTACATGTCCTGCCTGCCCACTTGCCGCCTAGAGCCTATTTTGCCGAGATAGATGGAACTGAGACCTAGCGCCTTCTCGGTTGGTAATTGCTGAGCCTCCACTCTTTTGGACCTTAAGATGTTAGTTGTTGTTCGCTTAATTAGGATAATTTTTTTTGTTTGCTTAGGTTGCTCAGGTTCGTTTAGAAGCTCGAGGGTTGCTTGTTGGTTGTGGTAGTTAGTTCTGCTAGTTTACAGGTAAGGATTTCTTACCGTGGTTGTGTGGACCCTGTGTAACGGCCCAGGTTTTCATCCCGGTCTTCCAGGTATGCCCTAGGGGTATTTTGGTAATTTGGTCGGGCTGTCAGGGTCGTTTATGTCTTTTTCCAGTTGCTAAAATTATTTGATGGGTTTATGTAGGTTTTTGAGGTTTTGTGGAGGGGTTTGAGCTTGCATAGATGCAAAAGGAAAATTATAGGAAATTGTGTTGCAGCCGGGGTTCGAGACAGGGTGGTCTTGTGTTCTAGAGGAGAGCCTTGCCAAGTGAGCCACCAGTTGTTATTGTTACTCTTTCCGCGTCATATCTTAGTTACCCTTGGATCTTTGGAGTTTTGGTGCATTTGGTTAAATGAAAAAGAAATTAGGTTTTTTGTTCCTTCTTCTCCAAATCTCACTATGCCGTCCAAGCTTCTCTTCCAAGCCCCTTGCAGTGATTTTCTTCCTTGCAGCCCCGAGCGCCATCCCGGCCAATGAGCAACCCACCGAGCAAAATTTCAGCCGAGTAGCCCACCGGATCACCACCAGAAGAGCGCCGCCAGACGCCCATGAGCCCAAAGAAGAGTCGCCTGAGACGCTCAGCGCCCAGCCAGCGGCGAGCCAGACGCCCGAGCCGTCGCGGCCGCCTGACAGCGCCAGCGAGGGCCGTCGCGACGCACTGCATCGCGCCCGTCACCGTCGCAGCCGTCGCACGCCTGCCGCATCCCGTTGCTCGCCCGCGCGCCCGATCGCCGTGTGCACGCGCTGCGTTAAATCGCCAGCGTCGCGCGCGCGCCGCCTAACGCCTTCGTCGTCACGCGCGCAGCAGCGCCAGCCACAGTGCATTGCCATTACACATCAGCAGCGTACAACCCGGCCGCACCAGCCCGCCCATCATCAGCGCCCAGCAGCCCCAGCCCGTCTTTCGCTGCCCGTCCGCGTGTCAGCCGCGCCGCGTGAGTTGCTTCCGAGCCGCGTGAGTTGGGGTAAAGGCCCATTTAGAGCCCCTTTTTGGGTCGGATCTTTACAGTTGGTATCAAAGCTCAGAGTCATAGATTCTGTAGACTGACCTTTTGTTGTAGGTCGTTTTCCCCATGATCACCACCCTCAAGACGGTCATCAGTGCGCCTAAGTTTCTTGTTTTTAGAAAAGGGTTAAGAATTTACAATACTTTTCATCTAGTGTATGCCTTGTGTAGTGTTGTGGAGCGGAGACGAGCAGGTTCGGACTCGTTGTTGGTTTGGGTTTAGAGCGCCATCATGCCAACTTCCCGCAGTGTGAGCTGTATGTTGTGGTTTGTTGAGATATCCAGATAGATTCGGATACCGCTGGGACATCGTTCCAGAGGGAGGCAGAGGTTAGACTCCTGTAGGCCACGTGTGGCCCAGTTGTTGGTTTTCCCCTAGTGAGAGGGTGGAGGTGATTTGCCCTGGAGTACCACTCCAAGAGAGAAGTTAGCTTTGGCTTTTGCTCATGTTGATGCTTGTGGAGCAAGTCCCAGTGGGGGCTAGCCTGGGTGGTTCAGGTGTGGATCTTGAACCTTAGCAGATTGTTTGATCGCCCAGAGAGTAGCTGCAGAGTTAGTGGCCTTTGTGGAGGAGGTAGAGACATCTTTGTGCTCTTGTATTTGTTGTTGTTTTGCAGCCAGTAAGCTGGAACCCTGTGGTTAAGGGTGCAGTGAGTAGTGCCCCCTTCAGACTTGATCCGTTGGTGGTTTCCTCAGTTGTTTTGTAGAGTTGAACACTCTTCTTTTGGTGAGCCCTAGAGTAGAGCTAGCTGCTGCATGTTGAGAGAGCCGGCCATAGTTTTGTTGAGCATCATGTGGAGATGCAAGAGTAGGCCTTGCGCCTCCAGTTTGATGAGATGCCATAGTCTGGTTGTTTGAGTTTTGAGCCCTTGTATGCCTAGCCATAATTTTTATCACTTGAGGTTGTGACCTTGCGGGCCCCATTTGTAGTAAGATGTGGATTTGGTAGTAGTGGCACTTGAGGTGCATTGGTTGGTGTGCCACTTTGGCACTAAGTCTAGTTCAGGCCTGAGCTTGGCATGGGTATAGCAGATGGTTCTGTAATTCGTCTGGAGTTCAGCGCACTCCTTTAGCCTTTGGATCTGTTTGTGGCAGTTGCATTTGTTTAGGTCGTGCAAGAGGGCTAGTTCAGTGGTAGTCGACGGACTACAAGTGAAAAGATGTTCGAGAAGAGCTGGAGCCTCTTCCCAATGTTACTGGGGGTTGAGTAAGTCAGCAGGTTGACGGTTGGTAAGTGTTAGTGCGTGTGAGTCTCACGCTAGGGCTGCGGCCAAGAGATCTTTGTGGTTGGTAGTGCGGTCCACTACCTTCGGTGCCTAAACTCGAGTTGAGTGAGCATTGTAGATGCGAGTTCGGTCCAGCAGGGGAACCATGATTTGGATGCCCGTGAGATGAGTTGGATGCTCATGAGTTGAGTTGGATGCCCGTGAGATGAGTTGGATGCTCATGAGATGAGTTGGATGCTTATGAGATGAGTTGGATGCCTATGAGATGAGTAGGATGCCTTATGAGAGGAGTTGGACGCCTTATGTGTAAGCACACTTGGTAGAGACTTGGTATAAAGTAAGTTCGGTTTGGCATCGTTATGTTTTAGCAGAGCAAGGTTGCCACTGCTTCGTGTATCGTGTGGAGATGGAACTTTTGGTGTTTCTTTGGTTGATGGTATCTCTGCCAGAAGTTAGTGTTGCCTTTTGGGAAGCACCTATTAGTCTTGGATCTCTGAAGGAAGCTTGAGAGTTGTGCACATAAGTGTGTTTTGTGTAGTTCGTTCTGGTGGCAAGAGTTTCGGAACCATGTAGGGATTGCATTGGAGAACTGTTGCTCAGTTCTTGGACGAGTTGGACTCCATATGGATGTTGTAAGGCTTTAGCGAAGGTTGTAAGGATACCGTGCTCGTAGTTGGGTTGTTGCTTAGGCAAGTTTGGTTAGGTTGAACCTAAGCTTGGTTGGTGGAACATCTTGTGTTCATGGTTGGTGTTCAGATGGTGCTGAACAAATGGTGGTTGTAGTGAAGCCGCGTAGTTCCTAACCGTAGTTGCTAAGGGTGTTGCTCGGAATCCTTACCTTGGGTGGAAGCTAGGATGTGGCTGATGCTTTGAGTAGGAGGATGACACATTCTGAAGCGTTTCTGGTCTTTTTGGTTTCGAGGTTCGGAGCAGGCCAGCATGGTTGTGATGCGGGAAAAGGAGTTGTTTTTTTAGGCAGTTGGTTGTTAGACCGTTAGACGACAGTGTGTGTCGAGGGTTGCCGAAGAACCTTAGTTGTGGAGAACCTCACCAGAGCTCAGTCAGACCCAGTTGTGAGTGTCAGTTGGTAAGCCAGAGTTGTGTAGGCTATAGACCTCGGGTGAGTTGCTCGCAGATTTGGTAGGCTAGCAAGCTAAAGTTTGTTTGGAGTAGAGTCCGGATTGGTTCCGGTGTGGTGGCAAGTTGGTGCCTGGTGTTGACCAAGGTGTGGTTTTTGAGCTGCTAGAAGTTAGCCTTGCCCGTGGGGCAAGTGGTTTTGCCCTGGCGGATGTCCTACCTGTTTCCAGAGTTTGAGAGTTGCCCTAATTTGGTGTTTGGGGGTGAGTCTTCTCTTTCCCATGGTTGGCGGTCCAGTCTGTGGTGGACCCCTTGTTGTTGCCTCTGGGAGAGTTGGATGTTGTGCTTAGCTGAGCAAGACAGCGAGCGGTTGTGAAGCTCTCTGTCCCTCGGATGTTGGCTTGTAAGGATCTGTTTCTCCTTGGGAGTCGTCAGGTTATTCCTTGGTCTTGGAATTGGTGGTAGTGGTGCTAGTAAGAGGAAAAGTTTGTTGGCTGCTTGGAAGCAGTTGTTTGTCCAAGTTAAGCGGACTCTTGAGTGGTGTTCTGGAAGTTGCGGTAAGGGTTGTTCTGCCTCCTATGAGTGTTTGGCCTAGTTGGTTAAGGTTATTGTGTGTTGGCAGGGAAGCTGTTGCACCTATGTAGTTGAAGAACTCCTTTGGATCAGTTGTGGGTTGAGGTTGCACCATTGTGGTTGGATTAGGGTGTTGACCTTTCGAGGGATCCTTGCTGGTTAGTGTGGCTTGTGCTCTGCCAGCCATTGTTTTGGTAATCTGGTTCTTGGTAGTTGGTGTTAACCGAGTAGTGGAGTCCCATTTATGAAGTTTCGGTGGGAAGGTGCAATAAGCTTAAGCTAGAGGGTCAAGCCTGTATGTGTTATCATTTGGACTTGTGAGATGCGTTTCATATTTGAGGCGAGCTTCGTTCCGTTGCTTGCATGGAGGTAAGTTTGGTGGAGGGAGCCCTCTGGGGCCCTAAGAGTTAGCAGTGACTTGTCCAAACCAGTGATTTGAGTCGAGCTAGAGTTGAGTAGATTGGCGTGGTTATGCGGTGTGCGGTTGGTTAGGCTTCCGAGTTCGTAGCACTCAAGTTGTTGGATTGTAAGTTCCGTGTGGGAGCTGTCAGCTAGTTGAGGTTGTTGTGTGAGTTCGGATTTTTTGGAGGATTGGTTTCAGTAGCTAGAGCTCGCACCTCGCCCAGGTGGAGATGTCATTACTGTGGAGTAGTGGCATGGCAGTTTCAGGCCGGAGTTGTTGTCACCAAGGTGTGGCAACAAAGGTTTATTCTAGGCAGTACGTTGACGAACCGTGGTTCTGGAGAGCGTTGTTAAGAGGCTTATGAGCTGAGTGCAGTTCTGTAGTGTTTTCACCCTCTAACCGATGGTCTTTTGGGAGGAGTTTTCCAGAACGTTTGGAGCTTGTTGCGAGTTGGTGTTTCCGTGATTAGGCAGCGGGAGACCAGTGTGGTTTTATGAGGTTGCCTTGGGTTGCAGTTCTCAGCGGTCAGTTCTTGTGGTTCCATTGAGGCATTGTATGGTAAGTATTGCAGGATTCCAGTGTTTTGGGAAAAAGTTGGTGGCCATCAATTTTGTTTTGGGTCCTGAGTTGCTGCATTTGACCAGAGGTGTAACGACCCAGGTTTTTCTTCCCGGTCTTCCAGGTATGCCCTAGGGGTAATTTGGTAATTTGGTCGGGCCGTCAGTGTCGTTTGTGTCTTTTCCATTACTAAAATTATTGGATGGTTTTTGTAGGTTTTTGGAGGGGTTTGTGGTTTGGTTTGAGCAAGGTTTGATGCAAAAGTAAAAATAAAGGAATTTGTCTTTGCAGTGGGGTTTGAACCCGGTCTCCCGGGAAGCTTGTAGAGATGTGTGCCAATTGAGCCATTAGGTGCTCTTGTTGCTCTTTCTGCATCACATCTTAGTTAACCTTGGATTTTGGAGTTTTGGTGCATTTGGTTAAATGAAATAGAATTAGGTTTATTCCATCTTCTTCTCCAAATCTCCTCTTGGCCGCACAAGCTCTCCTCTCCATAGCCCTTGCCGATTCTTCATCCTTGCGGCTCCTTGGATCGTTCATCATCATTCCGGTAGGTATCGATCTTCCTCTTCTTCTTCTCATCCGTTTGGTGTGCTTTTGGCCGAGTGAAAAGAGGTGTGTTGTGTGTGTTTGTGTTGATTGCAACCACCGAGAGAAGCCCACCCAGCGCCCATCGTCGCACGTCCCGTAGCCGCCGATCGCACGCCGATCATCACCCTGCGCGTCGCACCAGATCGCCCTGCCGTCGCACCAGTCGCCCGGATCTGTTGAGCGAGCCCCGCCGCACGCCATCGCTCACCACAGTGTCGCCCAGATCTGTTGAAGCGACCCCGACGCGCGCCATCATCGCTCGCCAGTCGCGCCAAATCCACCGTCGCAGCCCTCCCGCACGCCATCGCTGCGTCGTCGTGCGAATCGCGCGCGCAGCAGCCGAGACGCCAGCGCCAAGGCGCCCGCCCGCGTCGCGTCGCTGTCGCGACGCTGGCGCGCCAGCGCCCGCGCTCCGCGCCGCTGCTCGCCCGCGCGCCAGACGCTTCGCCCGCGCGCGCTGCGTCCTCGCCGCGCATCCGTGTCGTGCCGTGCGCCGCGCCACAAGCGGCCGCGCCCAGCTCTCCGCTGCGTGCCGCCAGCGGCTCCAAGCTCGTGTCGCCGTGCGCGCGAGTTCCCTTTGCGCCGAGCTTGCCGTTCTTTTGTTGTTTAGACGTTTTAGATGCTGATTATTATTGGTTTGCTAGGTTCCCGCCGCTAGCTCGGGATTGTTCCGCAGCTTAGGATTTGTGTGTAGAAGCCTCCCACCAAGGTAAGGATTTCTTACCGGAGTTGTGTGGGCCTGCGGTATATTTGTGATTGTTGTTTTGTATGCCTGTGTATGATTACTAGCATGTTTAGCCCTAGGTGCTCGCTCAATTCTCGATCGCATGAACTCTTGTATTGTTTCTCATGTTAGCCCATGCTAGGTTGTTCCATTCTCGCATGTTCGATATCTCTGTTCTTGCTTCGTAGTATCATGCTAGGTTCCTTGTATCTCGCGTGGAGCACGTATTGACCGCATTGATTGAATTGTTATTATTGCTATGGTTTAGAGTTCGGGTAGGTAGCATCATCCGGCCGGATGCATAACGTAACTTGCATCCCCGACGAGGACGTTTGAGATGGTACTCGTCCTCGATCCCGTTAGGGTTTAGCTAACCCTAACGGCCGGCCCCGCAATCTTGGGTGAGGGTGGCGGATCGTTAAATGCCCCAACGGTCGGGATGATGACTTGGCATTGCCTCGTCCCGGCAATCGGCACGTCCTCGGCGTGTTCGGCCGTAGCCCTTGATTGCCACTGTTAGGGCAAGGACCGCTTCTGTGTAAGCCTACCACGACCAGTTCCTTAGCCTCAAAGCGGTGGTACAGTGACATAGTTCACGTGTCCAGTGTCTCACACCCCTATGTCGCTGACACCGATCCGGAGATTTAGTTAGGCATGGTGGTCGAACCTGGGCGACTTGCCACTAGACCCGGCACTTCCCGAGTTTGCGGTGAGCATGCGGTGCGCGCTTACGCTCATTACAGCGCCGATCGAGAGCTCCTCGGGATCTTGCCAGTGCACCTTTCGTGACGACGGTGAGAGCAGTGAGGCCGGGACTTGTTCCCGTATAGAGCGTATAGTGTGTTGTGGTATTTCCGACTAAGACCACGAGTTGGCATCCGAGGTCCAAGTGTGGACTTAGCTATGTGCTCCGCTCTCGTGTTTGTACTCATAGCTTGCATACATTCTTCTAGATGATCTTGTATATCGTATTGTACCGGTTGGGGATTCTTACTGGGTAATTCGTTACTCACCCTTATTCTCGTGGTTTTCCACAGTAACCAAGGCGCGAGACAGGATGGTTGAAGGAGGAGCTGTGATCATGGAATCCTGCTTTGTCATCTCGACCATTTTATTATATCATGACTCTTGACTTTTGTTATTTCCCTGAATGCAAGTAGACGGGCACGGAGCCCTAGGATGTTTTCTTACGTTTTATGGATTCCAGCATATTTGTACTTGTGGATTGTTTAAATGGTTTAAATAAATCTCGATCGAGTATGCTTTTAGAAATGTATGTTTTGGTTGTTGAATGTTTCGCTTTTACTTGGATCCGAAATATATTTTTCATAATGTCTTTTATTTTTCAATACATGCATTGGGGTAAAGGCCCATTTAG
Source organism: Sicyos edulis (assembly GCA_036507275.1). Classification (NCBI taxonomy): domain Eukaryota; kingdom Viridiplantae; phylum Streptophyta; class Magnoliopsida; order Cucurbitales; family Cucurbitaceae; genus Sicyos; species Sicyos edulis. Next base: position 24,269,746 of record CM071847.1, read on the forward strand.
AGCCCTTTTTGGGTGGTCTTTCTGATTGGTATCGAGCTCGAGTCATAGATTCTCAGTAGACCGACCTTTTGTTGTAGGTCATCCTTCCATGATCACCAAAGACTCAAGCGATCATCATCAGTGCGCCTAGGTTTATTGTTTTAGAAAGAAAAAGGGTTAAGAATTTACAATACCTATCATCTAGTGTATGCCTTGTTTGGTATTGTGGAGTGGTGACAGTGAGTTTTGATTTGTTGTTGGTTTGGATGTAGATCGCCAAAGATGCTACCACCCGCATCGGAGAGGAGGTTCGAGCGCAAAGTCGAGGTATCGGGATCGGATCGATCCTGTAGGGACATCGTCCCAAGCCGAGATCGATGGCATTCCACCAAAGCTCCTCTCCCGTTACGCCTAGAGCGGGCGTTGAGGCGATCGAGCGCCGTGAGATCGCTCCCGGAGCAGAGTTTGCCGAGTCTATGAGGGCTTTTATGGTCGCATGTTGAGTGACCAGAGGGCGAGACCTGTGCCTTGTTGGCGCGCAGCGGGAAGAGTCCTGAGCCCAGATCGAGCAAATGACTCGATTGGTTCAAAGAGAGCTCGATAGCACCTCCAACTCCACAGGAGCAAGTAGCCCCAGAGGCGTATATGGCGAGGGTGCCGAGGAATTGGGTAGGTGGTGAAGGATTTTGTGAAGTGGAAGCTTTGAGAAGTTTGATGCCACCGGTGATGCGTTAGCGGCGGCCTGTGTGGATTGCCCATTTGGAGTACACCTTCCCGATCATGGTGTGCCCCGATATTCGAGGCCGAGGTGTGCGGCTCATGTGCTAGGTGGTGGAGTCCACCTTGAGCGAGAGACCACCGGGGTCTCCACCCGCTACTTGGGAGTTCTTCAAGGCCGAGTTCAAGGTAAAGTTCATCGGTGATGAGGCTCAAGAGAAGATGGTGGAGCTCTTCCGTAACTCGAAGCGAGGTTACGATTCCATTGAGGAATATGAGCGCAAGTTCTCGTAGTATGGATATTTTGCTCCTCGCTTGATTGCCACCCCGGAGTCAAGATTCGGAAGTTCATATCCGGATTGAGGTAGGGTGTTTCCCGATGTCGTGGCTCGTGCCCCGACACTTATGCTAGGGTCATCCAGCTGGCCACGATCTATAATGGGAAGTATCCTGCTTTGGCGGGTTGTTGCCGCTCTGCTCATGGCCTGCGTCCCCAAAGCCAATTGTAAGGCGTAAGAGGAAGTTTGATTTTCGGGAGGCGGCAGCGCCGCCAAGGGCGCTTCGAAACGAGAGATCACGGAGAGCTCCATCCGTTTCCAGGCCGGACAAGCGAGGAGGACCCGAGGCGGAGTTCCCGCTTGTGCTACTTGTGGGAAAGTCCACGCCGGAGCTTGTCACCTGGACCTAGATTGTGCTTCCGTTGTGGTAGAGAGGGGCACATGGCCCGTTTTGTGATCACCAGGCTATGGCGGCTCGGCCAATCGCGATGGCGGTGGTCGAGTGTTTGCTATGACCCGTCGGGAGGCCGAGTGTACGGATGCCGCTGGCGGTGCGCTTCTTGTTTTAGATCACTGCGCATTTGCCTTGTTTGATTCTCAGTTCTACGCATTCATTTGTATCTGTGTTGTTTGCCGAGCATGCTAAGTTAAGACTAGAGCCTCTAGGTTTCGAGTTATCTGTTGCAACTCCTTCGAGAGTTGATATGTTGGCTAGAGATAAGATTAGGGATGGCCGGATCGAGATATCCGGAGAGTTGCTAGTGGCTACGCTCATAGTTACGCCTATGAGCGGTTTTGATGTGATTCTTGGTATGGAGTGGTTAGTCGCTAACCACGCGTTGATTGACCGCCACCGGAAAGAAGTAGTGTTCGGGCGCGCCAGTCGGCCACTGACTTTAAGTTTCGTGGAGTCCAGGTGGAGTTTGCCCGCCGATGGTGTCACCGTGAAAGCTCGTCGGTTGCTAGCTCATGGAGCTTGGGGCTATCTAGCCAAGTTGTCCGGGAAGAGCCGCCTCTCGTTGTCTGTTGATCGTGTGCAGTCGTGCGGGAGTTTGCGGACGTGTTTCTGAGGAGTTACGGTTGCCCCAAGAGAGAGGTTGACTTCACAATTGAGCTCGAGCCGTGACCCTCCCTATCTCGAAGGCTCCGTGATCGTATGGCGCCAATGAGTTAAAGGAACTAAAGATTCGGGCTGCAGAGATGTTAGATCGAGGGTTCATCCGTCCGAGTGTGTCCCGTGGGAGCACCGCTTTTGTTTGTGAAAAAGAAGGATGGTTCTATGCGCTTATGTATTGATTATCGCGAGCTTAATAAGGTGACAAAGAAGAATAAGTATCCGCTGCCCCGTATCGATGATTTGTTCGATCACTTTCAGGGAGCTTCCGTGTTCTCCAAGATAGATCCGAGATTTGGTTACCATCGATTGCGGATCGTGGATGCCGACATTCCTAAGACACGACTTTCGTGTCTAGATATGGTCACTATGAGTTTGTGGTCATGTCGTTTGGATTGACCAATGCCCCACCAAGTTCATGGACATGATGGATAGGGTGTTCAAATCATTTTTGGACAACTTCGTCATCGTGTTCATTGACGATATTCGATTTATTCGAGGTCTAAAGAAGACCATGCAGAGCATTTGAGGCGAGTATTGGCGGCTTTGAGGAAAACCACTCTATGCGAAGTTTTCCAAATGTGATTTCTGGTTGGAGCAGTGGCCTTCCTAGGCCACGTGGTTTCGAGAGATGGTATAGCCGTGGACCCCGCGAAGATTGAGGCCGTGAGTTCATGGGCCAAGCCGACTTCGATTCTGCCGAGATTCGCGACTTTGCTGGTTTGGCGAGTTACTACCGTCGGTTCGTCAAGACTTTTCTGCTTTAGCCTCGCCCCTCACTCGTCCGACGAGGAAGGGTGTCGAGTTTGTTTGGGACAAAGAGTGTGATGAGAGCTTTGCGTGCTCAAGCGGCTGTTTGACTTCAAAGACTGATGTTGGCACCCGAGGGGACAGTGGTTTCGTGGTCTATAGTGATGCTTCCAAGTTTGGATTAGGTTGTGTGTTGATGCAAAGACGGAAGGTCATTGCCTATGCTTCCCGTCACCAAGCCGTATGAGCGAACTACCCGACTCATGATATGGAGTTGGCAAAGCAGGTGGTGTTTGCTCAAGATTTGGAGGCATTACCAGTATGGTGAGCGGATTCGGATGTTTACCGATCACCGAGCCTCAAGTATCTGCTTACTCGTAAGGAGTTAAATATGAGGCGAGAGGAGATGGTTAGAGCTGGTAAAGGATTATGATCATGAGATTTTGTACCATCCGGGTAAAGCCAATGTAGTGGCCGATGCTTTGAGTAGAAAGACGTCGCACTCTGCGGCGTTGTTGAGTTCCCAGCCAGTTTGCGGAGAGAGTTCGAGCGGGCCGAGGTTGCGATGTTGTTGGGTGAGGTTACCGCCGAGGTAGCTCGATTGACTGCTCACCGTCGATTAGGCAAATGGATTATAGACAGCCAGTTGGGTGACCCCGCACTTAAGAGATTGGTTGACAGAGTTAGTCTTGTGGTGACTTTGACTTTGTATATTCACCGACGAGTGGGTTGACTTATAGAGGCGGTTGTGCGTTCCGGATATTGCGAGTTTGCGAGCGAGTTGCTCTCGGAGGCCCACAGCCCCCTTTTGCTTGGCACCCCGGGTACCAAGATGTATCGAGACCTTAGCGGACCTTCCGGTGGATGGGAATGAAGAGAGATGTGGCAGAGTTTGTCACCCGGTGTCTCACTTGTCGACAAGTGAAGGCACCCAGCAGAGGCCACTGTTTTTGTTGCAAATGACCGAGAGTGTACCCAGTGGAAATGGGAAGAGATCTCCATGGACTTTATCTCTGGCTTGCCAAGGACTCCGAGGAAGTTCTCTCGATTTGGGTGATAGTCGACCGCTTTGACCAAGAGCGCACACTTCATTCCCAGTAGAGACACTTATACCGTGGAAACAATGGCGCGCGCTTGTTTTTGGAGCAGATCATCCGATATCATGGGGTGCCGGTGAGGATTGTGTCCGATCGTGACTCGCGGTTCACTTCTCGTCTCCTGGAGAGCGCTCCGTATGGGGTTTGGGCACAGAGTGCGCTTTCAAAGACAACTTTTCACCCTCGACGGATGGTCGACTAAGAGAGTGAATCGATCCTCGAGGATATGTTGAGGGCTTGTGTGTTGGATTTCCCGTGCGCTTGGGACCATATTCAGACTTGATGGAGTTTGCCTATAACAACAGCTTACAATCGACGATCTCAGATGGCTCCATTCGAGGCATTGTATGGTAAGCGTTGTCGGTCCCCGTGTTCGGGAAGAGGTTGGTGATAGACGAGTTTTGGGTCCCGAGTTATCGCAGCTTGACCAATGGTGCAAAGCAGTAAGATTAGAGCTCGCATGTTGACAGCTCGAGCAGTGAGCAGAAGAGTTACGCCGATGTTCGCGCGCGAGATTTGGAGTTTGAGGTTGGTCAAGATGTGTTCCTTAAGGTTGCTCCGATGCGAGGTGTTCGAGGTTTGGTAAGCGTGGGAAGTTGAGTCCCCGTTTTGTTGGTCCATTTGAGATCCTAGAGAGGATTGGCGAGTTGCTTACACGGTTAGCCCTACCTCCGTCACTACTCGGCGGTGCATAGTGTTTTTCATGTATCGATGTTGAGGCAAGATGTGCCGGACCCGTCGCACATTGTGGACTTTGAGCCTTTGCAACCGAATGAGGATTTGAACTTCGAGGAGAAGCGGTGAGGATCCTTGCCTTTGAGACCAAGACGTTGCGTGTCGCGAGATTCGTTTAGTAAAGGTTCAGTGGAAGAATCGGGGTTCTGAGGAAGCCACTTGGGAGCGGGAAGACGAGATGAGGTTGCATTACCCTCGAGCTGTTTTTGTTTTAAGGACTTTCGAGGACGAAAGTCATAAAAAGGAGGGAATATTGTAACGACCGTGTTTTTCTTCCCGGTCTTTCGTGTATGCCCTAGGGGTAATTTGGTAATTTGGTCGGGCCGTCGTGGTCGTTTGTGTCTTTTCCAGTTACTAAAATTATTGGATGGTTTTTGTAGGTTTTTGGAGGGGTTTGTGGTTTGGTTTGAGCAAGGTTTGATGCAAAAGTAAAAATAAAGGAATTTGTGCTGCAGCCAGGGGTTTGAACCCGGGTCTCCTGGGAAGCTTGTAGAGATGTGTGCCAATTGAGCCATTAGGTGCTCTTGTTGCTCTTTCTGCATCACATCTTAGTTAACCTTCGATTTTGGAGTTTTGGTGCATTTGGTTAAATGAAATAGAATTAGGTTTATTCCATCTTCTTCTCCAAATCTCCTCTTGGCCGCACAAGCTCTCCCTCTCCATAGCCCTTGCCGATTCTTCATCCTTGCAGCTCCCTTGGATCGTTCATCATCATTCCGGGTAGGTATCGATCTTCCTCTTCTTCTTCTCATCCGTTTGGTGTGCTTTTGGCCGAGTGAAAAGAGGTGTGTTGTGTGTGTTTGTGTTGATTGCAGCCAGCCGAGAGAAGCCCAGCCAGCAGCCATCGTCGCACGTCCAGCCGGCCAGATCGCACGCCAGATCACCCCTGCCGTCGCACCAGATCGCCCCTGCCCTCGCACCAGATCGCCCCTGCCCTCGCACCAGATCGCCCGATCCGTTGAGCGCCCCGCCGACGCCATCGCTCACGTGTCGCCCGGATCTGTTGAAGCAGCCGCCAGACGCCATCGCTCGCCGGTCGCGCCAGATCCACCGTCGCGCAGCCCTCCCGCGCCATCGCTCGTCGTCGTGCGGTCGCGCCAGATCGCAGCGCAGCGACGCCAGCTCGCCGCTCGCGCGCCGCCGCGCCGCCTGCTCGCGCGCGCGCAGGCCGCGTCCGCGTCGCTGTCGCCGCCAGCCGCGCGCGCGCTTTAGCCCGAAGCCGCCGCCCGCCGCGCCAGCCGCTCGCGCGCCGCGCGCCTCGCTGCCGCATCATCGTGCGTGCGTCGCCGCGGTAGCGCGACCAACGCCCGCCACTGCCGCCGTGCGGTGCGGCAGCCTGCGCCAGCCCTGCCGCGCCCGGCTACGCCAGCCAGCCTCCAAGCTCGTGTCGCCGTGCGCTGTGAGTTCCCGAGCCGAGCTTGCTGTTCTTTTGTTGTTTAGACGTTTTAGATGCCGATTATTATTGGTTTGCTAGGTTCCCGCCGCTAGCTCGGGATTGTTCCGCAGACTTAGGATTTGTGTGTAGAAGCCTCCCCACCAAGGTAAGGATTTCTTACCGGAGTTGTGTGGGCCTGCGGTATATTTGTGATTGTTGTTTTGTATGCCTGTGTATGATTACTAGCATGTTTAGCCCTAGGTGCTCTGCTCAATTCTGATGGCATGAACTCTTGTATTGTTTCTCATGTAAGCCCATGCTAGGTTGTTCCATTCTGCATGTTCGATATCCGTTTTGCTTCGTAGTATCATGCTAGGTTCCTTGTATCTCATTGAGCACGTATTGGACGCGCATTGATTGAATTGTTATTATTGCTATGGTTTAGAGTTCGGGTAGGTAGCATCATCCGCCCGGATGCATAACGTAACTTGCATCCCCGATGGGGACGCATGCGAGATGGTATGTAAAGACCCACCCAAAAGGGGCTCTAAATAGGCCTTTACCCCATTGCATGCATTCAAAGGAAAGGATAATATGCAAATAAGTTTTCGATTCCCAATTAAAACAAAACAATCAAGGTTCAATCGAAATCAATATAGTTTGTTTGAAACTCATCCCCTGTCTCCAAGCACTGCTTCAAAGGCAAATACATTTCCAAAACGTACACTCTGATCAGAGATTTATTAAAACATTTGAAACATCCTCAAATTCAATAAAGCGGGAATCCACAAAATCATTCAGAGAAAACATCCTAGGGCTGCGTGCCCGCTACATGCATTCAGGGAAAATGAAAGACAAGAGTCATAGAAATAAAAAGTCGAGAGGCAAAGACGCTCCCATGATCATAGCTCCTCCTTCACCCATCCTCGCCTCGCGCCATGGTTACCCAAAGATAAGTAAGGGTGAGTAACGAATTACTCAAGAAGAATCCCCAGCGGGGGTACAATACGATGCACATGGTCATCTAGATGAGTGTATGCAAGCTATGAACATAAACACATAATAGAGCACATAGCTTAAGTCCACACTTGGACCTCGGATGCCAACTCGTGGTCTTAGTCCGGAATAATCCACACCACACAATACGCCCTATACGAGAACCAAGTCTCGGCCTCACTGTGTCTCTTTATCGATACGAAAGGTGCACTAGCTCAAGATCCCGAGGAGCTCTCCGGTCGGCGCCAGAATGAGCGTAAGCATGCACCGCGTGCTCTATCGCAGACTATGGGGGTGCCAGTCTCATGTCCATCCACCACGCCTAACTAAATCTCTCCGGATCGGTGTCACCGACATAGGGTGTGAGACACGGACACGTGAACTATGTCACCAACCACCGCACCGAGGCTAAGGAACCGGCCGTGGTAGGCTTACACCAGAAGCGGTCCTTGCCCTAACAAGTGGCAATCAAGGGCTACGGCCGAACACGCCGAGGACGTGCCGATCGTCGAGGACGAGGCAATGCCAAGTCATCATCCCGACCGTTGGGGCATTTAACATCCCACCCCCTCACCCAAGATTGCGGGGCCTCACGGCCGGGTTAGCTAAACCCTAACGGGGTCCAGGGACGGAGGATCGCCTCGACGTCCCCGCCATGGATGCAAGATACTTTATGCATCGAGCCCGGATGATGCTACCTACCTACACTTTAACCTATCATATCAATAACATACAATCCAATACAATCCAAAACGTGCTCAACAGATACAACGAACCTAGCATGGTACTACGAAGCAAGAACAGATATGAGCATGCTAGAACGGAACAACCTAGCATGGGCTAACATGAGAGAACAACATACGAAGTCATGCTAGTCGTGAATTTGAGCAGAGCACCTAAACTATACATGCTGATAATCACAAACAAACATACAAACAACGATCACATAGAACATCGCAGGTCCACACAACTCCGGTAAGAAATCCTTACCGGCCGGGAGGCAACTACACACAAAAATCCTAAGTCGCGATCGATCCCGAGCTAGCTAACGAGAACCTAACAAACACAATAATAATCACAATCCATAGGCCTAAACATAATAAAATAAACAAGGCTTGGCTCGAGGGAGTAACTCACGCGCGCGCACGACACGCGGACGGGCGAGACAAATGGCGAGGCCTTCTGCTGCTGGCGCGCGATGGGCGGCAGGGTCGGGCGCTGGCGCCGACAGCGCAGATGGGCGGCAGCCTGGTGCACGCGCGCGACGCCTTGGCACCGGCGCAGCGCACGCGGCGCACAAGCTGGAAGCGGACGGACACGCGCGCGAGCGCTGCTGCGACGACGCGCGCTGCGCGACGACGGCGCGCGCGCTGCGATAACAACGGCGCGCGGGCCGACGAGCGTCTCGACGCTGATTCTGCTGCGCAGGGCTCGACAGGCGATCTGCTGGCGAGATCTGGCCGCGACAGGGCCGCTCGGGCGCTCTGCTGGCGCGATAGGGGCCGCTCGAGCGTCTCTTGGCCGCGATGTGGCTGCTCGAGTGTCTCGCCTTCCGCCGAGCGACAGTCGCTGATGGCACCGCAGGGGGCGATGGAGCCGGGCGACTCGGGCGATCTGGGCTTTGCTTCTTTGGTGCGATCTGGCCGGTGGGGCCGCGCATGTGGGGCTCGCCACGCTCTCCTCGGCGGTCGCAAACAAACATACATACACACACAACCACACTCTTCTATTTACATTCGGCCAAAGAAGAACTCAAATCGGAGAAGACGAAGAGACGAAGAAACTTACCCGGAAAGACGATCGAACCACTGGGCGCAAAGGGGATGAAAATCGGCTTGGAGCTTGGGAGGGAAAGCTTGTGCGGCCAAGAGGTGATTTGGAGAAGAAGATGGAATAAACCTAATTTCTTTTCATTTAACCAAAATCACAAAACTCCAAAGATCCAAGGGTATCTAAGATATGACGCGGAAAGAGTAACAAGAGCTCTCCATAGCTCAACTGGCACGCATCCTCACAGGCTTTTCCGGAGGCCCGGGTTCGAATCCCAGCTGCAACACAAATTCCTTTATTTTTACTTTTGCATCTACCCATGCTCAAACCAAACCACAAAGCCTCAAAACCTTCATAAATCCATCCAATAATTTTAGCAACCGAAAAGAGCGTAAACGGCCCCGATGGCCCGACCAAATTACCAAAATACCCCGGGGCATACCTCGAAGACCGGGATGAAAACTCAGGCCGTTACAATATTCCCTCCTTTTTATGACTTTCGTCCTCGAAAGTCCTTAAGACTGAAACAGCACAGGATACTGCAATCTCATCCCGTCTTCCCCGCTCACAAGCGGCCTCCTCTGAACTCTGACTCCTCCACTGAACTTTCACCAAACGGATCCCACGATTATGCAACGTCTACGTCTCAAAGACCAGAATACTCACAAAGCTTCCCTTGAAGTTCAAACCTCAATCACCGCAAAAAGGCTCAAAGTCCACAATGAGCAATGGGTCCGACACATACCGCTCACACCCGATACATGAGAACACTGCACACGGCTGACAATGACAGAAAAAGCTAACCAATATGCAACTCTGCCAATCCTCTCGAGAATCTCAAATGGTCCAACAACAGGAGACTCCACTTCTCCCGCTTACCAAACCTCAACACAACTCACAACGGCACAACCTTAAAAGCACGCACTGTCCAACCTCAAACTCTAAAACTCGACGCCGAACATCGGCGAAACTTTCATGCCTGCTCTGAGCTAACCACAAACGAGCTCAACCTCCTGCACAACACCTCTGGTCAATCAAGCAACACAGACCCCAAAACAACACCGACGGCCACCAACCTTTTCTCACAAAGACTAGAGACTCGCAACACTTACCATACAATGCCTCAATGGAACCACAAGAACTGACCGCTGAGAACTGCAACCCAAGGCAACCTCCTAAAACCACACTGGTCTCCCGCTGCCTAATCACGGAAACACCAACTCGCAACAAGCTCCGAAGGATCTGGCTCACTCCTCCCAAAAGACCATCGGACAAAAAGGGTGAAAACACTACAGAAACTGCACTCGGCTCATAAGCCTCTAAGAACACTCTCCTGAATCACGGTTCGCCCACGCACTGCCTAGAACAAACCTTTGTTGCCACACCCTAATGGCAACATCTCCAACTCAAAATCCGACATGCCTCTACTCCATAGAAATGGCATCTGCACGCACACTAACCGAGGTGCGAGCTCTAGCTCTTTCAAGTCAATACTCCAAAAATCTGAACTCACACAACAACCTCAACTAGCTGACAGCTCCCACACGGAAACTTACAATCCAACAACTTGAGTGCTACGAACTAGAAAGCTCAAACAACTACAACTGCATAGCTATGCCAATCCACTCATCTCTAGCTCGACTCAAGTCACTAGCTGGGCAAGACAACTTGCAAACAACCAGGCCCCAGAGGGCTCTATCCACTAAACTTACCTCCATGCAAGCAACGGAACGAAGCTTGCCTCAAAAAAAATGAAACACATCTCATAAGTCCAAACGATAACACATACAGGCTTAACCCTCTAGCTTAGGCTTATTGCACCTCTCCACCGAAACTTCATAAACGGAACTCCACTATTCGGTTAACACCAACTACCATGAACCAGATTACCAAAAATGGCTGGCCGAGCACAAGCCACACTAACCAGCAAGGATCCCTCAAAAGGTCAAGACCCTAATCCAATCACAATGGTGCAACCTCAACCCACAACTGATACAAATGAGTTCTTCAACTACAAAGGTGCAACAGCTTCCAAGCCAACACTAAAAACCTTAACCAACTAGGCCAAACACTCATAGGAGGCAGAACAACCCTTCGCAACTTCCGAACACACCACTCACGAGTCCGCTTAACTAGACAAACAACTGCTTCCAAGCAGCCAACAAACTTTTCCTCCTACTAGCACCACTACCACCAATTCCAAGACCAAGGAACAACCTGACAACTCCCAAGGAGAAACAGGCCCTTACAAGCAGACATCAGAAGGACAGAGAGCTTCACAACCGCTTGCTGTCTTGCTCAGCTAAGCACAACATCCAGCTCTCCCAGAGGCAACCACAAGGGGTCCACCACAGACTGGACCGCCAACCACGAGCAAGAGAAGACTCACCCCCAAACAACAAATAAGGGCACTCTCAAACTCTGGGAATAGGAGAGACTTCCTACAGGGCAAACCACTTACCCACGAACAAGGCTAACTCCTTGGCAACTCGGAAACCACACCTTGGCCAACATCAAGCACCAACTTGCCACCACACCGGAACCAAATCCGACTCTACTCCAAACAAACTCGGCTTGCTAGCCTACCAAAACGCCAAAGAACTCACCCGAGGCTACAAACTACTCGACTGCGGCTTGCCAACTAAACTCACTACATGGGTCCGACCGAGCTCTGGTGAGGCTCTCCACAACTAGGGTTCTTCGACAACCCTCGACACACACTGTCGTCTAACGGTCTAACAACCAACTACCTGAACAAACAACTCCTTTTCCCAGCATCACAACCACGCTGGCCTGCTCCGAACCTCGAAACCAAAAAGACCAGAAACGCTTCAGAATGTGTCATCCTCCTACTCAAAGCATCAGCCACAACGTAGCTTCCACCCAGGGTAAGGATTTCGAGCAACACTCTTAGCAACTACGAACAGGAACTACGCGGCTTCACTACAACCACCATTTGTTCAGTACCATCTGAACTCCAACCAAGAGCCACAAGAGGTTCCACCCACCAAGCTTAGGTTCAACTTAACAAACTTGCCTAAGCAACAACCCAACTACGAGCACGGTATCCTTACAACCTCAACTAAAGCCTTACAACATCCACCTGGAGTCCAACTTCTCCAAGAACTGAGCACTAGTTCTCCAATGCAAACCCTACATGGTTCTGGAACTCTCGCCACCAGAACGAACTACACGAAACACACTTGTGTGCACAACTCTCAACCTTCCTTCGAGTTCCAAGACTAACAGTGTGCTTTCCAAAAGGCAACACTAACTTCCGCGCAGATACAATCAACCAAAGGAACACCAAAAGTTCCATCTCCACACGATACTCGGCGGTGGCAACCTTGCTCTGCTAAAACATAACGATGCCAAACCGAACTTACTTTATACCAAGACTCTACCAAGTGCGCTTACACATAAGGCGTCCTACTCATCTCATAGGCATCCAACTCATCTCATAAGCATCCAACTCATCTCGAGAGCATCCAACTCATCTCACGGGCATCCAACTCATGGTTCCCCTTTGGACCGAACTCGCATCTACAATGCTCACTCAACTCGAGTTTAGGCACCCGAAGGTAGTGTACCGCACTACCAACCACAAAGATCTCTTGGCCTTAGCACTAGCGTGAGACTCACACGCACTAACACTTACCAACCGTCAACCTCACGACTTACTCAACCCCCAAGAACACCGGGAAGAGGCTCTAGCTCTTCTCGAACATCCTTTCACTTGTAGTCCTTCGACTACCACGAACTAGCCCTCTTGCACGACCTAAACAGTGCGATCGCCACAAACGGATCCAAAGGCTAAAGGAGTGCGCTTGAACTCCGAACGGTCATAGAACCATCTGCTATACCCATGCCAAACTCAAGCTGAACTGGACGTAGAGCCAAAGCAAAGCGGCACACCAACCATTGCACCTCAAGTGCCACTACTACCAAATCCACATCTTACTACAAATGGGGCCAAGCAAGGTCACAACCTCAAGTGACAAAAACTATGGCGAGGCATACAAGAGCTCAACTCAAACAACCATGCCTAAGGCATCTCATCAAACCGAAGTCTCACTTGCCTACTCTTGCATCTCCACATGATGCTCAACCAAACTCGCCGCCTCTCTCAACATGCGGCAGACTAGCCCTACTCTAGAGGCTCACCATAAGAAGAGTGCTCAACTCTACCAGACAAGCTGGGAAACCACCAACGGATCACGTCCGATGGGAACATCGCTCACGCACCCTTAACCACGGGTTCCGACTTACTAGCCGCAAAACAACAACACTTACGGAGAGAACAAGGATGTCTCGGCAACCACCTCGAAGGCTACCAACTCTGCAGCTACTCACTGGGCAATCAACCATCCGCTAAGGTTCAAGATCAACACCGAACTACCCAAAGCTAGTCCACACTAGGACTCGCTCCACAAGCATCAACATGAGCAAAAGCCAAAGCTAACTCCTCTCCCGGGAGTGGTACTCCAGGCAAAACACCTCCACCCTCTCACTAGGGAAATAATACCGGGCCACACGTGGCCTACGGGAGTCTAACCTCTGCCTCCATCCGGACGATGTCCCAGCCAGATCCGAATCTATCTCGGATATCTCAACAAACCACAACATACACTTTCACACCGAGGGAAGTTGGCATGATGGCGCTCTAAACCCAAACCAACGACGAGTCGAAACACGCTTTCGTCTCCGCTCCACAACACAAAACAAGGCATACACTAGATGAAAGGTATTGTAAATTCTTAACCCTTTTCTAAAAATGAAAACTTAGGCGTGCTGATGACCGCTTCCGAGTGCTGCGGTGATCATGGGAAAGACGACCTACAACAAAAGGTCACTCTACAAAGTCTATGACTCTGAGCTCGATACCAATCAGAAAGACCCGACCCAAAAGGGGCTCTAAATAGGCCTTTACCCCAATGCATGCATTCAAAGGAAAGGATAATATGCAAATAAGTTTTCAGATTCCCAATTAAAACAAAACAATCAAGGTTCAATCGAAATCAATATAGTTTGCGAAACTCTCGTCCTGTCTCCAAGCACTGCTTTCAAGGCAAATACATTTCCAAAACGTACACTCGATCGAGAGATTTATTAAAACATTTGAAACATCCTCAAATTCAATAAAGCGGAATCCACAAAATCATTCGAAAAAACATCCTAGGGCTCGTGCGTACATGCATTCAGGGAAAATGAAAGACAAGAGTCATAGAAATAAAAAGTCGAGACGACAAAGACGCGTTCCCATGATCATAGCTCCTCCTTCACCCATCCCGCCTCGCGCCATGGTTACCCGAAAGATAAGTAAGGGTGAGTAACGAATTACTCAAGAAGAATCCCCAACCGGGTACAATACGATGCACATGGTCATCTAGATGAGTGTATGCAAGCTATGAACATAAACACATAATAGAGCACATAGCTTAAGTCCACACTTGGACCTCGGATGCCAACTCGTGGTCTTAGTCCGGAATAATCCACACCACACAATACGCCCTATACGAGAACCAAGTCTCGGCCTCCCGTCTGTCATCTGTCGATACGAAAAGGTGCACTAGCTCAAGATCCCGAGGAGCTCTCGTGGCCGGCGTAATGAGCGTAAGCATGCACCGCGTGCTCTGCAGAACTATGGGTGCTGCCGTCTCATGTCCAATCACCACGCCTAACTAAATCTCCGGATCGGTGTCACCGACATAGGGTGTGAGACTGGACACGTGAACTATGTCACCTGAACCGCACTTTGAGGCTAAGGAACCGGGCCGTGGTAGGCTTACACCAGAAGCGGTCCTTGCCCTAACAGTGGCAATCAAGGGCTACGGCCGAACACGCCGAGGACGTGCCGATCGTCGGGGCGAGGCAATGCCAAGTCATCATCCCGACCGTTGGGGCATTTAACGATCGCCACCCTCACCCAAGATTGCGTGGCCTACCGGTCGGGTTAGCTAAACCCTAACGGGGTCCAGGGGACGAGAACTCGCCTCGACGTCCCCGCCATGGATGCAAGTTACTTTATGCATCGGTCCCGATGATGCTACCTACCTACACTTTAACCTATCATATCAATAACATACAATCCAATACAATCCAAAACGTGCTCAATGATACAACGAACCTAGCATGGTACTACGAAGCAAGAATGAGATATGAGCATGCTAGAACGGAACAACCTAGCATGGGCTAACATGAGAGAACAACATACGAAGTCATGCTAGTCGAATTCGAACAGAGCACCTAAACTATACATGCTGATAATCACAAACAAACATACAAACAACGATCACATAGAACATCGCAGGTCCACACAACTCCGGTAAGAAATCCTTACAGCCGGGAGGCAACTACACACAAAAATCCTAAGCTGCGATCGATCCCGAGCTAGCTAACGAGAACCTAACAAACACAATAATAATCACAATCCATAGGCCTAAACATAATAAAATAAACAAGGCTTGGCTCGGAGTAACTCACGCGCGCGCGGCGACACGCGACGCGCGCAGACAAAGATGGCGAGGCTGCTGCTTGGCGCTGATGGGCGCTGGGGCGCAGTGGGGGCGCGGGCGCGGGCGCCGAGCAGCGCAGATGGGCGGCGCAGCTGGCGCGCGCGCGCGCAGACGGCCCGGCCGGCGCAGCGCACGGCGCGCGACAAGCTGAAGCGGACGGACACGCGCGAAGCGCTGCGCGACGCGACGACGGCGCTGGCTGCGACGACGGCGCGCGCTGCGACAACGGGCGCGCAGGCCGACAGCGTTTGGGCGCGCGATTCTTTCGCTGCTGCGAGGGCTCGGCAGGCGCATCTCTGCTGGCGAGATCTGGCCGCGGCAGGGGCCGCTCGAGCGTCTCGCTGGCCGCGATGTGGCTGTTTGAGCGTCTCGCCTCATTTCGCGAGCGACAGTTTGCTCGATGGCACTGCAGGGGCGATGGAGCTGGGCAACTCCGGGCGATCTGGGCTTGCTGCTGGTGCGATCTGGCCGGCTGGGGGCTGCGACGGTGGGGCTGCTGGCTGGGGCTCCTCTCGGCAGGCTGCAAACAAACATACACACACAACCACACTCTTCTATTTACATTCGCCAAAGAAGAACTCAAATCGGAGAAGACGAAGAGACGAAGAAACTTACCCGGAAAGACGATCGAACCACGGGGCTGCAAAGGGGATGAAAATCGGCTTGGAGCTTGGGAGGGGAAAGCTTGTGCGGCCAAGAGGTGATTTGGAGAAGAAGATGGAATAAACCTAATTTCTTTTCATTTAACCAAAATCACAAAACTCCAAAGATCCAAGGGTATCTAAGATATGACGCGGAAAGAGTAACAAGAGCTCTCCATAGCTCAACTGGCACGCATCCTCACAGGCTTTTCCGGAGGCCCGGGTTCGAATCCCAGCTGCAACACAAATTCCTTTATTTTTACTTTTGCATCTACCCATGCTCAAACCAAACCACAAAGCCTCAAAAACCTTCATAAATCCATCCAATAATTTTAGCAACTGGAAAAGACGTAAACGGCCCTGATGGCCCGACCAAATTACCAAAATACCCCCAGGGCATACCTCGAAGACCGGGATGAAAACCTGGGCCGTTACATGGTACTCCGTCCCTGATCCCGTTAGGGTTTAGCTAACCCTACCACCGCCCCTGCGCAATCTTGGGTGAGGGTGGCGGTCGTTAAATGCCCCAACGGTCGGGATGATGACTTGGCATTGCCTCGTCCGGCCGATCGGCACGTCCTCGGCGTGTTCGGCCGTAGCCCTTGATTGCCACTGTTAGGGCAAGGACCGCTTCGGTGTAAGCCTACCACGACCGGTTCCTTAGCCTCAAAGCGGTGGTACAGTGACATAGTTCACGTGTCGTGTCTCACACCCCTATGTCGGTGACACCGATCCGGAGATTTAGTTAGGCATGGTGATCGAACCTAGGCGCAGCTTGCCACTGACCCGGCACTTCCCGAGTTTGCGGTAGCATGCGGTGCGCGCTTACGCTCATTACAGCGCCGATCGAGAGCTCCTCGGGATCTTGAGCGATGCACCTTTCGTGACGATGATGAGACAGGTGAGGCCGGGACTTGTTCCCGTATAGAGCGTATAGTGTGTTGTGGTATTTCCGACTAAGACCACGAGTTGGCATCCGAGGTCCAAGTGTGGACTTAGCTATGTGCTCCGCTCTGTGTTTGTACTCATAGCTTGCATACATTCTTCTAGATGATCTTGTATATCGTATTGTACCCCGGTTGGGGATTCTTCTTCGGGTAATTCGTTACTCACCCTTATTCTCGTGGTTTTCCACAGTAACCAAGGCGCGAGACAGATGGTGAGGAGGGAGCCGTGATCATGGAATCTCGTTGTCATCTCCGACCATTTTATTATATCATGACTCTTGACTTTTGTTATTTCCCCAATGCATGTAGACGGGCACGAGAGCCCTAGGATGTTTTCTTACGTTTTATGGATTCCAGCATATTTGTACTTGTGGATTGTTTAAATGGTTTAAATAAATCTCTGATCAGAGTATGCTTTTAGAAATGTATGTTTTGGTTGTTGAATGTTTCTGTTTTTACTTGGGATCCGAAATATATTTTTCATAATGTCTTTTATTTTTCAATACATGCATTGGGGTAAAGGCCCATTTAGAGCCCTTTTGGGTCGGGTCTTTACAAGAGGTGATGTGCAGAAGTTTAGAGCTAGTGTTGTCAGCTCGGAGCAGGCAGAAAAGTTACGCCAATGTTCGGCGTCGAGTTTTAGAGTTTGAGGTTGGACAGTGCGTGTTTTTAGGGTTGCACCGATGTTAGGTGTGTTGAGGTTTGGTAAGCGAGGGAAGAGTTGCATTTTGGTTAGCCTTTCCTCCGTTGATGTCAGCTGTGCATAGTGTTTTCATGTATTGATGTTGGGGCAGCATGTGTCGGACCCATCGCTCATTGTGGACTTTTAGCCTTTGCAGATGATTGAGGATTTGAGCTTCCAGGGGAAGCCTGTGAGTATTATGGTCTTTGAGACGAAGACGTTGCGTAATCGTGAGGTCCGTTTGGTAAAAGTTCAGTGGAGGAGTCAGAGTTCAGAGGAGGTCGCTCGTGAGCGGGGAATACGGGATGAGATTGCGATATCTGTCTTTGTTTGATCTTAAGGACTTTCGAGGATGAAAGTCATAAAAAGGAGGGAATATTGTAACGGCCCAGGTTTTCATCCCGGTCTTCCAGGTATGCCCTACGAGTATTTTGGTAATTTGGTCGGGCCGTCAGGGCCGTCATGTCTTTTTCAAGTTGCTAAAATTATTGGATAGGTTTATGTAGGTTTTTGAGGTTTTGTGGAGAGGTTTGAACTTGGATAGATGCAAAAGTAAAATTATAGGAAATTGTGTTGCAGCCGGGGTTCGACCCAGGGTGGCCTTGTGTGCTAGAGGAGAGCCTTGCAAAGTGAACCACCAGGTGTTATTGTTACTCTTTCCGCGTCATATCTTAGTTACCCTTGGATCTTTG
The DNA here is from genome assembly GCA_036507275.1 of Sicyos edulis. Classification (NCBI taxonomy): domain Eukaryota; kingdom Viridiplantae; phylum Streptophyta; class Magnoliopsida; order Cucurbitales; family Cucurbitaceae; genus Sicyos; species Sicyos edulis. Next base: position 24,288,034 of record CM071847.1, read on the forward strand.
GAGTTTTGGTGCATTTGGTTAAATGAAAAAGAAATTAGGTTTTTTGTTCCTTCTTCTCCAAATCTCACTTTGCCGTCCAAGCTTCTCTCCCAAGCGCCTTGTCGTGATTTTCTTCCCTTGCACTCGAAGCACACACGGCCAGCCGAGCAACCCAAATGAGCAAATTTCAGCCGATCACCCAAAGCAGTCGCCTGACGCTCAGCACTCCAAAGAAGAGCAGCCCAGACGCCAGCCATCGCGGCCCGCCAGCGCGCCAGCGGCCGTCGCCGCGACGCACTGATCAAGCATTACCGCTACCCGTCGCGCCGTCGCCGCGCCGCCGCATCGCGTTGCTCGCCGCGCGCGTCCTGGCTCCCCGCCGCTCTCCCTCGCGCCCAGTCTGCTTCGTGTTGCACGCTGCGTTCGTCCGTCGCGCGCCGCCCCGCGCGCTGTTGTCCGCTTCGTCCCAAGCGCACCAGCCGACGTGCCATTTCTGTCCGTCGCGCGCAGCAGCGCCAGCCAGCTGCGCCGTGCCATTGCTCGTCGATGTTGTGCAAATTTCAGCCAGCACCAGCCGCCCAACAGCAGCCCCGCCGTGCTGTCTGCCCGTCCACGTGTCAGCCGCGCCGCGTGAGTTGCTCCTGAGCCGAGTTCTATTTATTTTATTATATTTAGGCCTATGGATTGTGATTATTATTATGTTTGTTATGTTCTCGTTAGCTAGCTCGGGTTTGATCGCAGCTTAGGATTTTGTGTGTAGTTGCCTCCTCGTTAGCTGAGCCCCAGGTTTGTTGGACCATTCGAGAACCTCGAGAGGATTGGGGCCGTAGCTTACCGGTTAGCATTGCCGCCATCTTTGGCTGCTGTGCATAGTGTGTTCCATGTTTCGATGCTCCGCCAGTATGTGGCAGACCCTTCGCATGTCATAGATTTCGAGCCTTTGCAGCTAAACCATGACCTGAGCTTTGAGGAAAAACCCATAAAGATCTTAACATTTGAGAAGAAAGTCTTGAGGAACCGAGCTATTGATTTAGTGAAAGTGCAAAGTTGGCGAATCGTAGAGTTGAGGAAGCTACTTGGGAGTTGGAAGGGGAGATGAGGAGAAATTACCCGGAGTTGTTTTAGTACAGCAACTTCCGAGGACGGAAGTCCTCCAAGGAGGGAGTATTGTAACAGCCCGGATTTCAGTTAAATGGAAATTAGTTAAAAAATAATAATAATAAATGCGTTAATAAGGGCTCGAAGGGGGGAAGCCTTGGAAAAGGCATTTGAGATTCCTAAAGCCTATTTAACTTAGGGAAGGAAGGAAAAAGAAAAAAAAAAAGAAGCCCACTCTCTCTCGCAAACCCTCACTCTTCCCCACACCCACGCCGCCGACGCCCAGCACCCGCACCCTCGCCGTCGCCGCCCATCGCACCAAGCCACGCCACGCCGCCGTCGCACCGCACTTTGCCCCGCCTTCGCCCCTCACCGACAACCAGGCCGCGAGCGAAACGGCCGCCGCGCACCACGACGCCCTAGCGCCGCCCGCCGCCGCTGCCGTCGCGCCATCGCGCCGCCGCCGCGCACTGCGTCGCCCAGCGCCCGCCCGCACCGCTTCCGTCCGGCGCATCCGCCGACGACCAGCGCACAGCGCACCAGCCGCGTCGCTCGTCCGTCCGCCTGCGTCGCCCCGCTCGTCTGGGCGTCGTCCCAACGTGTCGCTCGTTCGCGCGCCGGCCTCGCAGCCCAGGTCGCCCGCACGCTGCTCTCCGTCCAGACGCCTTGTCGTGCGCCCGAGCCAGTGCCAGCGCCAGCGCCCAGTGCCAGCCCTAACGCATCTGCGCTGCACCAGCCAGCCGTTCCTCGCTCTCCTTATCGCCGAGGCGTGTGTCTTCTCGGTTGGTAAATTTCCGAGCCTCCACCCTTTGGACTTCATGATTTTAGCTGCTATTTATTTATTTAGGATATTTTATTGTATGCCTAGGTCGCTCGGGTTCGCTTTAAAGCTCGAGGGTTGTTAGTTGGTTCGTGATAGTTACTTTCCACTCGTTTCCAAGTAAGGATTTCTTACCCGGGATTGTGTGGACCCTGCGAACACTTGATAGCATATTGATTATTGTAACTGTATGTGTTTCTAGTGGATAGGCATCATGCTTGCTTTTGATTCATGTTCGTGTTATGTTCGCGTTCCGTTGGTTCCGTGCTACGTTCTTCCATCCTGTCATATCCATGCTTTATGTTGTATTCTATTAGTTCCATGCTACGTTCTTCCATCCTGTCATATCCATGCTTTATGTTGTATTCTATTAGTTTCGTGCTACGTTCTTCCATCCTGTCATATCCATGCTTTATGTTGTATTCTATTAGTTCCATGCTACGTTCTTCCATCCTGTCATATCCATGCTTTATGTTGTATTCTATTAGTTCCATGCTACGTTCTTCCATCCTGTCATATCCATGCTTTATGTTGTATTCTATTAGTTCCATGCTACGTTCTTCCATCCTGACATATCCATGTTCTCCGTTGAATGCTGTTAGATTCATGTTAGGTTTAGACAGGTGTCGTACAGTGTAGAGGATTGTAGGGGTAACTAGTGTAGGTCCCGCTCGGGTAAGACCCCGATGGACATTCGGAGGTGTAAGACCCCGATGGGCATCCTAAGTGTATAAGACCCCGATGGGCATCACTGAGTTGGAGGTGTAAGACCCCGATGGGCATCCTAGGTGTATAAGACCCCGATGGGTATCACTGAGTTGGAGGTGTAAGACCCCGATGGGCATCCTAGGTGTATAAGACCCCGATGGGTATCACTGAGTTGGAGGTGTAAGACCCCGAAGGGCATCCTAGGTGTATAAGACCCCGATGGGCATCACTGAGTTGGAGGTGTAAGACCCCGAAGGGCATCCTAGGTGTATAAGACAGCGATGGGCATCACTGAGTTGGAGGTGTAAGACCCCGATGGGCATCCTAGGTGTATAAGACCCCGATGGGCATCACTGAGTTGGAGGTGTAAGACCCCGATGGGCATCCTAGGTGTATAAGACCCCGATGGGCATCACTGAGTTGGAGGTGTAAGACCCCGATGGGCATCCTAGGTGTGTAAGTCCCCGATGGGCAACACTGAGTCCTAGTGTAACGGCCCAGTTTTCCATTCCAGTTTCCCAGGTACTCTCGGTTAAGTATTGGGGCAATCGGTTGGGCCGTTAGAGCTTTTTAACCTTTAAGGGTATTTTGGTCTTTTGCTCCCCGGTCAGAGGTTGAGGATTTTCAGGGCTTCAGGGTCATTTCGGCCTTCGTTGAGACTTGATTAATGTTGGTTGCTAGACCCAAGGAGTTTGGGTTAGTTGATTAGAAGTTCGAAGTCATTCCGGTTGATAGCAAAATTAATTGGAATTTAATTGGTCCCAGTGAGATTTGAACCCTTGCCCTAATGGTGGAATTGGAGTTTTTAGAAAAAGATATTTAGTTAAAAAGAAAAAAATTTCTTTAGCCGGGACCCGCAAGAGAAAGCCTTGGGAAGGGAATTTTAGGTCTCCTAACCCTTTTAAAATAGGAAAAAGAAGGAAATTGGGGAAAACCCTCTTTGTTCCCTTGGTAGTCTCTCTCTCTCTCTTTCTCTCTCTCTCTCTCTCTCTCTCTCTAAAAAAACGAGCCACCCTAACCCAAATTGCACCACTCACCACACCACCCCACCACACCGCACCACTCCTCGCTCGGCCACCCAACCATCACACACTGCACTGCACCGCAGAAGGCGCGCCACCCTTGCCTCTCCTAGCCGCGATCGTCTGCAGCCCCAGACACCCCACCAGCCGCCGCCCGCACGCGCCGCTGTCGTTGCCGCCGTCAGACGCGCCCAGCCAGCCAGCGCCGCCGGCCGCCAGCCCAAGTGGCCTCAGACGCGCCATGCGCCGTTCACTTACGCAGCGCGCTGCTGCGACGCGCGCGCGCCGCTTCGGCTCGCTGCGCCCCAGACGCGTGCCGCCGCCATTGCCCTCCTCGACCCGACGCGTCTCGCCCGCGCGCCGACCCAGCGTGTTCGCTGCCTTCCGACAGCCCGCTTCAGCGCGTCCCTGCCTCGCTAGCGCCAGCGCCAGGCTTAGCAGCGCCACGCCCAGTGTCGGCGCCCGCTGCAGCGCCCGGCTCAGTAGCGCCGCCGCTTGTCCTTGCTGACGGACGACTGCCCTACTGTGTGCGAGTTGGGGTGTGACATTGTGTCTTCTCGGTCGGTAATTCCCGAGCCTTATCTCCTTTGGGCACTAGGGTCATTGGTCTGCTGCTTATTTAATTAGGTTGTTTTTACTAAAATGCTTAGGTTGCTCGGTTTTCGCTTTAAAGCTCGAGGGTCGTTATTGATTGTGAAAGTTATTTACGCTTGCTTCTAGGTAAGGATTTCTTCCGTGGTTGTGTGGACCTGCGATGCTTTCTTGATCGTGCCTTATATGCATGTTTACTTTTATGAACATGATTAGTGGATAGGATGACTTGTGATTGCATTCCCGCTAGCATGTTGCTTGTTTGTACATGTTAGTGCCATGCTAGGATTGTTCTTCCAAATGCTTGAGATTCCCGCTTTAAGTTCGTAGTATCATGCTAGGTTATGTATGATTGATGATGATTATGTATGTTTAGCCAGAATTGCTTACTCTATACTCTAGCTAGTGTAGTAGGGTCATCATCATCTAGAGGTGAGAGCGACATAACGTACCTTGTCCCCACCGGTCGGGAATAGAGCGAAGCATAACGTACATTGCTTCCCCTGCGCCAATGAGGATTAGCTACCTCATTGGCATAAGCCTAGTTTGTAGCTGCTAGAGCGGAACCACGCCAACGGTGCAAGCCTACCTTGGCCGGTTCTTAGCTTCAGTCGGTGGTGCAGTGCCGCACAGATGAGTGCCGAGGGCCTCGCACTCATCGTGTTCGGTGACACCATTTCCGAGTCTTAGGCATGCGTGCACGGCCCGCGTGGTTTGTACTTAGGCCCCACATTTACGCCGGTTGCAAAGAAAGATGCGGTGTGCGCGCACACGCAGCGTTAGTCGACGGTTTGGAGAGCTCCCGGGCTAATGTTCGTGAGTACACCAGCCTCCTTCTGTTTAGAGCCGACTTCGGGTACTCTCCGATAGTCCAGATTTATTAGCGAGGGTAAGAGGCCCTGAGGACACCCATTGGGATTGGCTTTTGAGCCGATCATATGGTCGAGGGAGAAAGACCCTCGAGGGTGTCGGACTTCTTTGGGATCGGTTTTTAGCCGATCAATTGGCCGAGGGAGAAAGACCCTCGGAGATGTCCCGGATTGGTTATGAGAGCCAATCATTAGGCCTAAAGAAGAAGACTTTCGAGGATTCTAGATTATGCCTTGTAAGCTCGTTGAGCTATGATCCATGTTAATAATCGCTTTGCATGTATACTAGGGTGCTAGATGATTGAAGTATCGTATTGTACCCCGGTTGAGATTCTTACTGAGTATGTTTATACTCACCCTTATTTTTGTGGTTTTCCACCGTAACTCAAAACAAGACCGGACGGGTCAAGTGGCGGAGGGAGCCGATTGATCATGGGAGCTGCCAGACTCTGTCTTTATTGTTTGCATATTTGTTCAAAGATGTAAATGGACAGAGTCCTAGGGGACCATTATTAAAAGTTGTTTGAACTGCTTTTGGATGTTTTTATATATAATGCCAAAGCTTGTTTTACTTCGTTGGTTTTCTTAAACAAAATTATTGATTATGTTTTAAGCATTCCCGTTCTAAATGTTTTAAAAGGTTTTAAATATGAGCACTAAACCGCTTCGGTGAAATATTTAACTTGCATGCCGAGTGAGAACCTAGGTTTAGGACCGTATTTTGGGTCGGGTTCTTACAGCTGGTATCGAGCACGAGTCATAGATTCAGAGAGACTAACTCGCTGCGGGTTGTTGCCCCCATGATCATCAAAGACTCCATGGCCGTCGAGTTTGTCTCGAGTTCATTAAGCTAAGGGTTTTATTTTACAATACCGCATCTAGTATACATGTGTTACCCTTGTTTGGCGGTGAGAGCCCAGTGTGGGCTAGCTTTTTTTATGCTTGTGTGGATCGCTAGTAGGTTGATTGCACTTAGAGGAGCAGGGACGTTTGGTATTTCCAACCGAGGAGTTGGACTGCTCATGTTGATCATGAGACCACGCCTAGGGTTGTCTAGACCCGTAGGCCACCTTTGGCCCCGGCGGATGAGTTGCCAAGAGTAGGGGTTGAGGCTAGCACGCCTCGCAGTGAGACTCCTTGAGCAGAGTGTGCTCCACCATGAGGGAATTGATGGCGTGTCTTTTAGCTAACAGAGCGAGAGACCAGTGCGTAGTTTGTAGCGCGTAGTGAGGAGTCTTGGACACACTTAGCCCACCGGTAGAGTTTATTTAGGAGACACCCCTCCTAGTAGCTCCAGTAGCCCCGGAGGTTTCCGGAAGGGCAGGATCAGCAAGTTTATGCTGATGAGTTAGTTAGCATTGATGGAGCCGCCGAGTTTGGCAAGTGGAAGCCTGAGGAGCTTGATGCTTTAGAGAACTTGGTTTGTAGCGGCAAGGTGGTTGACCAGTTCGAGTTTATCATCCAAGTGTTGGGATGACTCGTGTTCGAGACCGATGACCTGATGTTCGAGGAGGTCGAGGCGTGCTGCTCTGGTCTGCCGCTTTGATGCAAAGCGGTGTGGTGGTGGAAGTCCCCGTGAGAGGCGGACCAAACAGAGTCTCCACCACCACCCAGTCCGAATTGGCCACCGCCAAGTTAGTAGCTTTTGAGGAAGATGTAGAGACATCTTGTCCTCCTACAAGTCTGCAGATGCTTTTGCACCCAGTTCTTTTAGTACCCTCGTGAGCTGTGGGGTAGTGTGGAGTTTGCTTGTCGTGACCTAATCCGTCCGTGGTTTCCAGCTGGCTATTAGTGAGAAGCACCTTATGTTAGCATGTTCCAGGTGTGGAGCTAGGTGCTGCCACCCGAGGGTCGGCCTGAGTATTCGTTGAGCATCGAGTGGGATGTAGGAGTGGGTATTGGCTTGTCTGTTAGACGTGATGTCAGAGAGTAGTCTACTCGAGTGTTGAGACTCTTGTGTTGAGCGCCATCGCCTCACACCGGAGTGTGACCTTCCCTACCCTCGAGGGGGCTTAAAGCCCGTAAAGTGATGTTTGTGTTGTAAAGGAAGTAGTGCCTGTTGGCACCAAGCTTTGAGAGGAGGCCTAGATTCAGGCCAGTTGGCACTTTCGTGCAGGTGGTTCCAGGACCCGCCCGGAGTTTAGCATCCCCACAAGTCTTGTACCCATTCCTGAGATTGCACCTATTTGGGCTGCATAAGAGATCTAGCTCGGTGGTAGCCAGAGAACTACAAGTTTGAGGTCGTTTGAGGGATAAGTAGGAGCCTTTCAGGGTCACCGAGAGTTGGGTACAAAGGATGCTATTGGTTGTTAAGGGCTAGCGCGTCCGAGTTCTCGCGCCTGTGTTGTGGGCTTGTGAGCCAGTTGGATGGTAGTGTGATTCGACTACCCTGGAGTTACCCTAATATGAGTAGGGTTGGCATCGATGATGCGTGGTTGATCCAACTGTGAGCCATGAGTTGGATGGTTGATCGAGCACGTTTAGTGGACCATTGGTATGAGGTAAGTTAGCTTGGTGTGGCTATGCTCTTGTAAGAGTGAGTCGACCAATGTGGCATTCCGTGGTGAGTTGACCCCGAGTGGGTTGAACTCTTGTTGCTCCTTTGCTAGATGTGGCTCTATTGGGAGGCAAAAGTCACCTTGTGTGAGAATACTTGTTGGTTTGGATCTTAAGGAACCAAGTTGGAGCCAGTATACGCGGGTGTACTTTTGTGTAGCTTGTTCCGTGGTGTATTTTTCAAGAACCACGAGGGGTTTCGGGTTGTGAAACCAGTGCTCAGTTCTGAGGAGTTAGGACTTTAGTTCTTGACAAGTGCCTTAACTTGGATTGAGAGGTTATCTTGCCGGTAGCCTGGTTGTTGCGTAGGAAAGTTATGCCAGTTGGCCCTTGACCAGGGTAGAGGCATTTCTTGTTGATCGATGGTTAGAGTTCGATTGAACCGATCTAGGCGATGGTAGTAAAATCGCGGAGTTTCTGCCGCCATGGCTAAGAGAGTTGTACGGATCTCTTACCACCGGGTAGAAGCTACAATGTGGCTGATGCTTTGAGCAAGAGGAAGTTTGGGTCTTCTGGTTGTTCCTGCTCAGTGGATGGCGAGACTCGCCGGCAGCGAGGCGATCTAGGGGTCGCGATCAGCGCCGACCGCAGGTTAGAGCTTAGGATCGCCGGCAGGCGGGGCGCGCAAACGGCTCATTGCATCAAGTGTGGTAAGGCGCTTTTCGGTTTGTGTGGAGCATCGCCCGTGCTTGCTACAGATGTGGCAAGGAAGAGCTTTTGGCTAGCACAGTTGAGATGCTGTAGGGAGATGTGCTCGTGTAGCCGCTTGTCGGGTTAGACCGCTTGACGACAAGTGTGTGTCGGAGGGAGATCGGAGGAACCCTAATTTGTGGAGAGCCTCACTGAGCTCACCACACCCAAAGCGGTGTTCCTCGGTTGAGTTGCTGGATGCTTGTTGTCGGTTAACAAGCTAGAGTTGTTCTTAGTAGCCTCCACGTTGGTTTTTGGGATTCTTAGCAAGGTGGTGCTTGGTGTTGACCAAGGTTTGGTTCCCATGTTGTTTTTAGAGCTAGCTTGGTTCGAGCAAGCTGGCGTTGCCCTGAGAACTTGTTCCTAGTCAGGAAGTTTTGGGAGTTGACCCCTCCCTCGGCAATTGGGTAGTTCCACGTTGGGGGTTCAAGCGATTGAGGATCCTCGGATGTTGCTTCTGAGAGAGTTGGTTGTTGTTGCCCTTGGGTTTGAGCAAGACAGCGAGCGTCTGTGAAGTTCGCCCTTCCTAAGTCCGCTTGCGGTAAATCGTTCTGTTGAGGAGGAGTCAGCTTAGCTCCTGAGTTGTGTAGTTGATCAGAGTAGCGCAGCGGTCAGCCCAGCGAGAGTGTCCCTGCGTTTGTTTGTTAGCAAGCGAAAAGTTATTTGTTCCCGCAAGGGCGGAGGCCTGCCAGTTTAAGGGCTTGAGTTGTTGCTGGAAGGTTGTTGGATCTTTGGAGTTTGTAGAACCCCTTAGTTCTTTGGTAGTTGAGTTGCACCGTGGATGCCGGCCTCGAGTTTTAACTTTTGAGGTAGTCTTGCTGACTCGTGTTGTTCAGGGTCCGTAAGCTTGTGGTCACCGCTATCCTTATTCCTCGCGATGTTTCGTGGGTGGAGTTTCTGGATTGGAAGAAGAGTTAGGTCTAAGCTAAAGGAGGAAGTCCTTTGAGTAGCCAGTTGGACTTAAAAGTTGAGTGGTAGCTTGGAGGCGAGCTTTGCTCGTTATGAGCTTGGTTTGAGTTTCTGCTAAGCAAGCCTTTCTCGGGCTTTTCTTTTAGTTGTTGTGCATTCGCAGTTGGCATGTTAGCTGAGCCACAGTTGAGTGAGTTGGCACAGAGGTGCCGTGGCATTGGTTGGAAACCTTAGAGTTGCTATCCTCAAGCTATTGTGTTGCTAGTAGCCGCGTGTTGTTTTATTCCTTGCTGCTCGAGGTTTCCGTGAGAGGAATGTTGTTTGTTTTCCGTCTCGCGATGTTCACCTAGGCCATGGCTGATCGATTGCATTGGAAAGTTTGTTGTCGGCCGATGAGGGGCTCCGGTTTATTAGTTTGGCCGAGTGGAGCCTGCTCTCGACCTTGTCGTTCGGGGTGGCCGCCGAAGTATCGCCTAGTGTGAGTGGTGGTAGCCGCTTGGTGAACCAGAAAAGTGCCCTTGGCTTTGGTGCTTCGATTTCTCGTAAGATGGTTGCTTTAGTGTTGTGGACGCATGCTAGTTGGAGAAGGTTGCGTAGGGATCGATCACCGCTGGTGGTTCGAATTGGATTTCGTTAAGGATTGTAGGCAACCAGTGGGGTTCACGGTCTCTTCTCGCGTATGAGTAGGCCGCTTAGTTTCAAACACAGGAGGTTCAGCTTGTTTGGTCAAGATGGTGAAGGGTCGAGGTCGTTTGATAACATGCCTATGAGCATTCGAGAGAGTTACGCCGAGCGTGGCGTAGAGTTTTAGAGCTTGTGACCCGTCCACGAGTTTGCTGAGAGTAGCGCCGTAGAGAGGCGTTCCGAGTTGGGCTAGCAGGGTTAAGTGAGCCCTAAGAGTTTAAGATCGTTTGAGAGCTAGTGCGAGTTTGAGGATGTGTATTACCGTTAGCACTATCACATCTATTTCTTCGAAGTTCGGTGTATGCCCAGCCTTGGTTGAGATAGTTTGTGGCAGACTAGATGGCTTGTGGCTTGAGCCTTTGGGAACCCAAGGGGGGTTTGGGTTTCGAAGAAGATTTAGTGTTGTCTCGACCGGGAGTTTGGTTGGTTAAGGATCAGTGGAGATTTCCTAGAGTTGTTTTCATCTTAGGACTTTCGAGGACGAAAGTCTTAAAAGGAGGGAGTATTGTAACGGCCCAGTTTTCCATTCCAGTTTCCCAGGTACTCTCGGTTAAGTATTGGGGCAATCGGTTGGGCCGTTAGAGCTTTTTAACCTTTAAGGGTATTTTGGTCTTTTGCTCCCTACGAGGTTGAGGATTTTCGTGGCTTCGTGGTCATTTCGGCCTTCGTTGAGACTTGATTAATGTTGGTTGCAAGACCCAAGGAGTTTGGGTTAGTTGATTAGAAGTTCGAAGTCATTCCGGTTGATAGCAAAATTAATTGGAATTTAATTGGTCCCAGTGAGATTTGAACCCTTGCCCTAATGGTGGAATTGGAGTTTTTAGAAAAGAGATTTAGTTAAAAGAAAAAGAATTTCTTTAGCCGGACCCGCAAGAGAAAGCCTTGGGAAGGGAATTTTAAGTCTCCTAACCCTTTTAAAATAGGAAAAAGAAGGAAATTGGGGAAAACCTCTTTGTTCCCTTGGTAGTCTCTCTCTCTCTTTCTCTCTCTCTCTCTCTCTCTCTCTCTCTCTCCTAGCCACCACCTAACCCAACCGCACCACTCACCGCAGCACCACCCCCCCCACACCGCACCACTCCCGCTCGGCCCGACCAACATCGCACACGAGACTGCACACAAGGCCGCTCACCCTTTGCCTCCCCAACCACGATCGTCTGCAGTCCAGACACCCCACCAGCCGCCGCCGCGCCGCGCGCTCGTTGCCCGTCCGCGCGCGCCGCCAGCGCCGCCCGTACCGCTTTCAGCCAGTGTGCGCCCGACGCGCCATTGCCCGCCGCACTAGCAGCCGCAGACGCAGACGCGCCGCGCGCGCTTCATTCAGCTACCGCCCAGACGCTGCGTCGCCGCGCGCTATCCTCGCGAACCCGACGTCTCGCCCGCCTCGCGCCCGACCCAACAGAGTTCGCTCGCTGCGACGGCCAGCGTCTGCACGTCGCCCCTCGCTCTCTAGCGCCCGGCGCCCGTGCAGCGCCACGCCAGTGTCGGCGCCCACTCAGTAGCGCCACCGCTTGTCCTTGCTGACGGACAAACGCCTCTGCCGTCGTGCGAGTTGGGGTGTGACATTGTGTCTTCTCGCTCGGTAATTCCCGAGCCTTATCTCCTTTGGGTACTAGGTCATTGGTCGCTTTGTTTATTTAATTAGGTTGTTTTTACTAAAATGCTTAGGTTGCTCGGTTTAGCTTTAAAGCTCGAGGGTCGTTATTGATTGTGAAAGTTATTTCGCTTGCTTCCGTGTAAAGATTTCTTACCGTGGTTGTGTGGACCTCGCGATGCTTTCTTGATCGTGCCTTATATGCATGTTTACTTTTATGAACATGATTAGTGGATAGGACAGCTTGTGATTGCATTCCTGCTATCATGTTGCTTGTTTGTACATGTTAGTGCCATGCTTGGATTGTTCTTCCAAAGCATGCTTGAGATTCTGCGCTTTAAGTTCGTAGTATCATGCTAGGTTATGTATGATTGATGATGATTATGTATGTTTAGCCATGAATCGCTTACTCTATACTCTAGCTAGTGTAGTAGGGCTGTCATCATCTAGAGGCTGAGAGCGGACATAACGTACCTTGTCCCCACATGTCAGGAGTAGAGCGAAGCATAACGTACATTGCTTCCCCGCAGCCCAATGAGGATTAGCTACCTCATTGGCATAAGCCTAGTTTGTAGCTCGCTAGAGCGGAACCCCGCCAACGGTGCAAGCCTACCTTGGCCGGTTCTTAGCTTCGTGTCGGTGGTGGTACAGCCGCACAGATGAGTGCCGAGGGCCTCGCACTCACGTGTTCGGTGACACCGCTTTCCGAGTCTTAGGCATGCGTGCCGCCCGCGTAGTTTGTACTTAGGCCCCCACATTTACGTCGGTTGCAGCAGCATGCGGTGTGCGCGCACACTCGTTAGTCGCCGGTTCGGAGAGCTCCCCCGGGCTAATGTTCGTGAGTACACCGCCTTCCTTCTGTTTAGAGCCGGACTTGGGTACTCTCGGATAGTCCAGATTTATTAGCGAGGGTAAGAGGCCCTTGAGGACACCCATTGGGATTGGCTTTTGAGTCGATCATATGGTCGAGGGAGAAAGACCTCGAGGGTGTCGACATCTTTGGGATCGGTTTTTGAGCGATCAATTGGCCGAGGGAGAAAGACCCTCGGAGATGTCCCGGATTGGTTATGAGAGCCAATCATTAGGCCGGAAGAAGAAGACTTCCGAGGATTCCAGATTCTGCCTTGTAAGCTCATTGAGCTATGATCTGTGTTGGTAACTGTTTGCATGTATACTAGGGTGCTAGATGATTGAAGTATCGTATTGTACCCCGGTTGGGGATTCTTACTGAGTATGTTTATACTCACCCTTATTTTTGTGGTTTTCCACCAGGTAACTCGGGACAGCACCGGGACGGCTGGCGGAGGGAGCTGATTGATCATGGGAGCTGCCGGCACTCTGTCTTTATTGTTTGCATATTTGTTCAAAGATGTAGATGGACAGAGTCCTAGGGGACCATTATTAAAAGTTGTTTGAACTGCTTTTGGATGTTTTTATATATACCGCCAAAGCTTGTTTTACTTCGTTGGTTTTCTTAAACAAAATTGTTGATTATGTTTTAAGCATTCCCCGTTCTAAATGTTTTGAAAGGTTTTAAATATGAGCACTAAACCGCTCGGTGAAATATTTAACTTGCATGCTGAGTGAGAACCTAGGTTTAGGACCGTTTTTTGGGTCGGGTTCTTACACCTAGGTTGTGGAAGGCCCGAAGGGCATCTAGGTGTAGAACCTAGGGTAGTTATAGCTGTAAGCCTTCGAATAGGCAAGCTCCAGGAGGGGCGTATGGTCTAACCCAACTATTTGCTCCAAGTCGTTGTATGGTTGCATGTACTTGTGCTAAATGAGATGTTTTCGTATTGTACCCCGGTTGGGGATTCTTACTGTGTAACTCGTTGCTCACCCTTATTTTCTGTGGTTTTCCACCAGGTAACTTGGGACAGAGGCTGGATGGCTAGGAGGAGGCTGTTGGATGATCATGGATAGCTGACTCTGAGATTGCACATTCTTTTACTGTTTTTTTTTTTAATTAGCATGTAGTGGGACTTGAGTCCCTAGGAAAACACTTATAAAACTATGTTATGTTCACAAACCGTTTCCCTTTGATTGTTTTAAGAAAGTACTGATCAGTCACTTACTTGACGGTTTTATTTATTGGAATTATGGTTTTTGTTTTTAATTGTTGATTACAAGGTTTTAAATTTGGAGCTCTAAATGACGTTTTACATTCTTAATCATGCATGTTAAGTAAGGATCTAGGTTAGAGACCGCTTCTTGGGTCGGGTCCTTATAGTTGGTATCAGAGCTCAGAGTTATAGGTTCTGTAGACTGACCTGCAGTTGTAGGTTGTTTCCATGATCATCAGCGCTCCGCCAGCCATCAGGTATGTCCGTAAGTTTAAGTTTAAGGGTTAAGAATTACAATACCGTTTGCACCTTGAATGTTTATGACTTGTTGTTGTGGAGCTGGGAAACCAGGTTCTGACTCATTGTTGGTTTGGGTGTAGATTGTCAGTATGCCAGTCACTCGTAGAGGGCAGGGAGGCTCGAGGCCGACCAGCCAGGGCATTCGTATTGATTCTGACACGGGAGGGACGTCATCCTAAGCTGATGCTGATGTTAGGCCGCCTACAGGCCGTTCTACTGTGTTGCCCAGAGAGGGCGTGGAGGCAACTTCACCTCGGGGTCTGCACCGGAGTTGCTTTTGTGGAGTCCATGAGAGCTCTTATGGTTGGGTTGTTGCCCGACCGCAGGGCCGAGCGCAGGGGTCGAGACGCATCTCTGTTAGTTTGCACGAGGGAGGAGTCCCGACCAGATAGAGCAAACCGACCGAGTTGGTTCAAAGAGAGGATCTGCAGTGCCACCAAGCACCGCCACGGCGAGAGCCTATTGTGAACAAGGCCGTTGTGGCGGAAGGTGCCGAGGATCCAGGCAAGTGTAACGGCCCCGCTTTCCTTCCCTACAATAACAAAATTAATTGGAAAATTAATTTAATCTTTTGGGATTTGAGCCTTGCCTAAATGGTGAATGTGGAGTTTTAAGAAAAGAGTCTTAATTAAAAGAAAAAGAGAAAAGAATTTCTTTGACCGGGACCCGTAAGAGAAAAGCCTTGGGAAAGGAACTTAGGGCTCCTAACCTATTTAAAAATAAGGAAAAGAAGGAAAATCAAGAAACTCCTAATTTTTCCCCTTAGAGCCGCATTCTCTCTCTCTCTCTCTCTCTCTCTCTCCTAAAACCCTAGCCGAGCAAATTTCTAGCCACACCATCGAGCCACCCCCGAGCCACCCAGCCCTAGCCGCACGCACCACCCCTGCCGCGATGTACCCAGCCGCCGCACTGCAGACCACGACGCCCACCCCAACTTCGCCAGCGAGCAGCACGCTGCGAACCAGCACTCAAAGAAATCGCACCACCATCGCGCGACTCCCATCGCCGCCGACGCGCCGCCCGGCCGCCAAAGACCGCTCGTGGTCACGTGGTCGCGACAAAGGCCGCAACGCAGCTCGCGCGCGCGCCTGACGCCGCGCCGCTCAGCCCGACCCTTCCGACAAGCGCCCCACTCCAGCGCGACCCCTCGCCGCGCGCCAGGCAAATGCCGCCGCTGCTCGCGCTCGCCGTGCAGCTGCACCACACACTGCGCGCCTCACAAGGCCTGCGCCTGACGCGTCACATGCGCCTCTGCGCCTTAGCGCCCAGCGCCAGCGCAGCGCCACCCGCACCAGCACTAAAGCAGCGCCCAAGCCACCCTCCTTCTCGCGAGGCCCGTGTCTTCTCGGTGGTAATTCCCGAACCAATCCCTTTGTGTTTTCTAAGCTTCCGGCTCACTGTATGTATTTACTTAGGATGCTTTATTTATGCCTAGGTTGCTCGAGTTCGTATTAAGCTCGAGGGTCTTTTTGGTTGTGATAGCTATTCTCCACTTGTTTCCGTGTAAGGACTTCCTACCGTGGTTGTGTGGACCTCTGCTATGCTTTCTTAATTGTGCCTTGTATGCTTGTTTACCTTTATGAGCATGTTAATGGATAGGATAGCTAGTGATTGAATTCTTGCTAGCATGTTTTGCCTTTTTGTACATGTTAGTGCCATGCTAGGTTTGTTCTTCCAAAGATGCTTGAGATTCCCGCTTTAAGCTCGTAGTATCATGCTAGGCTATGTATGACAGATGTCTTTGTGGATGTTAGCCAGAATCACGTACTTGGTAGTCTAAGCTAGTATGATAGGGTTTGTCTTCATCTAGAGGTGAGAGCGGACATAACGTACCTTGTCCCCACCGGTCGGGAGTAGAGCGAAGCATAACGAACCTTGCTTCCCCAGCGACCGGTGAGGATTAGCTACCTCATTGGCATAAGCCTAGTTTGTAGCTCTGCTAGAGCGGAACCACGCCAACGGTGCAAGCCTACCTTGGCGGGTTCTTAGCTTCGTGTCGGTGGTACAGTGCCGCACAGATGAGTGCCGAGGGCCTCGCACTCACCGTGATCGCGACACCGCTTTCCGAGTCTTAGGCATGCGTGCACCCGCGCGTGAGTTTGCCCTTAGGCCCCGCATTTACGCCGGTTGCGAGAAGAGCATGCGGTGTGCGCGCACGCCAAGTAGTAGCCGGTTCGGAGAGCTCCCGGGCTAATGTTCGTGAGTACACGATTCCTTCTTGTTTAGAGCCGACTTCGGTACTCTCCCGATAGTCCAGATTTATAGCGAGGGTAAGAGACCCTTGAGGACACCCATTGGGATTGACTTTAGAGTTAATCAATTGGTCGAGGAGAAAGACCTCGAGGGTGTCTCTGGACATCTTGGGATCGGTTTTTGAGTGATAAATTGGCCAAGGGAGAAAGACCCTTGGAGATGTCCCGGATTGGTTTGAGAGCCAATCATTAGGCCTAAGTAGGAGACTTCCGTGGATTCCGGATTTGCCTTGTGAGCTCATTGAGCTAAGATCCGTGTTGATATTTGTGGCATGTGTACTAGGTCGCTAGATGATAGATTGCATCGTGTCGCACTCTGGTCGGGGTTCTTACTGAGTATGTTTATACTCACCCTTATCGTGGTTTCTTCCACAGTAACTTGGGACAACACCGAGGTGGCTAGCGGAGAGCGGAGAGAGCCGGAGATCATGGATGTTGCTTGACACTGCCGTGTCTTATTTTATTGTTTTTTGATTTTCAAACATGTAGTTGGACTTAGATCCGTAGGGAAAACTATGATTTGAACTATTTTATGTTTTTAAGTAAAGTAATCGATCGATCCAACGCTTTAATTTGAATGGTTCGTTTTTGCCTAATGAATGTTTACTTTGTTTTGATTGTTTTCCCGTTCATGTGTTTGAAAAGCTTTTAATCCGACCACTGCCGGGTCCTTTTATGTTTTAAATTTGCATGCCGAGTAAAGACCTAGATTTAGTTCCATTTTCGGGTTGGGTCTTTACAGCTTGGTATCGAGCACGAGTCATAGATTCAGTAGACTAACCTGCTTGTAGGTTGTGTTCCCATGATCTCCAAAGACTCCAAGGCCGCCAGTTTGTCTAAGTTCAATAAGCTAAGGGTTTTGTTTATGATACGATATGCAGACACATGTGTTATCTTTGTTGACAGAGAAAGTCCGAGCGTGGACTAACCTGTTGTGGTTTCCGTGTAGATCGCCAAAGATGCCTGCCGGTTACGTCGTGTGGAGCAGTCCGTCTGAAATCGCAAATAGAGATGCTTTGCAGAGCCAGCAGCCTGCAGGTATATCAAAGCTCGTAGGCGCCCGTGGCACCAGAGGTTAACTTGCCCGCAGAGAAGGGGCGAGGCTGCTATGCCTCAAGGTGCAGCTCCGAGGAGGAGATATTTCGCTATGAGAGACATGATGATGGGCCTAATGGCCGAGCAGAGAGCTCGAGACTCAGCGCAGCTAGCAAATGCAGAGAGAGAGGAGTCTAGGGCACAGATAGCCCAGTTGACACAGCTCATGCAAAGAGAGCACCCCAGCAGCTCCAGTAGCCTTCTGTAGCTCGGTAGCTCAACCGGAGGGGCAGGTCATCGGAGACGATCGGACTCACTTGATAGTGCAGAGGAGTCGCTGAGTTTGGCAAGTGGTTGAAAGATTTCACCAAGTGGAAGCCAAGAGAATTTGACGCTTGAGAGAACCCACTTGTGGCGATCAGTGTGGTTGGCAAGAATGGAGTACATCTTTAGAGTTATGGGATGCCCAGATGTACAGAGGCCGAGATGTGCGGCCCATGTTCTCTCGACACACACGAGTGGTGGTGGGAGTCCACAGATAGAGCTAGACCACTGGGTCTTCTCCACCACACAGGAGTTCTTTAGAACGAAGTTCGAGCTAAGTATGTTAATGACGAGGCTCAAAGAGGAGATGGCAGAGGCCTTCTCAAATCAAACAGGATCGAGATAGTATTGCTTTGCCTATGAGAAGAAGTTCTCTGAGTATAGCTATTTCACTGCCGAGCTCATTGCCACCGAGGAGCTCAAGACTAAGAAGTTCATTTGTGGGTGAGGAAGGAGGTTGCTCGGGATGTTCGAGCACTCGCTCCCGAGAGTTATGATCGAGCGAAGAGAGTTGGCCACGATTTATAACCCGAAGTATCCGCCAGATGCGAGGACCTCTGCCCGGCTCGATCGATTCAACTTTGCCAAAGCATACTCGGGCGAAGAGGAAGTCCGACTTCTAGTGGTTTCCGCTCAATCGGTCACAGACTCGCCGGCGGGCTACCGAGTGGTCGAGATCGGCGCCGACCTCGGTAGAGCCCGTGATCGCCGGCAGGCGGGACGAGCAACGCTCATCATTGCAACAAGTGCGGAAAGGCACATTATGGTCTGTGGAGCAGCGCGCCCGTGCTTGCTACGGATGTGGCAAGGAGGGCACTTGGCCGATTCTCACTCGGGATTTAGCAAAGAGGGACCGGCCCAGCAGCCAGGCCGAGTGTTTGCCACTACTCGCCGAGGCGGAGCGTGCGATGATGCACGATTCTTGCAGTACGTTGCTTTGTCTTACAAAGACTATGCATTTGTATTGTTTGATTCGGTTCGACCCATTCCTTTGTTTCGATGCATTCGTTAGACAAGCTTGTGTGGAGCTCGAACCTCTAGGGTTTGAGCTGTGTGTTGCCACTCCTTCGGTGTGAGTATGTTAGCTAGCGTAGAGTTAAGCATGGCGAGATCTGATATCTCGATGAGATTTTAGAGGCTACCCTCATAGTGCCGTCTATGAGCGGTTTCGATGTAATCCTTGGCATGGATTGGTTGGCGAGAGAACCATGCTTTGATAGATCGCCGCGGAAAGAAGTGGTGTTTAGGCCGCCTCGAGGCCGAGCTTCAAGTTTCATGCGGTGTCGGCGGAACTTGCCTCGTAAGAACCCGACCCTAAATACGGTCCTAAACCTAGGTTCTCACTCAAGATGCAAGTTAAATATTTCATCAAGCGGTTTAGTGCTCATATTTAAAACCTTTAAAAACTTTTAGAACGGGAATGCTTAAAACATAATCAACAGCTTTTGTTTAAGAAAACCAACGAAGTAAAACAAGCTGGCAGTATATATATAAAACATTCAAAATAGTTCAAACAACTTTTAATAATGTTTCCCCTAGGACTCTGTCCATCTACATGCTTTGAACAAATATGCAAACAATAAAGATGCAGTGCCGGGCTCTCCCATGATCAATCGGCTCCCTCCGCTTAGCCGTCCGGTGTTGTCTCAAGTTACACGTGGAAAGCCACGAGAAATAAGGGTGAGTATAAACATACTCGGTAAGAATCTCCAAGGGTCAATACGATACTTCAATCATCTAGCACCCTAGTATACATGTAAATGATTACCAACACGGATCATAGCTCAAATGAGCTTACAAGGCGAAATCGGAATCCTCGGAAGTCTCTTTCTTCCGCCTAATGATTGGCTCTCATAACCAATCCCGACATCTCCGAGGTCTTTCTCCCTCGGCCAATTGATCGACTCAAAAACCGATCCCAAAGATGTCCGACACCCTCGAGGGTCTTTCTCCTCGACCATATGATCGACTCAAAAGCCAATCCCAATGGGTGTCCTCAAGGGCCTCTTACCCTCGCTATAAATCTGACTATCGGGAGAGTACCCAAGTCCGGCTCTAAACAGGAAGGAACTGGTGTACTCACGAACATTAGCCCGGGAGCTCTCGACCGCGACTAAAGCGTGTCTTGCGCACCGCATGCTCTTCTGCAACCGGCGTAAATGCGGGGCCTAAGGGCAAACTACGCGGGCAGTGCACGCATGCCTAAGACTCGAAACGGTGTCACCGAACACGAGGTGCGAGGCCCTCGGCACTCATCTGTGCACTGCACCACACGACACGAAGCTAAGAACCGCCAAGGCGGGCTTGCACCGCTGGCGGGGTTCCGCTCTAGCGGGCTACAAACTAGGCTTATGCCGATGTGGTAGCTAAATCCACATCGGCCGCCGGGGAAGCAATGTACGTTATGCTTCGCTCTACTCCCGACCGGTGGGGACAAGGTACGTTATGTCCGCTCTCACCTCTAGATGATGACACGACCTAACACACTAGCTAGAGTATAGAGTAAACGATTCTGGCTAAACATACATAATCATCATCAATCATACATAACCTAGCATGATACTACGAACTTAAAGCAGAATCTCAAGCATGCTGGAAGAACAATCCTAGCATGGCACTAACATGTACAAACAAGCAAACATGCTAGCAGGAATGCAATCACAAGCTGTCCTATCCACTAATCATGTCCATAAAAGTAAACATGCATATAAGGCACATTCAAGAAAGCATCGCAGGGTCCACACAACCACGGTAAGGAATCCTTACCGAAAACGCAGCGAAAATAACCTTCACACTCTAATAATGACCCTCGAGCTTTAAAGCGAAAACCGAGCAACCTAAGCATTTTAATAAAAACAACCTAATTAAATAAACAGCGGCCAACAGCCTAGGGCCCAAAGGAAAAAGTCTCGGGAATTACCGATCGAGAAGACACAAGGCCACGCCCCAACCCGCACGGCAAGGCAGGCTGTCCGTCAGCAAGGACAAGCGCAGGTGCGCTGGGCCCGGCGCTGCAGCCTGGGCGCTGGGCGGCTGGCGCTGCGCTGCATCGGGCGCTGGCGCTGGCTGGCGCTATCGGCGCTGCTGGGCGCGTCTTTGGCGCTTGGCGGGAAGAAGGCGCGCTGGCGCTGGTTGCGCGCGGCGCGATGCGCGCGCCGCGCTGGCGGGCGGACGCGGACAAGCGCACGCACGCAGACGCGGATGGTGTGGCTGGCGCGCGCGCGCGGCGAAGCGGCAGCGTCGCGGCGAGCGCGCGCGGCAGCGTGCGGCGCGCGCGCGCGTCTGGGCGGTCTGGTGCGGAACGGCGCGACGCGTCTGGGCTGGGCGAGGCGGCGGCGGCCGGGCGCTTTGGGCATGGCTGTGGCTTGCGGCACAGGCGGCGTGGTTGGCGGTGGCTGGCGCGACTCGTGCGCTGGCCGGCTGGGCCGGCCGGGCTGCTGGTGCGCTGGGTCTGCAGCACTGGCTGCCTGTGCGCTGGGCCGGCGGTGAGCGGGGAAGTGCGGCTAGGGCGGCTAGGGTTTCTTGGTGAGGTCGGCTAGGAGAGAGAGTGAGAGAGAGAGAGATTTTCCCAAAACAAGGGAATAGGATTTTCTTTCCTTTTCCTAATTTAAATGGGTCTAAAATCCCTTCAAGGCTTTCTCTTGCGCGTCCCGCTAAAGAAATTCTTTTCTTTTAACTAAACCTTCTTTTTCTAAAAACTCCAATTTCACCATTAGGGCAAGGGTTCAAATCCCAATGGGACCAATTAAATTCCAATTAATTTTGCTATCAACCTGAATGTCTCCGAACTTCTAATCAACTAACCCAAACTCCTTGGGTCTTGCAACCAACATTAATCAAGTCTCAACGAAGGCCGAAATGACCCTGAAGCCCTGAAAATCCTCAACCTCTGACCGGGGAGCAAAATACCAAAATACCCTTAAAGGTTAAAACAGCTCTAACGGCCCATCCGAACATCCGAATAATGACCCGAAATCACCTGGGTACCCGAAATAGAAAACTGGGCCGTTACAATACTCCCTCCTTTTAAGACTTTCGTCCTCGAAAGTCCTAAGACGAAAACAACTCTAGAAAAACTCCACTGGTTCTTAACCAACCAAGCTCCTGAAAAAGACAACACAAATCCTTCTTTGAAACCGAACCCTCTTGGGTTCCCAATGCTCCAAGCCCAACAGACACCGAGTCTGCCACGAACTATCTCAACCAAAACTGAACTAACACTGAGCTTTCGAAGAAAACATGCGATAACTAGTCGGTGAGCCACATCCTCTGACTCGCACCAACTCTCAAACGGTCTTACGACTCTAGGGCTCACTTATCCATGCTAAACCAACTTGGAACGCCTCTCTACGGTGCTACTCTCAGCAAACTCGTGAACGGGTCACAAGCCCTAAAACTCAACGCCACGCTCCGGCGTAACATCTCTGAATGCTCATAGCTGTTATCAAACGACCTCGACCCTTCACCATGCTTGACCAAACAACTGAACCTCCCAGTTTTAAGAAACTAAACGGCCTACTCATACTTCGCAAGTGACCTGCGAACCCTACCGTAAGAACCCAACTGGTTGCCTACAATCTTTAACGAAATCCAATTCGAACCACCAACTGGTGACTGATCCCTAGGCAACCTTCTCCAACTAGCATGCGCTCACAACACTAAAGCAACCATCTTACGAGAAATCGAAGCACCAAAGCCAAGGGCACTTTTCTGGTTCACCAAACGGCTACCACCACACACACTAGCTGATACTTGCCCGGCCACCCCTGAATGACAGGGTCCAAGAACAGGCTTCACTCAGCCAAACTAATAAGCCGGAGCCCTTCATCGGCCGACAACAAACTTTCCAATGCAATCCGATCAGCCACTGGCCTAGGTGAACATCGCCAGATAGGAAAACAAACAACATTCCTCTCACGGAAACCTCGAGCAACAAGGAATAAAACATTACGTGGCTACTAGCAACACGATAGCTGGAGGATCGAAACTCAAGGGCTTTACCACCCAATGCCACGGCACCTCTGTGCCAACTCACTCAACTGTGGCTCAGCTAAAATGCCAACCTGCGAATGTACAACGACTAAAGGCAAAGCCCGAGAAAGGCTTGCTCTGCAAAAACACAACCCAAGCTTATAACGAGCAAAGCTCGCCTCAAGCTGCCATTCAACTCTTAAGCCCATCCGTCGCTCCAAGGACTTCTTGCTTATAGCTTAGACCTAACTCTTCTTCCAATCCGAAACTCCACCCACGAAACATCGCGAGGAATAAGGATAGCAACGACCACAAGCTTGCGGATCTGAACAACGCGAGTCGGCAAGACTACCTCAAAAGTTAAAACTCGAGGCCGGCATCCACGGCGCAACTCAATTACCAAGGAACTAAGGGGTTCCACAAACTCCAAAGATCCAACAACCTTCCGCCAACAACTCAAGCCTTTGAACTGGTGGCTATCGCCCTCGCGGGAACAAACACTTTTAGCTTGCTATCAAACAGACGCGAGGACACTCTCGCTAGGTGACCACCACTGCGCTACTCACGATCAACTACACAACTCGGGAGCTAAGTTGACTCTTCCTTTACAGGAACGATTTCCTAGCAAGCGGACTTAGAAGGACGGCCAATTTCACACACGCTCATGTCTTGCGCAAACTCAACGGTAGCAACCACCCACTAAGCACTAGCGGTACTTACTCAACCGGCGAGGGGAGCCAACTCCCAAAACTACCCGACTAGGAACAAGTCCTCGGGGGCAACGCTCGCTTGCTCGAACCGAGCTAGCTCACAAAACAACATGGGGACCAAACCTTGGTCAACACCAAGCACCACCTCGCTAAGAATTACGAAAATCAACGTGGGGTTACCAAGAATGCTCTAGCTTGTTAACCGACAACAAGCATCCAAAACTCAACCGAGGAACACTTGCTGGTCTGGCCGAGCTCTGGTGAGGCTCTCCACAACTCGGGGTTCCTCCGATCGCCCTCCGACTCTCACCTGCCGTCAAACGGTCTAACCCGACAATCGGCTACACGAGCACGTCTCCCTCTGACATCTCAATCAGTGGCCGGCCAAAGCTCTTCCTTGCCACATCTGAGCAGCAAGCACGCGGGCGATGCTCCACACAATCCTACCCAACAACCCGGCTCACAAGCACGGTAGCCTCTCAACCAAGGCTAGGGCACTTGCCAAGAACTAAAGTCCTAACTCCTCGGGCCGAGCACTTTGGTTTCACAACCCGAAACCTCTCGTGGTTCTTGAAAAATACACCACGGAACGAGCTACACAAAAAGTACATTGGCGTGTACAGCTCCAACTTGGTTCCTTAAGATCCAAACCAACAAGTACTCTTACACAAGGCGACTTCTTCCTCCCAATAGAGCCACAACTAGCAAAGGAACAACAAGAGTTCGGACCACTCAGGGTCAACTCACCGACAAAGCTACATTGGTCAACTCACTCTTACAAGAGCATAACTACACCAATCGACATACCACATACCAATGTGCCCACTAAATGCTCCACTCAACCATCCAACTCCTGGCTCTAACATCTTGGGTCAACCACGCATCATCGATGCCAACCCTACTCATAATAGGGTAACTCCAAGGGTAATGGAATCACACTACCATTCAACCGGCTCACAAGCCCACAACATAGGCGCGAGATCTCGGACGCGCTAGCCCTTAACAACCAACAAAGATCCTTTGTACCCAACTCTCTGTGACACCGCGAAAAGCTCCTACTTTCCTCAAACAACCTCACACTTGTAGTTCTCTCGACTACCACCGAGCTAGATCTCTTAAGCAATCCAAACAGATGCAACTTCGAAAAATGGGTACAAGGCTAGTGGGGATGCTAAACTTCTCGGGCGGGTCCTGGAACCACTGCACAAAAAGTGCCAACCGGCCCGAATCTAGGCCTCCTCTCAAAGCTTGGTGCCAACAGCACTTCTTCCTCTACAACACAAACATCCCTTTACGGGCTTTAAGCCACTCGAGGGGTAGGGAAGGTCACACTCCGGTGGCGGGGCAATGGCACTCAACACAAGAGTCTCAACAATCGAGTAGACTACTCTCGACATCACGTCCAACGCACAAGCCAAGGCCCACTCCCGCATCCCACTCGATGCTCAACGAATACTCGAGGCCCAACCCTCGGGTGGCGACACCTAGCTCCACACTGAACATGCTAACAGAAGGTGCTTCTCTCTAATAGCCACCGAAAACCACGGACGGATTAAGTCGTGACAAGCAACCTCCACACTACCCCACAGCTACGAGGGTACTAAAAGAACTGGCCAGAAAAACGACTACGAGGCTTGCGGGGAGGACAAGATGTCTCTACATCTTCCTCAAAAGCTACTAACTTGGCGGCTTGCCAATCGACCGGTGGTGGTGGAGACTCTGCTGGTCCGCCTCTCACGGGGACTTCCACCACCACACTCATCGCATCAAGCAACACCGAGCGGCACGCCACAACCTCGAGAACATTAGGTCGTCGGCCTCTCGAACACCGAGTCATCCCAACACTTGGATGATAAACTCGATCTGGCCAACCACCTTGCTACTAGCGATGGGTCTCAAAACATCCAAATCTCTGAGGCTTCCACTTGCCGAACTCGGCGGCTCGATCAACGCCAACTATCTTATCGGCATAAACCTGCTGATCAAGCCCTCCCGGAACCTCCGGGGCTCTTGGAGAACTACAAGGAGGGGTGTCTCCTAAATAAACTCTACCACCGGGCTATCTATGCCCAAGACTCCTCACTACGCGCTACAAATCGCGCTGGGTCTCCGCTCTCTGTTAGCTAAAAGACACGCCATCAACTCCCTCATGGTCGGAGCACACTCTGCTCAAGGAGTCTCACTCTAAGGCGTGCTAGCCTCTACCCCCTCCTCTAGGAACCTCAATCGCCGGGGCCAACTCGCCAACGGGATAAACAACCGGGGCGCGGCCTCAACATCCATACAAACGGTCCAACTCCTCGGTCGGACATGCCAAGCGTCCCGCGCTCCTCGAGTGCGATCCACGCACTAGCGATCTGCACGAGCACCTCCACCCTCTCACTGGGGAGAACCACAATCGGGGCCACAAATGGCCTCACGGAGTCTAAGGTCTACCTCCCTGCAGGTGCGATCGACACACCGGCGATCTGCACAAAGCATAAAACCTAGCCCACGCTGGGCTCTCACTTGCCAAACAAGGGTAACACATGTATACTAGATGCGATGTTGTAAAATAAAACCCTTAGCTTAATGAACTCGAGACAAACGACGGTGCGAGTATGAGATGATCATGGGGGCAACAACACGCAAAGCGAGTTAGTCTCTGAGAATCTATGACTCGTGCTCACGATACCAATCTGTAAGAACCCGACCTAAATACGGTCCTAAACCTAGGTTCTCACTCGGCATGCAAGTTAAATATTTCATCAAGCGGTTTAGTGCTCATATTTAAAACCTTTAAAAACTTTTAGAACGGGAATGCTTAAAACATAATCAACGATTTTGTTTAAGAAAACCAACGAAGTAAAACAAGCTCAGCGATATATATATAAAACATTCAAAAGCAGTTCAAACAACTTTTAATAATGTTTCCCTAGGACTCTGTCCATCTACATCTTGAACAAATATGCAAACAATAAAGGCAGAGTGCTGGCGGCTCCATGATCAATCAGCTCCTCCGCTAGCCGTCCCGGTGTTGTCTCAAGTTACAGTGGAAAGCCACGAGAATAAGGGTGAGTATAAACATACTCGGTAAGAATCCCCGACCGGGGTACAATACGATACTTCAATCATCTAGCACCCTAGTATACATGTAAATAAATTACCAACACAGGATCATAGCTCAAATGAGCTTACAAGCGAGAATCTGGAATCCTCGGAAGTCTCTTTCTTCCGGCCTAATGATTGGCTCTCATAACCAATCCGGGACATCTCAGGGTCTTTCTCCTCGGCCAATTGATCGACTCAAAAACCGATCCCAAAGATGTCCGACACCCTCGAGGGTCTTTCTCCTCGACCATATGATCACTCAAAAGCCAATCCCAATGGGTGTCCTCAAGGGCCTCTTACCCTCGCTATAAATCGGACTATCGGAGAGTACCGAAGTCCGGCTCTAAACAGGAAGGAACTGTGTACTCACGAACATTAGCCCGGGAGCTCTCGAACCGGCGACTAAAGCGTGTGCGCGCGCACACCGCATGCTCTTCTGCAACCGGCGTAAATGCGGGGGCCTAAGGGCAAACTCACGCGGGCAGTGCGCATGCCTAAGACTTCGAAAGCGGTGTCACCGAACACGAGTGGTCGCGAGGCCTCTCGGCACTCATCTGTGTGCGGCTGTACCACCGACACGAAGCTAAGAACCGGCCAAGCGGGCTTGCACCGTTGGCGGGGTTCCGCTCTAGCGAGCTACAAACTAGGCTTATGCCGATGTGGTAGCTAAATCCACATCATTGCCGGGGGAAGCAATGTACGTTATGCTTCGCTCTACTCCCGACCGGTGGGGACAAAGGTGCGTTATGTCCGCTCTCGGCCTCTAGATGATGACAGCCCTAACACACTAGCTAGAGTATAGAGTAAGCGATTCTGGCTAAACATACATAATCATCATCAATCATACATAACCTAGCATGATACTACGAACTTAAAGCGGGAATCTCAAGCATGCTTTGAAGAACAATCCTAGCATGGCACTAACATGTACAAACAAGCAAACATGCTAGCGGGAATGCAATCACAAGTCGTCCTATCCACTAATCATGTCCATAAAAGTAAACATGCATATAAGGCACATTCAAGAAAGCATCGCGGTCCACACAACCACGGTAAGGAATCCTTACACGAAACGAGCGAAAATAACCTTCACACTCTAATAATGACCCTCGAGCTTTAAAAGCGAAACCGAGCAACCTAAGCATTTTAATAAAAACAACCTAATTAAATAAACAATGCCAACACCCTAGGGCCCAAAGGAAAAAGTCTAGGAATTACCGATCGAGAAGACACAAGGCCACGCCCCAACCCGCACGGCAAGCAAAGCGTAGTCCGTCGGCAGGACAAGCGGTCTGCGCTGGGCCAGCTGCCGCTGCATGGGCGCTGGCGCTGGCGCGCGGCGCTGGCATTAGCGCTTTGGCGCCTTTGGGCGCTATCGGGCGCCATTCTTGGGCGTCTTTGGCGCTTGCGGAAAAAAAAGCGCGCTGGGTTGCGCGCGCGATGCGCGACAGGAAGCGGCCTTGTTGTGGCGGCGCGACGGACGGCGGCAGCGCACGCGCAGCACACGCGGATGGTCTTTGGCGCGCGCGCGCGCGCGCGGGCGACACGTGCGAGAGGCGAGGCGGCAGCGTCGCGTGCGGCGCGTGCAACGCGCGTCTGGGCGGTCTGGTGCGGAACAGCGCGCGCGAGCGTCTCTGGGACGCTGGCGGCGGCAGCCTGCTGGCCCCAGCACGCCGCTGGGCATGCTCGGGTGTCTTTGCGGCTTTGGGCGGCGTGGTGGCGGTGGGGCGCGCTGCGCGACTGTGCGCTGGCCAATTTCAGGCCGTGGCTGCTGGTGCGCTGAGGTGTCTTGGTGGTTTGCTGGTGCGCTGGCCGAGCAGGCGAGTGAGCGGGTGCGGCTAGGGCGGCTAGGGTTTCTTGGTGAGGTCGGCTAGGAGAGAGAGAGAGAGAGAGAGATTTTCCCAAAACAAGGGGAATAGGATTTTCTTTCCTTTTCCTAATTTAAATGGGTCTAAAATCCCTTCCAAGGCTTTCTCTTGCGGGTCCGCTAAAGAAATTCTTTTCTTTTAACTAAACCTTCTTTTCTAAAAACTCCAATTTCACCATTAGGCAAGGGTTCAAATCCCAATGGGACCAATTAAATTCCAATTAATTTTGCTATCAACCGGAATGTCTCCGAACTTCTAATCAACTAACCCAAACTCCTTGGGTCTTGCAACCAACATTAATCAAGTCTCAACGAAGGCCGAAATGACCACTGAAGCCCTCGAAAATCCTCAACCTCGACCGGGAGCAAAATACCAAAATACCCTTAAAGGTTAAAAAAACTCTAACGGCCCATCCGAACATCCGAATAATGACCCGAAATCACACAGGTACCAAATAGAAAATCGGGCCGTTACATTGCCCGCCTTTGATCTCAAAGAAAGCCCATAGATTGTTGGCTCGAGGAGCTTGGGGCTTCTTGGCAAAGCCGTCGGGAGAGATAGTAGTCTTGCGTTGATCGTTGACATGGTCCTGTGGTGCAAGAGTTTGCGATGTTTTCCCCTGAAGAGTTGCTGGGGGTTTACCCTCGGCGGGAGTTGGACTTCACCATTGAGCCGGAGCCGTGGACTCTTCCCATTTCAAAAGCCCGTGATCGTATGGCGCCGGTGAGTTGAGAGAACTCAAAGTGCGATTTGCAAGAGATCTTTGGATCGAGGTTTCATCCGTCCGAGTGTGTCCCCGTGGGAGCACACATCTGTTTGTTAAGAAGAAGGATGGATCCATGCGCTTGTGTATAGACTATAGAGAATCCGAATAAAGTCACGGTGAAGAATAAGTATCCCATGAACGGCCCGATTTTCTATTTCGGGTACCCAGTGATTTCGGTCATTATTCGGATGTTCGGATGGGCCGTTAGAGCTGCTTTTTAACCTTTAAGGGTATTTTGGTATTTTGCTCCCGGTCGGAGGTTGAGGATTTTCGTGGCTTGTGGTCATTTCGGCCTTCGTTGAGACTTGATTAATGTTGGTTGCAAGACCCAAGGAGTTTGGGTTAGTTGATTAGAAGTTCGGAGACATTCCGGTTGATAGCAAAATTAATTGGAATTTAATTGGTCCCATTGGGATTTGAACCCTTGCCCTAATGGTGAAATTGGAGTTTTTAGAAAAAGAAGGTTTAGTTAAAAGAAAAGAATTTCTTTAGCCGGACCCGCAAGAGAAAGCCTTGGAAGGGATTTTAGACCCATTTAAATTAGGAAAAGGAAAGAAAATCCTATTCCCCTTGTTTTGGGAAAATCTCTCTCTCTCTCTCACTCTCTCTCCTAGCCGACCTCACCAAGAAACCCTAGCCGCCCTAGCCGCACCCCTTCTCTCACCTGCTCACCCAGCGCACTGGCAGCCAATTTTTGCTGCACCGACGCACCAGCGACCAGCCGTCAGCCCAGCGCACGGTCGCGCCAGCCAGTCCCAGCCACCACGCCGCGCCCGAACCGCAAAGAAGACACCATGCCCAGGCGTGCCCGCCGCGCTGCCTCGCCAGCCAGACGCGTCGCGCGTTCCGCGCACTGCACCGCCCAGACGCGCGCAGCGCGCGCGCCGCGCGCGCGCCGCGCCTCTCTCTCGCGCGCGCCGCTGCGCGCCGCGCGCGCCGCGCCAGCACCATCCGCGTCTGCGTGCGCGTGCCGCTGCGTCGCGTCGCCAGCCACGCACCGCTTCCTGCTCCCTGCCGCATCGCGCGCAACCAGCGCCAGCGCCCCCTCCCCAAAGACGCAAAGCACGCCAGCGCCCGAGAAGCGCCCGCGCCAGCGGCGCCAGCGCCCGATGCAGCGCCAGCGCCAGCGCCAGCGCCCGCTGCAGCGCCGGGCCCAGCAGCACCGCTTGTCCTGGCTGCGGACGGCACCGCCTTGCCGTCGCGGGTTGGGGCGTGGCCTTGTGTCTTCTCGATCGGTAATTCCCGAGACTTTTTCCTTTGGGCCCTAGGTCATGGCGTTGTTTATTTAATTAGGTTGTTTTTATTAAAATGCTTAGGTTGCTCGGTTTCGCTTTAAAGCTCGAGGGTCATTATTAGAGTGTGAAGGTTATTTCTGCTCGTTTCCAGGTAAGGATTCCTTACCGTGGTTGTGTGGACCCTGCGATGCTTTCTTGAATGTGCCTTATATGCATGTTTACTTTTATGGACATGATTAGTGGATAGGACAGCTTGTGATTGCATTCCTGCTAGCATGTTTGCTTGTTTGTACATGTTAGTGCCATGCTAGGATTGTTCTTCCAAAGCATGCTTGAGATTCCTGCTTTAAGTTCGTAGTATCATGCTAGGTTATGTATGATTGATGATGATTATGTATGTTTAGCCAGGAATCGTTTACTCTATACTCTAGCTAGTGTGTTAGGGCTGTCATCATCTAGAGGCTGAGAGCGGACATAACGTACCTTGTCCCCACCGGTCGGGAGTAGCGCGAAGCATAACGTACATTGCTTCCCCGGCGGCCGATGTGGATTTAGCTACCACATCGGCATAAGCCTAGTTTGTAGCCTGCTAGAGCGGAACCACCGCAACGGTGCAAGCTCGCCTTGGCCGGTTCTTAGCTTCGTGTCGGTGGTACAGTGCTGCAGATGAGTGCCGAGGGCCTCGCACTCACTGTTCGTGTTCGATGACACCGCTTCCGAGTCTTAGGCATGCGTACTGCCCGCGTAGTTTGCCCTTAGGCCCCGCATTTACGCCTGGTTGCAGAAGAGCATGCGGTGTCGCGCACACGCTTTAGTCGCCGGTTCGGAGAGCTCCCCGGCTAATGTTCGTGAGTACACCGCCCTTCCTGTTTAGAGCTAGACTTCGGGTACTCTCCCGATAGTCCAGATTTATAGCGAAGGTAAGAGGCCCTTGAGGACACCCATTGGGATTGGCTTTTGAGTGATCATATGGTCGAGGAGAAAGACCTCGAGGGTGTCGGACATCTTTGGGATCGGTTTTGAGTGATCAATTGGCCGAGGAGAAAGACCCTCGGAGATGTCCCGGATTGGTTATGAGAGCCAATCATTAGGCGGAAGAAAGAGACTTCCGAGGATTCCAGTTTCTCGCTTTGTAAGCTCGCCGAGCTATGATCTGTGTTGGTAATCACTACATGTATACTAGGGTGCTAGATGATTGAAGTATCGTATTGTACCCTGGTCAGATTCTTACCGAGTATGTTTATACTCACCCTTATTTCTGTGGCTTTCCACCGTAACTTGAGACAACACCGGACGGCTAAGCGGAGGGAGCCGATTGATCATGGGGAGCCGCCGGCACTCTGTCTTTATTGTTTGCATATTTGTTCAACATGTGTAGATGGACAGAGTCCTAGGGGAAACATTATTAAAAGTTGTTTGAACTGCTTTTGAATGTTTTATATATATACTGCAGAGCTTGTTTTACTTCGTTGGTTTTCTTAAACAAAACTGTTGATTATGTTTTAAGCATTCCCCGTTCTAAAAGTTTTTAAAGGTTTTAAATATGAGCACTAAACCGCTTGATGAAATATTTAACTTGCATGCTGAGTGAGAACCTAGGTTTAGGACCGTATTTAGGGTCGGGTTCTTACAGCTTGGTATCGAGCACGCAGTCATAGATTCAGAGACTAACTTCGCTTTGCGTGTTGTTGCCCCATGATCATCGATTCGCTCATGGCCGTTTGTTTATCGAGTTCATTAAGCTAAGGGTTTTATTTTACAATACTGCATCTAGTATACATGTGTTACCCTTGTTTGGCAGTGAGAGCCCCAGCGTGGGCTAGGTTTTATGCTTTGTGCAGATCGCCAGTGTGTCGATCGCACCCAGAGGGAGGTAGACCTTAGACTCCCGTAGGCCATTTGTGGCCCAGTTGTGGTTCTCCCCTGTGAGAGGGTGGAGGTGCTCGTGCAGATCGCTAGTGCGTGGATCGCACTCGAGGAGCAGACGCTTGGCATGTCCGACTGAGGAGTTGGACCGTTTGTATGGATGTTGAGGCCGCGTCCCGGGTTGTTTATCCCGTTGGCCAGAGTTGGCCCTGGCAGTTGAGGTTCCTAGAGGAGGGGGTAGAGGCTAGCACGCCTTAGAGTGAGACTCCTTGAGCAGAGTGTGCTCCAGCCATGAGGGAGTTGATGGCAGGTCTTTTAGCTAACAGAGAGCGAGACCCAGGCGCAGTTTGTAGCGCGTAGTGAGGAGTCTTGGGCATAGATAGCCCAGCTGGTAGAGTTTATTTAGGAGACACCCCTCCTTGTAGTTCCAGTAAGCCCCGAGGTTCCCGGGAGGGCTTGATCAGCAGGTTTATGCTGATAAGATAGTTGGCGTTGATCGAGCCGCCGAGTTCGGCAAGTGGAAGCCTGTGAGCCGGGATGTTTTGAGACCCATCGCTAGTAGCAAGGTGGTTGGCCAGATCGAGTTTATCATCCAAGTGTTGGGATGACTCGTGTTCGCAGGCCGACGACCTAATGTTCTCGAGGTTGTGGCGTGCCGCTCGGTGTTGCTTGATGCGATGAGTGTGGTGGTGGAAGTCCCCGTGAGAGGCGGACCAAACAGAGTCTCCACCACCACACCGGCCGATTGGCAAGCCGCCAAGTTAGTAGCTTTTGAGGAAGATGTAGAGACATCTTGTCCTCCCGCAAGCCCAGAGTAGTCGTTTTGCACCCAGCTTCTTTTAGTACCCTCGTAGCCGTGGGGTAGTGTGGAGGTTGCTTGTCACGACTTAATCCGTCCCGTGGTTTTCACCGGCTATTAGAGAGAAGCACCTTCTGTTAGCATGTTCCAGGTGTGGAGCTAGGTGCTGCCACCCGAGGGTTGGCCTGAGTATTCGTTGAGCATCGAGTGGGATGCGGGAGTGGGCCTTGGCTTGTCTGTTGGACGTGATGTCAGAGAGTAGTCTACTCGATTGTTGAGACTCTTGTGTTGAGTGCCATTGCCCTGCCACCGGAGTGACCTTCCCTACCCTCAGAGTGGCTTAAAGCCCGTAAAGGGATGTTTGTGTTGTAGAGGAAGAAGTGCTGTTGGCACCAAGCTTTGAGAGGAGGCCTAGATTCGAAAGCGCTTGGCACTTTTTGTGCAGTGTGGTTCCAGACCCGCCCGGTTTAGCATCCCCACTAGCCTTGTACCCATTTTTCTGAAGTTGCATCTGTTTGGATTGCTTAAGAGATCTAGCTCGGTGGTAGTCAGAGAACTACAAGTGTGAGGTTGTTTGAGGGAAAGTAGGAGCTTTTCGCGGTCACCGAGAGTTGGGTACAAAGGATGCTGTTGGTTGTTAAGGGCTAGCGCGTCTGAGATCTCGCGCCTATGTTGTGGGCTTGTGAGCCAGTTGAATGGTAGTGTGATTCCATTACCCTTGGAGTTACCCTATTATGAGTAGGGTTGGCATCGATGATGCGTGGTTGACCCAGTGTTAGAGCCAGGAGTTGGATGGTTGAGTGGAGCATTTAGTGGGCACATTGGTATGTGGTATGTCAGATTGGTGTAGTTATGCTCTTGTAAGAGTGAGTTGACCAATGTAGCTTTTCGTGGTGAGTTGACCCCGAGTGGTCTGAACTCTTGTTGTTCCTTTGCTAGTTGTGGCTCTATTGGGAGGAAGAAGCTGCCTTGTGTAAGAGTACTTGTTGGTTTGGATCTTAAGGAACCAAGTTGGAGCCAGACACGCCAATGTACTTTTGTGTAGCTCGTTCTGGTGGTGTATTTTTCAAGAACCACGAGAGGTTTCGGGTTGTGAAACCAGTGCTCAGATCCGAGGAGTTAGGACTTTAGTTCTTGGCAAGTGCCCTAGCCTTGGTTGAGAGGCTACTCGTGCCAGTGAGCCGGGTTGTTGGGTAGGATTGTGTGGAGCATCGCCCGTGCTTGCTGCGCATGTGGGCAAGGAAGAGCTTTTGGCCAAAGACAGCTTGAGATGTCAGTAGGGAGACGTGCTCGTGTAGCCGATTGTCGGGCTAGACCGCTTGACGACAATGCAGAGTCGGAGGGCGACTCGGAGGAACCCCGAGTTGTGGAGAGCCTCACGAGCTCACAGCACCCAGCAAAGGTGTTCCCGGTTGAGTTGCTGGATGCTTGTTGTCGGTTAACAAGCTAGAGTCTGTTCTTGGTAACCCCACGTTGATTTTCGTAATTCTTAGCGAGGTGGTGCTTGGTGTTGACCAAGGTTTGGTCCCCATGTTGTTTTGTGAGCTAGCTCGGTTCGAGCAAGCGAGCGTTGCCCTGAGGACTTGTTCCTAGTCAGGTAGTTTTGGGAGTTGGCCTCCCCCTCAGCGGTTGAGTAAGTACCGCTAGTGCTTAGTGGGTGGTTGCTACCGTTGAGTTTGCGCAAGACAGCGAGCGTGTGTGAAATTCATTGTCCTTCTAAGTCCGCTTGCTAGGAAATCGTTCTGTAAAGGAAGAGTCGACTTAGCTCCCGAGTTGTGTAGTTGATCGAGTAGCGCAGCTGGTCACCTAGCGAGAGTGTCCTGCGTCTGTTTGATAGCAAGCGAAAAGTGTTTGTTCCGCGCGAGGCGATAGCCACCGGTTCAAAGGCTTGAGTTGTTGGCGGAAGGTTGTTGGATCTTTGGAGTTTGTGGAACCCCTTAGTTCCTTGGTAATTGAGTTGCGCCGTGGATGCCGGCCTCGAGTTTTAACTTTTGAGGTAGTCTTGCCGACTCGCGTTGTTCGAGATCCGCAAGCTTGTGGTCGTTGCTATCCTTATTCCTCGCGATGTTTCGTGGGTGGAGTTTCTCGGATTGGAAGAAGAGTTAGGTCTAAGCTATAAGCAAGAAGTCCTTGGAGCAACCGATGGGCTTAAGAGTTGAATGGCGCTTTGGAGGCGAGCTTTGCTCGTTATAAGCTTGGGTTGTGTTTTTGCAGAGCAAGCCTTTCTCGGCTTTGCCTTTAGTCGTTGTACATTCGCAGCTGGCATTTTAGCCGAGCCACGCTTGAGTGAGTTGGCACAGAGGTGCCGTGGCATTGGGTGGTAAAGCCCTTGAGTTTCGATCCTCCAACTATCGTGTTGCTAGTAGCCACGTAATGTTTTATTCCTTGTTGCTCGAGGTTTCCGTGAGAGGAATGTTGTTTGTTTTCCTATCTCGCGATGTTCACCTAGGCCGATGGCTGATCGGATTGCATTGAAAGTTTGTTGTCGGCCGATGAAGGGCTCCGCTTATTAGTTTGGCCGAGTGAAGCTCGTTCTTGGACCCCGCTATCATTCGTAGGCCGTCAAGTATCATCGGCTAGTGTGTGTGGTGGTAGCCGCTTGGTGAACTGCAAAGTGCCCTTGGCTTTGGTGCTTCGATTTCTCGTAAGATGGTTGCTTTAGTGTTGTGAGCGCATGCTAGTTGGAGAAGGTTGCCTAGGGGATCACCACCAGCTTGGTGGTTCGAATTGGATTTCGTTAAAGATTGTAGGCAACCATTGGGTTCTTACGGTAGGGTTCGCAGTCACTTGCGAAGTATGAGTAGGCCGTTTAGTTTCTTAAAACCGGGAGGTTCAGTTGTTTGGTCAAGCATGGTGAAGGGTCGAGGCTGTTTGATAACAAACTATGAGCATTCAGAGATGTTACGCCGAGCGTGGCGTTGAGTTTTAGGGCTTGTGACCCGTTCACGAGTTTGCTGAGAGTAGCACCGTAGAGAGGCGTTCCAAGTTGGTTTAGCATGGATAAGTGAGCCCTAGAGTCGTAAGACCGTTTGAGAGTTGGTGCGAGTCGAGGATGTGGCTCACCGACTAGTTATCGCATGTTTTCTTCGAAAGCTCGATGTTAGTTCGAT
This sequence comes from Sicyos edulis, assembly GCA_036507275.1. NCBI lineage: Eukaryota > Viridiplantae > Streptophyta > Magnoliopsida > Cucurbitales > Cucurbitaceae > Sicyos > Sicyos edulis. The sequence continues at coordinate 24,323,940 of CM071847.1, forward strand.
TTTGGTTGAGATAGTTCGTGGCGTGCACTCGGTATCTGTTGGGCTTGAGCATTGGGAACCCAAGAGGGTTCGGTTTCAAAGAAGGATTTGTGTTGTCTTTTTCAGAGCTTGGTTGGTTAAGAACCAAAGGGAGTTTTTCTAGAGTTGTTTTGTCTTAGGACTTTCGAGGACGAAAGTCTTAAAAGGAGGGAGTATTGTAACGGCCCGCTTTTCTATTTCCTGTACCTGGTGATTTCGGTCATTATTCGGATGTTCGGATGGGCCGTTAGAGCTGTTTTTAACCTTTAAGGGTATTTTGGTATTTTGCTCCCCGGTCAGAGGTTGAGGATTTTCAGGGCTTCAGGTCATTTCGGCCTTCGTTGAGACTTGATTAATGTTGGTTGCAAGACCCAAGGAGTTTGGGTTAGTTGATTAGAAGTTCGAGAGACATTCCGGTTGATAGCAAAATTAATTGGAATTTAATTGGTCCCATTGGGATTTGAACCCTTGCCCTAATGGTGAAATTGGAGTTTTTAGAAAAGAAGGTTTAGTTAAAAAGAAAAGAATTTCTTTCTTTAGCCGACGCATGAAGAGAAAGCCTTGGAAGGGATTTTAGACCCATTTAAATTAGGAAAAGGAAAGAAAATCCTATTCCCTTGTTTTGGGAAAATCTCTCTCTCTCTCTCTCTCTCTCTCTAGCCGACCTCACCAAGAAACCCTAGCCGCCCTAGCCGCACCCCCGCTCACCTGCTCAGCCAGCGCGCACCAGCAGCCCACCAAGACCCAGCGCACCGCACGAATTTCCGGCCCGTCCAGCCCGGCGCACTGTCGCGCGCAGCCCTGCCCAGCCACGCCGCCAGCCGCAGCAGCCGGCCCCCATGCCCAGCGTGCCCAGCCGCCGGCGCCTCGCCCCGCCCAGAGACGCGTCGCGCCGTTCCGCACTGAGACCGCCCAGACGCGCGCCGCGCCGCCCGCGCGCTGTCGCCCTCGCCTCTCCGCGTCGCTGCCGCCTCGCGCGCGCGCGCGCCAGCACCATCCGCGTCTGCGTGCCCGTCCGCGCGCCGTCGCGCCGCGCCGCGCTTTGCTCCTGTCGCGAACGCGCACACGCAACCAGCGCCAGCGCCCTTCCCTGCCGCGCCAGCCCACGCCAGCAGGCGCCCGATAGCGCCAGCGGCGCCAGCGCCCCATGCAGCGCCAGCGCCAGCGCCCGGCGCCCGATGCAGCGCCAGGGGCCAGCGCACCACTGCTTGTCCTGGCTGACGGACAGCTGCGCTTGCTTGCCGCCGTGCGGGTTGGGGCGTGGCCTTGTGTCTTCTCGATCGGTAATTCCCGAGACTTTTTCCTTTGGGCCCTAGGGTACATTTGGCATTGTTTATTTAATTAGGTTGTTTTTATTAAAATGCTTAGGTTGCTCGGTTTTTCGCTTTAAAGCTCGAGGGTCATTATTAGAGTGTGAAGGTTATTTCTGCTCGTTTCCAAGTAAGGATTCCTTACCGTGGTTGTGTGGACCCTGCGATGCTTTCTTGAATGTGCCTTATATGCATGTTTACTTTTATGGACATGATTAGTGGATAGGACAGCTTGTGATTGCATTCCTGCTAGCATGTTTGCTTGTTTGTACATGTTAGTGCCATGCTAGGATTGTTCTTCCAAATGCTTGAGATTCCTCGCTTTAAGTTCGTAGTATCATGCTAGGTTATGTATGATTGATGATGATTATGTATGTTTAGCCAGAATCGCTTTACTCTATACTCTAGCTAGTGTGTTAGGGTGTCATCATCTAGAGGCCGAGAGCGGACATAACGTGCCTTGTCCCCACCGGTCGGGAGTAGAGCGAAGCATAACGTACATTGCTTCCCCGGCGGCCGATGTGGATTTAGCTACCACATCGGCATAAGCCTAGTTTGTAGCTGCTAGAGCGGAACCCCCGCCAGCGGTGCAAGCCTCGCCTTGGCCGGTTCTTAGCTTCAGTCGGTGGTACAGCCGCGCACAGATGAGTGCCGAGGGCCTCGCACTCATCGTGTTCGGTGACACCGTTTCCGAGTCTTAGGCATGCGTGCTGCCCGCGTAGTTTGCCCTTAGGCCCCGCATTTACGCCGGTTGCGAGAAGAGCATGCGGTGTGCGCGCACACGCTTTAGTCGCCGGGTTCGAGAGCTCCCGGGCTAATGTTCGTGAGTACACCGTTCCTTCTGTTTAGAGCCGGACTTCGGGTACTCTCCGATAGTCCAGATTATAGCGAAGGTAAGAGGCCCTTGAGGACACCCATTGGGATTGGCTTTTGAGTGATCATATGGTCGAGGAGAAAGACCCTCGAGGTGTCGGACATCTTTGGGATCGGTTTTTGAGCTGATCAATTGGCCGAGGGAGAAAGACCCTCGGAGATGTCCCGGATTGGTTATGAGAGCCAATCATTAGGCCTAAGAAAGAGACTTCCGAGGATTCCAGATTCTGCCTTGTAAGCTCATTTGAGCTATGATCCGTGTTGGTAATCAATTACATGTATACTAGGGTGCTAGATGATTGAAGTATCGTATTGTACCCTCCGGTCGGGATTCTTACCGAGTATGTTTATACTCACCCTTATTTCTGTGGCTTTCCACCAGGTAACTTGAGACAACACCGGGACGGCTAGCGGAGGGAGCTGATTGATCATGGGAGCCGCCGGCACTCTGTCTTTATTGTTTGCATATTTGTTCAACATGTAGATGGACAGGAGTCCTAGGGGAAACATTATTAAAAGTTGTTTGAACTGCTTTTGAATGTTTTATATATATACTTGCCGAAGCTTGTTTTACTTCGTTGGTTTTCTTAAACAAAAATCTGTTGATTATGTTTTAAGCATTCCCCGTTCTAAAAGTTTTTAAAGGTTTTAAATATGAGCACTAAACCGCTTGATGAAATATTTAACTTGCATGCTGAGTGAGAACCTAGGTTTAGGACCGTATTTAGGGTCGGGTTCTTACATATCCCCTGCCGCGTATAGATGATCTGTTTGATCAACTTCAGGGAGCCTCAGTGTTTTCTAAGATTGATTTGAGGTCAGGGTACCATCAGCTGAGGATTCGAGATGCGAGATATCCCAAGACCGCGTTCGGATCGAGGTATGGTCATTATGAGTTCGTGGTCATGTCTTTCGGACTCACGAACGCCCCCGCAGCGTTTATGGACATGATGGACAGAGTGTTCAAGGCATTCTTGGATAACTTTGTCATCGTATTCATAGACGACATTTTGATTTATTCCAGGACAAAGGAGGACCATGCTTCGCATTTGAGGCAAGTTTTGACAACATTGCGTGAGAACCAGTTGTTCGCAAAGTTCTCTAAGTGTGAATTTTGGCTAGAGAGTAGCCTTCCTTGGACATATCGTGTCAAGAGATGGTATAGCGGTGGACCCGCAAAGATAGAGGCGATTAGCTCATGGGCGGGACCGACGACGGTCGCCGAGATTCGCAGACTTTTTGGGTCTAGCGAGTTATTACCGGCGTTTCGTGAAAGACTTTTCCGCTAAGGCGGCACCCCTAACCCGTCCGACCAAGAAGGGTGTTGACTTTATTTGGGATGCTAGATGTGAGGAAAGTTTTGCCCAACTTAAGCTCACTTGACGACAAAGACTGTGTTGGCGATTCCTAAGGAACAGGAGGTTTCGTAGTTTATAGTGATGCTTCCAAGTATGGTTTAGGCTGTGTGTTGATGCAAAGATGGGAAGGTGATAGCTTATGCTTCCGTGCTTGAAGCCTTATGAGAAGAACTATCCAACTCATGATATGGAGTTGGCTGCAGATTGTTTTTGCTCTAAAGATTTGGAGGCATTACTTATATGGTGAGAGGATTCATTGTTCACGGATCACCGAGCCTCAAATATTTCTTCACTCGTAAGGAGTTGAACATGAGGCGAGAGGAGGTGGCTCGAGTTAGTAAAGGACTACGATCGTGAGATTTTGTATCATCCCTAAAAGCCAATGTTGTGGCTGATGCGCTGAGTAGAAAGGCGTCGCATTCAAGCAGCTTTCTTTGAGCTCCCAAGTTGAATTGCGGAAAGAGTTTGAACGAACCGGTATTGCGATCTTGTTGGGAGAGGTTACCGCCGAGGTAGCCCAAATATCGATTCGGCCGTCGCTTAGCGGAGGGATCATCGACGATCGGTACGAGTGATCCCAAGTTGAGGAGGTTGCTCGAGAGGGTTGAGGCTGATGGCGATTTCGACTTTGTTGTGACACCGCACGAAGGCTTGAGGTACCGAGAGTCGATTGTGCGTCGGATGACGCAGAGGTTCGAGCAGAGTTGCTCGCCGAGGCACATAGTTCCCCATTCACTTGGCACCCGGAGGTACCAAGATGTACCGAGATCTCAAGCGACGTTACGGTGGATGGGCATGAAGCGAGATATAGCGGAGTTTGTTAGCGGTGTCTCACTTGTCAACAAGTGAAGGCCCCGACGTAAACCCTGCGGTTTATTGCGTAGATTAAGTGTTCCACGGTGGAAGTGGGGCGAGATTTCGATGGATTTTATCTCTCGGGTTGCCGAGGACACCGAGAGGGTTCACTCGGATCCGGGTAGTAGTGGACCGGTGACCAAGAGTGCACACTTTATTCCCGGAAGATTAGTTATACCGTGGAACAGTGGGCACAGTTGTTCCTTGAGCAGGTTGTGCGGTACCACGGGGTACCCGCAAAGATAGTATCAGATCGGGATTCTCGGTTCACATCTCGCTTCTGGAGAGCGCTCCAGAAGGGTCTGGGAACGAGTGCGATTTCAAAGATCGCCTTCCACCCTCAAACCGATGGTCGACCGAGAGGGTGAATCGATTCTGAAGACATGTTGAGAGCCTGTGTCTTGGACTTCCCGTGCGATTGGGACCATGACATGCTTGATGGAGTTCGCTTACAACAACAAATATCGTCTATTCGAGATGGCCCCATTCGAGGCATTGTATGGTAAGCGCTGCAGATCCCCAGTGTTCAGGAGGAGGTTGGGGATAGGCGAGGTTACGGGACCCGAGTTACTCCGGATGACGAACGACGCAGTCACGAGAAGATAAAGGCTCGCATGTTGACAGCACAAAGTAGGCAGAAAAGTTACGCCGATGTGAGGCGTAGAGACTTGGAATTTGAGGTGGGTCAACATGTTTTCCTGAAAGTAGCACCTATGCGTGGGGTGTTAAGGTTTGGAAAGCGAGGCAAGCTGAGCCCCAGGTTTGTAGGGCCTTTTGAGATCCTTGAGCGGATCGGAGCAAAGGGCCTATCGGTTAGCTTTACCCCGTCTTTGTCAGCGGTGCATAATGTGTTCCACGTTTCGATGTTGAGAAAATACGTGGCCAGATCCTTCGCATGTGCTAGAGCATGAGCCCCTAGAGTTGAATAAAGATTTATCCTTCGAGGAGAAGCCCGTGCAAATTTTGGCTTGTGGCGCAAGGTATTGCGCAACCGAGAGATAAGTTTAGTAAAGGTTCTTTGGAGGCATCGGAGGCGAGGAGGAAGCGACGTGGGAGCTAGAGGATGAGATGAGGACTCATTACCCGAGTTGTTCAGTCTTAGGACTTTCGGGGACGAAAGTCTTTTAAGGGGGGAGTATTGTAACGGCCCCGTTTTCCTTTCCGGTTAATAACAAAATTAATTGGAAAATTAATTTAATCTTTTGGGATTTGAGCCTTGCCCTAAATGGTGAATGTGGAGTTTTAAGAAAAGAGTCTTAATTAAAAGAAAAAGAGAAAAGAATTTCTTTGACCGGGACCCGTAAGAGAAAAGCCTTGTGAAAGGAACTTAGGGCTCCTAACCTATTTAAAAATAAGGAAAAGAAGGAAAATCAAGAAACTCCTAATTTTTCCCCTTAGAGCCGCATTCTCTCTCTCTCTCTCTCTCTCTCTCTCCTAAAACCCTAGCCGAGCAGCCCCTAGCCACACCATCGAGCCACCCCGAGCCACCCAAATTCTAGCCGCACGCACCACCCTGCCGCCACGACCCGCCCGCCACGGCCCTGCACGCACGGACCACGAACCGCATCGACCCCACACCGCCCGCCAAAGCCACGCCTGCGAACCAGCGGCCCACCGTCGCACCGCCGCGCCGCTGGCGTCGCCCGTGGCGCCAAAGCCGCCCGGCGTCGCTCGTGGTCGCACAAAGGCCGCAACGCAGCTTCGAGGCGCGCCGCCCGCCGCGCTGCCCGCCGCTCAGCGCGACCCACGACAACGCGCCCACTCCAGCGCGCGACCCCTCGCGCGCCCGGCCAATGAGCGCTTCGCTCGCGCGTCGCCTTGCAACAGCACACCCGCAGCCTGCCTGCGCGTCCGCCCGGCGTCACATGCATGCCCGCCCAGCGCCAGCAGCGCCCAGCGCCCAGCGCCCAGCGCCCAGCGCCAGCGCCCAGCGCAGCGCCCCAACGCACGCACCAGCGGCGCCAAGCCACCCTCCTTGCTGCGAGGCCCGTGTCTTCTCGGTGGTAATTCCCGAACCAATCCCTTTGTGTTTTCTAAGCTTCCACGGCTCTTTGTATGTATTTACTTAGGATGCTTTATTTATGCCTAGGTTGCTCGAGTTCGTATTAAGCTCGAGGGTCTTTTGGTTGTGATAGCTATTCTCCACTTGTTTCCAGGTAAGGACTTCCTACCGTGGTTGTGTGGACCCTGCTATGCTTTCTTAATTGTGCCTTGTATGCTTGTTTACCTTTATGAGCATGTTAATGGATAGGATAGCTAGTGATTGAATTCTTGCTAGCATGTTTTGCCTTTTTGTACATGTTAGTGCCATGCTAGGTTTGTTCTTCCAAAGATGCTTGAGATTCCTGCTTTAAGCTCGTAGTATCATGCTAGGCTATGTATGACAGATGTCTTTGTGGATGTTAGCCAGGAATCACGTACTTGGTAGTCTAAGCTAGTATGATAGGGTTTGTCTTCATCTAGAGGCTGAGAGCGGACATAACGTACCTTGTCCCCACCGGTCGGGAGTAGAGCGAAGCATAACGAACCTTGCTTCCCCGGCCCGGTGAGGATTAGCTACCTCATTGGCATAAGCCTAGTTTGTAGCCCGCTAGAGCGGAACCCCCGCCAGCGGTGCAAGCCTACCTTGGCCGGTTCTTAGCTTCAGTCGGTGGTGGTACAGTGCCGCACAGATGAGTGCCGAGGGCCTCGCACTCATCGTGATCGCGTGACACCGCTTCCGAGTCTTAGGCATGCGTGCACCCGCGTAGTTTGCCCTTAGGCCCCCGCATTTACGCCGGTTGCGAGAAGAGCATGCGGTGTGCGCGCACACCGCGTTAGTAGCCGGTTCGGAGAGCTCCCGGGCTAATGTTCGTGAGTACACCAGCCCTTCTTGTTTAGAGCCGGACTTGGGTACTCCCGATAGTCCAGATTTATAGCGAGGGTAAGAGACCCTTGAGGACACCCATTGGGATTGACTTTAGAGTTAATCAATTGGTCGAGGAGAAAGACCCTCGAGGGTGTCGGACATCTTGGGATCGGTTTTTGAGTGATCAATTGGCCAAGGAGAAAGACCCTTGGAGATGTCCCGGGATTGGTTTGAGAGCCAATCATTAGGCGGAAGTAGGAGACTTCCGTGGATTCCTGATTTGCCTTGTGAGCTCATTGAGCTAAGATCCGTGTTGATATTTGTGGCATGTGTACTAGGTGCTAGATGATAGATTGCATCGTGTCGTACCCCGGTCGGGGTTCTTCTTGAGTATGTTTATACTCACCCTTATCGTGGTTTCTTCCACGGTGTAACTTGGGACAAGACCGAGGTGGCTAGCGGAGAGAGCTGGGAGATCATGGATCTTTCGCCGACACTCTGTCGTGTCTTATTTTCTTTGTTTTGGATTTCACATGTAGTTGGACTTAGATCCGTAGGGAAAACTATGATTTGAACTATTTTATGTTTTTAAGTAAAGTCTTGATCATCCAACTGTTTTAATTTGAATGGTTCGTTTTGCCTAATGAATGTTTACTTTGTTTTGATTGTTTTCCCGTTCATGTGTTTGAAAAGCTTTTAATCCGACCACAGGCCGGGTCCTTTTATGTTTTAAATTTGCATCTTGAGTAAAGACCTAGATTTAGTTCCATTTTCGGTTGGGTCTTTCTGACAAGTGGTCGAGGATTTTGTCAAATGGAAGCACGAGAAGTTCAAAGCCACTGGAGAACCATTGGTAGTTTGCCGGTGGATTCTTTGAGTTGGAATATACATTTATGGTGATGGCTTGTCTCGAGGTGCAATGAGCTCGATGTGCGGCTCATGTGTTAGCTGATGCAACTAAGTGGTGGTGGGATTCCACTTTGAGTGAGAGACCGGGTGGGGTCTCTACACACACACAGGAATTCTTCAAGTCCGAGTTCAAGGCGCAATTTATCAGTGAAGAAGCCCAAGAAAAGATGATTGAGCTGTTCTCAAACCTTAAGCAGGGGTCTGACTCGATCGAGGTGTACGAAAAGAAGTTCTCGTGAGTATGGATACTTTGCGCCACGCGTTGATTGCTACCCGAGTGAAGATCGTGAAGTTTATTGCGGGTTTGAGACAGGAGTATCTCGAGATGTTAGGGCACAGTGCCCGAGACGTTGCCAAGGCGTCTGATTGGCAACGATTTATGATGGGAAGTATCCTCCGTGAGCGAGTTGTTAGTACCGTAGTGTGGAAGGCCCCAGTGTACTCGGGCCAAAAGCGTAAGTTTGACTCAGGAAGTAATGGTCGTGGGGGCGGTCAGCGCCGCCAGGGTACTTATCATGGCAGAGACCAAAGACGGATCGGGTATGCCAGTGATCAGCCTCGCCAACAGGGCGTAGGGAGGCCACCACCGTATTGTAGATCCTGTGGGAAGCAGCATTGGGGACCTTGTGGTGGTAACCCTAGAGCTTGCTATAACTGTGGTAAGGAGGGGCATCAAGCCCTGCATTGCAATCAGAGAGCAGTGGTGGCGCAGCCAGCTCAGCAGTAGGGGAGAGTGTATGCTACGACCCGCCAGGAGGCTGAGAAAGTCGGGGCCGCAGTGGCAGGTACGCTCCTAGTTCTCTCTCGCAAACCCTCACTCTTCCCCTCACCCATGCCGCCGACGTCCAGCCCCCTCACCCTCGCCGTCGCCGCCCATCGCACCTAGCCACGCCCACGTCGCCGTCGCACCAAGCCGCACCTGCCCAGCCTTCGCCCCGCACCGATCAGCCAGCCCGTCGCCTGCACCGCACGCCCCCAACGCCGCCCGTCGCCGCACCGTGCGCCCCAGCGCACCACCCGCACCGCTCCGTCCGGCCGCATCCGCACGACCGCGCACCAGCGCACTTGCCGCGTCGCTCGTCCGTCCGCCCGCGTCGCCCCGCTCGCTCGCGCGTCATCCCAGCGTGTCGCTCGTTCGCGCGCCGGCCCCGCAGCCCAGGTCGCCCGCACGCTGCCCGCCGTCCAAACGCCTTGCCGTGCGCCCGAGCCAGTGCTAGGGCCAGCGCCCCTGCCGCACCAGCAGCGCCGTTCCTGCTCCTTGCTGCCGAGACGTGTGTCTTCTCGGTTGGTAAATTTCCGAGCCTCCACCCTTTGGACTTCATGATTTTAGCTGCTTTTTATTTATTTAGGATATTGTATTGTATGCCTAGGTCGCTCGGGTTCGCTTTAAAGCTCGAGGGTTATTAGTTGGTTCGTGATAGTTACTTTCCACTCGTTTCCAGGTAAGGATTTCTTACCCGGGGTTGTGTGGACCCTGCGAACACTTGATAGCATATTGATTATTGTAACTGTATGAGTTTCTAGTGGATAGGCATCATGCTTGCTTTTGATTCATGTTCGTGTTATGTTCGCGTTCCGTTGGTTCCGTGCTACGTTCTTCCATCCTGTCATATCCATGCTTTATGTTGTATTCTATTAGTTCCATGCTACGTTCTTCCATCCTGTCATATCCATGCTTTATGTTGTATTCTATTAGTTCCATGCTACGTTCTTCCATCCTGTCATATCCATGCTTTATGTTGTATTCTATTAGTTCCATGCTACGTTCTTCCATCCTGACATATCCATGTTCTCCATTGAATGCTGTTAGATTCATGTTAGGTTTAGACAGGTGTCGTACAGTGTAGAGGATTGTAGGGGTAACTAGTGTAGGTCCCGCTCGGGTAAGACCCCGATGGACATCCAGAGGTGTAAGACCCCGATGGGCATCCTAGGTGTATAAGACCCCGATGGGCATCACTGAGTTGGAGGTGTAAGACCCCGATGGGCATCCTAGGTGTATAAGACCCCGATGGGCATCACTGAGTTGGAGGTGTAAGACCCCGATGGGCATCCTAGGTGTATAAGACCCCGATGGGCATCACTGAGTTGGAGGTGTAAGACCACGAAGGGCATCCTAGGTGTATAAGACCCCGTTGGGCATCACTGAGTTGGAGGTGTAAGACCCCGAAGGGCATCCTAGGTGTATAAGACCCCGATGGGCATCACTGAGTTGGAGGTGTAAGACCCCGATGGGCATCCTAGGTGTATAAGACCCCGATGGGCATCACTGAGTTGGAGGTGTAAGACCCCGAAGGGCATCCTAGGTGTATAAGACCCCGATGGGCATCACTGAGTTGGAGGTGTAAGACCCCGATGGGCATCCTAGGTGTATAAGACCCCGATGGGCATCACTGAGTTGGAGGTGTAAGACCCTGATGGGCATCCTAGGTGTATAAGACCCTGATGGGCATCACTGAGTTGGAGGTGTAAGACCCCGATGGGCATCCTAGGTGTATAAGACCCCGATGGGCATCACTGAGTTGGAGGTGTAAGACCCCGATTGGCATCCTAGGTGTGTAAGTCCCCGATGGGCAGCACTGAGTCCTAGGTTGTGTAAGGCCCGAAGGGCATCTAGGTGTAGAACCTAGGGTAGTTATAGCTGTAAGCCTTCGAATAGGCAAGCTCCAAGAGGGGCGTATGGTCTAACCCAACTATTTGCTCCAAGTCGTTGTATGGTTGCATGTACTTGTGCTAAATGAGATGTTTTCGTATTGTACCCCGGTTGGGGATTCTTACTGAGTAACTCGTTGCTCACCCTTATTTTCTGTGGTTTTCCACCAGGTAACTTGGGACAGAGGCTGGATTGCTAGGAGGAGGCTGTTGGATGATCATGGATAGCTGACTCTGAGATTGCACATTCTTTTACTGTTTTTTTTTTAATTAGCATGTGTGGGACTTGAGTCCCTAGGAAAACACTCATAAAACTATTTTATGTTCACAAACCGTTTCCCTTTGATTGTTTTAAGAAAGTACTGATCAGTCACTTACTTGATGGTTTTATTTATTGGAATTATGGTTTTTGTTTTAAATTGTTGATTACAAGGTTTTAAATTTAGAGCTCTAAATGACGTTTTACATTCTTAATCATGCATGCTAAGTAAGGATCTAGGTTAGAGACCGCTTCTTGGGTCGGGTCCTTACAGATGCCATAGGCAATGGTGGTTTGAGTTGAGCCCTTGTATGCCTAGCCAGAGTTGTTGTCACTTGAGGTAGTGACCTTGTTGGCCCCATCTGTAGTAAGATGTGGATTTGGTAGTAGTAGCACTTGAGGTGCCTTGGTTTGTGTGCCACTTTGACACTAAGTCTGGTTCAGGCTTGAGTTTGGCATGGGCATAGCAGATGGTTCTATGCCGTCCGGAGTTCAGCGCACTCCTTTAGCCTTGGATCCGTTTATGGCAGTTGCACCTGTTTAGGTCGTGCCAGAGGGCTAGTTCAGTGGTAGTCGATGGACTACAAGCTAAAGGATGCTCGAGAGGAGCCGGAGCCTCTTCCTAGTGTTTCTGGGGGTTGAGTTAGTCAGCAGGTTGTCGGTTGGCAAGTGTTGGTGCGCGTGAGTCTCGCGCTAGTGTTAAGGCCAAGAGTTTCTTTGTGGTTGGTAGTGCAGTCAACTACCTTCGAGTGCCTTAATCTGAGGAGAGTTGAGCATCGTAGATGCAAGTTTGGTCCAGCAGAGTGACCATAAGTTGGATGCTCATGAGATGAGCTTGATGCCTATGAGGCGAGTTGGATGCCTTTGAGGCGAGATGAGCTGATGCCTTGCGAGAGGATTTGGATGCCTTATGGGTAAGCAACCTTGGTAGAGGCTTAGTTTAAAGTAAGTTCGGTGTGGCATGGTTATGCCTTGGTAAAGCAAGGTTGCCTCAGCTTTGAGCATCGTGTGGAGATGGAACTTTTGGTGTTCCATCGGTTGGAGTTCAGTTGGAAACTGAACAAGTGCGATGGTAGCAAAGCCAGCGCGATTTTCGTTCGCCTTGGCTAAGAGAGTTGTTTGGATCCTTTCCTTGGGTAGAAGCCTTGTTGAGGCTGATGTTTGAGTAGGAGGACGACGCATTAGGTAGCGTTTCGGGTCCTCTTGGTTCCCAAGGAATTGGAGTTGGCCAGCATGGTTGAGATGCTGGAGAGTGTTGTGCCTGTTCGAGCAGCTTGGTCGTTAGCTCGTTTGTCGACAAGCAGTGTGTCGAGGGTGCCAAGAACCCTAGGTTGTGGAGAGCCTCTCCGAGCTCGGTCGAGCCCAGCTAGTGAGTTTCGATTGGCTAGCCGGGCGGCGTGTAGTTTGTAGCCTCGGTTGAGTTGCTGGCAGTCTTGGTAGACTAGAAAGCCAGTGTTTGTTTGTAGCAGAGTCCGGATTGGTTCCGGTGCGGTGGCAAGTTGATGCTTGGTGTTGACCAAGGTGTGGTTTGGAGCTGCTAGAGATTAGTTTTGCTCGTGGGGCGAGTGGTTCGTGCCTTGTTGGTGGCTTTCTTGTTTCCAGGATGTTGAGTTACCCCGTTTGGCATTTGGAGGTTCAGTCTGAGATGGACCCCTGTTGTTGCCCCGTGAGATTTAGATGTTGTTGCTCTGGTGGAGCAAGATAGTGAGCGTATGTGGAGCTCTCTGTCCTTCGGTTGTCTGCTTGTAAGAGCCGTTTCCTCCTGGGAGATGTCAGATTTCTCCCGTAGCCATGAGTTGATGGTAGAGGTGCTAGCTTGAAGGAAAAGTTTGTTGGCTGCTTGGAAGCAGTTGTTTGTCCAGTTAGGTGGACTCTTGGATGGTGTTCTAGAGGCTGTAGTAAGGGCTGTTTTGCCTCTTGTGAGTGTTGGGCCAAGGTTTGGTCCTCTTGTTGTTTCGAGAGCTAGTTCGGTTCTAGCTGGAGGGCGTTGCCCTAAGGTCTTATTCCTAGTCAAGAAGTTTTGGGAGTTGACCCCTCCCTCGGCGGTTGAGTAAGTGTTGTTAGTTCCGGATTTGTGATCCGATCGGTTGAGTTTCCCCTTGGGTGTTGCTTCCAAGAGAGTTGGTTCTTTGTTGCCTTGGGTTTGAGCAAGTCGGCGAGCGTGTGTGAGTTCAGCGCCCATCCGAGTTTGCTTCTTTGGGAAAGTCGTTTCCGTTTGGCGTGAGTCGACTTAGCTCCCGAGTTGTGTAGTGGATCGAGTAGCGCAGTGGTCAATGTGAGAGGGCCCCGCATTGTGTTGTTAGCAAGCAAGTTGTTTGTCCCGCAAGGAAGCGGTGGCCACCAGTAAGAGTTGTTTCGGCAAGTTGTTGGTTCTTTGGGGATTGAAGATTTCCCTTTCCCTAGTCTCTGGGTGGTTGAGTTGCTCCTCGGATGTCGACCTCGAGTGTTAGCTTCTGAGGTAGTCTTGCGGATTCGTGTGGCTCAGGATCCGTAAGCTTTGAGGTTGTCGTTATCCGTTTTCCTCGTGAGGTTTCGGGAGTGGAGCTTAGTTTGGAAGTTGAGTAGTAGCTTGAGGCGGCGTTGCTCGTTATAAGCTTGGTTTGAGTTCCTGCTGAGCAAGCCTTTCTCGGGCTTTGCTCCTAGTTGTTGTGCGCTCGTAGTTGGCATAGCAGAGCTGTTTGAGTGAGTTGGCACAGAGATGCCGTGGCTTTGGTTGGTAAAGCCGTTGAGCTGTTTTCCTCAAGGTGTTGTGCCGCAGAGAGCTGCGTGAGGGTTTAGTCCTTGCAGTGCGAGTTTTCCTTGAGAGGACTTTTGGTGGTTTCCTTGCCTGGCAGTATTTTCTTTGGCCAGTTGCTAGTAGGTTTGCACGGAAAAGTTTGCTTTCGGCCGTTGAGAGGTCTTTGCTTGTTGGCCGTTTGGTTTCTGGAACCTGGGAGGTTCAGTTGTTTGGCCAGTTTGTTGTTGGGTTGAGGCTGTTTGTTAACAGTTGTGAGCTTCCAGAGGAGTTCGCCAGTGCGTGGCGTTGAGTTTCAGAGCTTGTGGCCTGTCCTCGAATTTGCTGAGAGTAGCACCGTTTGAGAGTTGGTGCGAGTAGAGGATGTGGTTTGCCGTTTATTCCCTTTGGAGTTCAGTGTATGCCCAGTATGGATGGCATTGTGGCCTTGAGTTTTTTAGAACCCAAGAGGGTTTTGTTTTCGAAGAAGGTTGGTGTTGTTGGCCGAGAAGTTCGGGCTGGGTTGGATCGGTGAAGTTTTCTGAGTCAGTTTTTGTCTTAGGACTTTCGAGGACGAAAGTCTTAAAAGGAGGGAGTATTGTAACAGTTCCTCGCTTTCCTATTCCAGCTTTTGAGGTGCCTTCGGGTCAAGATTCGGTTGTTTGGTTGGGTTTTAGAGCCTTTTCGACCCTTGGGGGTATTTTGGTCTTTTGGCTCCCCGGCCAGGATTTGTGGTTTTCAGGGCTTCAAGGAAGCTTCTGCCTTTGTCGAGGTTTGTTTGTTGTTGGCTGCGAGTCCCGTGGTGTTTGGGCTAGTCGTTTGGATGCTCGGTTGTGGTTTGGGCTTTGGCAAAGTGATGGTTGGTTGTGTGCTTCCTTTGGGATTTGAGCCCGGGCCCTTAGTGTTGTTTTGGGAGTTGGATTTAAGTGAGTTTTATTTGTTGGAAAAGATTGCTTCGGTCGGGTCTCGGAGGAGGAAGCCGGGAAATGGGATTTTAAGGTTTTAATTGGATAAAATGTGGATAAGGATGGAAAATTGGATAAAATCCCATTTATTTCCTTTTATTTCCCATTTTTCTTTTATTTCCATTTTTCTTTTATTTTTCCCCAAAATCCATTTTTTTTCTCTCCCTCTCTCCCTCTCTCCCCGAGCCCCCTAGCCCGAGCCCCCTTTTGGTCACCCAACCCAGCCATCCCGAGCAGCCCAGCCAACCCGAGCCAGCCCGCTCGCCCAGCCAGCCTGCGCCCCTCGCCCTGCCCAGGTCGTGCCATCGCCAGCCCCAGCTCGCCCGAGCGTCTCCCTGCCCTGGTTCGTGTCGCCCCACAAGATCAGTCGCGAAGCCAGCAGCGCCGCGATGTCGCATCGCGTCGCCCAGCTCATGTAGCCGGAGCCTCGCACAGTGTCGCCAGGTCGCGTCCGCGGCCGTGTCGCCCGAGCTCGCCCGTCGCGTCGTGTCGCTTGCGCCCGTGCACCGTCCTTGTGCCGAGCCGCGCCGCGCGCCAGCTCCCAGCCGAGCTAGAGCCCGCGCCCGCGCACCCTGTGTCGCTCGCATGCCGCCCGCGCACTTGTCCGCGCGCAGCTCAGCTCCCCAGCGAGCCCCCTGCGGCCCCAGCGCGCCCAACCAACCCCTTTGGCTGCCTAGCCCGTGCAGCCGGCTCGTTCAAGTGTCATCCGCGCCTCGTGAGTTGCTCCTGAGCCGAGCCCTATTTATTTTATTATTATTTAGGCCTATTGTGTGATTATTGATGTGTTTGTTTGGCTCGATATAGGTTTCTCCAGTTCGATCGAAGTTATTTTTATTGTGTGTTATTGCCTTCCGACCAGGTAAGGATTTCTTACCGGAGTTGTGTGGGCCCTGCGATATTTTCATGATTATGCCTTGCTTGTTTATTGCCTGTTATGAGCATGATAATAATAGAGCAGCTTTGATTGATTTCTGCTAGCATGTTTGCTTGATTTTACATGTGTAACGGCCCCGTTTTCCTTCCCGGTTAATAACAAAATTAATTGGAAAATTAATTTAATCTTTTGGGATTTGAGCCTTGCCCTAAATGGTGAATGTGGAGTTTTAAGAAAAGAGTCTTAATTAAAAAGAAAAAGAGAAAAGAATTTCTTTGGCCGGGACCCGTAAGAGAAAAGCCTTGGGAAAGGAATTTAGGGCTCCTAACCTATTTAAAAATAAGGAAAAGAAGGAAAATCAAGAAACTCCTAATTTTTCCCCTTAGAGCCGCATTCTCTCTCTCTCTCTCTCTCTCTCTCTCTCTCTCTCTCTCCTAAAACCCTAGCCGAGCAAAAGCCCTAGCCACACCATCGAGCCACCCCGAGCCACCCGGCCCTAGCCCGCACGCACCACCCCTGCGCGCGCCAACCCCGCGCCGCTGCTCTTCAGCGCGCCGCTGCAGCGGCCGCACACCGCGTATGCCGCCTGCGCGTCGCCCGGCGTCGTGCGCGTGCCCAGCGCCAGCGCCCAGCGCCCAGCGCCCAGCGCCCAGCGCCAGACGCCAGCCTTGCCCGCACCAAGCGGCGCCCAAGCCACCCTCCTTGCTGCCGAGGCCCGTGTCTTCTCGGTGGTAATTCCCGAACCAATCCCTTTGTGTTTTCTAAGCTTCTGGCTGCTGTATGTATTTACTTAGGATGCTTTATTTATGCCTAGGTTGCTCGAGTTCGTATTAAGCTCGAGGGTCTTTTTGGTTGTGATAGCTATTCTCCACTTGTTTCCATGTAAGGACTTCCTACCGTGGTTGTGTGGACCTGCTATGCTTTCTTAATTGTGCCTTGTATGCTTGTTTACCTTTATGAGCATGTTAGTGGATAGGATAACTAGTGATTGAATTCTTGCTAGCATGTTTTGCCTTTTTGTACATGTTAGTGCCATGCTAGGTTTGTTCTTCCAAATGCTTGAGATTCTGCTTTAAGCTCGTAGTATCATGCTAGGCTATGTATGACAGATGTCTTTGTGGATGTTAGCCAGGAATCACGTACTTGGTAGTCTAAGCTAGTATGATAGGGTTTGTCTTCATCTAGAGGCTGAGAGCGGACATAACGTACCTTGTCCCCACCGGTCGGGAGTAGAGCGAAGCATAACGTACCTTGCTTCCCCGTGCGGCCGGTGAGGATTAGCTACCTCATTGGCATAAGCCTAGTTTGTAGCTTTGCTAGAGCGGAACCACCGCCAACGGTGCAAGCCTACCTTGGCGGTTCTTAGCTTCAGTCGGTGGTACAGTTTGCCGCACAGAGATGAGTGCCGAGGGCCTCGCACTCACCGTGATCGGTGACACCGTTTCCGAGTCTTAGGCATGCGTGCACTGCCCGCGTAGTTTGCCCTTAGGCCCCGCATTTACGCCGGTTGCGAGAGAGAGCATGCGGTGTCGCGCGCCTGCGCGTTAATAGCCCGGTTCGGAGAGCTCCCGGGCTAATGTTCGTGAGTACACCGCCCTTCTTGTTTAGAGCCGGACTTGGGTACTCTCCGATAGTCCAGTTATAGCGAGGGTAAGAGACCCTTGAGGACACCCATTGGGATTGACTTTAGAGTTAATCAATTGGTCGAGGAGAAAGACCCTCGAGGGTGTCGGACATCTTGGGATCGGTTTTTGAGCTGATCAATTGGCCAAGGGAGAAAGACCCTTGGAGATGTCCCGGATTGGTTTGAGAGCCAATCATTAGGCCTAAGTAGGAGACTTCCGTGGATTCCGGATTTGCCTTGTGAGCTCATTGAGCTAAGATCCGTGTTGATATTTGTGGCATGTGTACTAGGTCGCTAGATGATAGATTGCATCGTATCGTACCCTGTCGGGGTTCTTCTGAGTATGTTTATACTCACCCTTATCGTGGTTTCTTCCACGGGTAACTTGGGACAAAGACCGAGGTGGCTAGCGGAGAGAGCTGGGAGATCATGGATCTTCTTGACACTCGATCGTGTCTTATTTTACTGCTTTTGGATTTCACATGTAGTTGGACTTAGATCCGTAGGGAAAACTATGATTTGAACTATTTTATGTTTTTAAGTAAAGTCTTGATCGATCCACTGCTTTAATTTGAATGGTTCGTTTTTGCCTAATGAATGTTTACTTTGTTTTGATTGTTTTCCGTTCATGTGTTTGAAAAGCTTTTAATCCGACCACAATTTGGTCCTTTTATGTTTTAAATTTGCATCTTTGAGTAAAGACCTAGATTTAGTTCCATTTTCGGTTGGGTCTTTACAGTTGGTATCGAGCACGAGTCATAGATTCTGTAGACTAACTGTTTGTAGGTTGTGTTCCCATGATCTCCAAAGACTCCAAGGCCGCCAGTTTGTCTAAGTTCAATAAGCTAAGGGTTTTGTTTATGATACTATATGCACGATACACATGTGTTATCTTTGTTGTGACAGAAAAAGTCCGAGCGTGGACTAACCTGGTTGTGGTTTCCGTGTAGATCGCCAATATGCCGGTTACATCGTAGTGGAGCAGTCCGTCTGGAACCGCAAATAGAGATGCTTTGCAGAGCCAGCAGCCGGGTATATATCGAGCTCGTGGGCGCGTGGCACCAGAGGTTAACTTGCCCGAGAGAAGGCGGAGGCGCTATGCCTCAAGGTGCAGCTCCAGGAGGAGATATTTCGCTATGAGAGACATGATGATGGGCCTAATGGCCGAGCAGAGAGTGAGACTCAGCGCGGCTAGCAGCCTGCGAGAGAGAGAGAGTCTAGGGCACAGATAGCCCAGCTTGACACAGCTCATGCAAAGAGCACCCCAGCAGCTCTCAGTAGCCTCTGTAGCTCCGGTAGCTCAACCGGAGGGGCAGTGGTCATCGGGACCAGATCGAGACTCACTTGATAGTGCGAGAGGAGCTGGCGAGTTTGGCAAGTGGTTGAAAGATTTCACCAAGTGGAAGCCAAGAGAATTTGACGCTTGAGAACCCACTTGTGGCGATCAGTGGTTGGCAAGAATGGAGTACATCTTTAGAGTTATGGGATGCCCAGGATGTACAGAGGCCGAGATGTGTGGCCCATGTTCTCTCCTCGACACACCAGTGAGTGGTGGTGGGAGTCCACAGATAGAGCTAGACCACCGGGTCTTCTCCAGACCACACAGGAGTTCTTTAGAACGAAGTTCGAGCTAAGTATGTTAATGACGAGGCTCAGCAGGAGATGGCAGAGGCCTTCTCAAATCAAAACAGGATCGAGATAGTATTGCCGCCTATGAGAAGAAGTTCTCTCGAGTATAGCTATTTCATGCCCGAGCTCATTGCCACCGAGGAGCTCAAGACTAAGAAGTTCATTTGTGGGTGAGAGAAGGAGGTTGCTCAGGATGTTCGAGCACTCGCTCCCGAGAGTTATGATCGAGCGAAAGAGTTGGCCACGATTTATAACCCAGTATCCGCCAAATGCAGAGACCTGTTGTGTAAAGACCCAACCCGAAGATGGAACTAAATCTAGGTCTTTACTTAGCATGCAAATTTAAAACATAAAAGGACCCAATCAGGTCGGATTAAAAGCTTTTCAAACACATGAGCGGAAAAACAGTCAAAACAAAGTAAACATTCATTAGGCAAAAACGAACCATTCAAATTAAAGCGATGGATCGATCGATACTTTCCTTAAAAACATAAAATAGTTCAAATCATAGTTTTCCCTACGGATCTAAGTCCAACTACATGCTGAAATTCAAAAGCAGTAAAAATACGACACGGCAGAGTGTCGGCGGATCCATGATCTCCCGGCTCTCTCCGCTAGCCACCTCGGTCTTTGTCCCAAGTTACCTGTGGAAGAAACCACGATAAGGGTGAGTATAAACATACTCAGTAAGAACCCCCCGACCGGGAGTGCGATACGATGCAATCTATCATCTAGCAACCTAGTACACATGTCACAATTATCAACACGGATCTTAGCTCAACGAGCTCACAAGGCAAATCCGAATCCTCGGAAGTCTCCTACTTCCGGCCTAATGATTGGTTCTCAAACCAATCCCGGGGACATCTCCAAGGGTCTTTCTCCCTTGGCCAATTGATCACTCAAAACCGATCCCAAGATGTCCGACACCCTCGAGGGTCTTTCTCCCTCGACCAATTGATTAACTCAAAAGTTAATCCCAAAGGGGTGTCCTCAAGGGTCTCTTACCCTCGCTATAACTGACTATCGGAGAGTACCCGAAGTCCGGCTCTAAACAAGAAGAAAGCGGTGTACTCACGAACATTAGCCCGGGAGCTCTCCGAACCGGCTACTAACGCGTGTCTTGCGCGCACACCGCATGCTCTTCTCGCAACCGGCGTAAATGCGGGGCCTAAGGGCAAACTACGCGGGCGCCAGTGCATGCCTAAGACTCGGAAACGGTGTCACCGATCACGATGTGGTGCGAGGCCCTCGGCACTCATCTGTGCGGCTGTACTCACCACCGACTGGCTAAGAACCGGCCAAGGCGGGCTTGCACCGTGGCGGGGTTCCGCTCTAGCAGGCTACAAACTAGGCTTATGCCAATGAGGTAGCTAATCCTCACCGGGTCACGGGAAAGCAAGGTACGTTATGCTTCGCTCTACTCCCGACCGGTGGGGACAAGGTGCGTTATGTCCGCTCTCGGCCTCTAGATGAAGACAAACCCTATCATACTAGCTTAGACTACCAAGTACGTGATTCTGGCTAACATCCACAAAGACATCTGTCATACATAGCCTAGCATGATACTACGAGCTTAAAGCAGGAATCTCAAGCATGCCGGAAGAACAAACCTAGCATGGCACTAACATGTACAAAAAGGCAAAACATGCTAGCAAGAATTCAATCACTAGCTATCCTATCCACTAACATGCTCATAAAGGTAAACAAGCATACAAGGCACCATTAAGAAAGCATAGCAGGGTCCACACAACCACGGTAGGAAGTCCTTACACGAAACAAGTGGAGAATAGCTATCACAACCAAAAAGACCCTCGAGCTTAATACGAACTCGAGCAACCTAGGCATAAATAAAGCATCCTAAGTAAATACATACAAAGACGAGTAAGCTTAGAAAACACAAAGGGATTGGTTCGGGAATTACCACCGAGAAGACACGGGCCTCGCAGCAAGGAGGGTGGCTTGGGCGCCGCTTGCTGGGCTGCCGGCCGGCGCTGGCGCTGGCGCTGGCGCTGGCGCTGCGCTGGGCGCTGGGCGCGTGACACGTCGCGGGCGAGGACGCGCAGGCGTAGCAGCGGGTGTGTCTGGCTGCAAGGCGCGCGCGAGCGCGAAGCGGCAGCTCGGCTGGCCGGGCGCGCGGCGAGGGTCGCGCTGGAGTGGGCGCGCGGGCAGGTCGCGCCGAGCGGCGGCGCGCGTGCGGCGGCGCGTCTCTGGCTGCGTTGCGGCCTTTGTCGCGACCACGACAGCGACGTCCGGGCGGTCTTTGGCGGCCACGAGCGACGTCGGCGGCGATGGGCTCTTGTGACTGCGAGCGTCACGGCCGGGCGGCGCGGGTGGTGCGTCGCGGCTAGGGTTGGGTGGCTCGGGGGTGGCTCGATGGTGTGGCTAGGGCTGCTCGGCTAGGGTTTTAGGAGAGAGAGAGAGAGAGAATGTGGCTCTAAGGGGAAAAATTAGGGGTTTCTTGATTTTCCTTCTTTTCCTTATTTTTAAATAGGTTAGGAGACCTAAATTCCTTTCCCAAGGCTTTTCTCTTGCGGGTCTTACTAAAGGAATTCTTTTCTCTTTTTCTTTTTAATTAAGACTCTTTTCTTAAAACTCCACATTCACCATTTAGGGCAAGGCTCAAATCCCAAAAGATTCAATTAATTTTCCAATTAATTTTGTTATTAACCAGGAAGGAAAACGGGGCCGTTACAATACTCCCCCCTTAAAAGACTTTCGCCCCCGAAAGTCCTAAGACTGGAACAACTCCGGTAATGAGTCCTCATCTCATCCTCTAGCTCCCACGTCGCTTCCTCTCGCCTCTCTGATGCCTCCAAAGAACCTTTACTAAACTTATCTCTCGGTTGCGCAATACCTTGCGCTCATAAGCCAAAATTTGCACGGGCTTCTCCTCGAAGGATAAATCTTTACTCAACTCTAGGGGCTCATGCTCTAGCACATGCGAGGATCTGCCACGTGCTTTCTCAACATCGAAACGTGGAACACATTATGCACCGCCCGACAAAGACGGGTAAAGCTAACCGATAGGCCACTTGCTCCGATCCGCTCAAGGATCTCAAAAGGCCCTACAAACACAGGGCTCGGCTTGCCTCGCTTTCCAAACCTTAACACCCCACGCATAGGTGCTACTTTCAGGAAAACATGTTGACCCACCTCAAACTCCAAGTCTCTACGCCTCACATCGGCGTAACTTTTACGCCTACTTTGTCTTTGTCAACATGCGAGTCTTTATCTTCTCGCACCGCTGCGTCGTTCGTCATCCGAAGTAACTCGGGTCCCAGAACACATGTCTCACACCAACCTCCTCCCGAAACACTCGGGGATCTGCAGCGCTTACCATACAACGCCTCGAATGGGGCCATCTGAATAGTCGCTCGATAAGCGTTGTTGTAGGCGAACTCCATCAAGTCACAGTCTTGGTCCCAAGCGCACAGGAAGTCCAAGACACGGGCTCTCAACATGTCTTCGAGAATCGATTCACCCTCTCGGTCGACCATCGGTTTGAGGGTGGAAGGCGATCTTTGAAATCGCACTCGGTTCCCAAACCCTTCCGGGCGCTCTCGAAGCGAGATGTGAACCGAGAATCCCGATCGATACTATCTTTGCGGGTACCCGTGGTACCGCACAATCGCTCAAGGAACAATCGTGCCCCACTTTGTTCCACGGTATAACTAATCTTCCCGGGAATAAAGTGTGCACTCTTGGTCACCGGTCCACTACTACCCGTCATCTCGAGTGAACCCTCTCGGTGTCCTCGGCAACCCAGAGATAAAATCCATCGAAATCTCATCCCACTTCCACTGTGGAACACTTAACGGCTGCAATAAACCTGCAGGTTTCTGTCTGGGGGCCTTCACTTGTTGACAAGTGAGACACCGGCTAACAAACTCCGCTATATCTCGCTTCATGCCCATCCACCAAAACGTCTGCTTGAGATCCTGGTACATCTTGGTACCTCCTGGGTGCCAAGTGAATGGGGAACTATGTGCCTCGGCGAGCAACTCTGCTCGAACCTCTGCGTCATCCGGGACGCACAACCGACCTCTGTACCTTAAGCCTCCGTCTGGTGCCACAACAAAGTCGAAATCGCCATCAGCCTCAACCCTCTCGAGCAATCTTTTCAACTTGGGATCACTCGGTGATCGCCGATGATCCTCCTACTAAGCGGCGACGGTGAACTGATAGTTGGGCTATCTGCGGTAACCTCTCCCAACAAGATCGCAATCTGGGTTCGCTCAAACTCTTTCCGCAATTCAACTTGGGTGCTCAAAGAAAGGCTGCTTTGAATGAGACGTCTTCCTACTCAGTGCATCACCACAACATTGGCTTTTCCGGGATGATACAAAATCTCACGATCGTAGTCCTTTACTAACTCGAGCCACCTTCTCTCGCCTCATGTTCAACTCCTTACGAGTGAAGAAATATTTGAGGCTCGGTGGTCCGTGAACAATCTGAATCCTCTCACCATATAAGTAATGCCTCCAAATCTTTAGAGCAAAAACAAGCTGCAGACCAACTCCATATCATGAGTTGGGTAGTTCTTCTCATAAGGCTTCAATCTGCCGGAAGCATAAGCTATCACCTTCCCATGCCGCATCAACACACACACCTAAACCATACTTGGAAGCATCACTATAAACTCACGAAACCTCCTGTTCCTTCCGAATCGCCAACACAGTCTTTGTCGTCAAAGTGAGCTTAAGCCGGGCAAAACTTTCCTCACATCTAGCATCCCAAACAAAGTCAACACCCTTCTTGGTCGACGGGTTAGGGGTGCCGCCTTAGCGGAAAAGTCTTTCACGAAACGCCGGTAATAACTGCGCTGGACCCAAAAGTCTGCGAATCTCGCGACCGTCGTCGGTCGGCCCATGAGCTAAGCGCCTCTATCTTTGCGGGGTCTACCGCTATACCATCTGCCGACACGATATGTCCAAGGAAGGCTACTCTCTCTAGCCAAAATTCACACTTAGAGAACTTTGCGAACAAGCTGGTTCTCACGCAATCTTTGTCAAAACTTGCCTCAAATGCGAAGCATGGTCCTCCTTTGTCCTGGAATAAATCAAAATGTCGTCTATGAATACGATGACAAAGTTATCCAAGAATGCCTTGAACACTCTGTCCATCATGTCCATAAACGCTGCGGGGGCGTTCGTGAGTCCGAAAGACATGACCACGAACTCATAATGACCATACCTCGATCTGAACGCGGTCTTCGGGATATCTGCATCTCGAATCCTCAGCTGATGGTACCCTGACCTCAAATCAATCTTAGAAAATACTGAGGCTCCCTGGAGCTGATCGAACAGATCATCTATACGCGGCAGGGGATACTTATTCTTCACCGTGACTTTATTCAGTTCTCTATAGTCTATACACAAGCGCATGGATCCATCCTTCTTCTTAACAAACAGGACAGGTGCTCCCCACGGGACACACTCGGACGGATGAAACCTCGATCCAAAGATCTCTTGCAAGCGCACTTTGAGTTCTCTCAACTCACCGGCGCCATACGATACGGGGCTTTGGAAATGGGAAGAGTCCCCTGGCTCCACTCAATGGTGAAGTCCAACTCCCGCCGAGGTAAACCCAGCAACTCTTGGGGAAAACATCTGCAAACTCTTGCACCACGGGGACCATGTCAACGGTCAACGCAGTACTACTATCTCCCGACACTTTGCCAAGAAGCCCCAAGCTCCTCGAGCCAACAATCTATGGGCTTTCGCTGAGATCAAAGGCGGGCAAGTTCCGCCTGACACCGCGAAACTTGAAGCTCGGCCTCGAGAGGCGCCTAAACACCACTTCTTTCCGTGGCGGTCTATCAAAGCATGGTTCTCTCGCCAACCAATCCATGCCAATGATCACATCGAAACCGCTCATAGACAAGCACTATGAGGGTAGCCTCTAAAATCTCATCGATATCCGAATCCGCCATGCTTAACTCTCTTCGCTAGCTAACATACTCACACCCGAAGGGGTGGCAACACACAGCTCAAACCCTAGAGGTTCGAGCTCCACACAAGCTTGTCTAACAGAATGCATCGAAACAAAGGAATGGGTCGAACCAGAATCAAACAATACAAATGCATAGTCTTTGTAAGACAAGCGGCGTGCACCTGCAATCGCATCATCGATGCGCTCCGCCTCTGGCGAGTGGTGGCAAACACCCGCCCTGCTTTGTTGGGCGGTCCCACTTCTTGCTAAATCCCGAGTGCGAGAATCGGCCAAGTGCCCCTCCTTGCCACATCAGTAGCAAGCACGCACGCGATGCTCCGCCACAGAACCATAATGTGCCTTTCCGTACTTGTTGCAATGAGTGTTTGCTCGCCCGCCTGCTGGCGATCTGGGCTCTACCACTCGAGGTCGGCGCCGATCTCGACCACTAGATCGGCCTGCCGGCGAGTCTGCGACGATTGGCGGAAACCACTAGAAGTCCCGGACTTCCTCTTACGCCGAATCTTTGCTGGCGGTGAATCGACCGAGTGGCGCAATGAGAATCCTGCCTGATCGCGGATACTTCGGGTTATAAATCGTGGCCAACTCTACCGCTCGATCATAACTCTCGGGAGCGAGTGCTCGAACATCCCGAGCAACCTCCTTCCTCACCCCACAAATGAACTTCTTAGTCTTGAGCTCCTCGGTGGCAATGAGCTCCGGTCAAAATAGCTATACTCGAGAGAACTTCTTCTCGTGAGGCGGCAATACTATCGATCCTGTTTGGTTTGAGAAGGCCTCTGCCATCTCCTGCCGAGCCTCGTCATTAACATACTTAGCTCTGAACTTCGTTCTAAAGAACTCCCGTGGTCGGAGAAGACCCACCGGTCTAGCTCTATCTGTGGACTCCCACCACCACTCACCGTGTGTCGAGAGAACATGGGCCGCACATCTCGGCCTCTGAACATCTGGGCATCCCATAACTCTGAAGATGTACTCCATTCTTGCCAACCACCGATCGCCACAAGTGGGTTCTCTCGAAGCATCAAATTCCCTTGGCTTCCACTTGGTGAAATCTTTCAACCACTTGCCAAACTCAGCGACTCCTCTCGCACTATCAAGTGGGTCTGATCGGTCTCGATGACCTGCCCCTCCGGTTGAGCTACCGGAGCTCACAGGACTCTTTGGAGCTGCTGGGGAGCTCTTTGCATGAGCCGTGTCAATCGGGCTATCTGTGCCCTAGACTCCTCTCTCTTCATACGCTAGCCGCGCTGAGTCTCGACTCTCTGCTTTCGGCCATTAGGCCCATCATCATGTCTCTCATAGCGAAATATCTCCTCCTGGAGCTGCACCTTGAGGCATAGCGGCCTCCGCCCTTTCTCTCTCGGCAAGTTAACCTCTGGTGCCACGGGCGCCTCTGAGCTTTGATATACCACTGGCTGCTGGCTCTGCGGCATCTCTATTTGCGATTCCAGACGGACTGCTCCATCACGTGTAACCATCTTCGGCGATCTACACGGAAACCACAACAGGTTAGTCCACGCTCGGACTTTCTCTCGCCAACAAAGATAACACATGTGTACCGCATATAGTATCGTAAACAAAACCCTTAGCTTATTGAACTTAGACAAACCCGATGGCCTTGGAGTCTTTGGAGATCATGGGAACACAACCTACAAACAGGTTAGTCTACAGAATCTATGACTCTGTGCTCTGATACCAACTGTAAAGACCCAACCCGAAGATGGAACTAAATCTAGGTCTTTACTTAGCATGCAAATTTAAAACATAAAAGGACCCAGTCAGGGTCGGATTAAAAGCTTTTCAAACACATGAGCGGGAAAACAGTCAAAACAAAGTAAACATTCATTAGGCAAAAACGAACCATTCAAATTAAAACAGTGACTGATCAGTACTTTCCTTAAAAACATAAAATAGTTCAAATCATAGTTTTCCCTACGGATCTAAGTCCAACTACATGCTGAAATTCAAAAACAGTAAAATACGACACGACAGAGTGTCAGCAGCATCCATGATCTCCCAGCTCTCTCCGCTAGCCACCTCGGTCTTTGTCCCAAGTTACACGTGGAAGAAACCACGATAAGGGTGAGTATAAACATACTCAGTAAGAACCCCCGACCGGGGTACGATACGATGCAATCTATCATCTAGCAACCTAGTACACATGTCACAATTATCAACACGGATCTTAGCTCAACGAGCTCACAAGGCAAATCCGGAATCCTCGGAAGTCTCCTACTTCCGGCCTAATGATTGGTTCTCAAACCAATCCCGGGACATCTCCAAGGGTCTTTCTCCCTTGGCCAATTGATCAGCTCAAAAACCGATCCCAAGATGTCCGACACCCTCGAGGGTCTTTCTCCCTCGACCAATTGATTAACTCAAAAGTTAATCCCAAAGGGGTGTCCTCAAGGGTCTCTTACCCTCGCTATAAATCTGGACTATCGGGAGAGTACCCGAAGTCTGGCTCTAAACAAGAAGAAACTGGTGTACTCACGAACATTAGCCCGGGAGCTCTCCGAACCAGGCTACTAACGCGCATGCGCGCACACACACCGCATGCTCTTCTGCAACCGGCGTAAATGCGGGGGCCTAAGGGCAAACTACGCGGGCAGTGCACGCATGCCTAAGACTTCGGAAACGGTGTCACCGATCACGATGAGTGCGAGGCCCTCGGCACTCATCTGTGCGGCACTGTACCACCACCGACTGAAGCTAAGAACCGGCCAAGGCGGGCTTGCACCGTTGGCGTGGTTCCGCTCTAGCGGGCTACAAACTAGGCTTATGCCAATGAGGTAGCTAATCCTCACCGGCCGCCGGGGAAGCAAGGTGCGTTATGCTTCGCTCTACTCCCGACCGGTGGGGACAAGGTACGTTATGTCCGCTCTCGGCCTCTAGATGAAGACAAACCCTATCATACTAGCTTAGACTACCAAGTACGTGATTCTGGCTAACATCCACAAAGACATCATCATACATAGCCTAGCATGATACTACGAGCTTAAAGCGAGAATCTCAAGCATCTTTGGAAGAACAAACCTAGCATGGCACTAACATGTACAAAAGGGCAAAACATGCTAGCAAAAATTCAATCACTAGCTATCCTATCCACTAACATGCTCATAAAGGTAAACAAGCATACAAGGCACCATTAAGAAAGCATAGCAGGGGTCCACACAACCACGGTAGGAAGTCCTTACACGAAACAAGTGGAGAATAGCTATCACAACCAAAAAGACCCTCGAGCTTAATACTGAACTCGAGCAACCTAGGCATAAATAAAGCATCCTAAGTAAATACATACAAAGCGACCTGAAGCTTAGAAAACACAAAGGGATTGGTTCGGGAATTACCACCGAGAAGACACGGGCCTCGCGACAAGGAGGGTGGCTTGGCGCCACTTGCTGCTGCGGGGCTGGGGCGCGCCGCTGGCGCTGGGCGCTGGCGCTGGCGCTGTGGCCCAGCGGGCGCGCGTACGCGTCGGACGCTGCGCAGGCGCAGCGCAGTGTCGTGCTGCAAGGCGACGCGCGAGCGAGCGGCTCATTGGGCTCGGGCGCGCGCGCGGGGGTCGCGCTGGAGTGGGCGCGCTTGTGGCGGGTCGCGCTGAGCGGCGAAGCGCGCGCGGCGGCGGCGCGTCTGGGGCTGCGTTGCGACCTTGTCGACCACGAGCGACGTCGGGCGGTCTTTGGGCGCCACGGGCGACGTCGGCGGCGATGGCCTGGTGAGTACAGCGTCGTCGTGGTGGGCGGCGAAGCGTGGTGGTGCGTCACGGCTAGGGTTGGGTGGCTCGGGGTGGCTCGATGGTGTGGCTAGGGTCGCCTCGGCTAGGGTTTTAGGAGAGAGAGAGAGAGAGAGAGAGAATGTGGCTCTAAGGGGAAAAATTAGGGGTTTCTTGATTTTCCTTCTTTTCCTTATTTTTAAATAGGTTAGGAGACCTAAATTCCTTTCCCAAGGCTTTTCTCTTGCGGGTCCCGGCTAAAGGAATTCTTTTCTCTTTTTCTTTTTAATTAAGACTCTTTTCTTAAAACTCCACATTCACCATTTAGGCAAGGCTCAAATCCCAAAAGATTCAATTAATTTTCCAATTAATTTTGTTATTAACCGTGAAGGAAAACGGGGCGTTACATGTTGCGCCTCGCTCGATTCGGCTGCCCAGCCAGATACTCGGGCGAAGAGGAAGTGCAGGACTTCTAGTGGTTTCCGCTCAAGCTGGTCACAGACTTCGCGCGCGGGCGATCCGATGGTCGAGATCGGCGCCGACCTCGGTAGAGCCCGGGATCGCCAAGCGGGCGGGACCAGCGGCCAGACTCATTGCAACAAGTGCGGAAAGGCACATTTTGGTGCTGTGTGGAGCTTCGCCCGTGCTTGCTACGGATGTGGCAAGGAGGGGCACTTGGCCGTCTGCACTCGAGATTTAGCAAAGTGACCGGCCAACAACAGCGGGCCGAGTGTTTGCCACTACTCGCCAGGAGGCGGAGCGTCATCGATGATGCAGCGATTGCAGTGCAGCCGCTTGTCTTACAAACACTATGCATTTGTATTGTTTGATTCGGGTTCGACCCATTCCTTTGTTTCGATGCATTCGTTAGACAAGCTTGTGTGGAGCTCGAACCTCTAGGGTTTGAGTCTGTGTGTTGCCACTCCTTCGGGTGTGAGTATGTTAGCTAGCGGTAGAGTTAAGCATGGCGGATCTGAGATATCGATGAGATTTTAGAGGCTACCCTCATAGTGCTTGTCTATGAGCGGTTTCGATGTAATCCTTGGCATGGATTGGTTGGCGAGAGAACCATGCTTTGATAGACTGCCGCGGAAAGAAGTGGTGTTTAGGCCGCCTCTGAGGCCGAGCTTCAAGTTCGCATGGTGTCGGTGCGGAACTTGCCCGCCTTTGATCTCGGCGGCGAAAGCCCATAGATTGTTGGCTCGAGGAGCTTGGGGCTTCTTGGCAAAGCCGTCGAGAGATAGTAGTCTTCTGCGTTGGTGCTGACATGGTCCTGTGGTGCAAGAGTTTGCGGATGTTTTCCACTGAAGAGTTGCTTGGGTTTACCCCGAAGCGGGAGTTGGACTTCACCATTGAGCCGGAGCCGGGGACTCTTCCCATTTCCAAAGCCCCGTATCGTATGGCGCGCGGTGGTGAGTTGAGAGAACTCAAAGTGCGATTGCAAGAGATCTTTGGATCGAGGTTTCATCCGTCCGAGTGTGTCCCCGTGGGAGCACTGTCTGTTTGTTAAGAAGAAGGATGGATCCATGCGCTTGTGTATAGACTATAGAGAATCAATAAAGTCACGGTGAAGAATAAGTATCCCCGCCGCGTATAGATGATCTGTTTGATCAACTTCGGGGAGCCTCGGTGTTTTCTAAGATTGATTTGAGGTCGGGGTACCATCGGTGAGGATTCGAGATGCGAGATATCCGAAGACCGCGTTCGGATCGAGGTATGGTCATTATGAGTTCGTGGTCATGTCTTTCGGACTCACGAACGCCCCGCAGCGTTTATGGACATGATGGACCAGTGTTCAAGGCATTCTTGGATAACTTCGTTATCGTATTCATAGACGACATTTTGATTTATTCCAGACAAAGGAGGACCATGCTTCGCATTTGAGGCCAAGTTTTGACACATTGCGTGAGAACCAGTTGTTCGCAAAGTTCTCTAAGTGTGAATTTTGGCTAGAGAGAGTAGCCTTCCTTGGACATATCGTGTCGTGAGATGGTATAGCGGTGGACCCCGCAAAGATAGAGGCGATTAGCTCATGGGCGGACCGACGACGGTCGCCGAGATTCAGCGACTTTTTGGGTCTAGCGAGTTATTACCGGCGTTTCGTGAAAGACTTTTCCGCTAAGGCGGCACCTAACCCGTCGACCAAGAAGGGTGTTGACTTTATTTGGGATGCTAGATGTGAGGAAGTTTTGCCCACTTAAGCTCGGCTTGACGACGACAAAGATGTGTTGGCGATTCGGAAGGAACAGGAGGTTTCGTAGTTTATAGTGATGCTTCCAAGTATGGTTTAGGTTGTGTGTTGATGCGGCATGGGAAGGTGATAGCTTATGCTTCCCTGCATTGAAGCCTTATGAGAAGAGCTATCCAACTCATGATATGGAGTTGGCTGGCAGATTGTTTTTGCTCTAAAGATTTGGAGGCATTACTTATATGGTGAGAGGATTCGATTGTTCACGGATCACGAGCCTCAAATATTTCTTCACTCGAAGGAGTTGAACATGAGGCGAGGAGGTGGCTCGAGTTAGTAAAGGACTACGATCGTGTGAGATTTTGTATCATCCCTAAAAGCCAATGTTGTGGTGCGTGATGCGCCGAGTAGAAAGGCGTCGCATTCAGCAGCTTTCTTTGAGCTCCCAAGTTGAATTGCGGAAAGAGTTTGAGCGAACCCAGTATGCGATCTTGTTGGGAGAGGTTACCGCCCGGTAGCCCAACTATCGGGTTCGGCCGTCGCTTAGCGAGCGAGGATCATCGGCGATCGGTAGAGTGATCCCAAGTTGAGGAGGTTGCTCGAGAGGGTTGAGGCTGATGGCGATTTCGACTTTGTTGTGACACGGCACGAAGGCTTGAGGTACCGAGAGTCGATTGTGCGTCCCGATGACGCAGAGGTTCGAGCAGAGTTGCTCGCCGAGGCACATAGTTCCCCATTCACTTGACACCCGGAGGTACCAAGATGTACCAGGATCTCAAGCGAGGCGTTACGGTGGATGGGCATGAAGCGAGATATAGCGGAGTTTGTTAGCGGTGTCTCACTTGTCAACAAGTGAAGGCCCCGATGAAACCCTGCGAGTTTATTGCGGCCGTTAAGTGTTCCACAGCGGGAAGTGGGGCGAGATTTCGATGGATTTTATCTGCGGGTTGCCGAGGACACCGAGAGGGTTCACTCGGATCTGGGTAGTAGTGGACCGGTGACCAAGAGTGCACACTTTATTCCCGGAAGATTAGTTATACCGTGGAACAGTGGGCGCGATTGTTCCTTGAGCGGTTGTTGTGCGGTACCACGGGTACCCGCAAAGATAGTATCGGATCGGGATTCTCGGTTCACATCTCGCTTCGAGAGCGCTCCGTAAAGTGCGGGAACTGAGTGCGATTTCAGATCGCTGCCTTCCACCCTCAAACCGATGGTCGGTGAGAGAGGGTGAATCGATTCTGGAAGACATGTTGAGAGCCCGTGTCTTGGACTTCCCAGCGATTGGGACCATGACATGCTTTGATGGAGTTCGCTTACAACAACGGCTATCGGCGTCTATTCGAGATGGCCCCATTCGAGGCATTGTATGGTAAGCGCTGCAGATCCCGATGTTCTGGGGAGGAGGTTGGGGATAGGCGGGTTAGGGACCCGAGTTACTTGGATGACGAACGACGCGATCACGAAAGATAAGGGCTCGCATGTTGACAGCACAAAGTAGGCAGAAAAGTTACGCCGATGTGAGGCGTAGAGACTTGGAATTTGAGGTGGGTCAACATGTTTTCCTGAAAGTAGCACCTATGCGTGGGGTGTTAAGGTTTGGAAAGCGAGGCAAAGTGAGCCCCGTGTTTGTAGGACCTTTTGAGATCCTTGAGCGGATCGGAGCGGTGGCCTATCGGTTAGCTTTACCCCGTCTTTGTCGGCGGTGCATAATGTGTTCCACGTTTCGATGTTGAGAAAATACGTGGCAGATCCTTCGCATGTGCTAGAGCATGAGCCCCTAGAGTTGAATAAAGATTTATCCTTCGAGGAGAAGCCCGTGCAAATTTTGGCTTGTGAGCGCAAGGTATTGCATGCCGAGAGATAAGTTTAGTAAAGGTTCTTTGGAGGCATCGGAGGGCGGAGGAAGCGACGTGGGAGCTAGAGGATGAGATGAGGACTCATTACCCTGAGTTGTTCCAGTCTTAGGACTTTCGGGGACGAAAGTCTTTTAAGGGGAGTATTGTAACGGCCCGTTTTCCTTCCCGATTAATAACAAAATTAATTGGAAAATTAATTTAATCTTTTGGGATTTGAGCCTTGCCTAAATGGTGAATGTGGAGTTTTAAGAAAAGAGTCTTAATTAAAAGAAAAAGAGAAAAGAATTTCTTTGGCGGGACCCGTAAGAGAAAAGCCTTGGGAAAGGAATTTAGGGCTCCTAACCTATTTAAAAATAAGGAAAAGAAGGAAAATCAAGAAACTCCTAATTTTTCCCCTTAGAGCCGCATTCTCTCTCTCTCTCTCTCTCTCTCTCTCCTAAAACCCTAGCCGAGCAGCCCTAGCCACACCATCGAGCCACCCCGAGCCACCCCAAATTTCTAGCCGCACGCACCACCTCCCCGCCGCGCCCGGCCAATGAGCTGCTGGCTGCTGGCGTCGCCCGCACGACCTCACGCCTTGCTGCCTGCCGACGTCTCGCCCCCGGCGTGCAAGGCGGCGCCAGCGCCAGCGCCCAGCGCCCAGCGCCGCCCAGCGCCCAGCGCCTTGGCGCCCAGCCGCACCAGCGGCGCCAAGCCACCCTCCTTTACTGCCGAGGCCCGTGTCTTCTCGTGGTAATTCCCCGAACCAATCCCTTTGTGTTTTCTAAGCTTACATTTCTTTGTATGTATTTACTTAGGATGCTTTATTTATGCCTAGGTTGCTCGAGTTCGTATTAAGCTCGAGGGTCTTTTTGGTTGTGATAGCTATTCTCCACTTGTTTCGGTAAGGACTTCCTACCGTGGTTGTGTGGACCACTGCTATGCTTTCTTAATTGTGCCTTGTATGCTTGTTTACCTTTATGAGCATGTTAGTGGATAGGATAACTAGTGATTGAATTCTTGCTAGCATGTTTTGCCTTTTTGTACATGTTAGTGCCATGCTAGGTTTGTTCTTCCAAAGCATGCTTGAGATTCTGCTTTAAGCTCGTAGTATCATGCTAGGCTATGTATGACAGATGTCTTTGTGGATGTTAGCCAGAATCACGTGCTTGGTAGTCTAAGCTAGTATGATAGGGTTTGTCTTCATCTAGAGGCTGAGAGCGGACATAACGTACCTTGTCCCCACCGGTCGGGAGTAGAGCGAAGCATAACGTACCTTGCTTCCCCCGGCAGCCAGTGAGGATTAGCTACCTCATTGGCATAAGCCTAGTTTGTAGCCTGCTAGAGCGGAACCACCGCCAGCGGTGCAAGCCTACCTTGGCGGTTCTTAGCTTCAGTCGGTGGTGCAGGTGCAGCGGATGAGTGCCGAGGGCCTCGCACTCATGTGATCGGTGACACCGTTTCCGAGTCTTAGGCATGCGTGCACGCCCGCGTGGTTTGCCCTTAGGCCCCGCATTTACGCCGGTTGCGAGAAGAGCATGCGGTGTCGCGCGCACACGCGTTAGTAGCCGGTTCGGAGAGCTCCCCCGGGCTAATGTTCGTGAGTACACCAGTTCCTTCTTGTTTAGAGCCAGACTTCGGGTACTCTCCCGATAGTCCAGATTTATAGCGAGGGTAAGAGACCCTTGAGGACACCCATTGGGATTGACTTTAGAGTTAATCAATTGGTCGAGGGAGAAAGACCCTCGAGGGTGTCGGACATCTTGGGATCGGTTTTTGAGCTGATCAATTGGCCAAGGGAGAAAGACCCTTGGAGATGTCCCGGGATTGGTTTGAGAGCCAATCATTAGGCCTAAGTAGGAGACTTCCGTGGATTCCGGATTTGCCTTGTGAGCTCATTGAGCTAAGATCCGTGTTGATATTTGTGGCATGTGTACTAGGTCGCTAGATGATAGATTGCATCGTGTCGTACCACTGTCGGGGTTCTTACTTGAGTATGTTTATACTCACCCTTATCGTGGTTTCTTCCACGGGTAACTTGGGACAACACCGAGGTGGCTAGCGGAGAGAGCCGGAGATCATGGATCTTCTTGACACTCTGTCGTGTCTTATTTTCTTTGCTTTTGGATTTCAGCATGTAGTTGGACTTAGATCCGTAGGGAAAACTATGATTTGAACTATTTTATGTTTTTAAGTAAAGTAAATCTTGATCGATCCAACGTTTTAATTTGAATGGTTCGTTTTTGCCTAATGAATGTTTACTTTGTTTTGATTGTTTTCCGTTCATGTGTTTGAAAAGCTTTTAATCCGACCACAATTTGGGTCCTTTTATGTTTTAAATTTGCATGCTGAGTAAAGACCTAGATTTAGTTCCATTTTCGGGTTGGGTCTTTACAACATGTTAGTGCCATGCCAGGTTTGTTCTGCCAGCATGCTTATGATTCCTACTTAAGCTCGTAGTATCATGCTAGGTAAATGTGATTGATGTCGGTCATTGTTTGCTAGCCAGGAATCATTGCTTTTTACTCTGTACTCTTAGATAGA
Source organism: Sicyos edulis (assembly GCA_036507275.1). NCBI lineage: Eukaryota > Viridiplantae > Streptophyta > Magnoliopsida > Cucurbitales > Cucurbitaceae > Sicyos > Sicyos edulis. Next base: position 24,359,064 of record CM071847.1, read on the forward strand.
GTTGTAGGGTTTGTCATCATCCGTGAGGCCGGACACATAACGTATCTTGTCCCCACCGATCGGGAGTAAAGCGAAGCATTGCTTGAGGGTTGAGAGCGGACATAACATACTTTGTCCCCGTGGTCGAGATATTGAGCAAAGCATAACATACCTTGCTTTTTCTCCCCCCTCCCGGCAGCCAATGAGACTTAGCTACCACATTGGCGTATGCCTAGTTTGTAGCCTGCTAGAGCGGAACCCTGCCAACGGTGTAAGCCTGCCTTGGTCGGTTCTTAGCTTCAGGTCGGTGGATCAGGCTGCACAGATGAGCGCCGAGGGCCTCGCGCTCTCGTGATCGGTGACACCGCTTCCGAGTCATAGGCATGTGCACACCCCGTAGTTTGCCCTTAGGCCCCGCATTTACGCCCGATTCAGAGAGAGCATGCGGTGTGCGCGCACACACGTTAGTTGCCGATTCGAGAGCTCTCCGGGCTAATGTCGTGAGTACACCATTCTTTTCGTTAGAGCGACGACTTCGTACTCTCCGTAAGTCCAGATTTAGTGCAAGGGCAAGGAGGCCCTTGAGGACATTCTAGGGATCGAGTGTATTCCCCGAGTGACGATACCTCGATGATGTCCAGGATTGGTCGATGTATCCAATCCCGCTTAGGCGGAAGAAAGAGACTTCCGATGACTCGGATCTTGTTTTATGAGCTCGTTGAGCCATGATCTGTGTTGGTAGCTGTTTGCTTGCATGCTTTGGTACTAGATGACTGATTATATCGTATTGTACCTCGGTTGGGGATTCTTACTGAGTAATTCGTTACTCACCCTTATTTCTGTGGTTTTTCCATAGGTAACCATAATGCGAGACAGGATGGCTGGAGGAGGAGCTGTGATCATGGAAACCCGTTGTTCAACTCTGAGTCTTATGTTTATGTTATGATTTAAATGTTCTCTGAATGCATGTAGTTGGGCACGGAGCCCTAGGGTGTTTTCTGAATGTATTTCCGGATTCTAGCATTGTTGTAAAGTTTGTATGTTTTAAATGAATCTCTGATCAGAGTAAGTTTTGTAAATGTATTTGATTTGGAACAGGTGCTTGGAAACAGGGACAGGTTCCAAGAATTGATGTTGATTTTAAATGGATGTTTTATGTTTTAGTTTTTACTTAGAATTCGAACACCATCTTGCAAATTTTCTGTAGATTTGTAATTCATGCAATGAGGTAACGGCCTATTTTAGAACCGTTTTCGGGTCAGGTCGTTACACACGCTCCAGCGCGTCTGCTCGCCTTGCCAGCGCCTGCCTCGCCGCCGATGCCAGCGTCAAGACCTGCCGCACACCAGCGCGCCCATTCACGCTTGCCTTCTTTGCTGCCGAGACCGCGTGTCTTCTCGGTTAGTAATTCTCAAGCCTTTCCTCTTTTAGATTTTAAGCTGCTGGCTGCTGTTTTATTTATATAGGTGTTTTTATTAAATTCTTAGGTTTCTCGGATTCGCTTATAAGCTCGAGGGTCGCTTGGTTGTTATTTGATAGCTAATTCTGCTTGTTCCCAGGTAAGGATTTCCTACTGTGGTTGTGTGGACCCTGCGATGCTTCCTTGATTGTGCCTTGTATGCATGTTTACTCTTATGAGCATGATGGTGATAGGACAGCTATGTTTGATCTCTTGCTAGCATGTTTGCCTGATTGTACATGTTAGTGCCATGCTAGGTTTGTTCTTCCAGCATGCTTATGTTTCCTGCTTTAAGTTAGTAGTATCACGCTAGGTTATGTGTGATTGATGTTGATATGTATGTTTAGCCAGGAATCAGTTATTTTGTACTCTTAGCTAGTATAGTAGGGTTTATCATCATCCAGAGGCTGAGAGCGGACATAACGTACTTTGTCCCCACCGGTCGGGAGTAGAGCGAAGCATAACGTACATTGCTTCCCCCGGCAGCAGATGTGGATTTAGCTACCACATAGGCATAAGCCTAGTTTGTAGCCTGCTAGAGCGGAAACCTGCCAACGGTGCAAGCCTGCCTTGGCCGGTTCTTAGCTTCAGGTCGGTGGTACAAGCTGCACAGATGAGTGCCAAGGGCCTCGCACTACTGTGTTCAGTGACACCGTTTCCTAGTCTTTAGGCATGCGTACCTGGCCCGCGTAGTTTGTACTTAGGCCCCCACATTTACTCCGGTTGCAGCAGCATGCGGTGTGCGCGAACACGCGTTAGTCGCCGGTTCGGACGGCTCCCCCGGGCTAATTTTCGTGAGTACACGAGTTCCTTCCAGTTTAGAGCCTGACTTCGGGTACTCTCCTGATAGTCCAGATTTATTAGCGAGGGTAAGAGGCCCTTGAGGACACCCATTGGGATTGGCTTTTGAGCTGATGATATGGTCGAGGGAGAAAGACCCTCGAGAGTGTCGGACATCTTTGAGATCGGTTTTTGAGCTGATCAATTGGTCGAGGGAGAAAGACCCTCGGAGATGTCCCGAGATTGGTTATGAGAACAAATCATTAGGCCGGAAGTAGGAGACTTCCGAGGATTCCAGATTCTGCCTTATAAGCTTGTTGAGCTATGATCTGTGTTGGTAACTGTTTGCATGTATACTAGGGTGCGAGATGATTGATGTATTGTATTGTACCCCGGTTGGGGATTCTTACTGAGTATGTTTATACTCACCCTTATTTCTGTGGTTTTTCCACCAGGTAACTTGGGACAAAGCAAGGGCGCTGCTAAGCGAAGGAGGCTGATTGATCATGGGAGCCGCCGGCTCTCTATCTTTTATTGTTTGCATAATTTGTTCATCTTGTAGACGGACAGGAGTCCTAGGGGAATGTTTTTAAAATTTGTTTAAATTGTATTGTATGATTTTATAAACACTGGCCAGGCTTGTTTTACTTTGTTGGTTTTCTTAAATGAAGGTTGTTGTTTATGTTTTAAGTGTCCCCGCTTTTAAATGTTTTGAAAGGTTTTAAATATGAGCACTAAACCGCTTTATGAAGTATTTAACTTGCATGCTGAGTGAGAACCTAGGTTTAGGACCGTATTTTGGGTCGGGTTCTTACAGTTGGTATCAGATCACAGAGTCATAGATTTTGTAGACTAACCTGCTTTGTAGGTTGTTGTTCCCATGATCATCAGCACTCCACGGCCGTCAAGTTTGTCTGAGTTCATTAAGCTAAGGGTTTTATTTTACAATACTGCATCTAGTATACATGTGTTACCCTTGTGGGCAGTGAGTGCCCCAGCGTGGGCCTGTTTTTATGCTTTGTGTAGATAGCCAGTATGTTGATTACACTTAGAGGAGCAGGGACGTTTGGTATTTCCAATCGAGGAGTTGGACTGTTCATGTTGATGATGAGACCACGTCCAGGGTTGTTTAGACCCGTAGGCCAGTTCTGGCCCTGGCTGTTGAGTTGCCAAGAGGAGGGGGTAGAGGCTAGTCTGCCTCAAAGTGAGACTCCTTGAGCAAAGTGTGCTCCAGCCATGAGAGAGTTGATGGCAGGTCTCTTAGCTAACAGAGAGCGGAGACCCAGGCACAGTTTGTAGCGCGTAGTGAGGAGTCGTGGGCACAGATATCCCAGTTGGAAGAGTTTATTTAGGAGACACCCCCCCCTAGTAGCTCTAGTAGCCTCGGAGGTTCCCAGGAGGGCTTGATCAGCAGGTTTATGCTGATGAGTTGGTTGGCGTTAATCGAGCCGCCGAGTTTGGCAAGTGGAAGCCTGTAGAGCTGGATGTTTTTTAGACCTACTGCTAGCAGCGAGGTGGTTGGCCAGGATCGAGTTTATCATCCAAGTGTTGGGATGACCTGGTGTTCAGAGGCCGATGACTTGATGTTCTGAGGTCGAGGCGTGCCGTTCTTGTGTTGTTTGATGCAGCAGTGTGGTGGAGGAAGTCACCTGTGAGACGCGGACCAACAGAGTCTCCACCCGCCACCCGGTCGATTGGAAAGCCGTCAAGTTAGTAGCTTTTGAGGAAGATGTAGAGACATCTTGTCCTCCTGCAAGCCTGCAGTCGTTTGCAGCCAGTTCTTTTAGTACCCTAGTAGCCAAGGTGTAGTGTGGAGTTTGCTTGTCAGGACTTAACCCATCCGTGGATTCTAGTTGACTAGTAGAAAGAAGCACCTTGTGTTAGCATGTTCCAAGAGTGGAGCAGTCTGCGCCCCGAGGTTGGCCTAAGTATTCGTTGAGCATCGAGTGGGATGCGGGAGTGGGCCATGGCTTGTCAGTTAGACGTGATGTCAGAGAGTAGTCTACTCGAGTGTTGAGACTCTTGTGTTGAGTACCATTGCCCTGTCACCTGGAGTGTGACCTTCCCTTCCCTCAGAGGGGCTTAAAGCCCGTAAAGGGATGTTTGTGTTGTAAAGGATGTAGTGCCTGTTGGCACCAAGCTTTGAGAGGAGGCCTAGATTCAGGTCAGTTGGCACTTTTTGTGCAGGTGGTTCCAGGACCCGCACGGAGTTTAGCATCCCCACTAGTCTTGTACACATTCCTGAGATTGCACCTGTTTGGGTTGCATAAGAGATCTAGCTCGGTGGTAGTCAGAGAACTACAAGTGTGAGGTCGTTCGAGGGATAAGTAGGAGCCTTTCAGGGTCACCGAGGGTTGGGTACAAAGGATGCCGTTGGTTGTTAAGGGCTAGCGCGTCCGAGTTCTCGCGCCGGTGTTGTGGGCTTGTGAGCCAGTTGGATGGTAGTGTGATTCGGCTACCCTGGAGCTACCTTGATATGAGTAGAGTTGGGATCGATGATGCATGGTTGATCCAGTGTTAGAGCCATGAGTTGGATGGTTGATTAAAGCACGTTTAGTGGACCATTGGTATGAGGTAAGTTAGCTTGGTGTGGCTATGCTCTTGTTGAGTGAGTTGACCAATGTGTCTTTCCGTGGTGAGTTGACCCCGAGTGGGTTGAACTCTTGTTGCTCCTTTGCTAGATGTGGCTCTATTGGGAGGCAAAAGTTGCCTTGTGTGAGAATACTTGTTGGTTTGGATCTTAAGGAACCAAGTTGGAGCTGTACACGCCGGTGTACTTTTTGTGTAGCTCGTTCCGTTGTGTATTTTTCAGGAACCACGAGAGGATTCGGGTTGAGAAACCAGTGCTCAGTTCTGAGGAGTTAGGGCTTTAGTTCTTGGCAAGTGCCCTAACTTGGGTTGAGAGGTTACCCTGCCGGTAGCCGGGTTGTTGCGTAGGCAAGTTATGCTAGTTGGCCCTTGACTTGGGTAGAGGCATTTCTTGTTGATCGATGGTTGGAGTTCAGTTGGAACTGATCCAGGGCGATGGTAGCAAAATCGCGGAGTTTCTGGCCGCCATGGCTAAGAGTGTTGTTCGGATCCTTACCGTGGGTAGAAGCTAAGATGTGGCTGATGCTTTGAGCAAGAGGAAGTTTGGGTCTTCCGGTGGTTCCCGCTCAGGTGGATAGCAGACTCGCCGATAGAGCCTGTCTAGGGGTCTGGATCAGCGCCGACCGCAGGTTAGAGCTCGAGATCGTCGGCGGGTGGGGCGAGCAAACGGCTCATTGCATCAAGTGTGGTAAGGCGCTTTTCGGATTGTGTGGAGCATCGCCCATGCTTGCTACAAATGTGGCAAGGAAGAGATTTTGGCCAGTTCAGCTGAGATGCTGGAGGGAGATGTGCCCGTGTAGCTAGTTGTCTGTTAGACCGTTTGACGACAGTGTGTGTCGGAGGGTGATCGGAGGAACCCTAAGTTGTGGAGAGCCTCACCAGAGCTCAGTCAGACCCAGGAAGTGTTCCTTAGTTGAGTTGCTGGATGCTTGTTGTCGGTTGACAAGCTAGAGTTGTTCTTAGTAACCTCCGCGTTGGTTTTCAGAATTCTTGCAAGGTGGTGCTTGGTGTTGACCAAGGTTTGGTTCCCATGTTGTTTCGTGAGCTAGCTCGGTTCGAGCAAGCGGGCGTTGCCCTGAGGACTTGTTCTTAGTCAGGAGGTTTCGGGAGTTGACCCCTCCCCCGGTGGTTGAGTAAGTACTGTTAGTTCTGGGTAGGTGGTCCAATCGGTTGTGGACTCCCTCTGGTGTTGCTTCCGAGAGAGTGGCTGTTGATGCCTTTGGGTTTGAGCGAGGCAGCGAGCATGTGTGTAGTTCGCTATCCATCGGAAGTCCGTTTGCTAAGGAATTATCCCCATTTTGAAGGAGTCAGCGTAGCTCCTGAGTTGTGAAGTTGAGCAGAGTGGCGCGCGTGATCATCCAGTAGGGGAATTCCTGTGTAGTGTTAGTAGCAAGCGGCAAGTTGTTCGACCTCGTGAGGTCGGTGGTTAGCCAGACTAAGTGGTTAAGTTGTTGTTGATTATTTGATGGGTCTTTGGAGATTGAAGAACCCCTAGTTTCTGTGATCGTTGAGTTGCACCGTGGATGCCAGTTTCGAGTATTAACTTTTGAGGCAGTCTTGCTTGATTGGTGTTGCTCATGATTCGCGAGCTTTGTGGTTGTCGTTATCCTTATTCCTCGCGATGTTTCGTGGGTGGAGTTTCTGGATTGGAAGAAGAGTTAGGTCTAAGCTATAAGGAGGAAGTCCTTGGAGCAGCCAGATGGACTTAAGAGTTGAGTGGCAGCCTGGAGGCAAACTTCGCTCGTTGTGAGGCTTGGGTTGAGTTTCTGCAGAGCAAGCCTTCTCAGGTTTTGTTCCTAGTTGATGTGTGTTCGCAGTTGGCGTTATAGTTGAGCCACAGTTAAGTGGGTTGGCAAGGAGGTGTCGTGGCATTTGTTGGTAAAACCTTTGAGTTGTATCCTCCAGCTATTGTGTTGCTAGTAGCCACGCAATGTTTTATTCCTTGCTGCTCGAGATTTCCGTAAGAGGAATGTTGTTTGTTTTCCTGTCTGGCGATGTTCTCTTAGGCCAGTGGCTGATCGGATTGCATTGGAAAGTTTGTTCTCGGTTGTTGAGGGGCTCCAGTTTGTTAGTTTGGCCAAGTGGAGCCTGTGCCTGGACCTTGTCTTTTAAAGGTGGCCGTAGCTGAAGTTTCAGCTCGTGTGATGGTGGTAGCCGTTTGATGAAGCAGAAAGGTGCCCCTTGGCTTTGGTGTTTCTATTTATCGCAAGATGGTTGCTTAAGTGTTGTAGACGCGTGCTAGTTGGAGAAGTTTGCCTTGGGATCTGTCACCAGTTTGTGGTTCGATTTGGATTTCGTTAAGGATTGTAGGCAACCATTGGGGTTCGCAGGTCTCATGTGAAATAAGAGTAGGCCGTTTAGTTTCTGAAACCCGGGAGGTTCAGTTGTTTGGTCAGCATTGTGTAGAGTTGAGGCTGTTTGATAACAGCTGTGAGCCCAGAGAAGTCTCGCCGGTGCGCGGCGGTGAGTTTCAAGCATGTGAACAGTCTACTAGTTTTCTGAGAGTAGCACCGTAGAGAGGCGTTCCGAGCTGGGATAGCAGGGATAAGTGAGCCCTAGAGTCGTAGACCGTTTGAGAGTTGGTGCGAGTTTGAGGATGTGGCTTACCGTTTAGCACTATCGCGTCTATTCCTTCGGAGTTCTGTGTATGCCCAGTCTTGGTTGGGATAGTTTGTGGCAGACTGGATGGCTTTGTGGCTTTGAGCCTTTGGGGACCCAAGGGGGTTTGGATTTCGAAGAAGGTTTAGTGTTGTCTTGACCGGGAGTTTGGTTGGTTAAGGATCAGTGGAGATTTCCTAGAGCTGTTTTCGTCTTAGGACTTTCGAGGACGAAAGTCTTAAAAGGAGGGAGTATTGTAACGGCCCGGGTTTCTATTTCGGTTTCCCAGGTGTTTTTGGGACATTATGCGGATGTTCGGATGGGCCGTTAGAGCTATTTTAACCCTTAGGGGTATTTTGGTCTTTTTGCCCCCGGTCAGGGTTTTGTGGATTTTCAAGATTTCAGGGCCATTCCTGCCTTTGTCGAAGCTTGGTGGTTGTTGGTTGCAAGACCCAAGAAGTTTGGGCAAGTTGTTTGGAAGTTTGGAGGTAAGTTAGATTTTGGCAAAATTAATTGTTATTTGAGTGCTTCCATTGGGATTTGAACCCTTGCCCTAAATGGTTTTGGGGAGTTTGTAGGAAAAAGGGGTTTTATTTCAAAAAGGAAAGTTGTTTCAGCCGGGTCTCGAAGGAGGAAGCTTTGGGAAGGGATTTTAGGTCTATTTAAAAGAAGAAAAGGAAAGAAATCAAGAAAAATCCCTTTCCCCCTTGTTTTGCAAGATTCTCTCTCTCTCCTTCTCTCTCTCTCTCTCTCTCTCTCCAAACCCTAGCCGCACCATGCCCAACCCTAGCCGCCCCATGCCCAGCCCTAGCCGCACGAACCCCACCTGAGCCACCACCCTCTAGCCGCACCCCCGCACCAGGTCGCCCAGATAAGGCTGCCCAGGCCGCGATGCTTCCTTGATTGTGCCTTGTATGCATGTTTACTGTTATGAGCATGATAGTGATAGGACAGCTATGTTTGATCTCTTGCTAGCATGTTTGCCTGATTGTACATGTTAGTGCCATGCTAGGTTTGTTCTTCCAGCATGCTTATGATTCATGCTTTAAGTTCGTAGTATCACGCTAGGTTATGTGTGATTGATGTTGATATGTATGTTTAGCCAGGAATAAGTTATTTTGTACTCTTAGCTAGTATAGTAGGGTTTGTCATCATCCAGAGGCTGAGAGCGGACATAACGTACTTTGTCCCCACCGGTCGGGAGTAGAGCTAAGCATAACGTACATTGCTTCCCCCGGCAGCCGATGTGGATTTAGCTACCACATCGGAACCGTGCCAACAGTGCAAGCCTGCCTTGGCCTGTTCTTAGCTTCAGGTCGGTGGTACAAGCTGCACAGATGAGTGTCGAGGGCCTCGCACTACTGTGTTCAGTGACACCGTTTCCGAGTCTTTAGGCATGCGTACCTGGCCCGCGTAGTTTGTACTTAGGACCCCACATTTACGCCGGTTGCAGCAGCATGCGGTGTGCGCACAAACGCGTTAGTCGCCGGTTCGGAGAGCTCCCTTGGGCTAATGTTCGTGAGTACACCAGTTCCTTCCAGTTTAGAGCCGGGCTTGGGTACTCTCCGATAGTCCGTTTATTAGCGAGGTAAGAGGCCCTTGAGGACACCCATTGGGATTGGCTTTTGAGCTGATCATATGGTCGAGGGAGAAAGACCCTCGAGGGTGTCGAACATCTTTGGGATCGGTTTTTGAGCTGATCAGTAGGCCGGAAGTAGGAGACTTCCGAGGATTCCAGATTCTGCCTTGTACGCTCGTTGAGCTATGATTTGTTGTAACGGCCCAGGTTTTCATCCCGGTCTTCGAGGTATGCCCTAGGGGTATTTTGGTAATTTAATTCGAGCCGTCGGGGGCCGTTTATGTCTTTTTCCAGTTGCTAAAATTATTGGATGGGTTTATGTAGGTTTTTTAGGCTTTGTGGATGGGTTTGAGCAAGGATAGATGCAAAAGTAAAAATATAGGAAATTGTGTTGCAGCCGGGGTTCGAGCTAGGGTGACCTTGTGTGCTAGAGGAGAGCCTTGCCAAGTGAGCCACCAGGTGTTATTGTTACTCTTTCCGCGTCATATCTTAGTTACCGTTGGATCTTTGGAGTTTTTGGTGCATTTGGTTAAATGAAAAAGAAATTAGGTTTTGTTCTTCTTCTCCAACACACCCCCTTTGCCGTCCAAGCTTGTCTCCATATCCTTCTCTAGCTGATTTTCATCCTCTTTGCAGCTCCGAGGTTCGTTCATCATCCCGGGTAAGTCTTCATCCTCTTCCTCTTCTCGATCGGGTGTTTTTGCAGGCCGAAGGTATGAAGGAGTGCTTGTGTGAGTGTGTTTGTTGCAGTTGCGCCCGATCTGCCGGCGGCGAGCCTATAGCACGCCAGATGGTCGGCCAGCTCGCTCAGTCACCCGAAGTTGCCTAGCCCTTCGTTCGTCGCCCACAGCAGCAGCCCAGATCGCCCATGGTCGCCGGCAGCCTCTCCATCGCGCGCGCGCCAGGATCGGCTGGTCACACGCGATCGCGACCATCGCGCGCGCGAGCCCTGTCGCGCGCGATCGCAGCCATCGCGCGCGCAGAGCCTCATCGCCGACGTTATCGCGATCGTCGCCTCGCGCCGCACGCCCGCGCGCCCAGCCGCACGTCCGCGTCCGCTTCACACGCCCAGCTCCCGCGCGCCCACGAGCGCGCCGTGTGCCAGCGCTGTCCGTGCGCCCAGCCGCGTCCCAGCGCCTGCCCAGCCGCACCAGCCTGCCAGCAGCGCCTAGGCTCGTGTCGCCGTGCCGTGTGAGTGCTCCAGAGGCGAGCCTGCTGTTTTAGTATTTTTAGGCGTATAGATATTGATTATTATTGTGTTTGCTAGGTTCCCTTTCGCTAGCTCGGGATTGTTCGCATCTTAGGATTTGTGTGTAGAAGCCTCCCAACCAAGGTAAGGATTTCTTACCGGAGTTGTGTGGGCCTTGCGGTATTATATGTGATTGTTGTTTGTATGTTTGTTTGTGATTATCAGCATGTATAGTGTTAGGTGCTCTGTTCTGAATTCCCGACTGGCATGATTCCTTATGTTGTTTCTCATGTTAGTCCATGCTAGGTTGTTCCGTTCTGGCATGCTCGTATCTGTTCTTGTTTCGTAGTATCCTGCTAGGTTTGTTGTATCTGTTGAGCACGTATTGGATTGTATTGGATTGTATGTTATTGATATGATATGTTAGAGTGTAGGTAGGTAGCATCATTCGGGCCCGAATGCATAAAGTATCTTGCATCCATGGCAGGGACGTACGAGGTAGTACTCCGTCCCTGGGCCCCGTGAGGGTTTAGCTAACCCGACTGGTAGGCCTTGCAATCTTGGGTGAGGGTGGTAGTCTGCGCGATGCCCCAGCGGTCGGGATGATGACTTGGCATTGCCTCGTCCCGACGGTACCGCGCGTCCTCAGCGTGTTCGGCCGTAGCCATTGATTGCCACCTGTTAAGGCAAGGACGACTTCCTGGTGTAAGCCTACCACGATGATTCCTTAGCCTCAGGTGCAGTGGTTCAGGCTGACATAGTTCACGTGTCCAGGTCTCACACCCCTATGTCAGTTACATTGATCCAGAGATTTAGTTAGGCATGGTGGCCCGGACACAGGCGGCTTGCCCACTAGACCCGGCAACCCCCAGAGTTGCAGTAGCATGCGGTGCTCGCATACGCTCATTACAGCGCCGACTGGAGAGCTCCTCGGGATTGTGAGCCAGTCCACCTTTCGTATCGACAATAGACAGGCTGAGGCCGGGACTTGTTTCTCGTATAGGGCGTATTGTGTGGTGTGGATTTTTCCGGTCTAAGACCCTGAGTTGGCATCCGAGGTCCAAGTGTGGACTTAAGCTATGTGCTCTATTCTGTGTTTATATTCATAGCTTGCATACATTCATCTAGATGACCATGTATATTGTATTGTACCTCGGTTGGGGATTCTTACTGAGTAATTCGTTACTCACCCTTATTTTGTGGTATTCCACAGGTAACCAAGGTGCGAGACATGATGGTGAAGAAGGAGCCATGTGATCATGGGAACTGTTGTTGTTGTCTCTGATTTTTATATTATGACTCTTTGCCTTTTTTTTATTTCCCCTGAATGCATGTAGTCGGGCACGGAGCCCTAGGATGTTTTCTCAATGTTTTTGTGTATTCCAGCATTGTTGTATCTGAGAAGGTTTTGAATGATTTTAATAAATCTCTGATCAGAGTAAACTTTTGGAAATGTATTTGTCTGAAAGCAGTACTTGGAGACAGAGGAGTGTTTGATGAAATCATTATGATTTCATTGTTTGATTGTTGAATGTTTTAAGTTTTAATTGGAATCCGAACTCATATTTGCCTATTGTCCTTTACTTTGAATGCATGCATTGGGGTAAAGGCCCATTTAGAAACCCCTTTTTGGGTCGGGTCTTTCTGATTGGTATCGAGCTCGAGTCATAGATTCTGTGAGACTGACCTTTTGTTGTAGGTTGTTTTCCCCATGATCACCTACACTCCGACAGTCATCAGGTACGCCTAAGTTTACTGTTTTTAGAAAAGGGTTAAGAATTTACAATACTTTTCATCTAGTGTATGCCTTGTGTAGTGTTGTGGAGCGAAGACGAGCAGGTTCTGACTCGTTGTTGGTTTGGGTTTAGAGCGCCATCATGCCAACTTCCCGCAGATGTGAGTCAGATGTTATAGTTTTTGTGATATCCAGATAGATTCGGATCTGGCTGGGACATCGTTCGAGAGGAGGCGAGAGGTTAGACTCTTGTAGGCGACGTGTGGCCCAGTTGTTGGTTTTCCCCTAGTGAGAGGGTGGAGGTGATTTGCCCTGGAGTACCACTCCAAGAGAGGAGTTAGCTTTGGCTTTTGCTCATGTTGATGCTTGTGGAGCAGGTCCCAGTGGGGGCTAGCACAGGTGGTTCAGTGTGGATCTTGAACTTTAGCAGTTGTTTGATCGCCCAGAGTAGGCTGCAGAGTTAGTGGCCTTTGTGGAGGAGGTAGAGACATCTTTGTGCTCTTGTATTTGTTGTTGTTTTGTAGCCAGTAAGTCGGAACTCTGTGGTCAAGGGTGCAGCGAGCAGTGTACCCATCGGACTTGATCCGTTGGTGGTTTCCCAGTTGTTTAATAGAGTTGAGCACTCTTCTTTTGGTGAGCCCTAGAGTAGGGCTAGCTGCTGCATGTTGAGAGAGCCGGCGAGTTTTGGTGAGCATCGGTGGAGATGCAAGAGTAGGCCGTGAGACTTGATTAGATGAGATGTCATAGTCGGGGTTGTCTCGAGTTTTGAGCCCTTGTATGCCTAGCCTTAGTTTTTGTCACTTGAGGTTGTGACCTTGTTGGCCCCATTTGTGGTAAGAGGTGGATTTGGTAGTAGTGGCACTTGAGGTGCATTGGTTGGTGTGCCGCTTTGGCACTAAGTCTGGTTCAGGCCTGAGTTTGGCATGGGTATAGCAGACGATTCTATCCTGTCCGGAGTTCATCGCACTCCTTTAGCCTTGGATCCGTTTATGGCAGTTGCACCTGTTTAGGTCGTGCAAGAGGGCTAGTTCAGTGGTAGTCGAAGGACTACAAGCGAAAGGATGTTCTAGAGGAGCCGGAGCCTCTTCCCAGTGTTACTGAGGGTTGAGTAAGTCAGCAGGTTGTCGGTTGGTAAGTGTTAGTGTGTGTGAGTCTCACGCTAGTGCTAAGGCCAAGAGATCTTTGTGGTTGGTAGTGCGGTCAACTACCTTGGAGTGCCTAAATCTGAGGAGTGTTGAGTATCGTAGATGCGAGTTGGCCCAGCTGAGGGGCCGTGAGTTGGATGCCTATGAGATGAGTAGGATGCCTTATGAGAGGAGTTGGACGCCTTATGTGTAAGCACACTTGGTAGGGGCTTGGTATAAAGTAAGTTCGGTTTGGCATTGTAATGCTTTAGTAGAGCAAGGTTTCCGCAGCTTCGAGTATCGTGTGGAGATGGAACTTTTGGTGTTGCTTTGGCTGATTGTATCTCTGCCAGAAGTTAGTGTTGCCTTTTTGGAAAGCACCTGTTAGTCTTGGATCTCTGAAGGAAGGTTGAGAGTTGTGCACACAAGTGTGTTTTGTGTAGTTCGTTCTGGTGGCGAGAGTTTCAGAACCATGTAGGGCTTGCATTGGAGAACTGGTGCTCAGTCCTTGGGTAGTTGGACTCTAGGTGGATGTTGTAAGGCTTTAGTTGAGGTTGTAAGCATACCGTGCTCGTAGTTGGGTTGTTGCTTAGGCAAGTTTGTTAAGTTGAACCTAAGCTTGGTTGGTGGAACCTCTTGTGTTCATGGTTGGAGTTCAGATGGTACTGATCAAATGGTGGTTGTAGTGAAGCCGCGTAGTTTCTGACCAAAGTTGCTAAGGGTGTTGCTCGAAATCTTTACCCTGGGTGGAAGCTACGATGTGGCTGATGCTTTGAGTAGGAGGATGGCACATTCTGAAGCGTTTCAGGTCTTTTTGGTTTCGAGGTTTTGGCGAGCCAAAGATGGTTGTGATCTTTGGAAAAAGGAGTTGTTTGTTTAGGCGGTTGGGTCATTGACCGTTAGGCGACAGTGTGTGTCGAGGTTGCCGAAGAACCCTAGTTGTGGAGAGTCTCACGAGGAGCTCGGTCAGGCCAGTAGTAGTGAGTTTCGGTTGGCAAGCCGGAGTCGTGTAGGTTGTAGACCTCGGGTGAGTTGCTGGTAGATTTGGTAGACTAGCAAGCTAGTGTTTGTTTGGAGTAGAGTCCGGATTGGTTCCGGTGTGGTGGCAAGTTGGTGCTTGGTGTTGACCAAGGTGTGGTTTTTGAGTTTCTAGAAGTTAGCCTTGCTCGTGGGGCAAGTGGTTTTGCCCTGGCGGATGTTTTTCCTGTTTCCAGAGTTTGAGAGTTGCCCTTATTTGGTGTTTGGGGGTGAGTCTTCTCTTGCCCGTGGTTGGCGGTCCAGTCTGTGGTGGACCCTTGTTGTTGCCTCTGGGAGAGTTGGATGTTGTGCTTAGCTGACCAAGACAGCGAGCGGTTGTGAAGCTCCCTGTCCTTCGGATGTCCGCTTGTAAGGATCTGTTTCTCCTTGGGAGTTTTCAGGTTATTCCTTGGTCTTGGAATTGGTGGTAGTGGTGCTAGTAGGAGGAAAAGTTTGTTGGCTGCTTGGAAGCAGTTGTTTGTCCAAGTTAAGCGGACCCTTGAGTGGTGTTCTGGAAGTTGTTGTTAGGGTTGTTCTACCTCCTATGAGTGTTTGGCCTGGTTGGTTAAGGTACTTGTGTGTTTGGCCTGGGAATTGTTGCACCTTTGTAGTTGAAGAACTCCTTTGTATCAGTTGTGGGTTGAGGTTGCACCATTGTGGTAGGATTAGGGTCTTGACCTTTTGAGGGATCCTTGCTGGTTAGTGTGGCTTGTGCTCTGCCAGCCATTTTTTTGGTAATCTGGTTCTTGGTAGGTGGTGTTAACCAAGTAGTGGAGTTCCATTTATGAAGTTTCGGTGGGAAGGTGCAATAAGCCTAGCTAGAGGGTTAAGCCTGTATGTGTTATCGTTTGGACTTGTGAGATGTGTTTCATATTTGAGGCAAGCTTCGTTCTGTTGCTTGCATGGAGGTAAGTTTGGTGGAGGGAGCCCTCTGGGGCCCGGTTGTTGGCAGGCTGACTTGTCCAGCTTGTGATTTGAGTCAAGCTAGAGTTGTGTGGATTGGCATAGCTGTGCAGTTTGTAGTTGTTTGAGCTTCCGAGTTCGTAGCACTCAAGTTGTTGGATCGTAAGTTTCCGTGTGGGAGCTGTCAGCTAGTTGAGTTTGTTGTGTGAGTTCAAATTCTTGGAGGATTGGTTTCAGTAGCTAGAGCTCGCACCTCGTTTAGTGTGCAGAGGCCATTTTTATGGAGTAGAGTCATGTCAGTTTCAGGCTGGAGTTGTTGTCACCAGGGTGTGGCAACAAAGGTTTGTTCTAGGCAGTGCGTGGATGAACTGTGGTTATGGAGAGCGTCGTTAAGAGGCTTATGCGCCGTGTGCAGTTTCTGTAGTGTTTTCACCCTCTGACCGATGGTCTTTTGGGAGGAATGAGCCAGATCCTTCAAAACTTGTTGCGAGTTGGTGTTTCCGTGATGAGGCAGCAGGAGACCAGTGTTGGTTTTATGAGTTTCTTTGGGTAGCAATTCCCAGCTGTTAGTTCATATAGTTCCGTTGAGGCGTTGTATTGTAAGTGTTGTAGGATTCCAGTATTCTGGGAAAAGGTTGGTGGTCGTCAGTTTGTGTGTAGAAGCCTCCCGACCAAGGTAAGGATTTCTTACCGGAGTTGTGTGGGCCCTGCGGTATTATATGTGATTGTTGTTTGTATGTTTGTTTGTGATTATCAGCATGTATAGTGTTAGGTGCTCTGTTCTGAATTCCTGACTGGCATGATTCCTTATGTTGTTTCTCATGTTAGTCCATGTTAGGTTGTTCCGTTCTGGCATGCTCGTATCTGTTCTTGTTTCGTAGTATCCTGCTAGGTTCGTTGTATCTATTGAGCACGTATTGGATTGTATTGGATTGTATGTTATTGATATGATATGTTAGAGTGTAGGTAGGTAGCATCATCCGGGCCCGAATGCATAAAGTATCTTGCATCCATGGCAGGGACGTACGAGGTAGTACTCCGTCCCTGGACCCCGTGAGGGTTTAGCTAACCCGACCGGTAGGCCCAGCAATCTTGGGTGAGGGTGGTAGGTTGCGCGATGCCCCAACAGTCGGGATGATGACTTGGCATTGCCTCTTCCCCGACAGCCGGCACGTCCTCACCGTGTTCGGCCGTAGCCCTTGATTGCCACCTGTTAGGGCAAGGACGGCTTCCTGGTGTAAGCTTACCACGACCGATTCCTTAGCCTCAGGTGCGGTGGTTCAGGCTGACATAGTTCACGTGTCCAGGTCTCACACCCCTATGTCAGTGACACCGATCCGGAGATTTAGTTAGGCATGGTGGATCGGACACAGGCGGCTTGCCACTAGACCCAGCAACCCCGAGTTGCGGTAGCATGCGATGCGCGCGATACGCTCATTACAAAGATCTGACTGGAGAGCTCCTCGGGATTGTGAGCCAGTGCACCTTTCGTATCGACAATAGACAGGCTGAGGTCGGGACTTGTTTCTCGTATAGGGCGTATTGTGTGGTGTGGATTTTTTCGGAATAAGATCCTGAGTTGGCATCCGAGGTCCAAGTGTGGACTTAAGCTATGTGCTCTATTCTGTGTTTATATTCATAGCTTGCATACATTCATCTAGATGACCATGTATATCGTATTGTACCCCGGTTGGGGATTCTTACTGAGTAATTCGTTACTCACCCTTATTTTGTGGTTTTCCACAGGTAACCAAGGTGCGAGACAGGATGGCTGAAGGAGGAGCTGTGATCTTGGGATCCTGCTGTTGTCTCTGATTTTTATATTATGACTCTTTGCCTTTTTTTTATTTCCCCTGAATGCATGTAGTCGGGCACGGAGCCCTAGGATGTTTTCTCAATGTTTTTGTGGATTCCAGCATTGTTGTATCTGAGAAGGTTTTGAATGATTTTAATAAATCTCTGATCAGAGTAAACTTTTGGAAATTCATTTGTCTGAAAACAGTGCCAGAGGAGACAGGAATGTGTTTGATGAAATCATTATGATTTCATCGTTTGATTGTTGAATGTTTTAAGTTTTAATTGGAATCCGAACTCATATTTGCATATTGTCCTTTACTTTGAATGCATGCATTGGGGTAAAGGCCCATTTAGAGCCCCTTTTGGGTCGGGTCTTTACAGTTGGTATCAGAGCTCAGAGTCATAGATTCTGTAGACTGACCTTTTGTTGTTGGTCGTTTTCCCCATGATCACCAATCCGGAACTAACAGCACTTACTCAACTGCCGAGGGAGGGGTTAACTCCCAAAACTTCCTGACTAGGAATAAGACCTCAGGGCAACGCCCTCCAGCTAGAACCGAACTAGCTCTCGAAACAACAAGAGGATCAAACACTACAAGAGGTAGAACAACCCTTACTGCAGCCTCTAGAACACCATCCAAGAGTCCGCCTAACCAGACAAACAACTGCTTCTAAGCAGCCAACAAACTTTTCCCTCTTACTAGCACCACTACCATCAACTCAAGGCTACGGGAGAAGTCTGACAACTCCCAGGAGGAACGGCTCTTACAAGCAGACAACCGAAGGACAGAGAGCTCCACATACGCTCACTGTCTTGCTCCACTAGAGCAACAACATCTAAATCTCACGGGGCAACAACAGGGGTCCACCTCAGATTGAACCTCCAAATGCCAAACTGGGCAACTCTCAACATCTTGGAAACAGGAAAACAACCAACAGAGCACAAACCACTAGCCCCACAAGCAAAACTAATTTCTAGCAGCTCCAAACGATACCTTGGTCAACACCAAGCATCAACTTGCCACCGCACTGGAACCAATCCGGACTCTACTCCAAACAACCACTGGCTTGCTAGTCTACCAAGACTGCTAGCAACTCACCCAAGGCTACAAACTACACGCCTCCAACTTGCCAACTGAAACTTACTGCCTGGGCTGGCTGAGCTCTGGAGAGGCTCTCCTCAACCTAGGGTTCTTCGGCAACCCTCGACACACACTGTCGACAAACGAGCTAACAGCCAACTGCCTGAACAGGCACAACTCTCTAAATCATCTCAACCATGCTGGCCAACTCCAACTCCTTGGGAACCAAGAGGACCCGAAACGCTACCGAAGGCGTCATCCTCCTACTCAAACATCAGCCACAACAAGGCTTCTACCCAAGGAAAGGATCCAAACAACTCTCTTAGCTAAGGCGATCGAAAGCTATGCGCTTTGCTACCACACTTGTTCAGTTTCCAACTGAACTCCAACCGATGGAACACCAAAAGTTCCATCTCCACACAATGCTCAAAGTTGAGGCAACCTTGCTTTACAAAAGCATAACCATGCCACACCGAACTTACTTTATACCAAGCCTCTACCAAGGGTACTTACCCATAAGGCATCCAAATCCTCTCGCAAGGCATCAACTCATCTCGCCTCAAAAGCATCCAACTCGCCTCATAGGCATCCAACCCGCCTCATAGACATCCAACTCATTTCATGAGCATCCAACTCAGGGTCCCTCTGCTGGACCAAACTCGCATCTACGATGCTCAACTCTCCTCAGATCAAGGCACTCGAAGGTAGTTGACCGCACTACCAACCACAAAGAATCTCTTGGCCTTAACACTAGCGCGAGGCTCACGCGCACCAACACTTACCAACCACAAATCTGCTGACTTACTCAACCTCCATAAACACTGGGAAGAGGCTCCGGGACTCCTCTGTCAGCTGGGCTATCTGTGCCCGGGACTCCTCAGTACGCGCTACAAACTGCGCCTGGGTCTCCGCTCTCTGATAGCTAAAGACCTGCCATCAAATCTCTCATGGCTGGAGCACACTCTGCTCAAGGAGTCTCACTCTGAGGCGTGCTAGCCTCTACCCCCTCCTCTAGACAACTCAACTGCCAGGGCCAACTCTGGCCAACGGGCCTAAACAACCCTTGACGCGGCCTCAATATCAACACGATCAGTCCAACTCCTCGGTCGGACATGCCAAGCGTCCTGCTCCTCTGAGTGCGATCAAGATACTGGCGATCTGCACAAAGCACCTCCACCCTCTCACTATGGGAAAAGCAACAACTGGGCCACAATTGGCCTACGGGAGTCTAAGCTCTGCCTCCCTCGGGGACGACGTCCCAGGGGCATCCGAATCTATCAGGATACCTCAACAAGCTGCTACATACTGCTCGCACTGCGGAAAGTTGGCATGATGGCTCTCTAAGCCCAAACCAACAACGAGTCAGAACCTGCTCGTCTCCGCTCCACAACTCTACACAAGGCAAACACTAGATGAAAAGTATTGTAAATTCTTACCCCTTTCTTTAAAACAGTAAACTTAGGCGTACCTGATGACTGTCGGAGTGCTGATGAACATGGAAAAATGACCTACAACAAAGGTCTACATAATCTATGACTCTGAGCTCTGATACCAACCTGTAACGACCCGACCCGAAAGGGTTCTGAAATAGGCCGTTACCTCAATGCATTCATACAAATCTACAGAAAATTTGCAAGATGGTGTTCAGATTCTAAGTAAAAACTAAAACATAAAACATCCATTTGAAAATCAACATCAATTCCTGGAACCTTTCCCTGTATCCAAGCACCTGTTCCAAGACAAATACATTTACAAAACTTACTCTATTCAGAGATTTATTTAAAACATACAAGCTTTACAATAGTGCTAGAATCCGGAAATACATTCAGAAAACACTCTAGGGCTCCTTGCCCAACTACATGCATTCAGAGAACATTTAAATCATAACATAAACATAAGACTCGAGTTGAACAATGGGTTTTCCATGATCACGGCTCCTCCTCCACCATCTTGTCTCGCACCATGGCTACCGTGGAAAAACCACAAAAATAAGGGTGACTAACGAATTACTCAGTAAGAATCCCCAACCGGGGTACAATACGATATAATCAGTCATCTAGTACCAAAGCATGCAAGCAAACAACTACCAACACAGATCATGGCTCAACGAGCTCATAAAACAAGATCTGCAGAGTCATCGGAAGTCTCCTACTTCCGCCTAAGGATTGGATACAGCGACCAATCACGGGACATCACCGAGGTATCTCACACTCGGGAATACACTGATCCCTAGATTGTCCTCAAGGGCCTCCTTGCCCTTGCTAATCTGGACTTACGGGAGAGTACCCGAAGTCTGGCTCTAACGGAAAGAATGGTGTAGTCACGACATTAGCCCGGGGGAGCGCTCCGAATCGGAACTAACGCGTGTGCGCGCGCCTGCACCGCATCTTCTTTGCAACCGGCGTAAATGTGGGGGCCTAAGGGCAAACTACGCGGGCGGTGCACGCATGCCTATGACTCAGCGGTGTCACCGATCACGATGGCGCGAGGCCCTCGAGCTCATCATGCGGCATGATCCACCGACACGAAGCTAAGAACCGGCCAAGCGCAGCTTACACCGATGGCGCGGGGTTCGCTCTAGCGAGCTACAAACTAGGCTTATGCCGAAGTGGGTAGCTAACTCCACAACCGGGCGGGTCGGGAGGGGGAAGCAAGATACGTTATCTTTGCGCACACTTTACTCCCGACTAGAGCTAAATCCATCTTGGCGACTGGGGGGGAAGCAAGATACGTTATCTTTGCGCACACTTTACTCCCGACTAGAGCTAAATCCACCTTGGCGACCGGGGAGGAAGCAAGATACGTTATGCTACGCACACTTTACTCCCGATCAGTGGGGACAAAGTACGTTATGTCCGCTAAGCCTCTGGATGATGACAAACCCTAGGCCACCTTTGTGTGGATCAGGAGTAGGGACGTTCGGTATTTCCAACTGAGGAGTTGGGTACTTCTGTTGATGACGAGACCGCGTCGAGGTTGTCTAGACCCGTAGGCCACCTTTGGCCCCGGCGATGAGTTGCCAAGAGTAGGGGTTGAGGCTAGCACGCCTCGTGAGTGAGACTCCTTGAGCAGAGTGTGCTCCAGCCATGAGGGAGTTGATGGCAGGTCTTTTAGCTAACAGAGAGCGGAGACCCAGGCGCAGTTTGTAGCGCGTAGTGAGGAGTCTTGGGCACAGATGGCCCAGCTGGCAGATTTTATTTAGGAGACACCCCTCCTTGTAGCTCCAGTAGCCCCAGAGGTGCCCGGGAGGGCTTGATCAGCAGGTTTATGCTGATAAGTAGTTGGCGTTGATCGAGCCGCCGAGTTTGGCAAGTGGAAGCATGTAGAGCTGGATGTTTTGAGACCTACTGCTAGCAGCAAGGTGGTTGGCCAGGATCGAGTTTATCATCCAAGTGTTGGGATGACCTGGTGTTTAGAGGCCGATGACCAGATGTTTAGAGGTCGAGGCGCACCATTCTGGTGTTGTTTGATGCAGTAGTGTGGTGGTGGTAGTCCCCTGTGAGAGGCGGACCAGCAGAGTCTCCACCAGCCACCCGGTCGATTGGCAAGCTTCCAAGTTAGTAGCTTTTGAGGAAGATGTAGAGACATCTTGTCCTCCTGCAAGCCTGTAGTCGTTTTGCAGCCAGTTCTTTTAGTACCCTCGTAGCCAGGGGGTAGTGTGGAGTTTTCTTGTCAGAACTTAATCCGTCCGTGGTTTTCATCTGGCTAGTAGAGAGAAGCACCTTCTGTTAGCATGTTCCAGGTGTGGAGCTAGGTGCTGCCACCGAGGGTTGGCCTGAGTATTCGTTGAGCATCGAGTGGGATGCAGGAGTAGGCCGTGGCATGTCTGTTAGGCGAGATGCCAGAGTTTAGGCTGCTCGAGTGTTTGGACTCTTCTGTTGAGTGCCTTTGCCCATCACTTGGAGTGTGACCTTCCCTATCCTCAGAGGGGCATAAAGCTTGTTTTGGGCTGATTTGTGTTGTAAAGGATGTTGTGCCTGTTGGCACCAAGCTTTGAGAGGAGGCCTAGATTCGGGTCAGTTGGTACTTTTGGTGCAGATGGTTCCATGCCCGCCCGGAGTATAGCATCCCCACCAGCCTTGTACCCGTTTTTCTGAAGTTGCATCTGTTGGATTGCTTAAGAGATCTAGCTCGGTGGTAGTCAGAGAACTACAAGTGTGAGGTCGTTCGAGGGATAAGTAGGAGCCTTTCAGGGTCACCGAGAGTTGGGTACAAAGGATGTTGTTGGTTGTTAAGGGCTAGCGCGTCCGAGTTCTCGCACCTGTGTTGTGGGCTTGTGAGCCAGTTGGATGGTAGTGTGTTTTGACTACCCTTGGAGTTACCCTAATATGAGTAGGGTTGGCATCGATGATGCGTGGTTGATCCCGTGTTAAAGCCATGAGTTGGATGATTAAGTGGAGCATTTAGTGGGCACATTGGTATGAGGTATGTCGGCTTGGTGTAGTTATGCTCTGGTAAGAGTGAGTTGACCAATGTAGCTTTTCGTGGTGAGTTGCCCCCGAGTGGTTTGAACTCTTGTTGCTCCTGTGCTAGTTGTGGCTCTATTGGGAGGCGAAAGTTGCCTTGTGTGAGAGTACTTGTTGAGTTTGGATCTTAAGGAACCAAGTTGGAGCCATACACGCGGTGTACTTTTGTGTAGCTCGTTTCGTGGTTATGTTTCAGGAACCACGAGAGGTTCGTGTTGAGGAGCCAGTGCTCAGTCTTTGAGTTGTCAAGGCTTTAGTCCTTGGCAACTGCCCTAGCTTTGGTTGTAAGGATGCCGTGCTCGTAGCCGGGTTGTTATTTAAGTAAGTTTTGCTAGTTGGTCCTTGCCCTGGTCAGAGTTTAGTTAGAACTGAACAAGAGCGGTGGTAGCAAAGCCGCGCAGTTTCTGATCATCATGGCTAAGAGAGCTGTTCGGATCCTTACCTTGGGCAGAAGGTATGTTGTGGCTGATGCTTGAGTAGGAGGATGACGCAGTCTGTAGCGTTTCCGATTCTCCTGGTTTTCAAGAAGTTGGGGTTGGCCAGCGTAGTTGAGATCTTTGGAGAGGTTGTGCCCGTAGCCGGGTTGTCTGCTTAGATCGTTTGATGACCATGTGTGTCGGAGGGTGATCGGAGGATCCCTAGGTTGTGGAGAGCCTCTCCAGAGCTCAGTCAGACCCAGGTAGTGTCCTTGGATGAGTTGCTGGCAAATTTGGTAGTCTATCCGGCTAATGCTTGTTTGGCGTGGAGTCCGGATTGGTTCCGGTGAGGTGGCTAATTGGTGCTTGGTGTTGACCAAGGTTTGGTTCCCATGTTTCGTGAGCTAGCTCAGTTCGAGCAAGCGGGCATTGCCCTGAGGACTTGTTCCTAGTCAGGAAGTTTTGGGAGTTGACCCCTCCCTCGGCAATTGAGTAGGCACTGCTAGTTCCAAGTTGGGGGTTCAAGCGATTGAGGATCCTCGGATGTTGCTTCCGAGAGAGTTGGTTGTTGTTGCCCTTGGTTTGAGCAAGGCAAATGAGCGTGTGTGATGTTCGTCCCTTCGGAGGTTCGCTTGCCGGGAAATCGTTCTGTTGAGGAGGAGTCGAAACAGCTCCCGAGTTGTGTAGTTGATCGAGTAGCGCGCGGTCAGCCCATCGAGTGTCCTCTGCGTTTGTTTGTTAGCAAGCGGAAAGTTGTTTGTTCCGCAAGAGGCGGAGGCTGCCAGTTCAAGGGCTTGAGTCGTTGCTGGAAGGTTGTTGGATCTTTGGAGTTTGTAGAACCCCTTAGTTCTTTGGTAGTTGAGTTGCACCGTGGATGCCGGCCTCGAGTTTTAACTTTTGAGGTAGTCTTGCTGACTCGTGTTGTTCATGATCCGCAAGCTTGTGGTCGCCGCTATCCTTATTCCTCACGATGTTTCGTGGGTGGAGTTTCTGGATTGGAAGAAGAGTTAGGTCTAAGCTATAAGGAGGAAGTCCTTGGAGCAGCCAGATGGGCTTAAGAGTTGAGTGGCAGCTTGGAGGCGAGCCTTGCTCGTTATAAGCTTGGGTTGAGTTTCTGCAGAGCAAGCCTTCTCGGGCTTTGTTCCTAGTTGATGTGCGTTCGCAGTTGGCGTTATAGCTGAGCCACAGTTGAGTGGGTTGGCACAGAGATGCCGTGGCATTGGTTGGAAACCTTTGAGTTGTATCCTCCAGCTATTGTGTTGCTAGTAGCCGCGTAATGTTTTATTCCTTGTTGCCCGAGATCTCCGTGAGAGGAATGTTGTTTGTTTTCCTGTCTGGCGATGTTCACCTAGGCCAGTGGCTGATCGGATTGCATTGGAAAGTTTGTTGTCGGCCGATGAGGGGCTCCGGTTTGTTAGTTTGGCTGAGTGGAGCCTGTTCCTGGACCTTGTCGTTCAGGGGTGGCCAAAGCTGAAGTTTCAGCTAGTGTGAGTGGTGGTAGCCGCTTGGTGAACCAGAAAAGTGCCCCTTGGCTTGGGTGCTTCGATTTCTCGTAAGATGGTTGCTTAAGTGTTGTGGACGCATGCTAGTTGGAGAAGGTTGCCTTGGGATCAGTCACCAGTTGGTGGTTCGAATTGGATTTCGTTAAGGATTGTAGGCAACCGGTGGGGTTCGCAGTCTCTTGCGGCGAGTAAGAGTAGGCCGTTTTGTTTCTGAAACCTGGGGAGGTTCAGTTGTTTGGTCAGACATGGTGAAGGGTCAAGGCTGTTTGATAACATCTATGAGCATTCAAGAGATTACGCCGAGCGTGGCGTAGAGTTTTAGAGCTTGTGACCCGTCCACGAGTTTCTTTGAGTAGCGTCGTAGAGAGCGGTCCGAGTTGGGTTAGCAGGGATAAGTGAGCCCTGGAGTAGTAGACCGTTTGAGAGTTGGTGCGAGTCAGAGGATGTGGCTCACCGACTAGTTATCGTATGTTTTCTTCGAAGCTCAGTGTTGGTTCAGTTTTGGTTGAGATAGTTCGTGGCAGACTCGGTGTCTGTTGGGCTTGGAGCCTTTGGGAACCCAAGAGGGTTCGGTTTCGAATAAGGATTTGTGTTGTCTTAATCGAGAGCTTGGTTGGTTAAGAATCAGTGGAGTTTTTTTTCCTTGAGTTGTTTTCATCTTAGGACTTTCGAGGACGAAAGTCTTAAAAGGAGGGAGTATTGTAACGGCCCAATTTTCTATTTCGGTTACCCAGGTGATTTCGGATCATTATTCGGATGTTTGGATGGGCCGTTAGAGCTGTTTTAACCCTTAGGGGTATTTTGGTCTTTTGCCCCCGGTCAGGGTTTTGAGGATTTTCAAGATTTCAGGGCCTTTCCTGCCTTCGTCGAGGTTTGGTGGTTGTTGGTTGCAAGACCCAAGAGGTTTGGGCAAGTTGTGTGGGAGTTTGGAGGTATTTTAGTTATTGGCAAAATTAATGGGTTTTTTAGTGCTTCCTTTGGGATTTGAACCCTTGCCCTAAATGGTTTTGGGAGTTGGTAGGAAAAGAGTTTTATTAGAAAGTTTGTTTGGGCCAGGTTTTGAAAGAGGAAGCTTTGGGAAGGGATTTTAGACCCATTTAATTTAGGAAGAAGGGAAGAAAATCAAGAAAGTCCCTTTCCCTTGTTTTGCAATCTCTCTCTCTCTTCTCTCTCTCTCTCTCTCTCCTAGCCGACCTCACCAAGAAAACCCAACCCTAGCCGCCCAGCCATGCCCTAGCCGCACCACACTCGTCGCCCAGCGCCGCCCCGTGCCGCTCAGCCCAGGTGCGCCCAGACGCGCCGCGCCGTTCCGCACCAGGCCGCCCAAACGCGCCGCGCCGCTCCACTCGCTGCCGCCCAGACGTGTAGCCCAGCGCCGCTCGCTGCCGCCCAGACGCGTTGCCCGCGCGCCCGACTCAGCGTGTTCGCTCGCCTGCGACAGCCCGCGTCTGCACGTCCCCTGCCTTTATTTAATTAGGTTGTTTTTACTAAAATGCCCGACCCAGTAATTCCCGAGTCTTTTCTCCTTTGGGCACTAGGCTGTTGGCTGCTGTTTATTTAATTAGGTTGTTTTTACTAAAATGCTTAGGTTGCTCGGGTTCGCTTTAAAGCTCGAGGGTCGTTATTGATTGTGAAAGTTATTTCTGCTTGCTTCCAGGTAAGGATTTCTTACCGTGGTTGTGTGGACCCTGCGATGCTTTCTTGATCGTTCCTTATATGCATGTTTACTCGTATGAACATGATTAGTGGATAGGACAGCTTGTGATTGCACTCTTGCTAGCATGTTTGCCTGTTTGTACATGTTAGTGCCATGCTAGGATTGTTCTTCCAGCATGCTTGAGATTCCTGCTTTAAGTTCGTAGTATCATGCTAGGTTATGTGTGATTGATGATGATATGTATGTCTAGCCAGGAATAAGTTATTTTGTACTTTTAGCTAGTATAGTAGAGTTTGCCATCATCCAGAGGCTGAGAGCGGACATAACGTACTTTGTCCCCACCGATCGGGAGTAGAGCGAAGCATAACGTACATTGCTTCCCCCCGGCAGCCGATGTGGATTTAGCTACCACATCGGCATAAGCCTAGTTTGTTAGCCTACTAGAGCAGAACCTTGCCAACGGTGCAAGCACGCCCTTGGCGGTTCTTAGCTTCGTGTCGGTGGTACAGTGCCGCAGAGATGAGTGCCGAGGGCCTCGCACTACTCTGTGTTCAGTGACACCGTTTCCGAGTCTTTAGGCATGCGTACCTGGCCCGCGTAGTTTGTACCTAGGCCCCCACATTTACGCCAGTTGCAGCAGCATGCGGTGTGCGCGCACACGCGTTAGTCGCCGGTTCGGAGAGCTCCCCCGGGCTAATGTTCGTGAGTACACCAGTTCCTTCCAGTTTAGAGCCAGATTTCGGGTACTCTCCCGATAGTCCAGATTTGTTAGCGAGGGTAAGAGGCCCTTGAGGACACCCATTGGGATTGGTTTTTGAGCTGATCATATGGTCGAGGGAAAAAGACCCTCGAGGGTGTCGGACATCTTTGGGATCGGTTTTTGAGGTGATCAATTGGCCGAGGGAGAAAGACCATCGGAGATGTCCCGGGATTGGTTATGAGAACCAATCATTAGGCCGGAAGTAGGAGACTTCCGAGAATTCCAGATTCTGCCTTGTAAGCTTGTTGAGCTATGATCTATGTTGGTAACCGTTTGCATGTATACTAGGGTGCTAGATGATTGATGTATCGTATTGTACCCCGGTTGGGGATTCTTATTGAGTATGTTTATACTCACCCTTATTTCTGTGGTTTTCCACGAGTAACTTGGGACAAAGACCGGACGGCTAGCGGAGGAGGCGATTGATCATGGGAGCCGCCGACACTCTGTCTTTTATTGTTTGCATAATTGTTCAGCATGTAAACGGACAGGAGTCCTAGGGGGATGTTTTTAACAGTTGTTTAAATTGTATTGTATGATTTCATAAACACTGGCCAGGCTTGTTTTACTTTGTTGGTTTGCTTAAATGAAGGTTGTTGTTTATGTTTTAAGTGTCCACGCTTTTAAATGTTTTGAAAGGTTTTAAATATGAAGCACTAAACCGCTTGATGAAGTATTTAACTTGCATGCTGAGTGAGAACCTAGGTTTAGGACCGCATTTTGGGTCGGGTTCTTACAAACTCTCTCTAAGAGTATAGAGTAAAATCAATGATTCCTAGCTAGCAAACAATGACCGACATCAAACACGCTAACCTAGCATGATACTACGAGCTTAAGCAGGAATCATAAGCATCTTTGTGAAACAAACCTAGCATGGCACTAACATGTAAAATCAGGCAAACATGCTAGCAAGAATTCAATCAAACAGCTCTATCTCTAACATGCTCATAACAGTCAGCAAACAAGCAAGGCATATAATGAAAATATCGCAGGCCCACACAACTCCGGTAGAAATCCTTACACAGTCGGAAGGCAACAACACACAATAAAATTAACTGCGATCGAACCCGAGCAACCTATAGCGAGCCAAACAAACACATCAATAATCATAAAAATAGACCCAAATACAATAAAATAAACAGGGCTCGGCTCGTGAGCAACTCACGAGGCGCGGCTGACACGCGAAAGAGCCGGCTGCACGGGCTAGCCAGCAGCTGGGCGCAGAAAAGCGCAGGCGCGCGGCGCGGCTCGGCACAGGGACGGCGCACGGGGCGACGCGACGCGACGGCTACAGGGCAGGCGCGAGGGCACGGAGAGCTATAGGGACGAGGGCGCGCGACACGACACAGTGCGCGGACGAGACGGCCTGGGCGAGGGCTCAGGCGTCGCGAGCAGGGGCTGGGCGACACTGCGCGATGGCGCAGGCTGGCGACGCTGGCACTGTGCGGGCGACTCGGGGCTGGGGCTGGCGACGCTGAACTGGGCGAGGGCTCGCGGGGGCTGGGCTCAGCGAGCTGGGGCTTGAACGACCAAGGGCTGGGGCTGCTCGGGCTAGGTGGGGGGCTCGGGGAGAGAGAGAGAGAGAGAGAGAAAAGAGAAAAAGAAAAAAAGAAAAAAAAAGAAAAGGAATTTAGAAAAGAAAAGGAAAATGGGAAAATAAAAAAGAAAAATAGGGATTTTATCCAAAAATCCATCCTTATCCACTTTTATCCAAATCAAAACCTTAAAATCCCATTTCCCGGCTTCCTCCTTCGAGACCCGACCGAAGCAATCTTTTCCAATAAATAAAACTCACTTAAATCCAACTCCCAAACCAACAATAAGGGCTCGAGTTTGAATCCCAAAGGAAGCACACAACCAACCATCACTTTGCCAAGCATAAACCACAACCGAGCATCCAACCGACTAGCCCAAACACCTCGGGACTCGCAACCAACAACAAACAAGCCTCGACAAAGGCAGGAGCTACCTCGAAGCCCTGAAAACCACAAATCCTGCCCGGAGAGCCAAAAGACCAAAATACACCCAAGGGTCAAAACCGCTCTAATGACCCAACCAAACAACTTAATCTTGACCCGAAGATACCTCGAAAACTGGAATAGGAAACTGGGCTGTTACAGGTACTCTCCCGATAGTCCAGATTTATTAGCGAGGGTAAGAGGCCGTTGAGGACACCCATTGGGATTGGTTTTTGAGCTAATCATATGGTCGAGGGAGAGAGACCCTCGAGGGTGTCGGACATCTTTTGGGATCGGTTTTTTAGCTGATCAATTGGCCGAGGGAGAAAGACCCTCGGAGATGTCCCGGGATTGGTTATGAGAACCAATCATTAGGCCGGAAGTAGGAGACATCCAAGGATTCGAGATTCTGCCTTGTAAGCTCGTTGAGCTATGATCTGTGTTGGTAACTGTTTGCATGTATACTAGGGTGCTAGATGATTGATGTATCGTATTGTACACCGGTTGGGGATTCTTACTGAGTATGTTTATACTCACCCTTATTTCTGTGGTTTTTCGACCAGGTAACTTGGGACAGCACCGGGACGGCTAGCGGAGGGAGCTGATTGATCATGGGAGCCGCCAGCACTCTGTCATTTATTGTTTGCATAATTTGTTCAGCATGTAGACGGACATGAGTCCTAGGGGGACGTTTTTAAAAGTTGCTTAAACTAATTTATATGTTTTTATAAACACTAGCCAGGCTTGTTGTACTTTGTTGGTTTTGCTTAAATGTGGATTGTTGTTTATGTTTTAAAGTGTTCCCCGTTCTCAAATGTTTTGAAAGGTTTTAAATATGAGTACTAAACCGCTTGATGAAGTATTTAACTTGCATGCTGAGTGAGAACCTAGGTTTAGGACCGTATTTTGGGTCGGGTTCTTACATGGTCAACGCCAAACACCAACTTGATAACAGTTTCGAAACCAACGCGGAGGTACTAAAAACAACACTAGCTTGTCAACCGACTACAAGCTTCCAGCAACTCAATCGAGGAACACCCTCCGACACACACTGTCGTCAAACGGTATATCAGACAACTGGCTACACGGGCACAACTCTCTCCAGCATCTCAACTATGCAGGCCCGCTCCAACTCCTCAAAAAACCAAGAAGACCAGAAATACTACAGAATGTGTCAACCTCCAACTCAAGCAGGGACCACATCGTAGCTTCTACCCAGGGTAGGGATCCTAACAACATTCTTAGCAATAATGGTCAGAAACCACGCGGCTGTGCTACCACCGCCCTTGTTCAGTTCCAACTGAACTCCAACCATCGATCAACAAGAAATTCCTCTACCCAGGTAAATGGCCAACTAGCATAACTTGCCTAAGTAACATCCCGGTTACAAGCACGGTATCCTTACAACCAAAGTTAGGGCACTTGCCAAGAGTTAAAGCCCTAACACCTCAAAGACTGAGCACTGGTTTCTCAACACGAACCTTTCGTGGTTCCCAAAACATACACCACGGAATGAGCTACACAAAAGTACACTGGCGTGTACAGCTCCAACTTGAATCCTTAAGATTCAACAAGAACTCTCACACAAGGCAACCTTTGCCTCCAAATAGAGCCACAACTAGAAAGGGAGCAACAAGAGTTCAAACCCACTCGGGGTCAACTCACCACAAAATGCCACATTGGCCAACTCACTCTACAAGAGCGTAACCTCACCAAGCTAACAAACCTCATACCAATGTGTCCACCCAAATGTGCTCCGTACAATCCATCCAACTCATGGCTCCAACGTTGGATCAACCACGTATCATCGATGCCAACTCTACCCATACCAAGGAAACTCAAGGGTAGCTGAATCACTCTCCCAATAAACCTGCCTCGCAAGGCCATATCACAAGCGCGAGAACTCGGACGCGCTAGCCCTTAACAACCAACAACATCCTTTGTACCCAACTCTCAGTGACCCCGAAACTCCTGCTTTCCCTCGAACGACCTCACACTTGTAGTCATCCGACTATCACCGAGCTAGATCTCTTATGCAACCCAAACAGGTGCAACCTCAGGAAATGGGTACAAGGCTAGTGGGGATGCTAAACTCCGTGTGGGCCATAGAACTACGTTCATATCTCAGTGCGAACCGGCTCGAACCTAGGCCTCCTTACCATGCTTGGTGCCAACAAGCACTACATCTTTTACAACCCAGAACAACTATATACGAGCTTTGTGTCCCACTAAGGGTAGGGAAGGACACACTCTAGGTGACGGGGACAATGGCACAAAAAAAACAAGAAGCCCAACACTCGGGCAGTCTAATCTCTGGCATCTCGTCTAACAGGCATGCCACAGCCTACCCTTGCATCCCACTCGATGCTCAACAAATACTCAGGCCAACCTTCGGGTGGCAACAACTAGTTCCACATTTGGAACATGCTAACCAAAAAGAGTGCTCCACTCTACTAGCCCACTGAAATCCACGGACGGATTAAGTCCTGACAAGCAAACTCCACTCTATACCTTGGCTACGAGGGTACTAAAAGAACTGGCTGCAAAACGACAGTAGGCTTGCAAGGGGGCAAGATGTCTCTACATCTTCCTCAAAAGCTACCAACTAGGCAACTTGCCAATCGTTCGGGCGACTGGTGGAGACTATGCTGGTCCATCTCTCTCAAGGGACTTCCAGCACCCAACTGTTGTATCAAACAGCACCAGAACAGCGTGCCTTGGCCTCTGAACATCAGGTTATCCCAACACTCGGATAATAAACTCCATCCTGGCCAACCACCTCGTTTCTACTTGCCAAACTCGGCGGCTCCATCAACGCCAACTAACTCATCAGCATAAACCTGCTGATCATGCCCTCCCGGGAACCTCCGGGGCTAGTGGAGCTATTGGGGGTGTCTCCTAAATAAACTCTGTCAGCTGGGCTATCTGTGCCTAGGACTCCTCACTACGCGCTACAAACTGCGCATGGGTCTCCGCTCTCTGTTAGCTAAAAGACACGCCATCGACTCCTCATGGCTGGAGCACACTCTGCTCAAGGAGTCTCATTCTGAGGCATGTTAGCCTCTACCCCCTTCTCTTGGCAACTCAACTGCCAGGGCCAATGTTGGCCTACGGGTCTAGACAACCCTAGACGTGGTCTCATCATCAACACGCTCAGTCGAACTCCTCGGTTGGAAATACCAAACGTCCCTGCTCCACTATGTGTAATCAGCATAAGCGATCTACACTAAACACAAAGCTAGTCCACACCGGGACTCTCTGTAACGGCCCAGTTTTCTATTTCGGTTACCCAGGTGATTTCGGGTCATTATTCGGATGTTCGGATGGGCCGTTAGAGCTATTTTAACCCTTAGGGGTATTTTGGTCTTTTGCCCCGGTCGTGGTTTTGAGGATTTTCATGATTTCAGGGCCATTCCCGCCTTTGTCGAAGCTTAATGGTTGTTGGTTGGAAGACCCGAGAGGTTTGGGCAAGTTGTTTGGAAGTTTGGAGGTGTTTTAGAAAATGGCAAAATTAATTGTAATTTTGGTGCTTCCATTGGGTTTTGAGCCCTTGCCCTAAATGGTCTTGGGGAGTTCGTAGGAAAAGAGAGTTTTATTTTTAAGATAAGTTTGCTTCGACCGGGTTTGGAAAGAGGAAGCTTTGGGAAGGGATTTTAGACCTATTTAATTAGGGAAAAAGGAAAGAAAATCAAGAAAATCCCTTTTCCCCTTGTTTTGCAATCTCTCTCTCTCTCTCTCTCTCTCTCTCTCCTAGCCGACCTCACCAAGAAACCCTAGCCGCCCTAGCCGCACCCCCGCTCAGCCCTGCTCAGCCCAGCGCACAGGCAGCCAAATCCCAGCCAGCGCACAGGCAACCAGCCGCTCCGCCCACGGCCAGCCCGACCGCCGCCGCAGAGACCGACTGACAGCATCGGGTCGCCCGACACGCGCCACGCCGTCCCCACACACTGCCGCCTGCACGCGCCGCGCGCGCGCCTCGCCACACGCGCGCGCGCGACCGGCCGTCATCGTCTGCGTGCCGTGCCGCTCGTCCGTCCCTCGCCGCGCCACAAGCGCCAGCGCAGCGCGAGTTAAGCGCCGAGCAGCGCCAGCGCCCAGCCCGCACTCAAAGCAGCGCCCAAATCGCCCCCTTGCTGCGAGACCCGTGCCTTCTCGGTTGGTAATTCCCGAACCTATCCCTTTTAGATTTTTAAGTCTGCTGGCTCTTGATATTTATTTAGGATGCTTTTAAAATGCTTAGGTTGCTCGGTTTCGCTTTAAAGCTCGAGGGTCATTATTTGATTGTGAAGGTTATTTACGCTCGTTTCCGTAAGGATTCCTTACCGTGGTTGTGTTGACCTGCGATGCTTTCTTGATTGTGCCTTATATGCATGTTTACTTTTATGGACATGATTAGTGGATAGGACACTTGTGATTGCTTTCACCTGCTAGCATGTTTGCTTGTTTGTACATGTTAGTGCCATGCTAGGATTGTTCTTCCCATGCTTGAGATTCTGCTTTATTTAAGTTCGTAGTATCATGCTAGGTTATGTATGATTGATGATGATTATGTATGTTTAGCCAGAATCGTTTACTCTATACTCTAGCTAGTGTGTTAGGGTTTGTCATCATCTAGAGGTGAGAGAGCGGACATAACGTACCTTGTCCCCACCGGTCGGGAGTAGAGCGAAGCATAACGTACATTGCTTCCCCGGCACCCGATGTGGATTTAGCTACCACATCGGCATAAGCCTGGTTTGTAGCTGCTAGAGCGGAACCACCTTAGCGGTGCAAGCTCGCTTGGCCGGTTCTTAGCTTCAGTCGGTGGTACAGGCTACGGATGAGTGCCGAGGGCCTCGCCTCTGTGTTCGGTGACACCGTTTCCGAAGTCTTAGGCATGCGTGCACGCCCGCGTAGTTTGTACTTAGGCCCCACATTTACGCCGGTTGCGGCAAGATGCGGTGTGCGCGCCACTGCACGCGTTAGTCGCCGGTTTGGAGAGCTCCCGGGCTAATGTTCGTGAGTACACTAGTTCCTTCTGTTTAGAGCCGGACTTGGGTACTCTCCGATAGTCCAGGTTATAAGCGAGGGTAAGAGGCCCTTGAGGACACCCATTGGGATTGGTTTTGAGCTGATCATATGGTCGAGGAGAAATACCCTCGAGGGTGTCGGACATCTTTGGGATCGGTTTTGAGCTGATCAATTGGCCGAGGAGAAAGACCCTCGGAGATGTCCCGGATTGGTTATGAGAGCCAATCATTAGGTCGGAAGAATAAGACTTCCGAGGATTCCAGATTCTGCCTTGTAAGCTCGTTGAGCTATGATCCATGTTGGTAATCGCTTTGCATGTATACTAGGGTGCTAGATGATTGAAGTATCGTATTGTACCCCGGTTGGGGATTCGTACTGAGTATGTTTATACTCACCCTTATTTCTGTGGTTTTCCACCAGGTAACTTGGGACAGCACCGGGACGGCTAGCGGAGGGAGTTGATTGATCATGGGAGCTGCCGGCACTCTGTATTTATTGTTTGCATATTTGTTCAGCATGTAGATGGACAGGAGTCCTAGGGGAAACATTATAAAAGTTGTTTGAACTGCTTTTGAATGTTTTTATATCTTGCCAGAGCTTGTTTTACTTCGTTGGTCTTTCTTAAACAAAATTGTTGATTATGTTTTAAGCATTCCCCGTTTCTAAATGTTTTGAAAGGTTTTAAATATGAGCACTAAACCGCTTGATGAAGTATTTTAACTTGCATGTTGAGTGAGAACCTAGGTTTAGGACCGTATTTTGGGTCGGGTTCTTACAGTTGGTATCAGAGCACAGAGTCATAGATTCTGTAGACTAACCTACTTTGCAGGTTGTTGCCCCCATGATCATCAGCACTCCGCGACCGTCAGGTTTGTCTGAGTTCATTAAGCTAAGGGTTTTATTTTACAATCATCGCATCTAGTATACATGTGTTACCCTTGTTTGGCGGTGAGAGAGCCCAGCGTGGGGCTAGCTTTTATGCTTGTGTGGATCGCTAGTAGGTTGATTGCACTTAGAGGAGCAGAGGGACGATTGGTATTTCCAACCGAGGAGTTGGACTGCTCATGTTGATCATGAGACCACGTCTAGGGTTGTCTAGACCCGTAGGCCACCTTTGGCCCCGGCGGATGAGTTGCCAAGAGTAGGGGTTGAGGCTAGCACGCCTCAGTGAGACTCCTTGAGCGAGTGTGCTCCACCCATGAGAGAGTTGATGGCGTGTCTTTTAGCTAACAGGGAGCGGAGACCCAGGCGCAATTTGTAGCGCGAAGTGAGGAGTCTTGGGCATAGATAGCCCAGCTGGTAGAGTTTATATAGGAGACACCCCTCCTTGTAGTTCTAGTAGCCCCGGAGGTTCCCGGGAGGGCTTGATCAGCAAGTTTATGCTGATAAGATAGTTGGCGTTGATCGAGCCACCGAGTTTGGCAAGTGGAAGCTTTGTAGAGAGTGAATGTTTTGAGACCTCATCGCTAGTAGCAAGGTGGTTGGCCAGGATCGAGTTTATCATCCAAGTGTTGGGATGACTCGGTGTTGAGAGGCCGATGACCTGATGTTACGAGGTTGTGGCGTGCCGTTCTTGTGTTGTTTGATGCGAGGTGTGGTGGTGGAAGTCCCCTATGAGAGGCGGACCAGCAGAGTCTCCACCACCACCCGGTCGATTGGCAAGTCGCCAAGTTAGTAGCTTTTGAGGAAGATGTAGAGACATCTTGTCCTCCCGCAAGCTCGCAGCCGTTTTGCGCACCAGTTCTTTTAGTCCCTCGTAGTCGAGGCGGTAGTGTGGAGTTTGCTTGTCGAGGACTTAATCCGTCCGTGGTTTTCACTGGCTATTAGAGAGAAGCACCTTACATTAGCATGTTCCGGTGTGGAGCTAGGTGTCGCCACCCGAGGGTTGGCTTGAGTATTCGTT
Organism: Sicyos edulis; assembly: GCA_036507275.1. NCBI lineage: Eukaryota > Viridiplantae > Streptophyta > Magnoliopsida > Cucurbitales > Cucurbitaceae > Sicyos > Sicyos edulis. The sequence goes on from CM071847.1 coordinate 24,394,567, forward strand.
GAGCATGGAGTGGGATGTAGGAGTAGGCCGTGGCATGTTTGTTAGGCGAGATGCCGAGTTTAGGCCGCTCGAGTGTTTGGACTCTTGTGTTGAGTGCCTTTGCCCGTCACTTGGAGTGTGACCTTCCCTATCCTTAGAGGGGCATAAAGCTTGTTTTGGGCTGATTTGTGTTGTAAAGGATGTTGTGCCTGGTGGCACCAAGCTTTGAGAGGAGGTCTAGATTCCGCCATTGGCACTTTTGGTGCGAGATGGTTCCATGCCCGATCGGAGTATAGCATCCCCACCACCTTGTACTGTTTTTTCGGTTGCATCTGTTGGATTGCTTAAGAGATCTAGCTCGGTGGTAGTCGAGAACTACAAGTGTGAGGTCGTTCGAGGGAAAAGTAGGAGCTTTTCGAGTCCCACCGAGAGATGGGTGCAAAGGATGTTGTAGGATGGTGAGGGCTAGCGCGTCAGAGTTCTCGGGCTTGTGTGTGGGCTTCTGAGCCATCTTGATGGTAGTGTGTTTCGACTACCCTTGGAGTTACCCTAATATGAGTAGGGTTGGCATCGATGATGCGTGGTTGATCCAGTGTTAGAGCCATGAGTTGGATGGTTGAGTGGAGCATTTAGTGGGCACATTGGTATGAGGTATGTCGAGTTGGTGTAGTTATGCTCTGGTAAGAGTGAGTTGACCAATGTAGCTTTTAGTGGTGAGTTGACCTCGAGTGGTTTGAACTCTTGTTGCTCGGTGCTAGTTGTGGCTCTATTGGGAGGCAAAAGTTGCCTTGTGTGAGAGTACTTGTTGAGTTTGGATCTTAAGGAACCAAGTTGGAGCTGTGCACGCCGGTGTACTTTTGTGTAGCTCGTTAAAGTGGTTATGTTTCAGAACCACGAGAGGTTTGTGTTGACGAGCCGTGCTCGATCTTTGAGTTGTCAAGGCTTTAGTCCTTGGCAACCGCCTAACTTGGGTTGAGAGGTTACTGTGTGCGTGTGCCCGGGGGTTGTTGTGTAGGCAAGTTATGCTAGTTGGCCCTTGACCGGGGTAGAGGCATTTCTTGTTGACCGATGGTTGGAGTTCATTTGGTGCTGATCCAAGGCGATGGTAGCAAAATCGCGAGTTTCGCCGCCATGGCTAAGAGAGTTGTTCGGATCCTTACCACAGGTAGAAGCTACGATGTGGCTGATGCTTTGAGCAAGAGGAAGTTTGGGTCTTCCGGTGGTTCCCGCTAAGGTGGATAGCGACTCGCCGAGCGAGGCCGATCTAGGGTCGGAATCAACGCCGACCGCGAGTTAGAGCACAAAATTGTCAATAGGCGAGGCGAGCAAAACGCTCATTGCATCAAGTGTGGTTAGGCGCTTTTCGGATTGTGTGGAGCATCGCCCGTGCTTGCTCTGAGATGTGGCAAGGAAGAGCTTTTGCCGGCCACAGTTGAGATCTTTGGAGGAGATGTGCTCGTGTAGCGATTGCTGTTAGACCGTTTGACGGCAGTGTGTGTCGGAGGGCGATCGGAGGAACCCTAAGTTGTGGAGAGCCTCACGAGAGCTCAATCGCACCCGAGCGGTGTTCCTCGGTTGAGTTGTTTGGATGCTTGTTGTCGGTTAACAAGCTAGAGTTGTTCTTAGTAACCTCCACGTTGATTTTCGAATCTTAGCGAGGTGGTGCTTGGTGTCGACCAAGGTTTGGTTCCCATGTTGTTTCGTGAGCTAGCTCGGTTCGAGCAAGAGGGCGTGCCCTGAGGACTTGTTCCTAGTCGGGAGGTTTGGGAGTTGACCCCTCCTCGGTGGTTGAGTAAGTTCTGCTAGTTCCAAGTTGGGGTTCAAGCGATTGAGGATCCTCGGATGTTGCTTCCGAGAGAGTTGGTTGTTGTTGCCCTTGGGTTTGAGCAAGGCAACTAGAGTGTGTGAAGTTCACTGTCCTCGGAAGTTCGCTTGGCGGGAAATCGTTCCTGTTGAGGAGGAGTCAACTTAGCTCCTGAGTTGTGTAGTTGATCGAGTAGCGCGGCACGGTCACCCAATGAGAGTGTCACTGCGCGTTTGTTTGTTAGCAAGCGGAAAGTTGTTTGTTCCCTCAAGGGCGGAGGCTGCCCGGTTCAAGGGCTTGAGTTGTTGTTGAATCTTTGGAGTTTGTAGAACCCCTTAGTTCTTTGGTAGTTGAGTTGCACCGTGGATGCCGCCACGAGTTTTAACTTTTATGGTAGTCTTGCTGACTCGTGTTGTTCATGATCCGCAAGCTTGTGGTCGCCGCTATCCTTATTCCTCACGATGCTTCGTGGGTGGAGTTTCTGGATTGGAAGAAGAGTTAGGTCTAAGCTAAAGGAGGAAGTCCATTGAGTAGCCGATTGGACTTAAGAGTTGAGTGGCGGCTTGGAGGCGAGCCTTGCTCGTTATAAGCTTGGGTTGAGTTTTCATGGAGCAAGCCTTCTCGAGCTTTGTTCCTAGTTGATGTGCGTTCGCGATTGGCGTTATAAATGAGCCACGATTGAGTGGGTTGGCACGAGAGATGTCGTGGCATTGGTTGGAAACCTTAGAGTTGTTATCCTCCGGCTTTTGTGTTGCTAGTAGCCGCGTGTTGTTTTATTCCTTGCTTTGCTCGAGGTTCCCGTGAGAGGAATGTTGTTTGTTTTCCTATCTGCGATGTTCACCTAGGCGCTGGCTGATCGGATTGCATTGGAAAGTTTGTTGTCGGCCGTTGAGGGGCTTCATTTGTTAGTTTGGCCGAGTGGAGCACGTGCTCGGACCTTGTCTTCTAAAGGTGGCCGTGGTGAAGTTTCAACTAGTGTGTTGGTGGTAGCCATTTGGTGAACTGAAAAAGTGCCCCTTGGCTTTGGTGCATCGATTTCTCGTAAGATGGTTGCTTTAGTGTTGTGGACGCATGCTAGTTGGAGAAGGTTGCCTAGGATCACCACACGATTGGTGGATCGAATTGGATTTCGTTAAGGATTGTAGGCAACCAGCGGGGGTTCGCAGTCTCTTGCGAAGTAAGAGTAGACCGTTTTGTTTCAAAACACAGGAGGTTCAGTTGTTTGGTCAAGCATGGTGAAGGGTCGAGGTCGTTTGATAACAACTATGAGCATTCAGAGAAGTTACGCCGGAGCGTGGCGTAGAGTTTAGAGCCCGTGACCCGTCCACGAGTTTGCCGAGAGTAGCGCCGTAGAGAGGCGTTCCGAGTTGGGTTAGCGAGGATAAGTGAGCCCTAGAGTCGTGAGACCGTTTGAGAGTTGGTGCGAGTCGAGGGTGACTCACCGACTAGCTATCGCATGATTTCTTGAAGCTCGATGTTAGTTCGGTTTTGGTTGAGATAGTTTGTGGCGGACTCGGTGTCTTTTGGGCTGGAGACTTTGGGAAACCAAGAGGGTTCGGTTTCAAGAAGGATTTGTGTTGTCTTAACCGGAGCTTGGTTGGTTAAGAATCGGTGGAGTTTTCCTAGAGTTGTTTTCGTCTAAGGACTTTCGAGGACGAAAGTCTTAAAAGGAGGGAGTATTGTAATGGCCCAGTTTTCTATTTCGGTTACCCAGGTGATTTCGGGTCATTATTCGGATGTTCGGATGGGCCGTTAGAGCTATTTTTTTAACCCTTAGGGGTATTTTGGTCTTTTGCCCCGGTCGTGGTTTTGAGGATTTTCAAGATTTGGGGCCATTCCCGCCTTTGTCGAAGCTTAATGGTTGTTGGTTGCAAGACCCGAGAAGTTTGGGCAAGTTGTTTGGAAGTTTGGAGGTGTTTTAGAAAATGGCAAAATTAATTGTAATTTTGGTGCTTCCATTGGGTTTTGAGCCCTTGCCCTAAATGGTCTTGGGGAGTTCGTAGGAAAAGAGAGTTTTATTTTTAAGATAAGTTTGCTTCGGCCGGGTTTGGAAAGAGGAAGCTTTGGGAAGGGATTTTAGACCTATTTAATTAGGGAAAAAGGAAAGAAAATCAAGAAAATCCCTTTTCCCTTGTTTTGCAATCTCTCTCTCTCTCTCTCTCTCTCTCTCTCTCTCTCTCTCTCTCTACCTCACCAAGAAACCCTAGCCGCCCTAGCCGCACCCCGCTCACCCACTGCTCAGCCAGCGCACCAGCAAAATTTCAACCGTCGGCCCAGCGCACGAGCGACTGTGCCAGCCGCTCCGCACGCCAGCCAGCCAGCTTTGCCAGCGCTGCGCACCGACCGATCGGTCGCCCAGACGCGCGCGCCGTCCCCACACGAGCCGCCTCAGACCACGCGCCAGCTGCTGCGCGCCCGCGCCCCAAAGACTGTCTGCGTCTGCGTGCCGTGCCTTCGTCCGTCCTGCTCTCGCCGCGCCAACGCGCCAAAGCCAGCGCCGTTAGCGCCCGAGCAGCGCCACAGCCAGCCAGCGCCCACCGCACACAGCGCGCCAAAATCGCCCCTTGCTGCCGAGACCCCGTGCCTTCTCGGTTGGTAATTCCCGAACCTATCCCTTTTAGATTTTTAAGGCTGGCTTTGTCACTGTATATTTATTTAGGATGCTTTTAAAATGCTTAGGTTGCTCGGTTTCGCTTTAAAGCTCGAGGGTCATTATTTGATTGTGAAGGTTATTTCGCTGTTTCCGGTAAGGATTCCTTACCGTGGTTGTGTGGACCTGCGATGCTTTCTTGATTGTGCCTTATATGCATGTTTACTTTTATGGACATGATTAGTGGATAGGACAAACTTGTGATTGCTTTCTGCTAGCATGTTTGCTTGTTTGTACATGTTAGTGCCATGCTAGGATTGTTCTTCCAAAGATGCTTGAGATTCCCGCTTTAAGTTCGTAGTATCATGCTAGGTTATGTATGATTGATGATGATTATGTATGTTTAGCCATGAATCGTTTACTCTATACTCTAGCTAGTGTGTTAGAAATTTGTCATCATCTAGAGGTGAGCGGACATAACGTACCTTGTCCCCACTGGTCGGGAGTAGAGCGAAGCATAACGTTCATTGCTTCGCCCGGCGGCGATGTGGATTTAGCTACCACATCGGCATAAGCCTAGTTTGTAGCTCGCTAGAGCGTAACCCCGCCAACGGTGCAAGCTGCCTTGGCCGGTTCTTAGCTTCAGTCGTGTCTGCGGGTACAGTGCCGCATGATGAGTGCCGAGGGCCTCGCACTCACCGTGTTCGATGACACCGTTTCCGAGTCTTAGGCATGCGTACACGCCCGCGTAGTTTGTACTTAGGCCCCACATTTACGCGCCGGTTGCAGCGGCATGCGGTGTGCGCGCACACGCGTTAGTCGCCGGTTCGGAGAGCTCCCGGCTAATGTTCGTGAGTACACCGGTTCCTTCTGTTTAGAGCCGGACTTGGGTACTCTCCCGATAGTCCAGTTATAAGCGAGGGTAAGAGGCCCTTGAGGACACCCATTGGGATTGGCTTTTGAGCCGATCATATGGTTGAGGAGAAAGACCCTCGAGGGTGTCTGACATCTTTGGGATCGGTTTTTGAGTGATCAATTGGCCGAGGAGAAAGACCCTCGGAGATGTCCCGGATTGGTTATGAGAGCCAATCATTAGGTCGGAAGAATGAGACTTCCGAGGATTCCAGATCTGCCTTGTAAGCTCGTTGAGCTATGATCCGTGTTGGTAATCGCTTTTGCATGTATACTAGGGTGCTAGATGATTGAAGTATCGTATTGTACCCCTGGTTGGGAATCTTACTGAGTATGTTTATACTCACCCTTATTTCTCGTGGTTTTCCACCGTAAACTTGGGACAAGACCGGACGGCTAAGCGGAGGGAGTTGATTGATCATGGGAGCCGCCAGCACTCTGTATTTATTGTTTGCATATTTGTTCAAAGATGTAGATGGACAGAGTCCTAGGGAAACATTATAAAAAGTTGTTTGAACTGCTTTGAATGTTTTTATATATCGCCAAAGCTTGTTTTACTTCGTTGGTCTTTCTTAAACAAAATTGTTGATTATGTTTTAAGCATTCCCGTTTCTAAATGTTTTGAAAGGTTTTAAATATGAGCACTAAACCGCTTGATGAAGTATTTTAACTTGCATGCTTTGAGTGAGAACCTAGGTTTAGGACCGTATTTTGGGTCGGGTTCTTACAGCTTGGTATCGAGCACGAGTCATAGATTCTGAGACTAACTCCGCTTTGCAGTTGTTGCCCCCCCATGATCATCGACACTCCGCGGCCGTCAGTTTTATGCGAGTTCATTAAGCTAAGGGTTTTATTTTACAATACTGCATCTAGTATACATGTGTTACCCTTGTTTGGCAGTGAGAGCCCCAGCGTGGGCTAGCTTTTATGCTTGTGTGGATCGCTAGTAGGTTGATTGCACTTAGAGGAGCAGGGGGCGATTGGTATTTCCAACCGAGGAGTTGGACTGCTCATGTTGATCATGAGACCACGTCTAGGGTTGTCTAGACCCGTAGGCCACCTTTGGCCCCGCGCATGAGTTGCCAAGAGTAGGGGTTGAGGCTAGCACGCCTCGCAGTGAGACTCCTTGAGCAGAGTGTGCTCCACCATGAGAGAGTTGATGGCGTGTCTTTTAGCTAACAGAGAGCGGAGACCCAGGCGCAATTTGTAGCGCGAAGTGAGGAGTCTTGGGCATAGATAGCCCACCTGGTAGAGTTTATTTAGGAGACACCCCTCCTTGTAGTTCTAGTAGCCCCGGAGGTTCCCGGGAGGGCTTGATCAGCAGGTTTATGCTGATAAGATAGTTGGCGTTGATCGAGCCACCGAGTTTGGCAAGTGGAAGCTCAGAGAGCTGGATGTTTTGAGACCTCATCGCTAGTAGCAAGGTGGTTGGCCAGATCGAGTTTATCATCCAAGTGTTGGGATGACTCGTGTTCAGAGGCCGATGACCGATGTTCGAGGTTGTGGCGTGCCGTTCTTGTGTTGTTTGATGCAAAGAGTGTGGTGGTGGAAGTCCCCTATGAGAGGCGGACCAAAAGAGTCTCCACCAGCCACCCGGTCGATTGGCAAGCTGCCAAGTTAGTAGCTGTTGAGGAAGATGTAGAGACATCTTGTCCTCCTCCTGCAAGCTGCGCATCGTTTTGCAACCAGCTCTTTTAGTCCCTCGTAGTCAGGCGGTAGTGTGGAGTTTGCTTGTCGTGACTTAATCCGTCCGTGGTTTTCAAACAAGCTGGCTATTAGAGAGAAGCACCTTCTTTTAGCATGTTCCAGGTGTGGAGCTAGGTGCTGCCACCCGAGGGTTGGCTTGAGTATTCGTTGAGCATGGAGTGGGATGTAGGAGTAGGCCGTGGCATGTTTGTTAGGCGAGATGCCAGAGTTTAGGCTGCTCGAGTGTTTGGACTCTTGTGTTGAGTGCCTTTGCCCGTCACTTGGAGTGTGACCTTCCCTATCCTTAGAGGGGCATAAAGCTTGTTTTGGGCTGATTTGTGTTGTAAAGGATGTTGTGCCTTGTGGCACCAAGCTTTGAGAGGAGGTCTAGATTCCGGCCAGTTGGCACTTTTGGTGCAGATGGTTCCATGCCCGCCGGAGTATAGCATCCCCACCAGCCTTGTACCTGTTTTTCTGAAGTTGCATCTGTTGGATTGCTTAAGAGATCTAGCTCGGTGGTAGTCGAGAGAACTACAAGTGTGAGGTCGTCGTTCGAGGAAAAGTAGGAGCTTTTCAGGGTCACCGAGAGATGGGTGCAAAGGATGTTGTAGGATGGTGAGGGCTAGCGCGTCCGAGTTCTCGCGCTTGTGTGTGGGCTTCTGAGCCATCTTGATGGTAGTGTGTTTCGACTACCCTTGGAGTTACCCTAATATGAGTAGGGTTGGCATCGATGATGCGTGTTGATCCAGTGTTAGAGCCATGAGTTGGATGGTTGAGTGGAGCATTTAGTGGGCACATTGGTATGAGGTATGTCAGATTGGTGTAGTTATGCTCTGGTAAGAGTGAGTTGACCAATGTAGCTTTTCGTGGTGAGTTGACCTCGAGTGGTTTGAACTCTTGTTGCTCCGGTGCTAGTTGTGGCTCTATTGGGAGGCAAAAGTTGCCTTGTGTGAGAGTACTTGTTGAGTTTGGATCTTAAGGAACCAAGTTGGAGCCGTGCACGCCGTGTACTTTTGTGTAGCTCGTTCCGTGGTTATGTTTCAGAACCACGAGAGGTTCGTGTTGAGGAGCCGTTGTCGCCTTTGAGTTGTCAAGGCTTTAGTCCTTGGCAACCGCCTAAGCTTGGGTTGAGAGGTTACCGTGTGCGAGTCGGGTTGTTGTGTAGGCAAGTTATGCTAGTTGGCCCTTGACCGAGGTAGAGGCATTTCTTGTTGACCGATGGTTGGAGTTCATTTGGAACCCGATCCAAGGCGATGGTAGCAAAATCGCGGAGTTTCGCCGCCATGGCTAAGAGAGTTGTTCGGATCCTTACCCTGGGTAGAAGCTACGATGTGGCTGATGCTTTGAGCAAGAGGAAGTTTGGGTCTTCCGGTGGTTCCCTGTAACGACCCGACCCGAATGGGGCTCTAAATGGGCCCTTACCTCAATGCATGCATACAAATCAACACTAAAATTTGCAATAGGGTTGTTTCGGATTCTAAGTAAAAACCAAAACCGGCAAGAGTTCATTTAAAAGTCAATACAAAATTCTTGAAACTCGTCCCCTGTTTCCAAGCACTGCTTCCAAGACAAATACATTTCCAAAACTTACTCTGATCAGAGATTTATTAAAATCATACAACTTTACTACATTTACAACAATGCTAGAATCTAGAAATACATTCATAAAACAACCTAGGGCTCCGTGCCCAACTACATGCATTCAGAGGACATTTAAAAACATAAACATAAATCTCAGAGTTGAACAACGGGTTTCCATGATCACAGCTCCTCCTCCACCATCCCGCCTCGCGCCATGGTTTCTGAAAGATAAGTAAGGGTGAGTAACGAATTACTCAAGAAGAATCCCCAACCGGGGTACAATACGATACAAACAATCATCTAGTACCAAAGCATGCAAGCAAACAGCTACCAACACAGATCATAGCTCAACGAGCTTACAAAGAAAGATCTGGAGTCATCGGAAGTCTCCTACTTCCGGCTAATGATTGGTTATCCTAACCAATCTCGGGACATCTCTCGAGGTCTTTCTCCCTCGGCCAATTGATCACTCAAAAACCGATCCCAAGGATGTCCTCAAGGGCCTCTTACCCTTGCTAATGCTGGACTTACGGAGAGTACCCAAGTCGCTCTAACGGAAGGAATGGTGTACTCACGAACATTAGCCCTGGAAGGAGCTCTCCGATCCGGCATCTAACGCGTGTCGCGCGCACACCGCATGCTCTTCTCGCAACCGGCGTAAATGCGGGGCCTAAGGGCAAACTACGCGGGCAGTGCACGCATGCCTAAAACTTGGAAACGGTGTCACCGATCACAGATGCGCGAGGCCCCCTCGGCGCTCATCTCAGCGGCTGGTCCACCGACACGAAAGCTAAGAACCGCCAAGGCGAGCTTACACCGTGGCGGTGGTTCCGCTCTAGCAGGCTACAAACTAGGCTATGCCGAAGTGGGTAGCTAATTCCACAACCGGGCTGGTCGGGCGGGTAGCAAGATACGTTATGCTGCGCACACTTTATTCCCGACCGAGCTAAATCCACCTTAGTGACCGGGGAAGCAAGATACGTTATGCGTCGCACACTACTCCCGATCGGTGGGGACAAAGTACGTTATGTCCGCTCACTGGATGATGACAAACCCTACAACTCTATCTAAGAGTACAGGGAAAAAGCAATGATTCCCGCTAGCAAGCAAAGACCGACTTCAATCATACTACCTAGCATGATACTACGAGCTTAAGCGGGAATCACAAACATGCCGGGCGAACAAACCTAGCATGGCACTAACATGTAATATCAAGCAAACATGCTAGCGAAATCAATCAAAGCCGCTCTATTATTATCATGCTCATAACATCGACAAACAAACAAGCAAGGCAAAAATCATGACAATATCGCAGGCCCACACAACTCCGGTAAGAAATCCTTACCCGTGGAAGGCAACAACACACAATAAATTAATCGCGATCGAACCCGAGCAACCTATATCGAGCCAAGCAAAAACATCAATAATCATAAAATAGCCCTAAATACACTAAAATAAATAGGGCTCGGCTCGAGCAACTCACGAGGCGCGGCCGACACTCGACGAGCCGGCCAGACGGGCTAGGCGCACCAAAGGGGCTGGCTGGGCGCTGGGCCGCCGCAGGGGCGTTGGGGCGCGCGGGGCGGGCGCTGGCGCGAGCGCGCGCGCGGCGGGGGCTGGCCGCACGACAGATGGCTGGGCGCGCGCGGCGCGTGTGCTTTCGGCTACCGGCGCCGCGCGGCGCGCGGCTCGCACAGAGACGGCGCGCGGCGCGAGCGACGACGACGACGCGGGGCGCACGATCTAGCGCTGGGACGCGCGATCGAGCTGGCGAGGCTTGGGCGACGCGACGCGACATCGCGTCGCGCTTCTCGGCGCGATCTTGGCGCACCGGGCGACACGGACCGAGCAGGCGAGGGCGCGCGAGGCGGGCGACGACACGACGAGTGCGCGCGATGCTCGGGCTGGGCGAGGCAGGGGCGCGCGGGCGCTGGGCGAGCTCGGGCTGGCTCTGGCGACGCTGGGCTCGGGCTAGCTGGCGTGGGCGAGCCAAGGCCGCACGCGGTGGGTCAAGCGAGCCATGGCTAGGGGTTGGGCTAGGTGGGGGTGCTCGGGGAGAGAGAGAGAGAGGAGAGAGAAAGATGCATTTTGGGAAAAAAGAAAAGAAAAAGAGAAATAAAAAGGAAAATGGGAAAAAAGGGAAAAAATGGGATTTTTAAAATCCATTTTCCATCCTTATCCACTTCAAACCACAAAATCCCATTTCTCGGCTTCCTCCTTCGAGACCCGACCGAAGCAATCTTTTCCAATAAATCAAACTCACTTAAATCCAACTCCCAAAGCAACACTAAAGGCTCAAGACTCGAAACCCAAAGGAAACACCCAAACAACCATCACTTTGCCAAAACCCAAAACCACAACCGAACTTCCAAACGACTAGCCCAAACATCTCGGACTCGCAGCCAACAACAAAAACAAGCCTCAACAAAAGCAGAGCTACCTCGAAGCCCCGAAGACCACAAATCTGCCCCGAGAGCCAAAAGACCAAAATACCCCCAAGGGGCAAAACCGCTCTAATGACCCAACCAACAACCGAATCTTGACCCGAAGGCACCTCAAAATCGAATAGGAAATCGGCTGCATTACATTCCCGCTAAGGTGGATAGCAGACTCGCCGACAGGGCCAGTCTAGGGGTCGGAATCAACGCCGACCGCAGGTTAGAGCACAAAATTGTCAATAGGGCGGGCGAGCGAGCGGCTTTATAACGCCCGATTTTCTATTCCAGCCTCGAGGTGCTTCCGTTCGTATTCGATGGTTCGGATGGGCCGTTAGAGCTATTTTAACCCTTAGGGGTATTTTGGTCTTTTGCCCCTGGCCGTGGTTTTGAGGATTTTCAAGATTTCAGGGGCCATTCCCGCTTTGTCGAAGCTTAATGGTTGTTGGTTGCAAGACCCGAGAGGTTTGGGCAAGTTGTTTGGAAGTTTGGAGGTGTTTTAGAAAATGGCAAAATTAATTGTAATTTTGGTGCTTCCTTGGGTTTTGAGCCCTTGCCTAAATGGTCTTGGGGAGTTCAGTAGGAAAAGAGAGTTTTATTTATAAAATAAGTGTGCTTCAAAGGGTCTCAAGGAGGAAGCCGGAAATGGGATTTAAGGACTTTAAGACTTATTTAAATTTGGTAAGAAAATTGGTTAAGGATGGAAAGGAGGATAAAATCCCATTTTTCCTTTTAATTCCCTTTTTCTTTTATTTTTCCCTTTTATTTTCCAAAATCCCCAAAATTCCTTTTTCTCTCCTTTCTCTCTCCTCGGCCGAGCAGCACCCTTTGGTCGCCCATGTCCACCCTAGTCGCACCATGTCCACCCGACCGCGCCCTCGCTCCAGCCGCCCACCTCGCCCCATGCCCGCGCCGTGCCGAGCCACCCCAAGCCGCCGATCGCATCGCCTCGCCCTAGTCGCACCGAGCCTAGATCTCGCATCGCCCGTGCCATCTCCGTGTCGCCTTGGTCGCGCCGAGCCCAGATCGGCATCGCCCGCCGCCGCCTCCGTGTCGCCCGTGTCCGTGTCGAGTCGCCGAGCCCTGGCCGCCGCCGAAGTCGCTCGCCCTGTAGGTCGTCGCGCCTTCCCGAGCGCCCCGAGCCCATCGCATCGCGTCGCCTCGCCGCGCGCCGCGCGCGCCGTCCTCCTCGCTGCCGCGCGCGTGTGTCGCCGCCAGCCGAGCTCGAGCCGCGCCGTGCGCCTTGCTCGCCCCCAGACACGCCGTGCTGCGCCAGCGCCGCCGCCTGCGCCCGAGTGCCCAGCGCACATGCAGCGGCGCCGACCAGTACTCTTCTCGCGCCCACTTTGCTGTTGTGTCTTTGGTTGGCCCGAGCCTTGTGGCTTCTCGGATGGTATTTCCCTAGTCTTTTCTTCGTTGGGCCCGATTTGTTGGTTCTTTGTTTAGGGATTTATTTGGGCATTTTATATGTATTTGATTTGGGGTCGCTTTATTTTATGTTTAGGTTGTTTGGGTTCGATTAGAGGCTCGAGGATTGCTTGGTTGATTTGTGATTATTTTCTGCTTGTCCCAGGTAAGGATTTCTTACCGTGGTTGTGTGGACCCTGCGATGCTATCATGATTGTGCCTTGTATGCTTGGTTGTTGTTATGAGTATGTTAGCTATTGAACAACTTGTGTTTGAAATCTTGCTAGCATGTTGCTTGTTGTTCATGTTAGTGCCATGCTAGGTTTGTTCTTCCAAAGATGCCATGTCCTGTGATTGTATGAAATTTCCAGTGGGTAGGTTACATGTTTTCTCTTGCTTCCATATCGTGTTGCTCTTGTGCCCCCTGATATATTCTGTTAGTTCCATGCAAGGGGTTTAATTATCTTGGCATACCTTGTTCTATTTTATCCTGTTAGTTCCGTGCCAGGCATAGGCAGGTCATGTATAGTGTAGAAGACTGTAGGGGTAACTAGTTTAGGTCCCGCTCGGGTAAGACCCCGATGGACATCTGGAGGTGTAAGACCCCGATGGGCATCCTAGGTGTGTAAGTCCCGATGGGCATCACCGAGTTACAGTGTAAGACCCGATGGGCATCCTAGGTGTGTAAGTCCCCGATGGGCATCACCGAGTTGGAGGTGTAAGACCCGATGGGCATCCTAGGTGTGTAAGTCCCCGATGGGCATCACTGAGTTGGAGGTGTAAGACCCCGATGGGCATCCTAGGTGTGTAAGTCCCCGTGGGCATCACTGAGTTGGAGGTGTAAGACCCCGATGGGCATCCTAGGTGTGTAAGTCCCCGATGGGCATCACTGAGTTGGAGGTGTAAGACCCCGATGGGCATCCTAGGTGTGTAAGTCCCCGATGGGCATCACTGAGTTGGAGGTGTAAGACCCTGATGGGCATCCTAGGTGTGTAAGTCCTAGATGGGCATCACTGAGTTGGAGGTGTAAGACCCCGATGGGCATCCTAGGTGTGTAAGTCCCCGATGGGCATCACTGAGTTGGAGGTGTAAGACCCCGATGGGCATCCTAGGTGTGTAAGTCCCCGATGGGCATCACTGAGTTGGAGGTGTAAGACCCCGATGGGCATCCTAGGTGTGTAAGTCCCCGATGGGCATCACTGAGTTGGAGGTGTAAGACCCCGATGGGCATCCTAGGTGTTTAAGACCCCACTGGGCATCACTGATTCTGGAGGTGTAAGGCCCCGATGGGCATCCTAGGTGTTTAAGACCCCACTGGGCATCACTGAGTCCTAGGTTGTGTAAGGCCCGAAGGGCATCCAAGTGTAGAACCTAGGATGGGCAGTAGATGAAAGCCCTTGAATAGGCTCGCTCTAGAAGTAGCTCATAGCCTAATTCAACCGTTTTGCTCTAAGTCATTGTTTTATTTGCATGTATACTAGGGTGCTAGATGACTGATGTATCGTATTGTACCCCGGTTGGGGATTCTTACTGAGTATGTTTATACTCACCCTTATTTCTGTGGTTCTTCCACCAGGTAACTTGGGACAACACCAGGATGGCTAGCGGAGGAGCCGTTTGATCATGGGGGCCACCAAAGACTCTGTCGCTTATTGTTTGCATTTATTTATTCAAAGATGTAGATGGACATGAGTCCTAGGGGAATGATGTTAATGTTGTTTAAACTGTTTTGAATGTTCTTTTATAAATACTGGCCAGGCTTATTTTACCTTGATTGGATTTGCTTATGAAAATTGTTGGTTATGTTTTAAGTGTTCCCCGTTTCCAAATGTTTTGAAAAAGTTTTAAATATGAGCACTAAACCGCTTGTTGAAATATTTAACTTGCATGCTGAGTGAGGACCTAGGTTTAGGACCGTATTCCAGGTCGGGTCTTTACACGGCTCATTGCATCAAGTGTGGTAAGGCGCTTTTCGGATTGTGTGGAGCATCGCCCGGGCTTGCTACAGATGTGGCAAGGAAGAGCTTTTGGCCAGCACAGTTGAGATGCTGGAGGGAGATGTGCTCGTGTAGCCAGTTGCCTGTTAGACCGCTTTGACGGCAGCAGTGTGTCGGAGGGCGATCGAGGAACCCTAAGTTGTGGAGAGCCTCACCAGAGCTCACGGTCACTCCAGCGGTGTTCCTCGCTGAGTTGTTTGGATGCTTGTTGTCTGCTAACAAGCTAGAGTTGTTCTTGGTAACCTCCACGTTGATTTTCGGAATTCTTAGCGAGGTGGTGCTTGGTGTCGACCAAGGTTTGGTTCCCATGTTGTTTCGTGAGCTAGCTCGGTTCGAGCAAGAGGGCGTTGCCCTGAGGACTTGTTCCTAGTCAGGAGGTTTCGGGAGTTGACCCCTCCCTCGGTGGTTGAGTAAGTTCTGCTAGTTCCAAGTTGGGGGTTCAAGCGATTGAGGATCCTCGGATGTTGCTTCCGAGAGAGTTGGTTGTTGTTGCCCTTGGGTTTGAGCAAGGCAGCTAGAGTGTGTGAAGTTCGCCGTCCTTCCTAAGTTCGCTTGGCCGGGAAATCGTTCTGTTGAGGAGGAGTCAACTTAGCTCCCGAGTTGTGTAGTTGATCGAGTAGCGCAAATGTCAACCCAAATGAGAGTGTCACCAAGGCTTTGTTTGTTAGCAAGCGGAAAGTTATTTGTTCCGCAAGGGCGGAGGCTGCGCGGTTCAAGGGCTTGAGTTGTTGTTGGATCTTTGGAGTTTGTAGAACCCCTTAGTTCGTTGGTAGTTGAGTTGCACCGTGGATGCCGGCCTCGAGTTTTAACTTTTATGGTAGTCTTGCTGACTCGTGTTGTTCATGATCCGCAAGCTTGTGGTCGCCGCTATCCTTATTCCTCACGATGCTTCGTGGGTGGAGTTTCTGGATTGGAAGAAGAGTTAGGTCTAAGCTAAAGGAGGAAGTCCATTGAGTAGCCGCTTGGACTTAAGAGTTGAGTGGCGGCTTGGAGGCGAGCCTTGCTCGTTATAAACTTGGGTTGAGTTTCATGAGCAAGCCTTCTCGAGCTTTGTTCCTAGTTGATGTGCGTTCGCGATTGGCGTTATAGCCGAGCCACACGATTGAGTGGGTTGGCACAGAGAGATGTCGTGGCATTGGTTGGAAACCTTAGAGTTGTTATCCTCCGGCTTTTGTGTTGCTAGTAGCCGCGTGTTGTTTTATTCCTTCTCGCTCGAGGTTCCCGTGAGAGGAATGTTGTTTGTTTTCCTATCCGCGATGTTCACCTAGGCCATGGCTGATCGGATTGCATTGGAAAGTTTGTTGTGGGACGTTGAGGGGCTTGGTTTGTTAGTTTGGCCGAGTGGAGCCTGTGCTCGACCTTGTCTTCTAAAGGTGGCCGTGTCTGAAGTTTCACTAGTGTGTTGGTGGTAGCCATTTGGTGAACTGCAAAAGTGCCCCTTGGCTTTGGTGCATCGATTTCTCGTAAGATGGTTGCTTTAGTGTTGTGGACGCATGCTAGTTGGAGAAGGTTGCCTAGGGATCACCACCGGTTGGTGGATCGAATTGGATTTCGTTAAGGATTGTAGGCAACTGATGGGGTTCGCGCAGTCTCTTGCGAAGTAAGAGTAGACCGTTTTGTTTCAAAACACAGGAGGTTCAGTTGTTTGGTCAAGATGGTGAAGGGTCGAGGTCGTTTGATAACAAACTATGAGCATTCGGAGAAGTTACGCCGGAGCGTGGCGTAGAGTTTTAGAGCCCGTGACCCGTCCCACGAGTTTGTTGAGAGTAGCGCCGAGAGAGGCGTTCCGAGTTGGGTTAGCGAGGATAAGTGAGCCCTAGAGTCGTGAGACCGTTTGAGAGTTGGTGCGAGTCGAGGGTGTGACTCACGAGACTAGCTATCGCATGATTTCTTCAAGCTCGAGTGTTAGTTCGATTTTGGTTGAGATAGTTTGTAAGCGCACTCTGGTGTCTTTTGGGCTTGAGACTTTGGGAAACCAAGAGGGTTCTGGTTTCAAGAAGGATTTGTGTTGTCTTAACCGGAGCTTGGTTGGTTAAGAATCAAAGGAGTTTTCCTAGAGTTGTTTTTCGTCTTAGGACTTTCGAGGACGAAAGTCTTAAAAGGAGGGAGTATTGTAATGACCAGCTTTTCTATTTCCCGTTACCCGTGTGATTTCGGTCATTATTCGGATGTTCGGATGGGCCGTTAGAGCTATTTTAATGTAAAGACCCGACCCAAAAGGGGCTCTAAATGGGCCTTTACCCCAATGCATGTAGTGAAAATAAAAGACATTAAGAAAAATACATTTCGGATTCCAAGTAAAAACAAAAAACATTCAACAACCAAAACATACATTTCTAAAAGTACACTCTGATCGAGAGATTTATTTAAACCATTAAAACAATCCGCAAGTACCAATATGCCGGAATCCATAAAACGTAAGAAAAACATCCCGGGGCTCTGTGCCCGCCTACATGCATTCGGGGAAATAATAAAAAGTGAAGAGTCATAATAATTAAAATTAAAATAAAACAATCGTGAGAAGACAAAGAGGTTCCATGATCATAGCTCCTCCTTCACCATCCTGTCTCCCGCTTTGATTACTGTGGAAAACCACGAGAATAAGGGTGAGTAACGAATTACCCAAAGAAGAATCCCCAACCGGGTACACAATACGATATACATGATCATCTAGAAGAATGTATGCAAGCTATGAGTACAAACACGAGAGCGGAGCACATAGCTAAGTCCACACTTGGACCTCGGATGCCATCTCGTGGTCTTAGTCCGAAATATCACAACACACTAAACGCACTATACGGGGAACAAGTCCCGCCTCGGCCGCCTCGACGATACGAAAGGTGCACTCGCTCAAGATCCCGAGGAGCTCTCCATCGGCGCCAGTAATGAGCGTAAGGATGCACCGCGTGCTTCTACGGACTATGGGGTGCCGGGTCTAGTGGCAAGTCGCCCATATCCGGATACCACGCCTAACTAAATCTGGATCGGTGTCACCGACATAGGGGTGTGAGACTGGACACGTGAACTATGTCGGCCAGACCACCGCACTGAGGCTAAGGAACGGGTCATGGTAGGCTTACACCGAGAAGCCGTCCTTACCTTATCGTGGCAATCAAGGGCTCTTTGCCACGCCGAGGACGTGCCGGCCGCCGGGACTAGGCATTGCCAAGTCATCATCCCGACCATTGGGGCATCGCTTAGACTACCACCCTCACCCAAGATTGCGGGGCCTCACAGCTTGGGATAGCTAATCCCTCACGGGGTCCAAGGGCGGAGAATCTGTCTCAATCGCCCTTGCCATAGATGCAAGATACTTTATGCATCGGGCCCGATGATGCTATCTACCTGAATTCTAAACCTTAACAATAATAACGATTCAATCAATGCGATCCAATACGTGCTCATCGATACAAAGAACCTAGCATGATACTACGAAGCAAGAACAGATATCGAACATGCTAGAACAGAACAACCTAGCATGGGCTAACATGAGAAACAATACAAGAGATCATGCCAATCGAAATTGAGCGAGCACCTAGAGATAAACATGCTAGTAATCATACACAGCATACAAAACAACAATCACAAATATACATGAGGTCCACACAACCCCGGTAAGAAATCCTTACCTTGGTCGGAAGACTTTTACACACAAATCCTAAGTCATGGAACAATCCCGAGCTAGCGGCGGGAACCTAGCAAACCAACAATAATCGTATCTAAAATATCTAAACAACAATGTTACAAGCTCTCGGCTCGGGAACTCACGCGCGCGCGACGACACGAGCTTGGGGCAGGCCGCAAGCCGGCTCGGCAAGGTCGGGCGCTGCTGCTACCGCACGGCGAGGACACGCTACCGCTGCGCTACCGCCACGCAGCACGGACACGCTACCGGCCGCGCTACCGGCACGGCAGCGAGGACACGCGCGCGCGCGTCTGTTCGGACGAAGCGCTTGCTGGCGCCGGCGTCTGGCGAAGGCGCGCGCGCGAGCAACTCGGCGAGGACGCGCGCGCGGGCGAATGTCCGAGCGGCGGCGCGCGGTCGAGCGGCTCGGCAAGCGGACACGGCGAGGGCGCGGCGAGCGATCGGGCGATCTGCTGCTTTGGCGAACGACGAGGCTGCTGCGCGAATGCAGTCAGGCGTCGGCAGGGCTGCTCGACCGACCTGGCGTCGCGACGAGTGGCTCGGCCGATCTGGGCGTCGCGACAGCTGGCTCGACCGATCTGGCGTCGCGAGCATGTGGCCGCTCGACCGATCTGGGCGTCTGGTGGGCCGGATGATGATGGTTTTCTCCTCTCGGTGGGTGCACAACACACACACACACACAACCCCTTTTTCTTACATTCGGCCAACAAACACCCAAATGAGAAGATGAAGAAGACGAAGACTTACCCGAATGATGATGATCGAACCCAAGGAGATGCAAGGATGAAGAACTCGGCAAGGCTATGGAGATGGAGAGCTTGGGCGGCCAAGAGATGTTTTGGAGAAGGAGATGAAATAACCTATTTCTATTTCATTTAACCAAATGCACCAAAACTCCAAAAAATCCAAGGTTAACTAAGATGTGATGCAGAAAGAGCAACAAGAGCACCTAATGGCTCATTTGGCACACCTCTCTACAAGCTTCCCGGAGACCGGGTTCAAACCCTATGCAAAGACAAATTACTTTATTTTTACTTTTGCAACAAACCTTGCTCAAACCAAACCACAAACCCCTCCAAAAACCTACAAAAACCATCCAATAATTTTAGTAGCTGGAAAAGACACAAACGACCATGACGGCCCGACCAAATTACCAAATTACCCCTAGGGCATACACGGAAGACCGGGAAGAAAAACACGGTCGTTACAATATTCCCTCCTTTTTATGACTTTCGTCCTCGAAAGTCCTTAAGACAAAATTTCGGGTAATGCAACCTCATCTCGTCTTCCCGCTCCCAAGTGGCTTCCTCGTAACCCCGATTCTTCCACCGAACCTTTACCAAACGAATCTCGCGATTACGCAACGTCTTGGTCTCAAAGGCAAGGATCCTCACCGCTTCTCCTCGAAGTTCAAATCCTCATTCACCGCAAAGGCTCAAAGTCCACAATGTGCGACGGGTCCGGCACATACCGCCTCAACATCGATACATGGAAAACACTATGCACTGGCGATAGTGACGGAGGTAGGGCTAACCGGTAAGCAACTCTGCCAATCCTCTCTAGGATCTCAAATGGACCAACAAAACGGGGACTCAACTTCCCACGCTTACCAAACCTCGTAACACCTCGCATCGGAGCAACCTTAAGGAACACATGTTGACCAACCTCAAACTCCAAATCTCGGCGCCGAACATCGGCGTAACTCTTCTGCTCTGCCTGAGCTGTCAACATACGAGCTCTAATCTTCTCAGACTTTGCACCATTGGTCAAGCTGCAGTAACTTCGGGACCCAAAACTCGTCTATCACCAACCTCTTCCCGAACACGGGGACCGAACAACGCTTACCATACAATGCCTCGAATGGAGCCATCTAAATCGTCGATCGTAACTATTGTTATAGGCAAACTCCATCAAAATACTGAATCATCGTCCCAATCGCTGCGAAATCCAACACACAAGCCCTCAACATATCCTCGAGAATCGATTCACTCTCTCGGTCGACCATCCGTCTGAGGGGTGAAAAAAGTCATCTTTGGCGCACTCTGTGCCCAAACCCTTCTCGAGCGCTCTCGAAAACGAGAAGTGAACCGCGAGTCACGATCGACACAATCCTCACCGGCACACCATGATAACGGATGATCTGCTCCAAAAACACCGCGCCCACTGTTCCCGCGGTATAAGTGTCCCTACCGGGAATGAAGTGTGCGCTCTTGGTCAAACGGGTCGACTATCACCCAAATCAGAGAGAACTTCCTCGAGTCCTTGGCAAACCGGATATAAAGTCCATAGAGATCTCTTCCCATTTCCACGGGGTACACTCGGTGGTTTGCAACAAACTTCTTTGGCCTCTGCTGGGTGCCTTCACTTGTCGACAAGTGAGACACCGGTGACAAACTCTGCCACATCTCTCTTCATCCCCATCCACGAGAAAGTCTGCTTGGAGGTCTGATACATCTTGGTACCCCGGGTGCCAAGCAAAAGGGGAACAGTGGGCCTCAGAGCAACTCGGCTCATAAACGTGCAATGTCCGGAACACACAACCGGCCTCTATAAGTCAACCTTTATCTGGTGAATATACAAAGTCAAAGTCACCGTCAAGATCGACTCGCCAACCAATCTCTTAAGTGCGGGTCACCCAACTGGTCGTCTATAATCCATTTGCCGAATCGACGGTGAGCAGTCAAGCGAGCTACCACGGCGGTAACCTCTCCCAACAACACTGCAAACCTCGGCCGCTCGAACTCTCTCTGCAAATCGGGCTGAACTCAACAACGCCGCGCAGTCACGGCGTCTTTCGCTCAAAGCATCGGCCACTACATTGGCTTTACCGGATGGTACAAAATCTCGCAGATCATAATCCTTTACCAGCTCTAACCACCTCCTCTGCCTCATATTCAACTCCTTCGAGTAAACAGATACTTGAGGCTCGTGATCGGTAAACATCTGAATCCGCTCACCATACGGTGTAATGCCTCCAAATCTTGATGCAAAACACCACTCGCGCCAACTCCATATCATGAGTCGGGTAGTTCTGCTCATACGGCTTGGTGACGGAAGCATAGGCAATGACCTTCCCGTCTTTGCATCAACACACAACCTAAACCAAACTTGGAAGCATCATCAGACCACGAAACCACCTGTCCCCTCGGAATCGCCAACACTGGTGCCGAAGTCAAGCTCAAGCTTGAGCTCGCAAAGCTCTCATCACACTCATTGTCCCAAACAAACTCGACACCCTTCCTCGTCGGACGAGTGAGGGGCGAGGCTATAGCGAAGAAGTCCTTGACGAACCGACGGTAGTAACTCGCCAAACCAGAGAAAGCTGCGAATCTCGGCAGCTGAAGTCGGCTTGGCCCATGAACTCACGGCCTCAATCTTCGCGGGGTCCACGGCTATACCATCTCTCGAAACCACGTGGCCTAGGAAGGCCACCGCTCCATCCAAAATCACATTTGGAAAACTTCGCATAAAGCCGGTTTTCCCTCAAAGCCGCCAATACTCGTCTCAAATGCTCTGCATGGTCTTCTTTAGACCTCGAATAAATCGAATATCATCAATGAACACGATGACGGCCGTCCAAAAATGATTTGAACACCCTATCCATCATGTCCATGAACGCTGGTGGGGCATTGGTCAATCCAAACGACATAACCACAAACTCATAGTGACCATATCCGGACTCAAAGTCGTCTTAGGAATGTCGGCATCCCCGATCCATGGCCCGATGGTAACCGGATCTCGAGATCTATCTTGGAGAACACCGAAGCTCCTGAAGCCGATCGAACAAATCATCGATACGGGGGCAACGGATACTTATTCTTCATCACACCTTATTAAGCTCGCGGTAATCAATACATAAGCGCATAGAACCATCCTTCTTTTTCACAAGCAGATGGTGCTCCCCACGGGACACACTTGGGCGGATGAACCCTCGGTCTAACATCTCCTGCAGAATCAAATCTTGATTCCTTTAACTCACTGGCGCCATGCGTCACGGAGCCTTCGAGATAGGGAGGGTCCTGGCTCGAGCTCAATTGTGAAGTCAACCTCTCTCTTCGGGGCAACCCCGTAACTCCTCGAAACACGTCCGCAAACTCCTGCACGACCGGTACACGATCAGCAGACACGAGGGGCGGCTCTTCCCGCATAACTTGGCTAAATAGCCCCAAGCTCCATGAGCTAGCAAACGACGAGCTTTCACGGTGACACCATCGGCGGGCAAACTCCACCTGGACTCCACACGAAACTTAAAGTCACGACTCAGGCGGCTGAACACTACTTCTTTCGGTGGCGGTCAATCAACGCGTGGTTAGCGACTAACCACTCCATACCAAGAATCACATCAAAACCACTCATAGGCGTAACTATGAGTGTGGCTACAAGCAACTCTCCTGATATCTCGATCCGGCCATCCTTAATTTTATCTCTAGCTAACATACTAACTCCCAAGGAGTTGCAACAGATAACTCAAAACCTAGAGGCTCTAGCCTCAACTTAGCATGCTCGGCCAAACAACACGTATACAAATGAATCGTAGGAACCGTAATCAAACAAGACAAATGCGCGAAGATCTAAAACAAGAAGCGTACACTGCCCACGGCGGCATCCGTGCGCTCGGCCTCCCGACGGGTCGTAGCAAACACTCGACCTGGCTGCTGCTGCTGGCCCGAAAGCCGCCATAGCCGGGCCGAGGACGTAAACGGATCATATGTCCCTCTTTACCACAACGAAAACACACTCTGGGGCCCGTCATGCAAAGCTCGGTGTGGGTCCTCCCGCATAAAGCACAAGCGAGAACTCGCTCGGACGCCTACTGGCGCGAGGCCGAAACGGATCGGGGCCCTATCGCGATCCCGCTTTGGAATCGCCCTTGGCGACGCTGCCGCCACCCGAAAGTCAAACTTTCTCTTACGCCCCACAGTTTCTTGGGGGACAGACGCCCGAACAGAGGCGGCAACAACCCGCTCAAGCAGGATACTTCCCATTATAGATCGTGGCTAATGGGCTGACCCTAGCATAAGTGTCGGGGGCCCGAGCCACGACATCCTCGGGAAACACCTGCCTCAATCCGGATATGAACTTCCGAATCTTGACTCTGGGGTGGCAATCAATCGAGGAGCAAAATATCCATACTCGAGAACTTGCGCTCATACTCCTCAATGGAATCGAACCCTGCTTGAGTTCGGAAGAGCTCCACCATCTTCTCCTGAGCCTCATCACCGATGAACTTTACCTTGAACTCGGCCTTGAAGAACTCCCAAGTAGCGGGTGGAGACCCGGTGGTCTCTCGCTCAAGGTGGACTCCCACCACCATCTCATTGTGCCTCCTAGCACATGAGCCGCACATCTCGGCCTCTGAATATCGGGGCACACCATGATCGGAAGGTGTACTCCAAATGGGCAATCCACACAGGCTGCCGCTAACGCATCACCGGTGGCATCAAACTTCTCGAGCTTCCACTTCACAAAATCCTTCACCACCTACCCAATTCCTCGGCACCCTCTGCCCATATCTCGCCTCAGGGCTACTTGCTCTGTGGAGCCGGAGGAGCTACGAGCTCTCACAACCAATCGAGTCACCGCTCGATCTGGGCTCGGGACTCTTCCATTGCTTGGCGCCAACAAGGCACGGGTCTCGCCCTCGGTCACTCAACATGCGACCATAAAAGTCCTCATAGACTCGGCAAACTCTGCTCCGGGAGCGATCTCACGGCCTTCGATCGCCTCAACGCCCGCTCTAGGCGTAACAGAGGAGCTGCTGGGTGGAATGCCATCGATGTCGGCTTGGGACGATGTCCTGCGATGATCGAATCCGATCCCGATACCTCGACCGCTCTCGAACCTCCTCTCCGATGCGGAGTGGTAGCATCTTTGGCGATCTACATCCAAACCAACAACGAATCAAAACTCGCTTGTCACCATTCCACAACACCAAACAAGGCATACACTAGATGATAGGTATTGTAAATTCTTAACCCTTTTCCTTTCTAAAACAATAAATCTAGGCGTACTGATGACCGTAGCCGGAGGCCGATGATCATGGAAAACGACCTACAACAAAGGTCGATCTGACAGAATCTATGACTCGAGCTCGATACCAAATCAGAAGACCCGACCCAAAAGGGGCTCTAAATGGGCCTTTACCCCAATGCATGTAGTGAAAATAAAAGACATTAAGAAAAATACATTTCGGATTCCAAGTAAAAACAGAAACATTCAACAACCAAAACATACATTTCTAAAAGTACACTCTGATCGAGATTTATTTAAACCATTAAAACAATCCGCAAGTACCAATATGCTTTGGAATCCATAAAACGTAAGAAAAACATCCACGGGGCTCTGTGCGTGTCTACATGCATTCAGGGGGAAATAATAAAAAGTGAAGAGTCATAATAATTAAAATTAAAATAAAACAATCGGAGAAGACAAAGAGGTTCCATGATCATAGCTCCTCCTTCACCATCCTGTCTCCCGCTTGATTACTGTGGAAAACCACGAGAATAAGGGTGAGTAACGAATTACCCAGTAGAAGAATCCCCAACCGGGGGTACAATACGATATACATGATCATCTAGAAGAATGTATGCAAGCTATGAGTACAAACACGAGCGGAGCACATAGCTAAGTCCACACTTGGACCTCGGATGCCATCTCGGGGTCTTAGTCCGGAAATATCACAACACACTAAACGCACTATACGGGAACAAGTCCCGCCTCGGCGCCTAACGACGATCATACGAAGGTGCACTGCTCAAGATCCCGAGGAGCTCTCGATCGGCGCTGTAATGAGCGTAAGGATGCACCGCGTGCTTCTACAGACTATGGGGGTGCCGGTCTAGTGGCAAGTCGCCCATATCCGGATACCACGCCTAACTAAATCTCTGGATCGGTGTCACCGACATAGGGTGTGAGACACGACACGTGAACTATGTCGGCTGTACCACCGCACTGAGGCTAAGGAACGGGTCATGGTAGGCTTACACCGTAAGCCGTCCTTACCTTATCGGTGGCAATCAAGGGCTCTTTGCCGAACACGCCGAGGACGTGCCGGTGCCGGACTAGGCATTGCCAAGTCATCATCCCGACCATTGGGGCATCGCTTAGACTACCACCCTCACCCAAGATTGCGGGGCCTACCGGTTGGGATAGCTAATCCCTCACGGGGTCCAAGGACGGAGAATCGTCTCAATCGTCCTTGCCATAGATGCAAGATACTTTATGCATCGGGCCCGATGATGCTATCTACCCGAATTCTAAACCTTAACAATAATAACGATTCAATCAATGCGATCCAATACGTGCTCATCGGATACAAAGAACCTAGCATGATACTACGAAGCAAGAACAGATATCGAACATGCTAGAACAGAACAACCTAGCATGGGCTAACATGAGAAACAATACAAGAGATCATGCCATCGAGAATTGAAACAGAGCACCTAGAGATAAACATGCTAGTAATCATACACAGCATACAAAACAACAATCACAAATATACCGCGAGGTCCACACAACCCCTGCGGTAAGAAATCCTTACCTTGGTCGAAGACTTTTACACACAAATCCTAAGGCTGCGAACAATCCCGAGCTAGCGGCGGGAACCTAGCAAACCAACAATAATCGTTATCTAAAATATCTAAACAACAATAGAACGACAAGCTCGGCTCGGGAACTCACGCGCGCGACGACACGACTTGAGCTTGGGGCAAACAAGTCGCTCTCGCAAGGTCGTGGCGCCGGCCGCTACCGCACGGCAGCGAGGACACGCTACCGGTTGCTTGTACTGCACGCAACACGGACATGCTACCGCTGCTGCGCGCTGGCCGCACGCAACAGCGGGGACACGCGCGCGGCGAGCGCCTGACGGCGCGCGCGCGGCGCCAGGTCGTCAGGCGGCGCGCGGCGGCGAGCAACTCAGCGAGGACGCGCGCGAATGAATGTCTGAGCGGCGCGCGCGCAGGCGAGCGGCTCGGCAAGCGGACACGGCGAGGGCGCGGCGAGCGATCGGGCGATCTCGCTTTGGCGAACGGGCGAGGCCGCTGCGAATGTGTCCGGGCGTGGCGTCGGCGGGTAGCTCGACCGATCTGGGCGTCGCGAGCAGGTGGCTCGGCCGATCTGGGCGTCGCGACAGGGCTGCTCGACCGATCTGGGCGTCGGCAGTGGCGGCTCGACCGATCTGGGCGTCTGGTGAGCCGGGTGAGGATGATGGTCTGCTCCTCTCGGTGGTGCACAACACACACACACACACAACCCCTTTTTCTTACATTCGGCCAACAAACACCCAAATGAGAAGATGAAGAAGACGAAGACTTACCCGAATGATGATGATCGAACCCAAGGAGATGCAAGGATGAAGAACTCGGCAAGGCTATGGAGATGGAGAGCTTGGGCGGCCAAGAGATGTTTTGGAGAAGGAGATGAAATAACCTATTTCTATTTCATTTAACCAAATGCACCAAAACTCCAAAAAATCCAAGGTTAACTAAGATGTGATGCAGAAAGAGCAACAAGAGCACCTAATGGCTCATTTGGCACACCTCTCTACAAGCTTCCCAGAGACCCGGTTCAAACCCCTACAAGCAAAGACAAATTACTTTATTTTTACTTTTGCAACAAACCTTGCTCAAACCAAACCACAAACCCCTCCAAAAACCTACAAAAACCATCCAATAATTTTAGTAGCTGGAAAAGACACAAACGACCATGACGGCCCGACCAAATTACCAAATTACCCCTAGGGCATACCTGGGAGACCGGGAAGAAAAACCTGGGTCGTTACATTTAACCCTTAGGGGTATTTTGGTCTTTTTGCCCCCGGTCAGGGTTTTGAGGATTTTCAAGATTTCAGGGCCATTCCCGCCTTTGTCGAAGCTTAATGGTTGTTGGTTGCAAGACCCGAGAGGTTTGGGCAAGTTGTTTGGAAGTTTGGAGGTGTTTTAGAAAATGGCAAAATTAATTGTAATTTTGGTGCTTCCATTGGGTTTTGAGCCCTTGCCCTAAATGGTCTTGGGGAGTTCGTAGGAAAAGAGAGTTTTATTTTTAAGATAAGTTTGCTTCGGTCGGGTTTGGAAAGAGGAAGCTTTGGGAAGGGATTTTAGACCTATTTAATTAGGGAAAAAGGAAAGAAAATCAAGAAAATCCCTTTTCCCCTTGTTTTGCAATCTCTCTCTCTCTCTCTCTCTCTCTCTCTCTCCTAGCCGACCTCACCAAGAAACCCTAGCCGCCCTAGCCGCACCCCCGCTCAGCCAGCTGCTCGGCCCAGCGCACGAGCAAAGGCCAATGTCAAATCCAGGCCAGCGCACAGGCAACCAGCCAGCTCTCAAGCACGAGTCGCCCAGACGCGCCGCACCGACTGACCAGATCGGGTCGCCCGAGCGCGCTACGCGCCGTCCCCCACACCAGCCGCCTCGCACGCGCGCAGCGCGATCGCCCGCCGCCGCGAGCCCGCGCCACGATCAAGATCGCCGCGTCTGCGTGCCGTGCCGCTCGTCCGTCCCTCCTGCCGCTCAGCGCCAAGCCAGCAGCGCCCGTTAGCGCCGAGCAGCGCCAGCACTACAGCAGCGCCAAAATCGCCCCCTTACGCTGCGAGACCCGTGCCTTCTCGGTTGGTAATTCCCGAACCTATCCCTTTCATATTTTTAAAGTCACTGGCTGCTGTATATTTATTTAGGATGCTTTTAAAATGCTTAGGTTGCTCGGTTTCGCTTTAAAGCTCGAGGGTCATTATTTGATTGTGAAGGTTATTTCTCGCTCGTTTCGGTGTAAGGGTTCCTTACCGTGGTTGTGTGGACCTGCGATGCTTTCTTGATTGTGCCTTATATGCATGTTTACTTTTATGGACATGATTAGTGGATAGGACGACTTGTGATTGCTTTCCGCTAGCATGTTTGCTTGTTTGTACATGTTAGTGCCATGCTAGGATTGTTCTTCCAAAGATGCTTGAGATTCTGCTTTAAGTTCGTAGTATCATGCTAGGTTATGTATGATTGATGATGATTATGTATGTTTAGCCAGAATCGTTTACTCTATACTCTAGCTAGTGTGTTAGGGTTGTCATCATCTAGAGGTGAGAGCGGACATAACGTACCTTGTCCCCACCGGTCGGGAGTAGAGCGAAGCATAACGTACATTGCTTCCCCGGCACCGATGTGGATTTAGCTACCACATCGGCATAAGCCTAGTTTGTAGCTGCTAGAGCGGAACCACCGCCAGCGGTGCAAGCCCGCCTTGGCCGGTTCTTAGCTTCAGTCGGTGGTACAGTGCCGCATGATGAGTGCCGAGGGCCTCGCACTCTGTGTGTTCGGTGACACCGTTTCCGAGTCTTAGGCATGCGTGCACGGCCCGCGTAGTTTGTACTTAGGCCCCACATTTACGCCGGTTGCAAAGAAAGATGCGGTGTGCGCACACGCGCGTTAGTCGCCGGTTCGGAGAGCTCCCGGGCTAATGTTCGTGAGTACACCGCCTCCTTCTGTTTAGAGCCGGACTTGGGTACTCTCCGATAGTCCGGTTTATAAGCGAGGGTAAGAGGCCCTTGAGGACACCCATTGGGATTGGCTTTTGAGTGATCATATGGTCGAGGAGAAAGACCCTCGAGGGTGTCGGACATCTTTGGGATCGGTTTTTAGCCGATCAATTGGCCGAGGGGAAAGACCCTCGGAGATGTCCCGGGATTGGTTATGAGAGCCAATCATTAGGTCGTAAGAATGAGACTTCCGAGGATTCCAGATTCGCCTTGTAAGCTCGTTGAGCTATGATCCGTGTTGGTAATCGTTTGCATGTATACTAGGGTGCTAGATGATTGAAGTATCGTATTGTACCCCAGTTGGGAGATTCTTACTGAGTATGTTTATACTCACCCTTATTTCTGTGGTTTTCCACCGGGTAACTTGGGACAAAGACCGGACGGCTAAGCGGAGGGAGTTGATTGATCATGGAGTTCTTGCCAGGCACTCTGTATTTATTGTTTGCATATTTGTTCAAAGATGTAGATGGACAGGAGTCCTAGGGGAAACATTATAAAAAGTTGTTTGAACTGTTTTTGAATGTTTTTATATACTGCCAGGGCTTGTTTTACTTCGTTGGTCTTTCTTAAACAAAATTGTTGATTATGTTTTAAGCATTCCCCGTTTCTAAATGTTTTGAAATGTTTTAAATATGAGCACTAAACCGCTTGATGAAGTATTTTAACTTGCATGCTGAGTGAGAACCTAGGTTTAGGACCGTATTTTGGGTGGGGTTTAGGACCGTATGCTGAGTGATCATGCCCTCCCGGGAACCTCCGGGGCTAGTGGAGCTATTGGGGGTGTCTCCTAAATAAACTCTGTCAGCTGGGCTATCTGTGCCTAGTACTCCTCACTACGCGCTACAAACTGCGCATGGGTCTCCGCTCTCTGTTAGCTAAAAAGACCTGCCATCGACTCCCTCATGGCTGGAGCACACTCTGCTTAAGGAGTCTCATTCTGAGGCATGTTAGCCTCTACCCCCTTCTCTTGGCAACTCAACTGCCAGGGCCAATGTTGGCCTACGGGTCTAGACAACCCTAGACGTGGTCTCATCATCAACACGCTCAGTCGAACTCCTCGGTTGGAAATACCAAATGTCCCTGCTCCACTATGTGTAATCAGCATAAGCGATCTACACTAAACACAAAGCTAGTCCACACCGGGACTCTCACTACCCAATAGAGGTAACACATGTATACTAGATGCAGTATTGTAAAATAAAACCCTTACCTTAATGAACTCAGACAAACCTGACGGCCGTGGAGTGCTGATGATCATGGGAACAACAACCTACAAAGCAGGTTAGTCTACAGAATCTATGACTATGTGCTCTGATACCAACTGTAAGGACCCGGCCCAAAAGAAGGTCCTAAACCTAGGACCTCACTCAGCATGCAAGTTAAATATCTCAACAAGCGGTTTAGTGCTCATATTTAAAACTTTTCAAAATATTTGGAAAGGGGGAACACTTAAAACATAACCAACAATTTTCATAAAGCAAATCCAACAAGGTAAAACAAGCCTGGCCAGTATTTATAAAAGAACATTCAAAACAGTTTAAACAACTTTAACATCATCCCCTAGGACTCCTGTCCATCTACATGCTGAATAAATAATGCAAACAATAAAATACAGAGTGCCGGCAGCCCCCATTATCAAACAGCTCCCTCCGCTCGCCATCCCAGTGCTGTCCCAAGTTACCTGGTGGAAAACCACATAAATAAGGGTGAGTATAAACATGCTCAGTAAGAATCCCCAACCGGGGTACAATACGATACATCAGTCATCTAGCAACCTAGTATACATGCAAACAGTACGAGCTCAGAAGCAACAAGTTGACTCAGGCTAATCGCCGATCTAGAAATTGCCTATTTAAGGACTTACTACCACAACCTACACTAGGTTCTACACCTTGATGCCCATCAGGGTCCTACACAACCTAGGACGCGATGATGCCCATCGGGGTCTTACACATAAGGATGCCCATCATGGGCTTACACCTGCTAGACTCAGTGATGCCCATCGGGGACTTACACACAAGGATGCCCATCGGGGTCTTACTCCACAAATCAATGATGCCCATCGGGGTCTTACACATACGAATGCCCATCCGGGTCTTACATCTCAAGTCAATGATGCCCATCGGGGTCTTACACATACGGATGCCCATCAGGGTCTTACACCTCTAGCCATAAATGCTGCCCAACAGGGTCTTACACATACGGATGCCCATCGGGGTCTTACACCTCTAGCCATCAATGTTGCCCAACAGGGTTTTACACATCTAGGATGCCCATCGGGGTCTTACTCTAGCTAGGATCACGGAGATGCCCATCGAGCTCTTATAGTCCCTAGCAACCTTATGACGCCCATCGGGGACTTACACATAAGCCAACAGTGTAGTGCCCATTGGGGACTTACATACACTAGCAACGCATTAGTGCCCATCGGGGACTTACCCAAGCGAAACCTAAACTTACAACCCCTAACGATCTCCTAAGTACAGGGACACAATCTAGCCTAACAATCAGACAATCAACATTACCTGTCTAACCCTAGCAAGAAACCAACAGAATACGAACAGGAAACATGGGTATGCCAAGGTAAGGAAAGTCCCTAGCCCGATACTACGAACTCAAGCAGGAATCAAAAGCATGCTGGAAGAACAAACCTAGCATGGCACTAACATGAACAACAAGCAAACATGCTAGCAAGATTTCAAACACAAGTCATCCTATAGCTAACATGCTCATAACAAGAAACCAAGCATACAAGGCACAATCCTGAAAGCATCGCAGGGTCCACACAACCATGGTAAGAAATCCTTACCTGGAAACAAGTAGAGAATAACTACCACAACCAACAAGCGACCCTCGAGCCTCTAAGTGAACCCGAGCAACCTAAGCAAACAATAAAATCATCTTAATTAAGCAAACAAAAACTAATATCTTAAGGTCCAAAAGAGTGGAGGCTCGGGAATTACCAACTGAGAAGGCACAAGGTCTCGGCTCATCTCTCTTGGCAAAAACAGGCTCTCGGTAGCAAGGGGCAGGCAGGTTGGGTGGCAGAGGCGAGCAGGCTGGGCGCTGCCGAGTGCTGCAGGCCGCGCTAAAGTGGTAGGGGACGGGCGCAGGGGCGGGGACACAGTCTGGGCGCGCGGGCTGGGCGCGACGTGAGCAGCCGGGCGAGCGGCGTCTCAAAGCGCGGCGCGTGGGTATCTTTGGGCGTTTGGGCTGCTCGCGTCTAGGCTGTATGCTGCGGCAGAGCTATTCTTTGTTGGTGCGTGCTGGGTGGGCAAGAGCGTCTCTTGGCGCTAGGGCTGGTCGATCTTGCTGGTGCGGCTCTGCTGGTGCGACGGCCTGCTGCTGGTCTTGGCTCTCGGTTCTTGATTCTTGAAGGACGGCAAGGTGAGAAATAGGGCTCCTTCCCTTCTTTTCCTTTTTTCCTAATTTTAAATAAGCTTTGGTGATCTAAAATCCCTTCACAGGGCTTTCCTCCTTCGAGTCCCCGCTGAGACAAACTTTTCTTTATAAATAAAACTCATTTAAATCAAGCTTCCAACTCACCATTAGGTCAAGGGTTCGAATCCTATTGGAGGCACTTTAATTAACATTATTTTTGCTAATAACCAAATCACCTCCAAACTTCCAAACAACTAGCACAAACTTCTTGGGTCTTGCAACCAACAACAATCAAGCCTCGATAAAGGGCAGGAATGACTCTGGAATCCTGAAAATCCACAAACCATGACCGGGGAGCAAAAAGACCAAAATACCCCTTAGGGTTAAAATATCTTTAACAGCCCAACCGAACAACAAAATATTGAACCGGAAACACCTGAGAAACCAGAATAGAAAACTGGGCCTTTACAAGCACCCTAGTATACATGCAAACGAATACGAGCCCAGAAGCAACAACTGGATCAAAGCAATGACCTATCTAGAAATTGCCTATTCAAGGACTTACAACCTCAACCTACACTAGGTTCTACACCTTGATGCCCATCGGGGTCTTACACAACCTAGGACGCGATGATGCCCATCGGGGTCTTACATATAAGGATGCCCATCGGGGTCTTACTCCTACTAGACACAGTGATGCCCATCGGGGTCTTACACACAAGGATGCCCATCGGGGTCTTACTCTTGTTAGACACAATGATGCTCATCGGGGTCTTACACACAAATCAATGATGCCCATCAAGGTCTTACACATACGGATGCCCATTGGGGTCTTATTCCACAAATCAATGATTCCCATCGGGGTCTTACACATACGAATGCCCATCGAGGTCTTACTCCACAAATCAATGATGCCCATCAGAGTCTTACACATACTGATGTCCATCAGTGTAACGGCCCAGTTTTTCATCCCGGTCTTCCAAGTTTGCCCTAGGGGCATTTTGGTAATTTGGTCGGGCCGTTAGGGTCGTTTATGTTTTTTTCAGTTGCTAAAATTATTGGATGGTCTTATGTAGGATTTTGATGCTTTGTGGATGTGTTTGGGCATAGTGAGATGCAAAAGTAAAATTGAGGAATAAAGGTGTGTTTGTTGGGATTCGAACCCGGGGTGCTAGGAAGTTAGGTTGGTGGAGTTGCCAGTTGAGCCACAGGAGGTTCTTGTTGCTATCTCCGCTGCATGTCTTGGTTAGCCTTGAGTCCTTGGGGTTTTGGTGCTTTTGATTAAAAGAAAGGAAATTAGGTTTGAGTGCTTTCTTCTCCAAAATCCCCTAACGGCCCAAGCTTCTTCTCCCAAGCTCCAGTCGAGCAGCAGATCCTTCCAGCAACAACCCTGCTTCGTGCCTCACCAGACGCCGTCGCGCCAGTAGCCGGATCGTGCCATCGCGCCCAGCTTTGTCGCAGCATGTCGCACGCACCAGCAGCAGCAGTTGCATCGCCCATCGCCAGCCCTGCGTCGCTCATCGCCGCCACGACCAAGGCGAGTCCCATTGCAGCCAGCCAATGCCAAGCCCGGCCGACCGCAGCCCAGCCAGATCACGTCGCAGCCGTCCCCGCGCGCGCAGCAAGCGGCGGCCACGCGCCAGATCCGCATGCAAATGCGGCCCAGCGCCGCCGTCGCTCGTCCGCGCTAGTACATCCGCCCGTCAGCGTCGCTCTTCCCATCCGCTCGCAGCCAGCGCCCGCACGCCGCGTCTGCGGCATCGCGTCTGCTTGTCCTCAGCAGCGCGCCTGCGCCAAGCCAGCCCGTCCGCGCGCGCGCAGCCCTTGCCGCCTAGTAGCGCTTAGTAGCAGCCACGACCGTGCGAGCTCGTCCATCGCGCAGCGCGTCGCCCGTGCGATGTGAGTTGCTCCTGTGCCGAGCCTGTTTATTTTATTATATTTAGGCCTATGGATTGTGATAATTATTGTGCTTGTTAGGTTCTCATTAGCTAGCTCGGAATCGATCACAGCTTAGGATTCTTGTGTGTAGTTGCCTTCCGACCAGGTAAGGATTTCTTACCGGAGTTGTGTGGGCTCTGCGATATAATATGTGATTGCTATTTGTATACTTGTTTGTGTTTATCAAAGATGTTTAGTGATAGGTGCTCCGTTCAATTCCCGATCGTGGCATGATTTCTTATGTTGTTTCTCATGTTAGTCCATCTTTGGGTTGTTCCGCTCGCATGCTCGTTATCTGTTCTTGCTTCGTAGTATTATGCTAGGTTCGTTGTATCCGCTGAGCACGTATTGGATTGTTTGTTGTACTGTTTATAGGTTTGAGATATGGTAGGTAGCATCATCCGTGCTAGGATGCATAACGTAACTTGCATCCACTGGCAGGACGTGCGAGGTAGTACTCCGTCCCTGATCCACAGTTAGGTAGCTAACCCTAACGGCAGGCCCTGCAATCTTGGGTGAGGGTGGCAGACTGTTAAATGCCCCAACGATCAAGATGATGACAAGGCATTGCCTTTTCCCATTTGTGTGCACTAGTTTCCTATTCCGCTTTCGAGGTGCCTTCGGTAAAGATTTCGGTTGTTTGGTTGGGTCTTAGAGCCGCTTTGACCCTTGGGGTATTTTGGTCTTGTGGCTCCCGGGCGGGATTTGTAGTTTTCGGGGGCTTCAAGGTAGCTCCCGCCTTTGTCGAGGCTTGTTTGTTGGTGGTCGCGAGTCCCGAGGTGTTTGGGCTAGTCGGTTGGATGCTCGGTTGTGGTTTGGGCTTTGGCAAAGTGATGGTTGGTTGTGTGCTTCCTTTGGGATTCGAGCCCGGGCCCTTATTGTTGGTTTGAGAGTTGGATTTAAGTGAGTTTTATTTATTGGAAAAGATTGCTTCGGTCGGGTCTCGAAGGAGGAAGCCGGGAAATGGGATTTTAAGGTTTTGATTTGGATAAAAGTGGATAAGGATGGATTTTTGGATAAAATCCCTATTTTCCTTTTTATTTTCCCATTTTCCCTTTTCTTTTCTAAATTCCTTTTTTTTCTTTTATTTTTCTCTTTCTCTCTCTCTCTCTCTCTCTTTCTCTCTCTCTCTCTCCCCGAGCCCCCCACCCAGCCCGAGCAGCCCCAGCCCGAGCCTAGCCCAGTCCCAGTTCGCCTAGGTCGCCCGAGCCTAGGTCTGATTCGCTCGTCCCAGCCCGTGTCGCGCGCCATCGCCCTATAGCTTGCCGAGCCACGCCGCTTCTCCAGCGCCCAACCGAGCTAGAGCCCGCGCCCGCGCGCCTTGCCTCGCCCCTGCTCGTCCGCTCACAGCTCGCGCCCAGCGCCCGCGCCCCTGCGCCCAGCTGCAGCCTCGCCGTGCAGCTTGCTCGTTTGCGTGTCAGCCACGCCTTGTGAGTTGCTCTCGAGCCGAGCCCTGTTTATTTTATTGTATTTAGGCCTATTTTATGATTATTGATGTGTTTGTTTGGCTCGCTATAGGTTGCTCGGGTTCGATCGCAGTTAATTTTATTGTGTGTTGTTGCCTTCCGACCAGGTAAGGATTTCTTACCGGAGTTGTGTGGGCCCTGCGATATTTTCATGATATGCCTTGCTTGTTTGCTGACTGTTATGAGCACGTTAGAGAAAGAGCAGTTTGATTGATTTCTTGCTAGCATGTTTGCCTGATTTTACATGTTAGTGCCATGCTAGGTTTGTTCTGCCAGCATGCTTACGATTCCTGCTTAAGCTCGTAGTATCATGCTAGGTAAATGTGTTTGATGTCGGTCATTGTTTGCTAGCCAAGAATCATTGATTTTACTCAGCATCTTTAGATAGAGTTGTAGGGTTTGTCATCATCCAGAGGCTGAGCGGACATAACGTACTTTGTCCCCACTGATCGGGAGTAAAGTGTTCGCAGCATAACGTATCTTGCTTCCCCCCCCCGGTCGCCAAGGTGGATTTAGCTCAGGTCGGGAGTAAAGTGTGCGCAGCATAACATATCTTGCTTTCCCCCCCGACCTGCCGGTTGTGGAATTAGCTACCCACTTTGGCATAAGCCTAGTGTATAGCCTGCGAGAGCGGAACCCTGCCATCGGTGTAAGCCTGCTCTAGTCGGTTCTTAGCTTCAGGTCGGTGGATCTTGCTGCACAGATGAGCGCCGAAGGCCTCGCGCTACTGTGATCAGTGACACCGCTTCCGAGTCATAGGCATGAGTACCTGGCCCGCGTAGTTTGCCCTTAGGCCCCCGCATTTACGCCGATTGCAGCAGCATGCGGTGTGCGGGCACACGCGTTAGTTACCGGTTCGGAGAGCTCCCCCGGGCTAATGTCGTGAGCACACCATTCCTTCCATTAGAGCCTGACTTCGGGTACTCTCCCGTAAGTCCAGATTAGTAAGGGCATGGAGGCCCTTGAGGACATTCTAGGGATCGCAGTATTCCCCGTGTGAGATATACCTCGATGTCCGGGATTGGTCGATGTATCCAATCCCTAGGCGAAGAAAGAGACTTCCGATGACTCCGATCTTCTTTCTTTATGAGCTCGTTGAGCTATGATCTGTGTTGGTAGTTGTTTGCTTGCATGCTTTGGTACTAGATGACTGATTATATCGTATTGTACCCCTGTTGGATTCTTCTTGAGTAATTCGTTACTCACCCTTATTTTTGTGGTTTTTCCACGTGTAGCCATGGTGCGAGACAGGATGGCTGGAGGAGGAGCTGTGATCATGGAAACCCGTTGTTCAACTCTGAGTCTTATGTTTATGTTGATGTTTTAAATGTTCTCTGAATGCATGTAGTTGGGCACGGAGCCCTAGGGTGTTTTCTGAATGTATTTCTTTATTCTAGCATTGTTGTAAAGTTTGTATGTTTTAAATAAATCTCTGATTAGAGTAAGTTTGTAAATGTATTTGTCTTGGAACAGGTGCTTGGAAACAGGGACAGGTTTCAGGAAATTATGTTAACTTTTTAAATGGATGTTTTATGTTTTAGTTTTTACTTAGAATCCGAACACCATCTTGCAAATTTTCTGTAGATTTGTATGCATGCATTGAGGTAACGGCCTATTTTAGAACCCTTTCAGGTCGGGTCGTTACAGGTTGGTATCAAATCTCAGAGTCATAGATTCTGTAGATTGACCTTTGTTGTAGGTCGTTTTTCCATGATCATCAGCACTCCGACAGTCATCAGGTACGCCTAAGTTTACTGTTTTAAAGAAAGGGGTAAGAATTTACAATACTTTTCATCTAGTGTTTGCCTTGTGTAGAGTTGTAGAGCGGAGACGAGCAGGTTCTGACTCGTTGTTGGTTTGGGCTTAGAGAGCCATCATGCCAACTTTCCGCAGTGCGAGCAGTATGTAGCAGCTTGTTGAGGTATCCAGATAGATTCGGATGCCCCAGGGGCGTCGTCCCAGAGGGAGGCGAGCTTAGACTCCCGTAGGCCAATTGTGGCCCAGTTGTTGTTTTTCCCCTAGTGAGAGGGTGGAGGTGCTTTGTGCAGATCGCCAGTATGTTGATCGCACTCAGAGGAGCAGGACACTTGGCTTGTCCGATCGAGGAGTTGGACTGATCGTGTTGATGTTGAGGCCGCGTCCAGGGTTGTTAGGCACGCAGGCCAGTTTTGGCCCTGGCAGTTGAGTTGCCTAGTGGAGGGGGAAGAGGCTAGCACGCCTCAGAGTGAGACTCCTTGAGCAGAGTGTGCTCCAGCCATGAGAGATTTGATGGCGTGTCTTTAGCTATCGAGAGCGGAGACCTGTGCGATTTGTAGCACGTAGTGAGGAGTCTAGGGCACAGATAGCCCAAATGTGAGAGTTTGTTTCAAATTTTCCCTCCAAAGCTCTTATAGCCCCGGAGGTTCCCGGGAGGGCATGTTCAGCAAGTTTATTCAGATGAGTTTGTTGGCGATGATGGAGCCGCCCAGTTTGGCAAATGGATGCCTGTAGAGCTCGATGTTTTAGAAAGTCCTGCTGCTAGTAGTAAAGCGGTTGGCCAGGTTTGAGTTTAGCATCTGTGTGTTGGGATGCCATGCTGTTCAGAGGCCGAGGTGTGCCGTTCCTGTGCTGTTTGGTACAGCAGTTGGTGGTGGAAGTCCCTTGTGAGAGGTGGACTAGCAGAGTCTCCACCAGTCGCCCGATTGATTTGCAAGTTGCCGTGTTAGTGGCTTGAGGCAGATGTAGAGACATCTTTGCCCCTTGCAAGCCTGCTGTTGTTTAACAGCCTAGTTTTCTCAGATGTTTGGTAGAGTTGAGCACTCTTCCTTGGTGAGCTGCTAGAGTGGAGCTAGCTGCTGCATGTTGAGAGATAAGGCCAGAGCATTGTTGAGCATCATGTGGAGATGCAAGTGTAGGCTATGAGCCTTCGATTTGATGATATGCCATAGGCAAAGTTGTTTGAGTTGAGCCCTTGTATGCCTAGCCAGAGTTGTTGTAGCACTTGAGGTGCATTGGTTGGTGTGCCGCTTTGGCACTAAGTCTGGTTTAGGCTTGAGTTTGGCATGGGCATAGCAGATGGATCTATGCCGTCCGGAGTTCAGCGCACTCCTTTAGCCTTGGATCATTTTATGGCAGTTGCACCTGTTTAGGTCGTGCCAGAGGGGTAGTTCAGTGGTAGTCGATGGACTACAATTGAAAGGATGCTCGAGAGGAGCCGAGCCTCTTCCCGTTGTTTCGGGGGTTGAGTAAGTCGCAGACGCGGTTGGTCGGTGATGGTGCGCGTGAGTCTCGCGCTAGTGTTAAGGCCAGGAGTTTCCTTGTGGTTGGTAGTACGGTCAACTACCTTCGAGTGCCTTGATCTGAGGAGAGTTGAGCATCGTAGATGCGAGTTCGGTCCAGCAGAGGCACTAAGTCTGGTTCAGGCTTGAGTTTGGCATGGGTATAGCAGATGGATCTATGCCGTTCGGAGTTCAGCGCACTCCTTTAGCCTTGGATCCGTTAATGGCGCTTGCACTGCTTAGGTCGTGCGGAGGGCTAGTTCGATGGTAGTCGATGGACTACAAGTGAAAGGATGCTCGAGAGGAGCCGAAGCCTCTTCCCAGTGTTTCTGGGGGTTGAGTAAGTCAGCAGATTTGCGGTTGGTCAGTGATGGTGCGCGTGAGTCTCGCGCTAGTGTTAAGGCCAAGAGTTTCCTTGTGGTTGGTAGTGCGGTCAACTACCTTCGAGTGCCTTGATCTGAGGAGAGTTGAGCATCGTAGATGCGAGTTCGGTCCAGCAGAGGGACCCTGAGTTGGATGCTCATGAGATGAGCTTGATGCTTATGAGGCGAGTTGGATGCCATGAGGCTAGTTGGATGCCTTTGAGGCGAGATGAGTTAATGCCTTGCGAGAGGATTTGGATGCCTTATGGGTAAGCACCCTTGGTAGAGGCTTGGTATAAAGTGAGTTCGGTGTGGCATGGTTATGTTTTGTAGAGCAAGGTTGCCTCAGCTTTGAGCATCGTGTGGAGATGGAACTTTTGGTGTTCCATCGGTTGGAGTTCAGTTGGAAACTGATCAAGAGCGGTGGTAGCAAAGCCGAGCAGTTTCTGATCGCCTTGGCTAAGAGAGTTGTTTGGATCCTTTCCTTGGGTAGAAGCCTTGTTGTGGCTGATGTTTGAGTAGGAGGATGACGCATTCGGTAGCGTTTCAGGTCCTCTTGGTTCCCAAGGAGTTGGAGTTGGCCAGCATGGTTGAGATGCTGGAGAGAGTTGTGCCTGTTCAGGCAGTTGGTTGTTAGCTCGTTTGTCGACAGTGTGTGTCGAGGGTTGCCATAGAACCCTAGGTTGTGGAGAGCCTCTCCAGAGCTCAGTCAGCCCAGCTAGTAAGTTTCAGTTGGCTAGCTGAAGGCGTGTAGTTTGTAGCCTCGGTTGAGTTGCTAGCAGTCTTGGTAGACTAGCAAGCCATTGTTTGTTTGGATTAGAGTCCGGATTGGTTCCGGTGCGGTGGCAAGTTGATGCTTCGTGTTGACCAAGGTATGGTTGGAGCTGCTAGAATTAGTTTTGCTCGTGGGGCGAATGGTTCGTGCCCTGTTGGTTGTTTTCCTGTTTTCAGGATGTTGAGAGTTGCCCCGTTTGGCATTTGGAGGTTCAGTCTGAGATGGACCCCTGTTGTTGCCCCGTGAGATTTAGATGTTGTTGCTCTAGTGGAGCAAGACAGTGAGCGTATGTGGAGCTTTCAGTCCTTCGGTTGTCTGCTTGTAAGAGCCGTTCCTTCTGGGAGTTGCCAGATTTCTCCCGTAGCCATGAGTTGATGGTAGATGTGCTAGCAAGAAGGAAAAGTTTGTTGGCTGCTTGGAAGCAGTTGTTTGTCCAGTTAGGTGGACTCTTGGATGGTGTTCTAGAGGCTGCAGTAAGGGTTGTTTAGTCTCGTGTGAGTGTTGGGCCAAGGTTTGGTCCTCTTGCTGTTTCTAGAGCTAGTTCGGTTCTAGCTGGAGGGTGTTGCCCTGAGGTCTTGTTCCTAGTCAGGAAGTTTTGGGAGTTGACCCCTCCCTCGGCAGTTGAGCAAGTGCTGTTAGTTCCGGATTGGTGATCCGATTGGTTGAGTTTTCCCTTGGGTGTTGCTTCCAAGAGAGTTGGTTGTTGTTGCCTTGGGTTTGAGCAAGTCGTGGCGTGTGTGGAGTTCACGCCGCCCTTCCGAGTTTGCTTGCTTGCTGGGAAATCGTTTCCCGTTTAGCAGGAGTCAGCTTAGCTCCTGAGTTGTGTAGTGGATCAGAGTAGCGCAGCGGTCAGCCTAGCGAGAGGGTCCCTGCTTTGTGTTGTTAGCAAGCGAAAGTTGTTTGTCCCCGCAAGGGCGGAGGCCAGCCAATAAGAGTTGTTTCTGGCAAGTTGTTGGTTCTTTGGGGATTGAAGATTTCCCTTTTCCCCTAGTCTCTGTGGTGGTTGAGTTGCTCCCTGGATGTCAGCCTCGAGTGTTAGCTTCTGAGGTAGTCTTGCGGATTCGTGTGGCTCAATATCCGTAAGCTTTAAGGTTGTCGTTATCCGTTTTCCTTGTGAGGTTTCAGGAGTGGAGCTTTTGGTTGGAAGTTGAGTTAGGCTTAAGCTAAAAGGAGAAGTCCTTTGAGTAGCCAGTTGGATTTTAAGAGTTGAGTGGTAGGTTCGAGGCGAGCTTTGCTCGTAATAAGTTGGGTTGAGTTCTGCAGAGCAAGCCCTTCTCGGGCTTTGCTTCTTGTTGTTGTGCGTTCGCAGTTGGTGATAGCGGAGCCTCGTTTGAGTGAGTCGACACGGAGGTGCCGTGGCTTTGGTTGGTAAAGCCGTTGAGTTGTTTTCCTCAAGGTGTTGTGTTGTTAGTAGCTGCATGATGGTTTAGTCCTTGCAGCCCGAGTTTTCCTTGAGAGAAATGCTGGTTGTTCCTTGTCTGGCAGTATTTTCTTTGGCCAGTTGCTGGTAGGTTTGCTCCGAAAAGTTTGCGTTCGGCCGATGAGGAGTTCTGGTTTGTTGGTTTGGCCGAGTGGAGCCTGTGCTTGGCCCTTGTCTTTTAGAGGTGGCCGTAGCTGAAGTTTCAGCTGGTGTGAGTGTTGTTGGCCGTCTGGTGTACCAGGATGGTGCCCCTTTTCTTTTGGATCGGTCGCCAGTTGGTGGTTCGTTTGTGCCTCGTTAAGGCTTTAGGCAAGGTTTGAGGTTCGCTAGTCTCTCGTGAAGTAAGAGTAGGCCGTTTGGTTTCTAGAACCTGGAAGGTTCAGTTGTTTGGCCAGTTTGTGTAGTGTTGAGGCTGTTTGTTAATAGCTGTGAGCTTCCGCAGGAGTTTTGCCGGTCACGTGGTGTAGAGTTTCGAGTTTGTGGCCACCCTCGAGTTTGTTGAGAGTAGCACCCTTTGAGAGTTGGTGCGAGTTGAGGACGTGGTTTTTCGTCTATTCCCTTTGGAGCTCAGTGTATGCCCAATCTTGGTTGAGATAGTTGTGGCAGTCTGGATGGCATTCTTCCTTTGATCCTTTGAGAACCCAAGAGGGTTTGGTTTCCGAAGAAGGGCTAGTGTTGTCTTGGCCGAGAAGTTCAGTTGGCTGGATCAGTGGAGTTTTCCTGGAGCTGTTTCGTCTTAGGACTTTCGAGGACGAAAGTCTTAAAAGGAGGGAGTATTGTAACAGCCCAGTTTCCTATTCCAGTTTTCGAGTTGCCTTCAGGTCAAGATTCGGTTGTTTGGTTGGGTCTTAAAGCCGTTTTGACCCTTGGGGGGTATTTTGGTCTTTTGGCTCTCCGGGCAGGATTTTTGGTTTTCAAGGCTTCGAGGTAGCTCCTGCCTTTGTCGAGGCTTGTTTTTTGGTGGCTGCGAGTCCCGAGGTGTTTGGGCTAGTCGGTTGGATGCTCAGTTGTGGTTTGGGCTTTGGCAAAGTGATGGTTGGTTGTGTGCTTTTTTTGGGATTCGAGCCCGGTGTGACGAACCCGACCCAAAACATGGTCCTAAACTGGGGTTCTCACTCAGCATGCAAGTTAAATATGATAACAAGCGGTTTAGTGCTCATATTTAAAAACCTTTCAAAACATATGAGAAGGGGGAACCCTTAAATCATAAACGACAGTTTTCCTTTAAACAATCCAACGAAGTAAAACAACCTGG
This sequence comes from Sicyos edulis, assembly GCA_036507275.1. Taxonomy (NCBI): domain Eukaryota; kingdom Viridiplantae; phylum Streptophyta; class Magnoliopsida; order Cucurbitales; family Cucurbitaceae; genus Sicyos; species Sicyos edulis. The sequence continues at coordinate 24,436,983 of CM071847.1, forward strand.
CCAGTATTTATAAAAATATACAATACAATTTAAACAGCTTTTTAAACAATGTTCCCCTAGGACTCTTGTCCATCTACATGCTGAATAAAAAATGCAATAATAAATGACAGAGTGCCGGCGGCTCCCCATGATCAATCATGTAACGGCCCAGTTTTCTGTTTCGGTTACCCAGGTGATTTCGGGTCATTATTCGGATGTTCGGATGGGCCGTTAGAGTTGTTTTAACCCTTAGGGGTATTTTGGTCTTTTTGCCCCCGGTCAGGGTTTTGAGGATTTTCAAGATTTCAGGGCCTTTCCTGCCTTCGTCGAAGTTTGGTGATGTTGGTTGCAAGACCCAAGGAGTTTGGGTTAGTTGATTAGAAGTTCGGAGACATTCCGGTTGATAGCAAAATTAATTGGAATTTAATTGGTCCCATTGAGATTTGAACCCTTGCCCTAATGGCGAAATTGGAGTTTTTAGAAAAAGAAGATTTAGTTAAAAAGAAAATAATTTCTTTAGCCGGGACCCGCAAGAGAAAGCCTTGGGAAGGGATTTTAGACCCATTTAAATTAGGAAAAGGAAAAGAAAATCTTATTCCCCTTGTTTTGGAAAAATCTCTCTCTCTCTCTCTCTCTCTCTCTCTCCTTGCCGAGCCCCTCACCAAGAAACCAAACCCTAGCCGCTCAGCCCATCCCCACACCAGATCGCGCCCACCTCGCATAACGGCCCGATCTTCTATTCCAGCTTCTCGAGGTGCTTCCTGCCTCAGATTCGATGGTTCGGTTGGGCCGTTAGAGCTGTTTTGACCCTTGGGGGTATTTTGGTCTTTTTGCTCCTCGGGCAGGATTTGTGGATTTTCAGGGCTTCGAGGCAGCTCCTGCCTTCGTTGAGGCTTGTGTGTTGGTGGTTGCGAGTCCCGAGATGTTTGGGGTATTCGTTTGGGAGTTCGGTTGTGATTTGGGTTTTGGGCAAAGTGATCTTTGTTTGGGTGTTTCCTTTGGGATTCGAGCCCAGGCCCTTAGAGATGATTTGGGAGTTTGTTTTTTTGTGAGAGTTATTGGTTGGGAAAGGTTGCTTCAGCCGGGTCTCGAAGGAGGAAGCCGGGAAATGGGATTTAAGGACTTTAAGGCTTGTTTTAATTAGGAAAAAGGGAAGAAAAATCAAGAAAGTCCCTTTCCCCTTGTTTTGCAATCTCTCTCTCTCTCTCTCTCTCTCTCTCTCTCTCTCTCTCTCTCTCTCCCTAGCCGACCTCACCAAGAAGACCCAACCCTAGCCACCCAACCATGCCCTAGCCGCACCACACCACGGCCGCATCGGACCGCTCGGCCCAAAGATAGCCCTCGCCCGACCCGCCGCACCGGTCGCACTCCATCGCCACCAGTGCGCCCAGATCGTTGCATCGTCCAGCCCTAGCCGCGCCTCGCACCAGCCGCCCAGGTCACCCATGCCGCGCCGTGCCGAGCCACCCCTGCGTCCGATCGCGTCGCCCTCGCCCTAGTTGCGCCGAGCCCAGATCGGCATCGCCCAGGCCGTCTCCGTGTCGCCCAGGTCCGTGTCGAGTCGCCCGAGCCCTGGCCGCACCGAGTGGCTCGCCCACAGTAGTCGCCGTGCCTTCCCGAGCGCCCCGAGCCCATCGCGTCGCCTCGCGCGCCGCGCGGCGCCGTCTTACTCGCCAAGCCAAGCGCGCCGTGTGTCGTCGCCAGCCGAGCTCGAGCCCGCGCCCGTGCGCGCTTTGCCCCGCCCAGCGCGCGTGCTGCGCGCCGCGCCCACGCCTGCGCGCGCGCTGCTGCGCGCGCCGCGCCACCCTGCGCCCACTGTGCCCAGCGCACAGCCCAGCGCCAGCCACCACTGCTGATGTGTCTTTGGTTGGCCCGAGCTTTGTGGCTTCTCGGATGGTATTTCCCGAGTCTTTTCTTCGTTGGGCCCCGATTTTTGTTGGTCTTGCTGTTTAGGGATTTGATTTGGGTTTGCTTTATTTTATGTTTAGGTTGTTTGGGTTCGATTAGAGGCTCGAGGATCGCTTGGTTGAGTTATGATTATTTTCTCGCTTGTCCTGTAAGGATTTCTTACCGTGGTTGTGTGGACCTGCGATATGTCTCGATTGTGCCTTGTATGTTTGTTGATTGTTATGAGCATGATAGTGATAGGCGGCTTTGTTTGATCTCTTGCTAGCATGTTTGTTGATTTTACATGTTAGTGCCATGCTAGGTTTGTTCTTCCAAAGATGCTTGTGATTCTGTTTAAGTTGTAGTATCATGCTAAGTAAAACGTGATTGATGTCGGTCATTGCTTGCTAGCCGAGAATCATTGATTTACTCGGTATTCTTGGATAGAGTAGTAGGGTTTGTCATCATCCGCAGGCCGAGAGCGGACATAACGTGCTTTGTCCCCACCGGTCGGGAGTAGAGCGAAGCATAACGTACATTGCTTCCCCGGCACCCGATGTGGATGTAGCTACCACATCGGTATAAGCCTAGTTTGTAGCTCGCTAGAGCGGAACCCCGCCAGCGGTGCAAGCTGCCTTGGCCGGTTCTTAGCTTCAGTCGGTGGTACAGTGCGCGCAGATGAGTCTTGGGGCCTCGCACCATCGTGTTCGGTGACACCGTTTCCGAGTCTTAGGCATGCGTACACGCCCGCGTGGTTTGCCCTTAGGCCCCGCATTTACGCCGGTTGCGAGAAGAGCATGCGGTGTGCGCGCAGCGCACGCGCGTTAGTCGCCGGTTCGGAGAGCTCCCCGGGCTAATGTTCGTGAGTACACCGCTCCTTCCGCTTTAGAGCGATCGCGGGTACTCTCCGATAGTCCAGTTGCTAGCGAGGGGTAAGAGGCCCTTGAGGACACCCATTGGGATTGGCTTTTGAGCTAATCAATTGGTCGAGGAGAAAGACCCTCGAGGGTGTCGGACATCTTGGGATCGGTTTTGAGTGATCAATTGGCCGAGGGAGAAAGACCCTCGGAGATGTCCCGGATTGGTTATGAGAACCAATCATTAGGCCTAAGTAGGAGACTTCCGATGATTCCTAAGTAAGAGACTTAGATGTTTCCGGATCTTGTGTTATGAGCTCGTTGAGCTATGATCTGTGTTGATAGTTTGTTTGCTTGCATATTGAGGTGCTAGATGACTGATGTATCGTATTGTACCCCTGGTTGGGGATTCTTCTTGAGTATGTTTATACTCACCCTTATTTATCTTTCTGTAACTTGGGACAACACCGGGAGGGCTAGCGGAGGAGCCGATTGATCATGGGGAACCGCCGCACTCTGTCTTTTATTATTGCATTGTTTATTCAAAGCATGTAGATGGACAAGAGTCCTAGGGGAACATTGTTTAAAACGTTGCTTAAATTGTATTGTACATTTTATTAAACATCGCCGTGATGTTTTACTTTGTTGGATTGTTTAAACTTAAATTGTTGGTTATGTTTTAAGGGCTCCCCCTTCTCATATGTTTTGAAAGATTTTTAAATATAAGCTCTAAACCGCTTGCTATCATATTTAACTTGCATGCTTTGAGTAAGATCCTGTGTTTAGGACCATGTTTTGGGTCGGGTTCTTACAGCTTGGTATCGAGCACGAGTCATAGATTCTGTAGACTAACCTCGCTTTGTAGGTTGTTGTTCCCATGATCAACACACTCCACGGCCGCTTGGTTTGTCCGAGTTCAATTAAGTTAAGGGTAAGAATTTACAATACTTTTCTTCTAGCTTTTATGCATGTGTAGAGTTGTGGAGCGGAGACGAAGCGGTTCTCGACTCGTTGTTGGTTTGGGCTTAGAGAGCCATCATGCCAACTTTTCCGCAGTCTGAGTAGTTTGATGAGCGGTGAGAGCCCCGTGTGGGCGGTTTTGTTGCTTTGTGCGGATCGCCAGGTGTGTCGATCGCACTCGCAGAGGGAGGCGAGATTAGACTCCATAGGCCATTTGTGGCCTAGTTGTTGGTTTCTCCCCTAGTGAGAGGGTGGAGGTGCCTTGTGCGGTCGCCGTATGTTGATTGCACTCGCAGGAGCGGGACGCTTGGCATGTCCGACCGAGGGGTTGGATTGATCTTGTTGATGTTGAGGCCGCGTCCCCGTGGTTGTTTAGCCCTTTGGCCAAGAGTTGGCCCCGGCGATTGAGTTGCCTAGAGGAGGGGGTAGAGGCTAGCTCGCCTCGAGTTTGACTCCTTGAGCGAGTGTGCTCCGGCCATGTGAGATTTGATGGCGAGTCTTTAGCTATCGTGAGCAAAGACCCGTGCGCGATTCAGAAGCGCGTAGCGAGGAGTCCCGGCATGGATAGCCCAAATGACAGAGTTTGTTTCACATTTTCCCCGGTAGCTTTGTAGCCGGAGGTTCCCTGGAGGGCTTGATCAGCAGAGTTTATGCAGATTGAGTTTGTTGGCGTTGATGGAGCCGCCTGGTTTGGCAAGTGGATGCCTGTAGAGCTTGATATATTAGAAAGTCCTACTGCTAGTAGTAAAGCGGTTGGCGAGTTTGAGTTTAGCATCCGTGTGTTGGGATGCCTGCTGCTCGTGAGGCCGAGGTGAGCCGTTCCGTCTTTGTTGATTCCGCAGTTGGTGGTGGTAGTCCCTTGAGAGAGGTGGACTAGTAGAGTCTCCACCGATCGCCTGATTGATTGGCAAGTTGCCGTGTTAGTGGCTTGAGGCGGATGTAGAGACATTTGTGCCCCCTTGCAAGCTCTTTGTTGTTTTGCAACGGTTCTTCTTTGTACCCTCGTAGCTGTGGTGTAGTGTGGAGTTTGCTTGCCGGGTTTTATCCATCTCGTGGATTTCGGCGGGCTAGTAGAGTGGAACACTCTTTTATTTGGATGTTCCCGGTGTGGAACTAGTTGTTGCCACCGCAGGAGTTGGCCTGAGCTTTTGTTGAGCATCGAGTGGGATGCGAGGAGTAGGCCGTGGCAAGTCTGTTGGTCGAGATGCCGAGATTTGGCCGCTCGAGTGTTTGGACTCTGTCTTTGAGTGCCATTGCCCCGCCACTTGGAGGGTGACTTTCCCTATTCTCGGAGGGGCATAAAGCTCGTTTGAGGCTGATTCGTGTTGTAATGGATGTAGTGCTGTTGGCACCAAGCTTTGAGAGGAGGCCTAGTTTCGGGCCGGTTGGCACTTTTGGTGCAGTGTGGTTCCATGGCTGCCTGAGTTTTGCATCCCCGCTTGTCTTGTACCCCTTTTCCGAGGTTGCACTGTTTGAGTTGCTTAAGAGATCTAGCTCGGTGGTAGTCGAGGACTACAAGCTTGAGGTTTTCGAGGGAAAGTAGGAGCTGCTCAGATCTCCGAGAGTTGGGTGTAAAGGATGCTTTAGGTCATTAAGAGCTAGCGCGTTCGAGTTCTCGCGCTTTGTGTTGTGAGCTTTGTGAGCCGGCTTGATGGTAGCATGATTCGGCTACCCTTTGAGTTGCCCTAGTATGGTTAGTGTTGGCATCGTGGATGCGTGGTTGATCGATGTTAGAGCCATGAGTTGGATGGCTGATCGGAGCGCGTTTAGTGAGCTCATTGTTTTGAGGGATGTTAGCTTGGTGTGGTTTTGCGCTTGTAAGAGTAAGTTGGCCAATGTGGCTTTTCGTGGTGAGTTGGCCCCGAGTGGGTTTGAACTCTCGTTGCTCCCTTATTTGTTGTGGCTCTGTTTGGAGGCAAAAGTTGCTCTGTGTGAGAGCCCTTGTTGGCTTTGGATCTTAAGAGATCAAGTTGGAGCTGTGCACCCCGGTGCACTTTTGCGTAGCTCGTTCCGTGGTTTATATTTGGAAAACCACGAGAGGTTCGTGTAGAGGACCCAGTGCTCAGTCTTTGAGGTGTCAAGGCTTTAGTTCTTGGCAAGTGCCCTAGCTTAGGCTGTAAGGATGCCGTGCTCGTTGCCGGGCTGTTGGTTAAACAAGTTTTGCTAGTTGGTCCTTGCCCTGGTTAGACTTCAGTTGGAACTGAACAAGAGCAGTTGTGGCAAGCCGCGCAGCTTTACGATCGTTTTGGCTAAGAAAGCTGTTCGGATCCTTACCTTAAGAAGAAGGTATGTTGAGGTTGTTGCTTTGAGTAGGAGGATGACGCCTCCTGTAGCGTTTCCGGTTCCCTTGGTTTCCAAGTTGGAGTTGGCCAGCGTAGTTGAGATGCTGGAGAGGGTTGTGCCCGCGTAGCCGGTTGATTGTTAGATCATTGTCGACCGTGTGTGTCGGAGGGTGATCAGAGGATCTCTAGTTGTGGAGAGCCTTTCCAGAGCTCAGTTAGACCCAGGCAGTGTTCCTTGGGTGAGTTGCTTGCAGATTTGGCAGTCTAGCAAGCTAGTGCTTGTTTGGTTTTGGAGGTTAGTTGGTGCTTGGTGTTGACCAAGATTTGGTTCTCTTGATGTTTCAAGAGCTTGCTCGGTTCGAGCCAGAGGACGTTGCCCTGAGGATTCGTTCCTAGTCTGGTTGTTTTGGGAGTTGATTCCTCCCTCGGTGGTTGAGTAAGTTCGGCTAGTTCTGGATTGGTGGTCCAATCAGTTGAGTTCCCTTGGGTGTTGCTTCCAAGAGAGTTGGTTGATGTTGCCCTTGGGTTTGAGCAAGTCGTGGCGTGTGTGATGTTCGCGCCCTTTAGAGTTTTGCTTGGCTGGAAATCGTTCCCGTTGGGTAGTCGGCGTAGCTCTGAGTTGTGTAGTTGATCGAGTAGCGCAGTGGTTAGCCCAGATGAGAGGGTCCCCGCATTGTGTTGTTAGCAAGCGAAAAGTTGTTTGTCCCATAAGAGCGGTGGCCACCAGATTTAAGAGTTGAGCTCGAGTTGAGTTTCTGGCAGAGCAAGGCCTCCTCGGGCTTTGTTTCTAGTTGTCGAGCTTTCGCGCTGGCGAATAGCCGAGCCTCGATTGAGTGTGTTGGCACGAAGTGCCGTGGCATTGGTTGGTTAGCCTTTGGGCCGCTTTTTTCCTCAAGCCGTTGTGTGTTCTTGGTAGCCCCGTGAGGGTTTGGTCCTTCTTTGCCGAGATTTTCCATGAGAGGAATGTTGGGTGTTTCCTTGCCTGGCAATGTTCTTTTTGGCCAGTTGCTAGTAGGTTTGCATGGAAAAGTTTGTGTTCGGCCGTTGTGAGGCTCCAGTTGTTGGCTTGGCCGAGTGGAGCCTGTGCTTGGTTTTTGGCCATTTAGGGTTGGCCGTAGCTGAAGTTTCAGCTTGTGCTAGTGGGAAAAGTTTGCCTTTTGGATCAATCGCCAGTTGGTGGTTCGATTGTTTTTCGTTAAGGCTTTAGGCAAGCCTTGTGGTTCGCTGGTCTCTTGTGAAGAAAGAGTAGGCCGTTTGGTTTCTGGAACCTGAGAGGTTCAGTTGTTTGGCCAGCTTGGCATTGTGTTGAGGCAGTTTGTTATCAGTTGTGGGCATTCAGAGAAGGGCTAGTGTTGTTTTAGCCGAGAAGTTCAGTTGGCTAAGAATCAGTGGGGTTTTGATAGAGCTGTTTCGTTTTAGGACTTTCGAGGACGAAAGTCTTAAAAGGAGGGAGTATTGTAACGGCCCAGTCTTCTATTCCAGTTCTCGAGGTGCTTCCTGGTTGATTCGATGGTTCGGTTGGGCCGTTAGAGTCGCTTTTGACCCTTGGGGTATTTTGGTCTTTTGCTCCCGGGCAGGATTTGTGGATTTTCGGGGCTTGAGGCGCTCCCGCCTTCGTTGAGGCTTGTGTGTTGGTGGTCTGCGAGTCCCGAGATGTTTGGGGTATTCGTTTGGGAGTTCGGTTGTGATTTGGGTTTTGGGCAAAGTGATCTTTGTTTGGGTGTTTCCTTTGGGATTCGAGCCTGTGCCCTTAGAGATGATTTGGGAGTTTGTTTTTGTAGAGTTATTGGTTGGGAAAGGTTGCTTCACTGGGTCTCGAAGGAGGAAGCTGAAATGGGATTTAAGGACTTTAAGGCTTGTTTTAATTAGGAAAAAGGGAAGAAAAATCAAGAAAGTCCCTTTCCCTTGTTTTGCAATCTCTCTCTCTCTCTCTCTCTCTCTCCCCCTAGCCGACCTCACCAAGAAGACCCAACCCTAGCCACCCACCATGCCCTAGCCGCACCACACCACAGCCGCATCGGGACCGCTCACCACCAAAGATAGCCCTCGCCCGACCGCACCGCGCACCATCGCACTCCATCGCCACCCAGTGCGCCCAGATCGCGTTGCATCGTCCCAGCCCTAGCCGCGCCCTCGCACCGAGCCGCCCAGTGTCACCCATGCCGCGCGCGTGCGAAGCCACCCCTGCGTCCGATCGCGTCGCCCTCGCCCTAGTTGCGCCGAGCCCAGATCGGCATCGCCCGTGCCGTCTCGTGTCGCCGTCCGGTCGTGTCGAGTCGCGCGAGCACTTGCCGCCCGAAGTCGCTCGCCCCACAGAGGTCGCCGTGCCTTCCCGAAGCGCCCCGAGCCCATCGCGTCGCCTCGCGCGCCGCGCGCGCCCGTCTTTTTCTTCGCTGCCGCGCCGTGTGTCGCCGCCAGCGAGCTCGAGCCCAGCGCGCGCGTGCTGCGCCGCGCGCCACGCCTGCCTGCGCGCGCGCTGCTGCGCCCTTCGCCGCCTGCGCCCCTGTGCCCGGCGCACAGTGCCCAGCCCCCGCTTTGCTGATGTGTCTTTGGTTGGCCCGAGCCTTGTGGCTTCTCGGATGGTATTTCCAGTCTTTTTTCTTCGTTGGGCCCCGATTTTTGTTGGTCTTTGTTTAGGGATTTGATTTGGGTGCTTTATTTTATGTTTAGGTTGTTTGGGTTCGATTAGAGGCTCGAGGATCGCTTGGTTGAGTTATGATTATTTTCTGCTTGTCCCGTAAGGGATTTCTTACCGTGGTTGTGTGGACCTGCGATATGTCTCGATTGTGCCTTGTATGTTTGTTGATTGTTATGAGCATGATAGTGATAGGCGGCTTTGTTTGATCTCTTGCTAGCATGTTTGTTGATTTTACATGTTAGTGCCATGCTAGGTTTGTTCTTCCAAAGATGCTTGTGATTCTGTTTAAGTTGTAGTATCATGCTAGGTAAACGTGATTGATGTCGGTCATTGCTTGCTAGCCAGAATCATTGATTTACTCGGTATTCTTGGATAGAGTAGTAGGGTTTGTCATCATCCGGTGGCCGAGAGCGGACATAACGTACTTTGTCCCCACCGGCCGGGAGTAGAGCGAAGCATAACGTACATTGCTTCCCCGGCAAATGATGTGGATGTAGCTACCACATCGGCATAAGCCTAGTTTGTAGCTCGCTAGAGCGGAACCACGCCAGCGGTGCAAGCCCGCTTGGCGGTTCTTAGCTTCGTGTCGGTGGTACAGTCGCGCAGATGAGTGTGCCGAGGGCCTCGCACTCTGTGTTCGGTGACACCGTTTCCGAGTCTTAGGCATGCGTGCGCCCGCGTGGTTTGCCCTTAGGCCCCGCATTTACGCCGGTTGCGAAGAGCATGCGGTGTGCGCGCACACGCGTTAGTCGCCGGTTCGGAGAGCTCCCCTGGGCTAATGTTCGTGAGTACACCGGTTCCTTCCAGCTTTAGAGCGGATCATGGTACTCTCCCGATAGTCCGGTTGCTAGCGAGGGTAAGAGGCCCTTGAGGACACCCATTGGGATTGGCTTTTGAGCTAATCAATTGGTCGAGGAGAAAGACCCTCGAGGGTGTCGGACATCTTGGGATCGGTTTTTGAGTCGATCAATTGGCCGAGGAGAAAGACCCTCTGAGAGATGTCCCGGATTGGTTATGAGAACCAATCATTAGGCCTAAGTAGGAGACTTCCGATGATTCCTAAGTAAGAGACTTCCGATGTTTCCGGATCTTGTGTTATGAGCTCGTTGAGCTATGATCCGTGTTGATAGCCGTTTGCTTGCATATTGAGGTGCTAGATGACCGATGTATCGTATTGTACCCCCTGTTGGGGGATTCTTACTGAGTATGTTTATACTCACCCTTATTTATCTTCGGGTAACTTGGGACAACACCGGGAGGGCTAGCGGAGGAGCTCGATTGATCATGGGGAACCGCCAGGCACTCTGTCTTTTATTATTGCATTGTTTATTCAAAGATGTAGATGGACAAGAGTCCTAGGGGAACATTGTTTAAAACGTTGCTTAAATTGTATTGTACATTTTATTAAACACCGCCGTGATGTTTTACTTTGTTGGATTGTTTAAACTTAAATTGTTGGTTATGTTTTAAGGGCTCCCCTTCTCATATGTTTTTGAAAGATTTTTAAATATAAGCTCTAAACCGCTTGCTATCATATTTAACTTGCATGCCGAGTAAGATCCCGTGTTTAGGACCATGTTTTGGGTCGGGTTCTTACACCGCCCACCCACGCCGCCCGTGATCGCACCAACCTTGCCCGCCCACGCGCGCACTGCATCGCAAAGATGGCCCATGCCCAGCGCGCCCAGACTCCTCGCATCGCCCATGCCAGCGCGCCCGATCGCCGGCCTCGCCCAGCCAGACGCGTCGCGCCGTTCCGCACCAGCCGCCCGTCGCGACCGCAGCCGCTTCTTGCCGCCCGCGTCGCGGCGCCTCATCACGCCGCCAGACGCATCGCCCGCGCGCGCGCCCTCGCGAACCGACGTCTCGCCTTGCCACGCGCCCGAGCAGCGCCAGCGCGCCAGCGTCCCAGCCCACCAAGCAAGCCGCCCCCGGCCTTGCCCCCTCCCTGCCGCGAGACCCCGTGCCTTCTCGGTTGGTAATTCCCGAACCTATCCCTTGTAGATTTTTAAGTCACATTGCTCAGTATATTTATTTAGGATGCTTTTAAAATGCTTAGGTTGCTCGGTTTCGCTTTAAAGCTCGAGGGTCATTATTTGATTGTGAAGGTTATTTACGCTCGTTTCCGTGTAAGGATTCCTTACCGTGGTTGTGTGGACCTGCGATGCTTTCTTGATTGTGCCTTATATGCATGTTTACTTTTATGGACATGATTAGTGGATAGGACAAACTTGTGATTGCATTCCCCGCTAGCATGTTTCTTGTTTGTACATGTTAGTGCCATGCTAGGATTATTCTTCCAAATGCTTGAGATTCTGCTTTAAGTTCGTAGTATCATGCTAGGTTATGTATGATTGATGATGATTATGTATGTTTAGCCAGAATCGTTTACTCTATACTCTAGCTAGTGTAGTAGGGCTGTCATCATCTAGAGGCTGAGAGCGGACATAACGTACCTTGTCCCCCTCGGTCGGGAGTAGAGCGAAGCATAACGTACATTGCTTCCCCCCGGTAGCCAATGAGGATTAGCTACCTCATTGGCATAAGCCTAGTTTGTAGCCTGCTAGAGCGGAACCCTGCCAACGGTGTAAGCCTACCTTGGCCGGTTCTTAGCTTCAGGTCGGTGGTGCAGTCGCACAGATGAGTGCCGAGGGCCTCGCACTCTCACGTGTTCGGTGACACCGCTTTCCGAGTCTTAGGCATGCGTGCACGCCCACGTAGTTTGCCCTTAGGCCCCCGCATTTACGGCGGTTGCAGAAGAGCATGCGGTGTGCGCGCACACGCTTTAGTCGCCGGTTCGGAGAGCTCCCCCGGGCTAATGTTCGTGAGTACACCAGTTTCTTCCTGTTTAGAGCCAGACTTTGGGTACTCTCCTGATAGTCCAGATTTATTAGCGAGGGTAAGAGGCCCTTGAGGACACCCATTGGGATTGGCTTTTGAGTCGATCATATGGTCGAGGAGAAAGACCCTCGAGGGTGCCTGGACATCTTTGGGATCGGTTTTTGAGTGATCAATTGGCCGAGGAGAAAGACCTCTGAGATGTCCCGGGATTGGTTATGAGAGCCAATCATTAGGCCGAAAGAAGGAGACTTCGAGGATTCCAGATTCTGCCTTGTAAGCTCGTTGAGCTATGATCCATGTTGGTAATCGCTTGCATGTATACTAGGGTGCTAGATGATTGAAGTATCGTATTGTACCCGGTTGGGATTCTTACCGAGTATGTTTATACTCACCCTTATTTCTGTGGTTTTCCACCGTAACTCGGGACAAAGACCGGACGGCTAAGCGGAGGGAGCGATTGATCATGGGAGCCGCTTGGCACTCTGCCTTTATTGTTTGCATATTTGTTCAAAGATGTAGATGGACATGAGTCCTAGGGGAAACATTATTAAAAGTTGTTTGAACTGTTTTGAATGTTTTTATATATACTGGCCAGGCTTGTTTTACTTCGTTGGTTTTTCTTAGACGAAATTGTTGATTATGTTTTAAGCATTCCCCGTTCTAAATGTTTTGAAAGGTTTTAAATATGAGCACTAGACCGCTCGGTGAAATATTTAACTTGCATGCTGAGTGAGAACCTAGGTTTAGGAGCGTATTTTGGGTCGGGTTCTTACAAATCAGCTCCCTCCGCTAGCCATCCTGGTGTTGTCCCAAGCTACCTGAAAGATAAATAAGGGTGAGTATAAAGATACTCAGTAAGAATCCCCAACCGGGGTACAATACGATACATTAGTCATCTAGCACCTCAACATGCAAGCAAACAGCTATCAACACAGATCATAGCTCAACGAGCTCATAAACAAGATCTGGAGCCATCAGAAGTCTCTTTCTTCCTGCCTAACTGGGATTGGATACACTGACCAATCCTGGGACATCACCGGGGTATCTGTCACTCGAAGGGAATACACTGATCCCTAGAATGTCCTCAAGGGCCTCCTTGCCCTTGCACTAATCTGGACTTACGGGAGAGTACCCGAAGTCTGGATCTAACGGAAAGAATGGTATACTCACGACTTTAGCCCGGGAGCTCTCCGAACCGGCAACTAACGCTGCGGCACGCGCACACCGCATGCTCTCTCGAACCGGCGTAAATGCGGGGCCTAAAAGCAAACTACGCGGGCCAGTGTGCATGCCTATGACTCGAAAGCGGTGTCACCGATCACGATGAGCGCGAGGCCCTTGGCGCTCATCTCGTGCGCTGATCCATCCACCGACTGAAGCTAAGAACCGCCAAGGTAGGCTTACACCGTTGGGAGGGTTCCGCTCTAGCAAAGCTACAAACTAGGCTATTCCGAAGTGGGTAGCTAAGTCCACAACCGGGGTCGGGGTAGCGAGATACGTTATCTTTGCTCACACTTTACTCCCGACCGAGCTAAATCCACCTTAGCGGCCGGGGGAAGCAAGATACGTTATCTTTGCGCACACTTTACTCCGCATCGGGGGACAAAGTACGTTATGTCCGCTTAGCCTCTGGATGATGACAAACCCTACAACTCTATCTAAGAGTACAAAGCAAAAATCAATGATTCCTGGCTAGCAAGCAATGACCGACATAAATCACATTACCTAGCATGATACTACAACTTAAGCAGGAATCATAAGCATCTTTGTGCGAAACAAACCTAGCATGGCACTAACATGTAAAATCAGGCAAACATGCTAGCAAGAAATCAATCAACTGCTCTATCAATATCATGTTCATAACAACAAACAAGCATACAAGGCATAATCGAGATATATCGCACGGTCCACACAACCACGGCAAGAAATCCTTACCTGGAACAAGCAGAAAAACAATAATAATAATAAATCAATGAGCGATCCTCGAGCCTCTAAACGATCCCGAACAGCCTGAACATCAATTAAAGCACCCAAATCAAATACATAAAATAGCCCAATAAAATCAATAACCAGCAGCCAACAAATCCGGGCCCAACGAAGAAAAGACTTAGGAAATACCATCAGAGAAGCCACAAGGCTCGGGCCAACCATCACACAACAGGGCAGGCTGGGCGCAACGGCGCTGGGGCACAGAGGCTGGGCGCTGGGGGCGCGGAGCTGCGCGCGGGCGAGCTGGGGCGAGGCGAGGGCGCGAGGCGCGGCTCGGCATAGAGGACGGCGTACGGGTGCGAACTCAGCAAGCACAGGGGACGGCGCGCACGGGCGCGAGCGACACGAGGCGCTACAAGGACGCGCGCGCAGGGCGACGCGACGTGATGGCTCAGGGCTCTCGGGCTAGCACGGCACGGCGAGCTACAGGGCGCACGAACCAGGGCGAAGGCGACGCGGGGCTGGGCGAGGGTTGTGCGACGTGACTCGGCGGCTCGGGCAACATCAGGCGACGCGAGCGTCTGCCGGGCGAAGCAGGGGCGGACGACAGGCGACACTGCACGGCCATCAGGCGGCCGGGCTCGCAGCTCGAGCGTGGGCAAGCTGGGTGGGCGACCAGGGGCTGGCTCGGGCGTGGGCAGGGGCTGGGGTCGGGCTGGAGGAGAGAGAAGGAAGAGAAAATGGGAAAAATGGAATTTTGGGGAAAAAATGGGAAAAATGGGGGAAAATGGGGATTTTATTGTTTTTTCTTTTCTTTTTCTCTTTTATCCTTATCCAAAATTAAATCCAAACTTATCCATTTTCCAAAAATCCTTAAAATCCTTAAATCCCATTTCCCGGCTTCCTCCTTCGAGACCCGACTGGAGCAACCTTTCCAAACAACAAATCTCACTGAAATTAACCTCCCAAATCAACACCAAGGGCTCGGGCTCGAATCCCAAAGGAAACACCCAAGCAACCATCACTTTGCCCAAAACCCAAATCACAACCGAACTCCCAAACGAATAGCCCAAACATCTCGGGACTCGCAGCCACCAACAAACAAGCCTCAACAAAGGCAGGAGCTACCTTGAAGCCCTGAAAAACCACAAATCCTGCCCGGGGAGCAAAAAGACCAAAATACCCCTAAGGGTCAAAACAGCTCTAACGGCCCAACCGAACCACTGAATCTGAACCGGAAACTCCTCGAGAATCGGAATAGAAAACTGGGCCGTTACAATACTCCCTCCTTATAAGACTCTAGGAATACTCCACTGATTCCTAGCCAACTGAATTTCTCGGCTAAGACAACACCAACCTTCTTCGAGAACCAAACCCTCTTGGGTTCTCAAAGGCTCAAAGCCACAAAGTTATCCAGTCTGCCATAACTATCTCAACAAAGACTGAGCAAGGCTACCCGAAAGGCCACTGCTCCGATCCGCACAAGGATCTCAGAAGGCCTACCAACCAGGGGCTCAATCAAAACCCTGCTAATCCAACACTTAACACCTCTCTACGGTGTTACTCTCAGCAAACTCGCAGACTAGGCACAAGCTCCAAAACTCAACGCCACGCACTGGCGTAACTTCTCTGAATGCCCACACCGTTGCAACAAACAAATTTCAACTCTACACCATGTCAAGCAAACAATCAACCTCTCAGGTTCCAGAAACCAAACAGCCTACTCTTGCTTCACAAGAGACCAGCGAACCACAAAGCTTGCCTAAAGCCTTAACGAAATCCAATCAAATCACCAACTGGCGACTGATCCAAAAAGGCAAAAATTTTCCCAACAAGCACAAGCTGAAACTTCAGCTACGGCCAACCCTAAATGGCCAAAACCAGGCACAGGCTCCACTTGGCCAAGCCAACAAACTAGAGCCTCTCAACGGCCGAACACAAACTTTTCCATGCAAATCTACTAGCAACTGGCCAAGGAGAACTTTGCCAGGCAAGGAAGCAACCAACGTTCCTCTCATGGAAAATCTCGGGCTGCAAGGACCAAACCATCACGCAGCCACTAGCAACACAACAACTTGAGGAGAACAGCCCAAAGGCTAACCAACCAGAGCCACGACACCACTGTGCCAACTCACTCAACTGAGGCTCCGCTAATCGCCAACTGCGAAAGCACAACAACTAGAAGCAAAGCCCGAGAAAGGCTTGCTCAGCAGAACTCAACTCAAGCTCATCGCGAGCAAAGCTCGCCTCCAAGCTACCACTCAACTCTTAAGTCCAACTGGCTACTCAAAGGACTTCCTCCTTTTAGCCAAAGCCTAACTCATCTTGCGGCTAGAAACTCCACGCTCGGAACATCGCAAGGAATACGGACTGGAAAGGCTACCTCAAAAGATAACACTCGAGGCTGGCATCCATGGTGCAACTCAACCACCATAGAAACTAGGGGGAGAAAAACTTCAATCCCCAAAGAACCAACAACTTACCAGCAAAACTCAACTCTTAAACTGGCTGGCCTCCGCTCTTGCGGGGACAAACAACTTTCGCTTGCGAACAACACCATGCAGGGACCCTCTTGCTGGGCTGACCACTGCGCTACTCTGATCCACTACACAACTTAGGAGCTAAGCTGACTCCTCAACGGAAACGATTTCCCAGCAAGCAAACTACAAGGGCGTGAACATCACACATGCTCACGACTAGCTCAAACCCAAGGGCAAACAACAACCAACTCTCTTGGAAGCAACACCTGTTGAAAACCCAACCGATTGGACCACCAACCGTAACTAGTAGAACTTACTCAACCGCTGCAGAGGAGGGGTCAACTCCCAAAACCTCCTGACTAGGAACAGTCCTCAGGGCAACGCCCTCTTGCTCGAACCGAGCTAGCTCTTGAAACAATCAAGAGAACCAAATCTTGGTCAACACCAAGCACCAACTAGCCTCCAAACCGGAACCAATCCGGACTCTGCTCCAAACAAGCACTAGCTTGCTAGACTACCAAGTTTGCAAGCAACTCACCCAAGGAACACTGCCTGGGTCTAACTGAGCTCTGGAGAGGTTCTCCACAAACTAGGGATCCTCCGATCACCCTCCGACACACACGGTCGACAAACGATCTAACAGACAACCGGCTACACGCCCACAACCCTCTCCAGCATCTCAACCACGCTGGCCAACACCAACTCTTGAAAACCAAGAGGACCGAAAACGCTACAAAATGCGTCATCCTCCTACTCAAAGCATCAACGACAACAAACCTTCTGCCCAAGGTAAGGATCCGAACAGCTCTCTTAGCCATAACTATCAGAAACAACGTGGCTTTGCTACCACCACTCAACCAACTAGCAAAACTTGCTCAAACAACAACCCGGCTACGAGCACAGCATCCTTACAACCAAAGCTAGGGCACTTGCCAAGAACTAATCCTTGACAACCCAAAGGCTGAGCACTGGCTCCTCAACACGAACCTCTCGTGGTTTGCAAACATAAACCACGGAACGAGCTACACAAAAGTACACCGGGGTCTACAGCTCCAACTTGATCCAATGCCAACAAGGGCTCTCACACAGGGCAACTTTTGCCTCCAACAGAGCCACTACTAACCAGGGAGTAACAAGAGTCCAAACACTCTCGGGGTCGACTCACCACGGAAAGCCACATTGGCCAACTCACTCTACAAGAGCATATCCAACCAAGCTAAGATACCTCAAGCCAATGTGCTCACTAAACGCTCCGATCAGCCATCCAACTCATTGCACTAACACTGGATCAATCACGCATCCTCAGGAAAAGGGTACAAGACTAGCGGGGATGCTGTACTCTAGGCGGCCACGAAACCACCTGCACAACAGGGCCAATTGGCCTCAATCTAGGCCTCCTCTCAAAGCCTGGTGCCAACAGGCACTACATCCTTGACAACACAAAACAGCCTTAAACGAGCTTTATGCCCCTTTGAGGAAAGGTCACACTTCAAGTGACAGGGCAATGGCACTCAGCACATGAGTCCAAAAACTCGAGCAGCCTAATCTCTGGCATCTCGACCAACAGACATGCCAAGGCCTACTCCTGCATCCTATTCGATGCTCAACAAAAGCTCAGGCTAACTCCTGCATCCCTCTCGATGCTCAACAGAAGCTCAGGCCAACTCCTCGGCTGGCAACAACTAGTTCCATACTGGGAACATCCAAATAAAAAGAGTGCTCCACTATACTAGCCCGCTGAAATCCACAAATGGATAAAACCCTGGCAAGCAAACTCCATACAACACCCTAGCTACGAAGGTACTAAAAGAACTGGCTATACAACGACAGCAGGCTTGCAAGGGGGCCATGATGTCTCTACATCTGCCTCAGGCCACTAACCAGGCAACTTGCCAATCAATCGGGCGACTGGTGGAGACTTGTGACGAACCCGACCCAAAACATGGTCCTAAACCGGGTTCTCACTCAAAGATGCAAGTTAAATATGATAACAAGCGATTTAGTGCTCATATTTAAAAACCATTTCAAAACATATGAGAAGGGGGAACCCTCAAAACATAATCAACAATTTTCAATTAAACCATCCAACGAAGTAAAACAACCTGTCCAGTATTTATAAAAATATACAATACATTTAAACAACGTTTTAAACAATGTTCCCCTAGGACTCCTGTCCATCTACATGCTGAATAAACAATTCAACAATAAATGGCAGAGTGCCGGTGGCTCCCCATGATCAATCAGCTCCCTCCGCTAGCCCTCCTGGTATTGTCCCAAGTTACCTGAAAGATAAATAAGGGTGAGCATAAAGATACTCAGTAAGAATCCCCAACCGGGGTACAATACGATACATCAGTCATCTAGCACCTCAACATGCAAGCAAACAGCTATCAACACAGATCATAACTCAACGAGCTCATAAAACAAGATCTGGAGCCATCGGAAGTCTCCTACTTCCGCCTAATCGATTGGATACACCGACCAATCCTGGACATAACTGAGGTATCTATCACTCGGGGGGAATACACTGATCCCTAGAATGTCCTCAAGGGCCTCCTTGCCCTTGCACTAAACTGGACTTATGGGAGAGTACCCGAAGTCAGGCTCTAACGGAAGGAATGGTGTACTCACGAACATTAGCCCGGGGGAGCTCTCCGAACTGGCAACTAACGAGTGTGCGCACACACCGCATGCTCTCGAAAACCGGCGTAAATGCGGGGGCCTAAGGGCAAACTACGCGGGCCAGGTACTCATGCCTATGACTCGGAAGCGGTGTCACTGATCACAGTAGCGCGAGGCCCTCGGCGCTCATCTGTGCAGCCTGATCCACCGACCTAAAGCTAAGAACCGGCCAAGGTAGGCTTACACCGTTGGCAGGGTTCCGCTCTAGCAGGCTACAAACTAGGCTCTGGCCGGAGTGGGTAGCTAAGTCCACAACCGGCGGGTCGGGGGGGTAGCAAGATACGTTATGCTACGCACACTTTAGTCCCGACCTGAGCTAAATCCACCTTAGCGATCGGGGGGGGAAGCAAGATACGTTATGCTTCGCACACTACTCCCGATCAGTGGGAACAAAGTACGTTATGTCCGCTCAACCTCTGGATGATGACAAACCCTAAAACTCTATCTAAGAGTACATAGCAAAATCAATGATTCCTGGTTAGCAAGCAATGACCGACAAAAATCACATTACCTAGCATGATACTACAACTTAAGCAGAATCATTAGCATGTTTGTGAGAACAAACCTAGCATGGCACTAACATGTAAAATCAGGCAAACATGCTAGCAAGAAATCAATCAACTGCTCTATCTCTAACATGCTCATAACAATCAGCAAACAAGCAAGGCATATCGAGATATATCGCAGGGTCCACACAACCACGGTAAGGAATCCTTACTTGGAAACAAGCAGAAAATAATAATTATCACGACCAACGAATAATGACCCTCGAGCTTTAATCGAATCCCGAACGACCTGATTATTACAATAAACACCCTAATTAAATACATAAACAGCAGCCAACAACTCGAAGTCCAAAGAGGGAAAAGACTCGGGAATTACCAACCGAGTAGCACAAGGCTCAGCCAAAACAACACAGTTGGGCAGGCTGGTCGGCAGCTAGATGGTTGGGTCAAGGCGCCGCGCGCAGGGCTTCTCTCACTGGGCGCGGCTCGCTCGCAGAAGCTTCACTGGGGCGCGGCGCGGAGCGCGAGACGAGCTCTGAGGAGGCGATGGCGCGCGGGCGAGGCTCGGCTAGGCGAAGGCACGCGAGCTGGGAGACGCGACGCTACAGAGACGCGATGGCGCACGGGCAAGGCTTAGACGACACACACGGCGACAGGAACGCGCGCGCGGCGCTCTCAGTGACGGTGCGGGTCCGGGGTCAAGCGAGCTAGGATCGACTTGGGCGGTCTTGCACGGGATGGCTCGCACGGCGCGCCGTAGCTAGGTGGTCAGGCGAGCAAGGGGCTCGTGTGAGGCTAGGGGTCGGGTCGAGAGAGAGAGAGAGAGAGAGAGAGAGAAGGAAATAAAACACATGGAAAAAATGGGGGATTTTCTTATTTTAATAATTTCTTTTTTTCTTTTCTTTTTTCCTTTTTCTTTTCATCCTTATCCTTTTAAAATACATCAAAAATCCCATTTTTGGCTTCCTCTTCGAGACCCGACCGAAGAAACCTTCCCAAACAACAAATCTCACTTAAATCAACCTCCCAAACCAATACTGAAGGCCCGGACTCGAATCCCAAAGGAAACACCCAAACAACCAAATATTTGCCCAACACCCAAATCACAACCGGAATCCCAAACGACAAGCCCAAACATCTCGGGACTCGCAGCCCACAACAAACAAGCCTAAAAAAGGCGTAAGCCCTCAAGCCCCTGAAAACCGCAAATCCTGCCCGGGGAGCAAAAAGACCAAAATGCCCCTAAGGGTCCAAACAGCTCTAACGGCCCAACTGAACCACTGAATCTAAACCGGAAGCTCCTCGAGAACCGGGATAGAAAACTGGGCCGTTACAAGACTCAACTAGTCCACCTCTCACAAGGGACTACCACCATCAATCATTGTACCAAATAAAGACAGAACGCAGCACATCTCGGCCTCTCGAATGGCAGGGCATCCCAACACACGGATGCTAAACTCAAACGTGGCCAACTGCTTTACTACTAGCAGTAGGACTTTCTCAAACAACGAGCTCTACAGGCATCTGCTTGCCAAACTGGGCGGCTCCATCAACGCCAACAAACTCATCGGCAAAAACCTGCTGATCATGCCTTCCCAGGAACCTCCGGGGCTACAAGAGCTACTGGGGGGAAAATGCTGAACCAAACTCACACCGGGCTATCTGTGCTCTGGACTCCTCACTACGCGCTACAAATCGCGCTGGTCTTCGCTCTCTAATACCAAGACTCGCCATCAAATCTCTCATGGTCGGAGCACACTCGCTCAAGGAGTCTCACTGAGGCGCGCTAACCTCCACCCCCTCCACATGGCAATCGAATCGCCAGGCCAACTCTCGCCAACGGGTCTAAACGACTCGGGGCGCGGCCTCAACATCAATACAATCGGTCCAACACCTCGGGTGGACATGCCAAGCGCCCCGCTCCTCGAAAGTGCCATCAACACACCGGCGATCGCACTAAGCACCTCCACCCTCTCACTAGGGGAAAAGCAACAATCGGGCCACAAATGGCCTCACGGAGTCTAAGCTCCGCCTCCTCTCGGGTGCGATCGACACACGGCGATCCTGCACAAAGCATCAAAGCCGCCCACACTACGGCTCTCATTTGCTCAACAAATCGCTCGGATCGCAGAAGAAAGTTGGCATGATGGCTCTCTAAGCCCAAACCAACAACGAGTCGAACTCCTTTCGTCTCCGCTCCACAACTCTACACAAGGCATAAAAGCTAGATGAAAAGTATTGTAAATTCTTACCCCTTAGCTTAATTGAACTCGCACAAACTCGCGGCTGTGGAGTGCTGATGATCATGGTAGCAAACAACCTACAAAGCAGGTTAGTCTACAGAATCTATGACTCTGTGCTCTAATACCAACTGTGACGAACCCGACCGAAAACATGGTCCTAAACCGGGGTTCTCACTCAGCATGCAAGTTAAATATGATAACAAGCAGTTTAGTGCTCATATTTAAAAACCTTTCAAAACATATGAGAAGGGGGAACCCTTAAAACATAAACAAGAGTTTTCATTTAAACAATCCAACGAAGTAAAACAACCTGGCCAGTATTTATAAAAATATACAATACAATTTAAACAGCTTTTTAAACAATGTTCCCCTAGGACTTCTGTCCATCTACATGCTGAATAAACAATGCAATAATAAATGACAGAGTAACGGCGGCTCCCCATGATCAATCAGCTCCCTTCGCTAGCCATCCTGGTGTTGTCCCAAGCTACCTGAAAGATAAATAAGGGTGAGTATAAAGATATTCAGTAAGAATCCCCAACCGGGGTAAAATAAGATACATTAGTCATCTAGCACCTCAACATGCAAGCAAACAGCTATCAACACAGATCATAGCTCAACGAGCTCATAAAACAAGATTTGAAGCCATCGGAAGTCTATTTCTTCCGGCCTAACTTGGGATTGGATACACTGACCAATCCTGGGACATCACCGAGGTATCTGTCACTCGGGGGGAATACACTGATCCCTAGAATGTCCTCAAGGGCCTCCTTGCCCTTGCACTAATCTGGACTTACGGGAGAGTACCCGAAGTCAGGCTCTAACGGAAAGAATGGTGTACTCACGACATTAGCCCGGGGGAGCTCTCCGAACCGGCAACTAACGCGTGTGCGCGCACACCGCATGCTCTCTGCAACCAGCGTAAATGCGGGGGCCTAAGGGCAAACTACGAGGGCAAGGTGCACATGCCTATGACTCGGAAGCGGTGTCACTGATCACAGTAGCGCGAGGCCCTCGGCGCTCATCTGTGCAGCCTGATCCACCAACCTGAAGCTAAGAACCGGCCAAGGTAGGCTTACACTCTTGGCAGGGTTCCGCTCTAGCAGGCTACAAACTAGGCTATTGCCGAAGTGGGTAGCTAAGTCCACAATCGGTGGGTCGGGGGGGGGTAGCAAGATACGTTATGCTGCGCACACTTTACTCCCGACCTGAGCTAAATCCACCCTAGCGACCGGGGGGGAAAGCAAGATACGTTATGCTGCGCACACTTTACTCCCGATCAGTAGAGCAAAGTACGTTATGTCCGCTCAGCCTCTGGATGATGACAAACCCTACAACTCTAT
Source organism: Sicyos edulis (assembly GCA_036507275.1). Classification (NCBI taxonomy): domain Eukaryota; kingdom Viridiplantae; phylum Streptophyta; class Magnoliopsida; order Cucurbitales; family Cucurbitaceae; genus Sicyos; species Sicyos edulis. The sequence goes on from CM071847.1 coordinate 24,459,610, forward strand.
CTAAGAGTATAGAGAAAAAATCAATGATTCCTGGCTAGCGAGCAATGACCGACATAAATCACATTACCTAGCATGATACTACAACTTAAGCAGGAATCATAAGCATGCTGGCAGAACAAACCTAGCATGGCACTAACATGTAAAATCAGGCAAACATGCTAGCAAGAAATCAATCAACTGCTCTATCAATATCATGTTCATAACAGCAAACAAGCATACAAGGCATAATCGAGATATATCGCAGGGTCCACACAACCACGTTAAGAAATCCGTACCTGGAACAAGCAGAAAAACAATAATAATAATAAATCAACGAGCGATCCTCGACCCTCTAAACGATCTCGAACAGCCTGAACATCAATTAAAGCACCCAAATCAAATACATAAAACAACCCAATAAAATCAATAACCAGGAGCCAACAAATCCGGGCCCAACGAAGAAAAGACTCGGGAAATACCATCCGAGAAGCCATAAGGCTCGGGCCAACCAGCACACAACACGGCAGGCTGGGCGCAGGGGTTGGGTTGGCTGGGGCGCAGGGCAGGGGCGTAGAGGCTGGGCGCGCAAAGCTGCGCGCGGGCGAGCTGGGGCGAGGCTAGGGCGCGCACGGGCGCGAGCGACACGAGGCGCTACAGGGACGCGCGCGCGGGGCGACGTGACGCGATGGCTCGGGGTGCTTGGGCTAGCACGGCACGGCGAGCTACAGGGCGCACGGACCAAGGCTAGGGCGACGCAAGGCTAGGCGAGGGCTGTGCGACGCGACTCGGGCGGCCTGGGCGACACTTTGCGACGCGAGCGGCCAGGCTGGTCGAGCTGGGGCGGATCTGGTCGACGCCGCACGCCATCAGTCGGGTGGGCTCGGGCTGCTCGGGCGTGGGCGAGCTGGGTGGGCGACCAGGGGCTGGCTTGGGCGTGGGCAGGGGCTAGGGTCGGGCTGGAGGTGAGAGAAAGGGAGAGAAAATGGGAAAAATGAAATTTTGGGGAAAAAATGGGAAAATGGGGGAAAATGGGGATTTTCTTTTTTTTTTTCTTTTCTTTTTCTCTTTTATCCTTATCCAAAATTAAATCCAAACTTATCCATTTTCCAAAAATCCTTAAAATCCTTAAATCCCATTTCCCGACTTCCTCCTTCGAGACCCGACTGAAGCAACCTTTCCAAACAACAAATCTCACTGAAATCAACCTCCCAAATCAACACCAAGGGCCTGGGCTCAAATCCCAAAGGAAACACCCAAGCAACCATCACTTTGCCCAAAACCCAAATCACAACCGAACTCCCAAACGAATAGCCCAAACATCTCGGGACTCGCAGCCACCAACAAACAAGCCTCAACAAAGGCAGGAGCTGCCTCAAAGCCCTAAAAAACCACAAATCCTGCCCGGGGAGCAAAAAGACCAAAATATCCCTATGGGTCAAAACAGCTCTAACGGCCCAACCGAACCACTGAATCTGAACCGGAATAGAAAACTGGGCCTTTACACCCGCGCTCTTATTGTTGGTTTGGGAGTTGGATTTAAGTGAGTTTTATTTATTGGAAAATATTGCTTCCGTCGGGTCTCGAAGGAGGAAGTCGGGAAATGGGATTTTAAGGTTTTGATTTGGATAAAAGTGGATAAGGATGGATTTTTTGATAAAATCCCTATTTTCCTTTTTATTTTCCCATTTTCCCTTTTCTTTTCTAAATCCCTAGCCCCGCTGTCCACGCCCCCAGCGCCTCAAATACCAAACCTGAGCCCACTGCGGCTTCCGCCGTGCAAGCGACTTGCTCGTTCGCGTGTCAGCCGTGCCTCGTGAGTTGCTCCCGAGCCGAGCCCTATTTATTTTATTGTATTTAGGCCTATTTTATGATTATTGATGTGTTTTTTTGGCTCGCTATAGGTTGCTCGGGTTCGATTGCAGTTAATTTTATTGTGTATTGTTGCCTTCCGACCAGGTAACGATTTCTTACCGGAGTTGTGTGGGCCCTGCGATATTTTCATGATAAGCCTTGCTTGTTTGCTGACTGTTATGGGCATGTTAGAGATAGAGTAGTTTCATTGATTTCTTGCTAGCATGTTTGCCTGATTTTACATGTTAGTGCCATGCTAGGTTTGTTCTGCCAGCATGCTCATGATTCCTGCTTAAGCTCGTAGTATCATGCTAGGTAAATGTGTTTGATGTCGGTCATTGTTTGCTAGCCAGGAATCATTGATTTTACTCTGTACTCTTAGATAGAGTTGTAGGGTTTGTCATCATCCAAAGGCTGAGCCGACATAACGTACTTTGTCCCCACTGATCGGGAGTAAAGTGTGCGCAGCATAACGTATCTTGCATCCCCCCCGGTCGCCAAGGTGGATTTAGCTCAGGTCGGGAGTAAACTGTGCGCAGCATAACGTATCTTGCTTTCCCCCCCGACCCGCCGGTTGTGGAATTAGCTACCCACTTCGGCATAAGCCTAGTTTGTAGCCTGCGAGAGCGAAACCCTGCCATCGGTGTAAGCCTGCTCTGGCCGGTTCTTAGCTTCAGGTCGGTGGATCTTGCTGCACAGATGAGCGCCGAGGGCCTCGCGCTACTGTGTTCTGTGACACCGCTTCCAAGTCATAGGCATGAGTACCTGGCCTGCGTAGTTTTCCCTTAGGCCCCGCATTTACGCCGGTTGCACCAGCATGCAGTGTGCGCGCACACGCGTTAGTTGCTTGCCTCGAGAGAGCTCCCTCGGGCTAATGTCGTGAGTACACCATTCCTTTCGTTAGAGCCTGACTTTGGGTACTCTCCCGTAAGTCCAGATTAGCAAGGGCAATGAGGCCCTTGAGGACATTCTAGGGATCAGTGTATCCCCCCCGAGTGATAAATACCTCGGTGATGTCCAGGATTGGTTAGTGTATCCAATCCCTAAGCCGGAAGAAAGAGACTTCCGATGACTCCAGATCTTTCTTTATGAGCTCGTTGAGCTATGATCTGTGTTGGTAGTCGCTTGCTTGCATGCTTTGGTACTAGATGACCTGATTACATCGTATTGTACCCCCTGTTGGGGATTCTTACCGAGTAATTCGTTACTCACCCTTATTTTTGTGGTTTTTCCACGGTAGCCATGGTGCGAGACAGATGGCCGAGGAGGAGCCGTGATCATGGAAACCCGTTGTTCAACTCTCGTCCTTATGTTTATGTTGATGTTTTAAATGTTCTCTGAATGCATGTAGTCAGGCACGGAGCCTAGGGGTTTTTTCTGAATGTATTTCCAGAATCTAGCATTGTTGTAAAGTTTGTATGTTTTAAATAAATCTCTGATCAGAGTAAGATTTGTAAATGTATTTGTCTTGGAACAGGTGCTTGGAAACAGGGATCTGGAGTCATCGGAAGTCTCTTTCTTCCGGCCTAACTGGGATTGGATACACTAACCAATCCTGGACATCACCGAGGTATCTGTCACTCGGGGGGAATACACTAATCCCTAGAATGTCCTCAAGGGCCTCCTTGCCCTTGCCACAAATGTGGACTTACGGGAGAGTACCCGAAGTTAGGCTCTAACGGAAAGAATGGTGTACTCACGACATTAGCCCGGGGGAGCTCTCCGAACCAGTAACTCACGCGTGTGCGAGCACACCGCATGCTCTCTGCAACCGGCGTAAATGCGGGGGCCTAAGAGCAAACTACGCGGGCCAGGTGCACATGCCTATGACTCGGAAGCGGTGTCACTGATCACAGTAGCGCGAGGCCCTCGGCGCTCATCTGTGCAGCCTGATCCACCGACCTAAAGCTAAGAACCGGCCAAGGCAGGCTTACACCGTTGGCAGGGTTCCACTCTAGCAGGCTACAAACTAGGCATACGCCAATGAGGTAGCTAAGTCTCATTGGCTGCTGGGAGGGGGGAGAAAAAGCAAGGTATGTTATGCTTTGCTCAATATCCGACCACTGGGGACAAAGTACGTTATGTCCGCTCTCAACCCCTGAAGCAATGCTTCGCTTTACTCCCGACCGGTGGGGACAAGATACGTTATGTCCGCTCTCAGCCTCTAGACGATGACAAACCCTACCACTCTATCTAAGAGTACAAAGAAAAAAGCAATGATTCCTGGCTAGCAAACAATGACCGACATCAATCACATTTACCTAGCATGATACTACGAGCTTAAGCAGGAATCATAAGCATGCTGGCAGAACAAACCTAGCATGGCACTAACATGTAAAATCAAGCAAACATGCTAGTAGAAATGAATCAAAGCTGATCTATTACTATCATGCTCATAACAGTCAGCAAACAAGCACGGCATAATCATGAAAATATCGCAGGGCCCACACAACTCCGGTAAGAAATCCTTACCTGGTCGGAAGGCAACAACACACAATAAAAATAACTGCGATCGAACCCGAGCAACCTATATCGAGCCAAACAAACACATCAATAATCACACAATAGGCCTAAATAATAAAATAAATAGGGCTCGGCTCGGGAGCAACTCACGAGGCGCGGCTGACACGCGAACGAGCCGGCTGCACGGGTTAGGCAGCCAAAGGGGCTGGCTGGGGGCGCTGTGGCCGCAGGGGGCTCGATGGGGCGCGCTGGCACGGGCGCTAAGGTACTGGTTCGGCACTGGGCTGCGCGCGGACAGGAGCGCGGGCGGCACAGGGGCGCGCGGGTGTGGGCGCTTGCTCGGCTGGCGCTAAGCGCGCGCGCGCGCTCGCACAGGACGCGGCGCGCCGGGCACGAGCGACACGACGCGACGGGTGAGCTCGGGCGACACGGGCGCGGACGCTTCCTGACGACACTATGCGAGGCTCTGGCGACACGAGTTGGGCGACGCGACGCGGCACTATGCGCGGCTCGACACAGTGCGCAGCTGGGCGACACGGACCAGGGCAGGGCGAGCTCGGGCTGGCGACGCGACGGCCTGGGCGAGGGTGCGCGAGGGCTGGGCAAAGCTCGGGCGAGCTGGGGCTGGCGATGGCACGACCTAGGCAGGGCGAGGGCGCGCGGCCTGGCTGAGCTGCTCGGGCTGGCTGGGTTGGGTGACCAAAAGGGGGCTCGGGTTAGGTGGCTCGGGGAGAGAGAGAGAGAGAGAGCAAAGTGGTTTTGGGAAAAAAATAAAAGAAAATGGAAAATAAAAAGGAAAATGGGATAAAAGGAAAAATATGGGATTTTATCCAAAAATCCAACCTTATCCACTTTTATCCAAATCAAAACCTTAAAATCCCATTTCCTACTTTCCTTCGAGACCCAACCAAGCAATCTATTCCAATAAATAAAACTCACTTAAATCCAACTCCCAAAGAAACACTAAGGGCCCGGGCTCGAATCCCAAAGGAAGCACACAACCAACCATCACTTTGCCAAAGCCCAAACTACAACCGAGCATCCAACCGACTAACCCAAACACCTCGGGACTCGCAGCCACCAACAAACAAGCCTCGACAAAGGCAGGAGCTTCCTCGAAGCCCTGAAAACCACAAATCCTGCCCGGGGAGCCAAAAGACCAAAATACCGCCAAGGGTCAAAATGGCTCTAAAACCCAACCAAACAACCGAATCTTGACCCAAGGCAACTCAAAACTGGAATAGGAAATCGGGTCATTATGGTGCATGGGCATAGCAGATGGATCTATGCCGTCCGGAGTTCAGCGCACTTCTTTAGCCTTGGATCCGTTTATGGAAGTTTCACCGGTTTAGGTCGTGCCAGAGGCTAGTTCAGTGGTAGTCGATGGACTACAAGTGAAAGGATGCTCGAGAGGAGCTGGAGCCTCTTCCCAGTGTTTCTGGGGGTTGAGTAAGTCAGCAGATTTGCGGTTGGTAAGTGTTGGTGCGCGTGAGTCGCGCGCTAGTGTTAAGGCCAAGAGTTTCCTTGTGGTTGGTAGTGCGGTCAACTACCTTCGAGTGCCTTGATCTGAGGAGAGTTGAGCATCGTAGATGCGAGTTCGGTCCAACAGAGGGACCCTGAGTTGGATGCTCATGAGATGAGCTGGATGCCTATGAGGCGAGTTGGATGCCATGAGGCGAGTTGGATGCCTTTGAGGCGAGATGAGTTAATGCCTTGCGAGATGATTTGGATGCCTTATGGGTAAGCACCCTTGGTAGAGGCTTGGTATAAAGTGAGTTCGGTGTGGCATGGTTATGTTTTGTAGAGCAAGGTTGCCTCAGCTTTGAGCATCGTGTGGAGATGGAAGTTTTGGTGTTCCATCGGTTGGAGTTCAGTTGGAAACTGAAAAAGAGAGGTGGTAGCAAAGCCGCGCAGTTTCTGATCGCCTTGGCTAAGAGAGTTGTTTGGATCCTTTCATTGGGTAGAAGCCTTGTTGTGGCTGATGTTTGAGTAGGAGGATGACGCATTCGGTAGCGTTTCAGGTCCTCTTGGTTCCCAAGGAGTTGGAGTTGGCCAGCATGGTTGAGATGCTGGAGAGAGTTGTGCCTGTTCAGGCAGTTGGTTGTTAGCTCGTTTGTCGACAGTGTGTGTCGAGGGTTGCTGTAGAACCCTAGGTTGTGGAGAGCCTCTCCAGAGCTCAGTTAGCCCAGCTAGTGAGTTTCAGTTGGCTAGCTGGAGGCGTGTAGTTTGTAGCCTCGGTTGAGTTGCTAGCAGTCTTGGTAGACTAGCAAGCCAGTGTTTGTTTGGATTAGAGTCCAGATTGGTTCTGGTGAGGTGGCAAGTTGATGCTTGGTGTTGACCAAGGTATGGTTGGAGCTGCTAGAATTAGTTTTGCTCGTGGGGCGAATGGTTCGTGCCCTGTTGGTTGTTTTCCTTTTTTCAGGATGTTGAGAGTTGCCCCGTTTGGCATTTGGAGGTTCAGTCTGAGATGGACCCCTGTTGTTGCCCCGTGAGATTTAGATGTTGTTGCTCTAGTGGAGCAAGACAGTGAGCGTATGTGGAGCTCTCAGTCCTTCGGTTGTCTGCTTGTAAGAGCCGTTGCTTCAGGGAGTTGCCAGATTTCTCTCGTAGCCATGAGTTGATGGTAGAGGTGCTAGCAAGAAGGAAAAGTTTGTTGGCTGCTTGGAAGAAGTTGTTTGCCAGTTAGGTGGACTCTTGGATGGTGTTCTAGAGGCTGCAGTAAGGGTTGTTTAGCCTCGTGTGAGTGTTGGGCCAAGGTTTGGTTCTCTTGCTGTTTCTAGAGCTAGTTCGGTTCTAGCTGGAGGGCGTTGCCCTAATGTCTTGTTCCTAGTCAGGAAGTTTTGGGAGTTGATCCCTCCCTCGGCAGTTGAGCAAGTGCTATTAGTTCCGGATTGGTGATCCGATTGGTTGAGTTTTCCCTTGGGTGTTGCTTCCAAGAGAGTTGGTTGTTGTTGCCTTGGGTTTGAGCAAGTCAGCGAGCGTGTGTGGAGTTCGCTGCCCTTCTGGAGATTGCTTGCTGGGAAATCGTTTCCGCGCTTAGCGTGAGTCGCACTTAGCTCCCGAGTTGTGTAGTGGATCGAGTAGCGCGTGGCCACCCCAATGAGAGGGTCCTCGCTTTGTGTTGTTAGCAAGCGAAAGTTGTTTGTCCCCGCAAGGGCGGAGGCCAGCCGGTAAGAGTTGTTTCTGGCAAGTTGTTGGTTCTTTGGGGATTGAAGATTTCCCTTTTCCCTTAGTCTCTGTGGTGGTTGAGTTGCTCCCTGGATGTCAGCCTCCCTGGCGATAGCGGAGCCTCGTTTGAGTGAGTCGGCACGGAGGTGCCGTGGCTTTGGTTGGTAAAGCCGTTGAGCTGTTTTCCTCAAGGTGTTGTGTTGTTAGTAGTCGCATGATGGTTTAGTCCTTGCACCCGAGAGTTTTCCTTGAGAGAAATGCTGGTTGTTCCCTGCCTGGCAGTATTTTCTTTGGCCAGTTGCTGGTAGGTTTGCTCCGAAAAGTTTGCGTTCGGCTGATGAGGAGTTCTAGTTTGTTGGTTTTGTCGAGTGGAGCCTGTGCTTGGCCCTTGTCTTTTAGAGGTGGTCGTAGCTGAAGTTTCAGCTGGTGTGAGTGTTGTTGGCCGTCTGGTGTACCAGGATGGTGTCCCTTGCCTTTTGGATCAGTCGCCAGTTGGTGGTTCGTTTGTGCCTCGTTAAGGCTGTAGGCAAGGTTTGAGGTTCACTAGTCTCTCGTGAAGTAAGAGTAGGCCGTTTGGTTTCTGGAACCTGGAAGGTTTAGTTGTTTGGCTAGTTTGTGTAGGGTTGAGGCTGTTTGTTAACAGCTGTGATCTTCCAGAGGAGTTTTGCCAGTGCGTGGTGTAGAGTTTCAGAGCTTGTGGCCCGTCATCGAGTTTGCTGAGAGTAGAACCCTTTGAGAGTTGGTGCGAGTTGAGGACGTGGTTTGCCGTCTATTCCCTTTGGAGTTCAGTGTATGCCCAGTCTTGGTTGAGATAGTTGTGGCAGTCTGGATGGCATTCTGCCTTTGATCCTTTGAGAACCCAAGAGGGTTTGGTTTTCGAAGAAGGGCTAGTGTTGTCTTGGCCGAGACGTTCAGTTGGCTGGATCAGTGGAGTTTTCCTGGAGCTGTTTCGTCTTAAGACTTTCGAGGACGAAAGTCTTAAAAGGAGGGAGTATTGTAACAGCCCAGTTTCCTATTCCTGTTTTTGAGGTGCCTTTGGGTCAAGATTCGGTTGTTTGGTTGGGTCTTAGAGCCGTTTTGACCCTTGGGGGTATTTTGGTCTTTTGGCTCCCCGGACAGGATTTGTGGTTTTCAGGGCTTGAAGGTAGCTCCTGCCTTTGTCGAGGCTTGTTTGTTGGTGGCTGCGAGTCCCGAGGTCTTTGGGCTAGTCGGTTGGATGCTCGGTTGTGGTTTGGGCTTTGGCAAAGTGATGGTTGGTTGTGTGCTTCCTTTGGGATTCAAGCCCGGGCCCTTATTGTTGGTTTGAGAGTTGGATTTAAGTGAGTTTTATTTATTGGAAAAGATTGCTTCGGTCGGGTCTCTAAGGAGGAAGCCGGGAAATGGGATTTTAAGGTTTTGATTTGGATAAAAGTGGATAAGGATGGATTTTTGGATAAAATCCCTATTTTCCTTTTTATTTTCCCATTTTCCCTTTTCTTTTCTAAATTCCTTTTTTTTCTTTTATTTTTCTCTTTTTATCTCTCTCTCTCTCTCTCTCTCCCCGAGCCGCCCACCCAGCCCGAGCAGCCCCAGCCCGAGCCTAGCCCACCCTAGGTCGCCCAAGTCGCCCGAGCCTAGGTCCGAGTCGCTCGTCCTAGCCCGTGTCGCGCGCCCTCGCCCGGTAGCTTGCCGAGCCGCGCCGCGCCGCGGCGCCCAATAGAGCTAGCGCCACGCCGCGTGCCTTGCCTCCCCCCTGCTCGTCCGCACGCAGCTTCCGCCTAGCCCCGCGCCCGCCCTCAGCCCATTAGTGCGGCTTGCTCGTTCGCGTGTCGGTCACCATGTAACGCCCTGTGTTTTTCGTCCCGATCTTCCAGTATGCCCTAGGGGTATTTTAGTAATTTGGTCTGGGCCGTCAGGGGCCGTTTATGTCTTTTTCCATTTGCTAAAAAATTATTGGATGGATTTATGAAGGTTTTGAGGCTTTGTGGTTTGGTTTGAGCATGGGTAGATGCAAAAGTAAAAATAAAGGTATTTGTCTTTGCCAGCAATGGTTTGAACCCGGTCTCCTGGGAAGCTTGTAGAGATGTGTGCCAATTGAGCCATTAGGTGCTCTTGTTGCTCTTTCTGCATCACATCTTAGTTAACCTTGGATCTTTGGTGTTTGGTGCATTTGGTTAAATGAAATAGAAATTAGGTTTGTTGTGTTTTCTTCTCCAAAAGAGTTGTGGCCGCCCAAGCTTTCTCCCAAGCTCTCCTTGCCGATTCTTCATCCTTGCAGCTCCCTTGGATCGCTCATCATCATTCCGGTAAGTCTTCATCCTCTTCATCTTCTCGATTGGGTGTTCTTGTTGGCCAAGGTAAGGAGAAGAGCTTGTGTGTGTGTGTGTTTGTAGCAGTCGCCCAAAGATGCCCAGATCTCGCCAAAGAGACGCTCAGAGCACTGCAGCGGCCAATGAGAGACGCTCAGACAGCCTGCTCGCAGCCAATGAGACGCGTCAGACAGCCCTGCCGCAGCCAAAGAGACGCCAGATAGCCCCTGCGCGCGGCCTCGAGATCGCGCCAGCGATGCGCCGCCTGCCGAGCCTCGCGGCGAAGCAGCGTCATCGCGCGTCCCAGACGCTGTCACCACCAGCGCGCCCGTTGTCGCAGCGCGCGCCCGCGTGTCCGTCCGCTTCCAGCTTTGTCCGCGCCCGTGCGCTGCGCCAGGCCGGCCAACACGCAGCGTGCAGCGCCAGCTGCTGCCCCATCTCACTGCTCGCTCGCCCAGCGCCCGACCCCTGCCACCGCCATCAGCGCCCATCAGCGCCAGCCAGCAACCTCGCGCATCTTGTCTCGCCCGTCCAGCGTGTCGGCCGCGCGCGTGAGTTACTCCCAGCCAAGCCTTGTTTATTTTATTATGTTTAGGCCTATGGATTGTGATTATTATTGTGTTTGTTAGGTTCTCGTTAGCTAGCTCGGGATCGATCGCAGCTTAGGATTTTTGTGTGTAGTTGCCTCCCACCCGGTAAGGATCTCTTACCGGAGTTGTGTGGACCTCGCGATGTTCTTTGTGATTGTTGTTTGTATGTTTCTTTGTGATTATCAGCATGTATAGTTTAGGTGCTCGCTCAAATTCTCGACTAGCATGACTTCGTATGTTGTTCTCTCATGTTAGCCCATGCTAGGTTGTTCCGTTCTAGCATGCTCATATCTGCTTCTTGCTTCGTAGTACCATGCTAGGTTCGTTGTATCCGTTGAGCACGTTTTGGATTGTATTGGATTGTATGTTATTGATATGATAGGTTAAAGTGTAGGTAGGTAGCATCATCCGGCCTCGATGCATAAAGTATCTTGCATCCATGGCGGGGACGCCGAGACAGATCCTCCGTCCTCGACCGTTAGGGTTTAGCTAACCCGACCGGTAGGCCCCGCAATCTTGGGTGAGGGTGGCGGATCATTAAATGCCCCAACGGTCGGGATGATGACTTGGCATTGCCTCGTCCTCGACGATCGGCACGCCCTCGGCGTGTTCGGCCGTAGCCCTTGATTGCCACTGTTAGGGCAAGGACCGCTTCTGGTGTAAGCCTACCACGACCGGTTCCTTAGCCTCGTGTGCGGTGGTTCAGTGACATAGTTCACGTGTCCGTGTCTCACACCCCTATGTCGGTGACACCGATCCGAAGATTTAGTTAGGCGTGGTGGATGGACATGGGCAACTTGCCACTAGACCCGCACCCCATAGTTCGCAGTAGCACGCGCGTGCATGCTTACGCTCATTACAACGCCGACCGGAGAGCTCCTCGGGATCTTGAGCTAGTGCACCTTTCGTGACGACAGAGACAGCCGGTGGCCGAGACTTGGTTCTCGTATAGGGCGTATTGTGTGGTGTGGATTATTCCGGACTAAGACCACGAGAGTTGGCATCCGAGGTCCAAGTGTGGACTTAAGCTATGTGCTCTATTCGTGTTTATATTCATAGCTTGCATACACTCATCTAGATGACCATGTGCATCGTATTGTACCCCCGTTGGGGATTCTTCTTGAGTAATTCGTTACTCACCCTTACTTATCTTTCAGTAACCATGGCGCGAGGCGATGGTCAAGGAGGAGCCGTGATCATGGGAACTTCTTGCCGCCTCGACTTTTCTTATGTTATGACTCTTTTCGTTATTTTCCCTGAATGCATGTAGACGGCACGAGCCCTAGGATACTTTTCTCAATTATTTGTGGATTCCAAATTTGTTGAATTTGAGGATGTTTTAAATGTTTTTAATAAAATCTCTCGATCGAGTAAATCGTTGAAATGTATTTGTCTGTGAAACAGTGCTTGGAGACAGAACAGGTTTCGTGGAGACTTTATTGTTCAAATGAATCTTGAATGTTTTGATTTAATGGGAATCCAAAACTTTATTTTCATCATGTCTTTTCCTTTTAATACATGCATTGGGGTAAAGGCCTATTTAGTGCCCTTTTTGGGTCCTGGTCTTTACTGATTGGTATCGAGCTCGAGTCATAGACTTTGTAGACTGACCTTTGTTGTAGGTCGTCTTTCCCATGATCACCAAAGACTCCGGACACCATCAGTGCGCCTAAGTTATCATTTTTTTTTTGAAAAGGGTTAAGAATTTACAATACCTTTCATCTAGCGTATGCCTTGTGTAGTGTTGTGGAGCGGAGACGAGCGAGTTCTCGACTCGTTGTTGGTTTGGGCTTAGTGAGCCATCATGCCAACTTTCATGATCGCAGCAGTTTGTTTAGCAACTTGTTGAGGTATCCAGATATAGATTCGGATGCCCCGGGACATCGCTTCGAGGGGAGGCGAGCTTAGACTCCCGCTTGGCCATTTGTGGCCCGATTGTCGCTTTTCCCCTAGTGAGAGGGTGGTGGTGCTTCGTGCGATCGCCAAGATGTTGATCGCACCTGCAGGAGCAGGGCGCTTGGCATGTCCGACCGAGGAGTTGGACCGATCGTGTTGATGTTGAGGCCGCGTCCTGGGTTGTTAGGCCCGCATGCCGCCATTTGGCCCCCGCAATCGAGTTGCCTAGAGGAGGGGGTAGAGGCTAGCGGCGCCTCAGAGTGAGACTCCTTGAGCAGAGTGTGCTCCACCCATGAGAGATTTGATGGCGTGTCTTTAGCTATCGTGAGAGCGCGAGACCCAGCGCAGCTTTGTAGCGCGTAGTGAGGAGTCCCGGCACGCTTAGCCCAAATGACAGAGTTTGTTTCAAAGATTTTTCCCCCAAGAGCTCTTGTAGCCCCTGAGGTTCTCGGAGGGCATGATCAGCAGTTTATTCAGATGAGTTTGTTGGCGTTGTTGGAGACGCCCAGTTGGCAAAATGGATGCCTGTAGAGCTCGATGTTTTAGTAAGTCCTATTGCTAGTAGTAAGGTAGTTGGCGGTGTTTGAGTTTAGCATCCGTGTGGGGATGCCCCACTGCTCAAAGGCCGAGGTGCCGTGCTGCCTCGTGTCTGCTTTGGTTCATCGATGGTGGTGGAAATCCCTTGTGAGAGGTGGTCTAGCGAGTCTCCACCATCCCCGATTGTTTGGCAAGTTGCCGTGTTAGTGGCTTGAGGCGGCGGATGAAGGGTCATCTTTGCCCCCTTGCGAGCCTGTTGTTGTTTAATGCCCCGCTTCCTCGGATGTGGATTTGGTAGTAGTAGCACTTGAGGTGCATTGGTTGGTGTGCCACTTTGGCACTAAGTCCGGTTCAGCTTGAGTTTGGCTTGGCATAACAGATGGTTCTATGCCATCCGGAGTTCAAACACTTCTTTAGCCATTGGATCCATTTATGGAAAATGCACTTGTTTAGGTCGTGCAAGAGGGCTAGTTCAAAGTGGTAGTTGAAGGACCATAAGTGAAAGGATGTTCGAGAGGAGCTGAGAGCCTCTTCCCGGTGTTACTGGGGTCGAGTAAGTCACAGTTGGCGGTGGCAAGTGTTAGTGCGTGTGAGTCTCACGCTAGTGCTAAGGCCAAGAGATCTTTGTGGTTGGTAGTGCGGTCCACTACCTTCGGTGCCTAAACTCGAGTTGAGTGAGCATTGTAGATGCGAGTTCGGTCCAAAGAGGGAAACCATGAGTTGGATGCCCGTGAGATGAGTTGGATGCTCTCGAGATGAGTTGGATGCTTATGAGATGAGTTGGATGCCTATGAGATGAGTAGGACGCCTTATGTGTAAGCGCACTTGGTAGAGTCTTGGTATAAAGTAAGTTCGGTTTGGCATCGTTATGTTTTAGCAGAGCAAGGTTGCCACCGCTTCGAGTATCGTGTGGAGATGGAACTTTTGGTGTTCCTTTGGTTGATTGTATCTCTCGCTGTAAGTTAGTGTTGCCTTTTGAAAGCACACTGTTAGTCTTGGATCTCTGAAGGAAGGTTGAGAGTTGTGCACACAAGTGTGTTCGTGTAGTTCGCTCTCGTGGCGAGAGTTCCGAACCATGTAGGGATTGCATTGGAGAACTGGTGCTCGGTTCCTCGGAGAAGTTGGACTCGTGGATGTTGTAAGGCTTTAGTTGAGGTTGTAAGGATACCGTGCTCGTAGTTGGGTTGTTGCCTAGGCAAGTTTGTTAAGTTGAACCTAAGCTTGGTTGGTGGAACCTCTTGTGTTCATGGTTGGTGTTCGGATGGTGCTTTGAGCGAATGGTGGATGTAGTGAAGCCGCGTAGTTCCCGATCGTAGTTGCTAAGGGTGTTGCTCGGAATCCTTACCCTAGGTGGAAGCTACATTGTGGCCGATGCTTTGAGTAGGAGGATGACACATTCTGAAGCGCTTCTACGGTCTTTTTGGTTTCGAGGTTTGGAGCAGCCGCCGTGGTTGTGATCTTTGCCGAAAAGGAGTTGTTTGTTCGTAGTTGGTTGTTAGACCGTTGGACGACAAGTGTGTGTCGAGGGTTGCCAAGAACCCTAGTTGTGGAGAGCCTCACCAGAGCTCACAGACCAGTAGTGAGTTTAGTTGGCAAGCCGCAGTCGGGTAGTTTGTAGCCTCGGGTGAGTTGTCGGCGCTTTTGGTAGGCTAACAGCCGAGTTTGTTTGGAGTAGAGTCCGGATTTGGTTCCGGTGTGGTGGCAAGTTGGTGCTTGATGTTGGCCAAGGTGTGGTTTTCGAGTTGCCAAGGAGTTAGCCTTGTTCGTGGGTAAGTGGTTTGCCCCAGAGGATGTCTCTCCTGCTCCCGAGTTTGAGAGTGCCCTTATTTGTTGTTTGGGGGTGAGTCTTCTCTTACCCGTGGTTGGCGGTCCACCTGTGGTGGACCCCTTGTTGTTGCCTCTCCGGGAGAGTTGGATGTTGTGCCTAGTTGAGCAAGACAAATGAGCGGTTGTGAAGCTCTCTGTCCTTCCGATGTCCGCTTGCTTGGACCTCGCTTTCTCCTTGGGAGTTGTTAGGTTATTCCTTGGTCTTGGAATTGGTGGTAGTGGTGCTAGTAGGAGGAAAAGTTTGTTGGTCGCTTGGAAGCAGCTTGTTTGTCTAGTTAAGCGGACTCGTGAGTGGTGTTCTCGAAGTTGCAGTAAGGGTTGTTCTCGCCTCCTATGAGTGTTTGGCCTAGTTGGTTAAGGTTTTGAGTGTTGGCTTGGAAGTCATTGCACCTTTGTAGTTGAAGGCCCCTTTGTTTCAGATTATGGATGAGGTTGCACCTTTGTGGTGGATTAGGTCCGACTTATTGAGGATCCTTGTCGGCTAGTGTAGCTTGCACTCTGCCACCCATTGTTGGTATTCTTGTTCTTGGTAGTTGGTGTTGACCAGTAGTGGAGTTCCGTTATGAAGTTTCGGTGGGAAGGTGCATTAAGCCTAAGCTTGAGGGTTAAGCTTTGTATGTGTTATCGTTTGGACTTGTGAGATGTGTTTCATATTTGAGGCGAGCTTTGTTCCGTTGTTTGCATGGAGGTAAGTTTAGTGGATGGAGCCCTCCTGGGCCTGGTTGTTTGCAAGTTGTCTTGCCCACTAGTGATTTGAGTCGAGCTAGAGATGAGTGGATTGGCATAGCTATGCAGCTTGTAGTTGTTTGAGCTTCCTAGTTCGTAGCACTCAAGTTGTTGGATTGTAAGTTTCCGTGTGGGAGCCGTCACTAGTTGAGGTTGTTGTGTGAGTTCGGATTTTTGGAGTATTGACTTCAGTGGCTAGAACTCGCACCTCGGTTGGTGTGCGATGCCATTTCTATGGAGTAGAGGCATGTCGGGCCAGTTGGAGATGTTGCCATTAGGTGTGGCAACAAAGGTTTGTTCTAGGCGGTGCGTGGGCGAACCGTGGTTCGTGAGAGTGTTCTTAGAGGCTTATGAGCCGAGTGCGGTTTCTAGTGTGTTTTCACCCTTCTTGTCCGATGGTCTTTTGGGAGGAGTGAGCGGATCCTTCAGAGCTTGTTGCGAGTTGGTGTTTCCGTGATTAGGCAAAGCAGGAGATCGGTGTGGTTTTAGGAGGTTGCCTTGGGTAGCGCTTCTCGTGGTCGATTCTTGTGGTTCCATTGAGGCATTGTATGGTAAGTGTTGCGTGTCTCTAGTGCTTTGTGAGAAAAGGTTGGTGGCCGTCGTTGTTGTTTTGGGTCCCGTGTTGCTCGCAGCTTGACCGGAGGTGTTGTACAGAGGTTGAGCTCGTTTGTGGTTAGCCTCAGAGCAGGCATGAAAGTTTCACCGATGTTTGGCGTCGAGTTTTAGAGTTTGAGGTTGGACAAAGTCGTGCTTTTAAGGATGTGCCGTTGTGAGTTGTGTTGAGGTTTGGTAAGCGGGAGAAGTGGAGTCTCCTGTTGTTGGACCATTTGAGATTCTCGAGAGGATTGACAGAGTGGCATATTGGTTAGCTTTTTCTCATCATTGTCACCGTAGTGTGCGTGTTCTCATGTATCGGTTGAGGCAAGATGTGTCGGACCCATTGCTCATTGTGGACTTTGAGCCTTTGCAAATGATTGAGGTTTGAGCTTCAAGGGGAAGCTCGTGAGTATTCTCGGTCTTTGAGACGAAGACGTTGCATAATCGTGAGATCCGCTTGGTAAAAGTTCGGTGGTGGTGTTAGAGTTCAGAGGAGGCCGCTTGTGAGCGGGAAGAAGACGGATGAGATTGCGATATCCCGTGTTGTTTCAGTCTTAAGGACTTTCGAGGACGAAAGTCATAAAAAGGAGGGAATATTGTAACGCCCCAGTGTTTTCGTCCCGCCTTCGGTATGCCCTAGGGGTATTTTAGTAATTTGGTCGGGCCGTCGTACCGTTTATGTCTTTTTCCAGCTTGCTAAAATTATTGGATGGATTTATGAAGGTTTTGAGGCTTTGTGGTTTGGTTTGAGCATGGGTAGATGCAAAAGTAAAAATAAAGGTATTTGTCTTTGCAAATGGGTTTGAACCCGGTCTCCCGAAAGCTTGTAGAGATGTGTGCCAATTGAGCCATTAGGTGCTCTTGTTGCTCTTTCTGCATCACATCTTAGTTAACCTTGGATCTTTGGTGTTTGGTGCATTTGGTTAAATGAAATAGAAATTAGGTTTGTTGTGTTTTCTTCTCCAAAAGAGTTGTGGCCGCCAAGCTTTCTCCCCCAAGCTCTCCTTGCCGATTCTTCATCCTTGCAGCTCCCTTGGATCGTTCATCATCATTCCGGTAAGTCTTCATCCTCTTCATCTTCTCGATTGGGTGTTCTTGTTGGCCGAAGGTAAGGAGAAGAGCTTGTGTGTGTGTGTGTTTGTAGCAGTCGCCCAAAGATGCCCAGATCTGCCAATGAGACGCAGACGCTGAGACACTGTCGCAGCCAAAGACGCTCAGACACTTCAGAGCAGCCCAGAGACGCCAGACCAAATTGCTCAGACAGCCCTATCGCGGCCAATGAGACGCCCAGATAGCCTATCGCCGCAGCCAGATCTCGCCAGCCAGATCGCCTGCTGAGAGCCCTGCAGCAGTTAGATCGCGCGTCGAGCCCAGACGCTCGTCGCCACAAGCGCCCGTTGCCGTCGCAGCGCGCCCGCGCGTCCGTCCGCTTCCAGCTTTGTCGCGCGCCAGGCGCTGCGCCACCCGGCCGTCATAGCATGCAGCGTCGCCAGCTCTGCCGCCCATCTGCGCTGCTGCGCCCGGCGCCCGACCCCTCCCATCGCCCATCATCGCCCATCGCCAAGAAGCAGCTCCTCGCCATCTTTGTCTGCGCCTCGTCCGCGTGGTGTCAACCGCGCGCGCGTGAGTTGCTCCCAGAGCCAAGCCTTGTTTATTTTATTATGTTTAGGCCTATGGATTGTGATTATTATTGTGTTTGTTAGGTTCTCGTTAGCTAGCTCGGGATCGATCGCAGCTTAGGATTTTTGTGTGTAGTTGCCTCCCACCCGTAAGGGATCTCTTACCGGAGTTGTGTGGACCTGCGATGTTCTTTGTGATTGTTGTTTGTATGTTTCTTTGTGATTATCAAGCATGTATAGTTTAGGTGCTCTGCTCAATTCTCGACTAGCATGACTTCGTATGTTGTTCTCTCATGTTAGCCCATGCTAGGTTGTTCCGCTCTAGCATGCTCATATCTGTTCTTGCTTCGTAGTACCATGCTAGGTTCGTTGTATCTGTTGAGCACGTTTTGGATTGTATTGGATTGTATGTTATTGATATGATAGGTTAAAGTGTAGGTAGGTAGCATCATCCGGCCCGATGCATAAAGTATCTTGCATCCATGGCGGGGACGTCGAGACAGCCCTCCGTCCCTCGACCCCGTTAGGGGTTTAGCTAACCCGACCGGTAGGCCCCGCAATCTTGGGTGAGGGTGGCGGATCGTTAAATGCCCCAACGGTCGGGATGATGACTTGGCATTGCCTCGCCCTCGATAAGCCGGCACGCCCTCGGCGTGTTCGGCCGTAGCCCTTGATTGCCACTGTTAGGGCAAGGACCGCTTCTGGTGTAAGCCTACCACGACCGGTTCCTTAGCCTCAAAGTGCGGTGGTTCAGCCGACATAGTTCACGTGTCGTGTCTCACACCCCTATGTCGCGACACCGATCCGTAGATTTAGTTAGGCGTGGTGGATCGGACATGGGCAACTTGCCACTAGACCCGGCACCCCCATAGTTCGCAGAGCACGCGGTGCATGCTTACGCTCATTACAAATACGACCGGAGAGCTCCTCGGGATCTTGAGCTAGTGCACCTTTCGTGATCGATGAGAGAGACAGTGAGGCCGAGACTTGGTTCTCGTATAGGGCGTATTGTGTGGTGTGGATTATTCCGGACTAAGACCACGAGTTGGCATCCGAGGTCCAAGTGTGGACTTAAGCTATGTGCTCTATTCTCGTGTTTATATTCATAGCTTGCATACACTCATCTAGATGACCATGTGCATCGTATTGTACCCCCTGGTTGGGGATTCTTACTTGAGTAATTCGTTACTCACCCTTACTTATCTTTCAGTAACCATGGCGCGAGGCGATGATGGTCAAGGAGGAGCCGTGATCATGGGAACTTGGCCGTCGTCTCCGACTTTTCTTATGTTATGACTCTTTTACGTTATTTTTCCCCGAATGCATGTATTTACACTGAGCCCTAGGATACTTTTCTCGAATTATTTGTGGATTCCACTTTGTTGAATTTGAGGATGTTTTAAATGTTTTTAATAAAATCTCTCGATCGTGAGTAAATCGTTGGAAATGTATTTGTCTGTGAAACAGTGCTTGGAGACAGAACAGTTTTCTGTGAGACTTTATTGTTCAATGAATCTTGAATGTTTTGATTTAATGGGAATCCAAAACTTTATTTTCATCATGTCTTTTCCTTTTAATACATGCATTGGGGTAAAGGCCTATTTAGTGCCCTTTTTGGGTCGGGTCTTTACAGCCGCGCCTCGTGAGTTGCTCCCGAGCCGAGCCCTATTTATTTTATTGTATTTAGGCCTATTTTATGATTATTGATGTGTTTGTTTGGCTCGCTATAGGTTGCTCGGGTTCGATCGCAGTTAATTTTATTATGTGTTGTTGCCTTCCGACCAGTTAAGGATTTCTTACCGGAGTTGTGTGGGCCCTGCGATATTTTCATGATATGCCTTGCTTGTTTGCCGATCATTATGAGCATGTTAGAGATAGAGCAGTTTGATTGATTTCTTGCTAGCATGTTTGCCTGATTTTACATGTTAGTGCCATGCTAGGTTTGTTCTGCCAGCATGGTTATGATTCCTGCTTAAGCTCGTAGTATCATGCTAGGTAAATGTGTTTGATGTCGGTCATTGTTTGCTAGCCAGGAATCATTGATTTTACTCTGTACTCTTAGATAGAGTTGTAGGGTTTGTCATCATCCAAAGGCTGAGCGGACGTAACGTACTTTGTCCCCACTGATCGGGAGTAAAGTGTGCGCAGCATAACGTATCTTGCTTTCCCCCAACCCGCCGGTAGGAATTAGCTACCCACTTCGGCATAAGCCTAGTTTGTAGCTCCGCAAGAGCGGAACCCTGCCATCGGTGTAAGCCTGCCCATGCCGGTTCTTAGCTTCAGGTCGGTGGATCATGCTGCACAGATGAGCACCGAGGGCCTCGCGCTACTGTGATCAGTGACACCGCTTCCGAGTCATAGGCATGGGTACCTGGCCCGCATAGTTTGCCCTTAGGCCCCTGCATTTACGCCGGTTGCAGCAAAGAAGATGCGGTGTGCGCGCACACGCGTGTAGTTGCCGGTTCGGAGAGCTCCCCCGGGCTAATGTCGTGAGTACACCATTCCTTCCGTTAGAGCCTGACTTCGGGTACTCTCCCGTAAGTCCAGATTAGCAAGGGCAAGGAGGCCCTTGAGGACATTCTAGGGATCAGTGTATTCCCCCCGAGTGATAGATACCTCGGTGATGTCCAGGATTGGTCAGTGTATCCAATCCCTAGGCCGGAAGAAAGAGACTTCCGATGACTCCAGATTTTTCTTTATGAGCTCGTTGAGCTATGATCTGTGTTGGTAGCTGTTTGCTTGCATGCTTTGGTACTAGATGACTGATTATATCGTATTGTACCCCAGTTGGGGATTCTTACTGAGTAATTCGTTACTCACCCTCATTTTTGTGGTTTTTCCACAGGTAGCCATGGTGCGAGACAGGATGGCTGGAGGAGGAGCTGTGATCATGGAAACCCGTTGTTCAACTCTGAGTCTTATGTTTATGTTAATGTTTTAAATGTTCTCTGAATCCATGTAGTTGGGCACGGAGCACTAGGGTGTTTTCTGAATGTATTTCCGGATTCTAGCATTGTTGTAAAGTTTGTATGTTTTAAATAAATCTCTGATCAGAGTAAGTTTTGTAAATGTATTTGTCTTGGAACAGGTGCTTGGAAACAGGGACAGGTTTCAGGAAATTATGTTAACTTTTTAAATGTATGTTTTATGTTTTAGTTTTTACTTAGAATCCGAACACCATCTTGCAAATTTTCTGTAGATTTGTATGCATGCATTGAGGTAACGGCCTATTTTAGAACCCTTTCGGGTCGGGTCGTTACACCGGCGATCGGCACGACGTCCTCGCCGTGTTCGGCCAGAGCCCTTGATTGCCACTGTTAGGGCAAAGACCGCTTCTGGTGTAAGCCTACCACGACCGGTTCCTTAGCCTCGTGTGCGGTGGTACAGCCGACATAGTTCACGTGTCCGTGTCTCACACCCTATGTCGCTGACACCGATCCGTAGATTAGTTAGGCATGGTGGATCGACTGGGCGGCTTGCCACTAGACCCGGCACCCCCATGGTTTGCGAGAGCATGCAAAGGCGCGCGCACACGCCATTACTGTGCGCCGACCGGAGAGCTCCTCGGGATCTTGAGTTCAGTGCACCTTTCGTATCGACAGTAGATAGGCTGAGGCCGAGACTTGTTTCTCGTATAGGATCGTATCGTGTGGTGGATTATTCCGGAGTAAGACCCTAAGATGGCATCCGAAGTTTATGTGTGGATTTAAGCTATGTGCTCTCTTCTGTGTTTATATTCATAGCTTGCATACCTTTCTGCTAGATGACCATGTATATCGTATTATATCCCGGTTGGGGATTCTTACTGAGTAATTCGTTACTCACCCTTATTTTTTGGTTTTCCACGGGTAACCATGGTGCGAGACAGGATGGCTGGAGGAGGAGTTGTGATCATGGAAACCCGTTGTTTCGGATTCTGACACTGATGTAAACCATTTTTGGATTTGAATGTTGAATTAAATCTCTGATCAGAGTATGTTTTAAATTGTATTTAGCTTGGAATAGGTGCTTGGAAACAGGGACAGGTTCCAGGACGTTTTGTTGTTGTTTTGAATGAATGTTTACTGCCTTTTGTTTTAATAAGAATCTGGCATATAACCTTGCATATTATTTTCTAAGTTTTAAAAGCAGGCATTGAGGTAAAGGCCTATTTTAGGACCCCATTCGGGTCGGGTCTTTACAATCAGGGTCTTACTCCACAAATCAATGATGCCCATCGGGGTCTTACACATACGGATGCCCATCGGGGTCTTACTCCACAAATCAATGATGCCCAATGGGGTCTTACACATCTAGGATGCCCATCGGGGTCTTACTCCAGCTAGGAACACGGAGATGCCCATCGGGGTCTTACATTCCCTAGCAACCTTATGATGCCCATCGGGGACTTACACATAAAGCCAGCAGTGTAGTGCCCATCGAGGACTTACATACACTAGCAACGCATTGGTGCCCATCGGGGACTTACCCAAGCGGAACCTAACTAATAACCCCTAGCATGGAACTAACAGATTACGAACACGAACATGGGTATGCCAGAATAAGAAAAATCCCTAGCACGATACTACGAACTTAAGCAGGAATGAAAAGCATGCTGGAAGAACAAACCTAGCATGGCACTAACATGAACAACATGCAACATGCTAGCAAGAATTCAAACACAAGCTGTCCTATGGCTAACATGCTCATAACAGAAATCAAGCATATAAAGCACAATCCTGATAGCATCGCAGGGTCCACACAACCCCGATAAGAAATCCTTACCTGGAAACAAGCATAAAATAACTATCACAACCAACAAGCGACCCTCGAGCTTCTAAGTGAACCCGAGCAACCTAAGCAATCAATAAAATCATCCTAATTAAACAAACAGTAGCTAACATCTTAGGGTCCAAAAGAGTAGAGGCTCGGGAATTACCAACCGAGAAGGCACTAGGTCCCAGCCCAACTCTCTCGGCAAAATAGGCTATCGGCGACAAGTGGGCGGCGTGCAGACGTGCGGGGTGGGGGCAAACAGCCGGGCAACTGGGGCTACCGGGCAAGGTAGGGGTTGCGCGCCACGCGAGGAGCAAAGAATAGGCGCAGGACGGCGCGCGCGGTGAAGCCGCTGGATCACTTTGGAGGTCGCGATGTAGGCGACGGATCTGCTGTTGGAGTACGACGGGTTGGTGTGCTGGCGCTAGGCACGGGAGCGTGGGTGCAAAGGTGAGGCGAGCAGGCATGAGCGACCAGGAGAACTCGCAGGCACGAGGGCGATGGCGTCTCTCTGGCGCGACGTGGCAAGGCTCCGCAGATAGGCTGGCGGCAGAGTGCGGCGATGGGGCTGGTGGCAGAGTGAACGCCGGCGGTCAGGGCTGTTCTCGGCAGAGAATAAAGAAAAGAATTAGAGAAGACTTACACGTTCTTGGACTCGATTCTTGATCTTGATGAACTCGGCAAGAGGATGAAGGGGAAGAGTGTAAATTCGGCAGCCAAAGGGAAGGAATTCCCTTTTCTTTTTTCTTTTCTTAATTTAATTAGGTTTTGGTGACCCAAAGCCCCTTCCCAGGGGTTTCCCCCTTCGAGTCCCAGCTGAATCAATTTTTTCTCTTTATTAAAACTCATTTAAACCAAGCTTCCAGATCACCATTAGGTCAAGTGTTCAAATCTAAATGGAAGCACTTAAATTAACATTAATTTTGCTAATGACCAAACCACCTCCAAACTTCCGAACAACTAGCACAAACTTTTGGGTCTTGCAACCAACAACAATCAAGCCTCGATAAAGGGCGCAAGAATGACCCCGAATCCTCGAAAATTCACAAACCCTAATCGGGGAGAAAAAAGACCAAAATACCCCTAAGGGTTAAAATAGCTTTAACGGCCCAACCGAACAACCGAATATTGAATCGAAAACGCCTGGGAAACCAGAATAGAAAACTGGGCCGTTACAAGTATGAGAGGAAGTTCTCTGAGTATGGATACTTTGCTCCGCAGTTGATAGCCACGCGTGAGCTGAAAATTAGGAAGTTCATTTCTGGTCTGAGACAGAGTGTATCCCATGACGTCATGGCACATGCCCCTAATACTTATGTTATGGCAGTGCAGTTGGGGACCATTTATAAAGGGAAGTACTCGGTTGAGCAATTTGTCGCCGCCTCGATTCGTGGTCACCCACTTTCAGCAGGCGTAAGAGAAGAAGTTTGATGCTAGAGGAGGCGGCCAGTGCAGCCAAGGACAGTTTCAAAACAGGGATCAGGGTAGAGCTCTGGCTCGCTTCCAGCCTCGCCAGTAGGGCAGTCCTAGACAGATTCCCCCATGTGCTACTTGTGGGAGAGCCCACACTGGAGTTTGTCAGGTAGGGACCAGACTTTGTTACCACTGTTGTAAAGACCCGACCCAAAAGGGCTCTAAATGGGCCTTTACCCCAATGCATGTAGTGAAAATAAAAGATATTAAGAAAAAAATACATTTCGGATCCCAAGTAAAAATAGAAACATTCAACAACCAAAACATACATTTCTAAAAGCATACTCGATCGTAGATTTATTTAAACCATTAAAACAATCCACAAGTATAAATATGCTGGAATCCATAAAACGTAAGAAAACATCCCGGGGCTCTGTGCCGCCTACATGCATTCAGGGAAATAACAAAAGTCGAGTCATGATAAATAAAATAGAATAATCGGAGATGACAAGCAGATTCCATGATCACAGCCTCCTCCATCACCCATCCTGTCTCCCGCTTGATTACTCCGTGGAAAACCACGAGAATAAGGGTGAGTAACGAATTACCCAGTAAGAATCCCCAACCGGGGTACAATACGATATACATGATCATCTAGAAGAATGTATGCAAGCTATGAGTACAAACACAGAGCGGAGCACATAGCTAAGTCCACACTTGGACCTCGGATGCCATCACAGGGGTCTTAGTCCGGAAATACCACAACACACTAAACGCGCTTATACGGAACAAGTCCCGCCTCACCGCTCATCGTCGATACGAAAGGTGCACTAGCTCAAGATCCCGAGGAGATCTCCGGGCCGGCGCCAGAATGAGCGTAAGCGCGCGCCGCATGCTACCGCAAACTCGGGGTGCCGGTCTAGTGGCAAGCCGCCCGTGTTCGATCCACCATGCCTAACTAAATCTCTCCGGATCGGTGTCACCGACATAGGTGTGTGAGACTGACACACGTGAACTATGTCACCGTACCACCGCACTTTGAGGCTAAGGAACCGGGCCGTGGTAGGCTTACACCAGAAGCGGTCCTTGCCCTAACAGTGGCAATCAAGGGCTACGGGCCGAACACGCCGAGGACGTGCCGATCGCCCGGACGCGAGGCAATGCCAAGTCATCATCCCGACCGTTGGGGCATTTAACACCGCCACCCTCACCCAAGATTGCGGGGCCTACCGGCTGGGATAGCTAATCCCTCACGGGGTCCAAGGACGAGAATCTGTCTCGAACGTCCTTGCCATAGATGCAAGATACTTTATGCATCGGGCCCGGATGATTCTATCTACCTCAATTCTAAACCTTAACAATAATAACGATTCAATCAATGCACCCAATACGTGCTCATCGATATAAAAGAACCTAGCATGATACTACGAAGCAAGAATGATATCGAACATGCTAGAATAGAACAACCTAGCATGGGCTAACATGAGAAACAATACAAGAGTTCATGCCATCAGAATTGAGCAGAGCACCTAGAGATAAACATGCTAGTAATCATACACGCATACAAAACAACAATCACAAATATACCGCAGGTCCACACAACCCCTGTAGAAGAAATCCTTACCTTGGTCTAAGACTTCTACACACAAATCCTAAGTCATGAACAATCCCGAGCTAGCGAGCGGGAACCTAGCAACCAACAATAATCAAAGATCTAAAATATCTAAACAACAATAGAACAACAAGCTCGCTCTCGGGAACTCACGCGCGCGCGACGACACAAGCTCGGGGTCACTGCGAGCGAGCCGGCACGGCAAGGACGCTACTGCCGCTGCCGCTGTGGCACGCAACGGACGCGCGCCTGCAGTGGCCGCTGCATGTGCACGCGGCAGCAGGCACGGCGCCGCGCGCGGCGAAGCGTCGCGCGAAGGCGCGCGGCGCCGGCGTGGCGGCGTGCGATGCGACACGACGAGCAACGCTGGCAGCGAGGACGCGCGCGGCGAAGCGCTCGCCCGCGGCGCGCGGCGCGAGCGGCTTCGCAAGGACACGGCGAGGGCGCGCGATGGGCGACGCGGCGGCGGGCGAGGCCTCTGGCGTCTCGGCGTATGGAAGGTCGGGCCAGACGAGCGACGTCATCTTCTTTGGCGATTCGCGCAAGGGCTGGGCGAACGGGCAAGTCTGGCGTCTGACAGATCGGGCGCAGGAGCGATCGGCCGACGCGGCGACGATGTCGACTGTCTTCTTTGCTCGGCTACACTCACCGGGTCGCAATCAACACAACACACACAACACACCTCTTTTCACTTGGCCAAACGCACACCAAACGGATGAGAAGAAGAAGAAGATCAATACCTACCCTAATGATGATGATCGAACCCAAGGAGATGCAAGGATGAAGAATCGGCAAGGCTATGGAGTTGGAGAGCTTGGGCGGCCAAGAGGTGTTTTGGAGAAGAAAATGGAATAACCTAATTCTATTTCATTTAACCAAATGTACCAAAACTCCAAAATCCAAGGTTAACTAAGATGTGATGCAGAAAAGAGCAACAAGAGCACCTAATGGCTCAATTGGCACACCTCTCTACAAGCTTCCCGAGACCCGGTTCAAACCCCTACTGCAAAGACAAATTCCTTTATTTTTACTTTTGCAACAAACCTTGCTCAAAACCAAACCACAAACCCCTCCAAAACCTACAAAAACCATCCAATAATTTTAGTAACTGGAAAAGACACAAACGACCCTGACGGCCCGACCAAATTACAAAATTACCCCTAGGGCATACCTGGAAGACCGGGAAGAAAAACCTGGGTCGTTACAACTGTGGTAAGGAGGGGCAGTTGGCCCATTTTTGTAATCAGCCAGCTATGGCAGCTCAGCCGGTGCAGCAGCAGTAGGGTCGGGTGTTTGCTACGACACGACAGGAGGCCGAGCCTACAGATGCCGCTGTGGTAGTTACACTACTTGTTTTAGATCACTACGCATTTGTTTTGTTTGATTCTAGTTCTACGCATTCATTTGTATCGGTTATGTTTGCTGAGCATGCTAGTTTGAGATTAGAGCCTCTAGGATTTGAGTTGTCAGTTGCGACTCCTTCGGGAGTCAGTATATGTGTAACAACCCAAGATTTCCTTCCGATTCTCTAGGGTTATTCGGTTGTTCCTCCAGTGAGTTGGTTGGGCTGTTAGGGCTTTTTGTGCTTCCAGGGGCATTTTGGTCATTTTGTCCTCTAGGGGTATTTTGGTCATTTTGCTTTCCCTAGGCAGTGTTGCAGTAAGATAGAGCTTCTAGAATGTTTTTGAGTTGGTGGACTTAAGTTTATTCTTCGATTTCAAGTTTCAGGTCAAGAAGTCCATTTATGGTAAGTTTGAAGCCCTCTCGGTTAAAAGAAGAAAAATGAAAATAAAAGTGTTGGAGCTAGGATTCAATCCATGGTGGCTTGGGAGTTGAGTTTGAGCCTTGTGTAGAGGAAAATAAAATAGTTTTAAAAAGGTGCTCTTGGTGGGATTTGAAGGTGGGATTTTTTTAGGCATTTTATGATTAAAAAATTGGGGAAAATGCTTTAGGGTTACATCATTTCCTCTTCTCCTTCCCTCTTGGCCGACCCTCCCCTTCTCTCAAATCCTCTCCTTGGCCGAACACTCCCTCTCTATTTCTCTCCATCTCCATTGCTTGCAACCTCAAGATTCCCAAGTGTAGTTCATCTTCTCCATTGTTTTCCAATAAGCAATTGCAAAATCCAAGTTCCTCTTCTTCTCTTGCCATGGCCGAGCCTATATTTTCTCTAAGAGAAGGTGTTATTTTTCTTCTTCTCTTCTTGTAGATCCGAGAAGCTTGCTTGGGTGGAGGCGATCTTGTTTGTTCCTTTTGTTTGATTGAGATCTGAGAGCATTTCCCATTCCAACCTCCATTGCCGAGAGCTCCAAGGTAGAGATGATGGTGTTTTTGTTGTGTTTTGGATAGATCTAACTTGCTCTTTTCTCCTTTGTGAAAATCCAAGCCCTAGCCGAGATCTCCTTGTTGTGCACCTTCCTTGGTCGAGATGTAATGACCCGACCCGAAAGGGTTCTAAAATAGGCCGTTTCCTCAATGCATGCATTCAAATTTACAGAAATTCGCAATAGGGTGTTCGGATTCTAAGTAAAAACTAAAACATAAAACATCCATTTAAAATCAACATCAATTCCTGGAACCTGTCCCTGTTTCCAAGCACATGTTCCAAGACAAATACATTTACAAAACTTACTCTGATCAGAGATTTATTTAAAACATACAAACTTTACAACAATGCTAGAATCCGGAAATACATTCAGAAAACACCCTAGGGCTCCGTGCCCAACTACATGCATTTAGAGAACATTTAAAACATCAACATAAACATAAGACTCAGAGTTGAACAACGGGTTTCCATGATCACAACTCCTCCTCCAGCCATCCTGTCTCGCACCATGGTTACCTGTGGAAAAACCACAAAAATAAGGGTGAGTAACGAATTACTCAGTAAGAATCCCCAACCGGGGTACAATACGATATAATCAGTCATCTAGTACCAAAGCATTCAAGCAAACAGCTACCAACACAGATCATAGCTCAACGAGCTCATAAAACAAGATCTGGAGTCATCAGAAGTCTCTTTCTTCCGGCCTAGGGATTGGATACACTGACCAGTCCTGGACATCATCGAGGTATCTGTCACTCGGGGGGAATACAATGATCCCTAGAATGTCCTCAAGGGCCTCCTTGCCCTTGCAATAATCTGGACTTACGGGAGAGTACCCAAAGTCAGGCTCTAAAGGAAGGAATGGTGTACTCACGACATTAGCCCGGGGGAACTCTCCAAACTGGCAACTAACGCGTGTGCGCGCACACCGCATGCTCTCTGTAACCGGCGTAAATGCGGGGGGCTAAGGGCAAACTACGCGGGCCAGGTACGCATGGCTATGACTCGGAAGCGGTGTCACTGATCACAGTAGCGCGAGGCCCTCGGCGCTCATCTGTGCGATGATCCATCGACTGAAGCTAAGAACCGCCAGGCGCGGCTTACACCGATGGCAGGGTTCCGCTATAGCAGGCTACAAACTAGGCTTATGCCGAAGTGGGTAGCTAATTCCACAACCGGCGGGTCGGGGGGGCGGAAGCAAGATACGTTATGTTGCGCACACTTTACTCCCGACCTGAGCTAAATCCACCTTGGCGACCGGGGGGGGGAAGCAAGATACGTTATGCTGCGCACACTTTACTCCCGATCAGTGGGGACAAAGTACGTTATGTCCGCTCAGCCTCTGGATGATGACAAACCCTACAACTCTATCTAAGAGTACAGAGCAAAAATCAATGATTCCTGGCTAGCAAACAATGACCGACATCAATCACATTTACCTAGCATGATACTACGAGCTTAAGCAGGAATCATAAGCATGCTGGCAGAACAAACCTAGCATGGCACTAACATGTAAAATCAGGCAAACATGCTAGCAGAAATCAATCAAAGCTGATCTATTACTATCATGCTCATAACAGTCAGCAAACAAGCAAGGCATATCATGAAAAATATCGCAGGGCCCACACAACTCCTGTAAGAAATCCTTACCTGGTCGGAAGGAAACAACACACAAAAAAATTAACTGCGATCGAACCCGAGCAACCTATAACGAGCCAAACAAACACATCAATAATCACACAATAGGCCTAAATAATAATACAATAAATAGGGCTCAGCTCGGGAGCAACTCACGAGGCGCGGCTGACACGCGAACGAGCTGGCTGCACGGGCTAGGCAGCAGTTGGGCGCAGACAAGAGCATGGATGGGCGCTGGTGCGGTGGGCTCGGCGCGCTTATTGCCGCGGCGACAGACGCCCAGGCGCCGCGCGCGCGCGGACGGCACGGAGCGACACGGGCACGCGGTGCGGGCGCTTCTTCAGGCTGGGCCAGCCAGCGCGCGCGCGCGGCTCGGCATGAGGGACGCGCCGCGGGGCGCGAGCGACACGACGCGACGGCGAGCACGGCGACACGGACGCTGACGCGGACGAGACTCGCGACACTGCGGCGAGAGCTAGGGCGACACGAGCCGCGTCGCGAGGCTCGGGCAGCCGGGCAACGCGACGGCTGGGCGAGCTCGGGCGACACGAGCGGGGAGGGGCGACGTGGCCTTCGGGTTGGGCGAGGGCCGGGCGACGGATTGTCACGCGGCGACTTCGAGGTCGGGCCGTCGACGGTGGCTCGGGCAAGGGCGCACTGGGCCGGGTGGGGCTCGGGGCCGGCGAGTAGCTCTGTGGCGCGAGTGCAATGGCTAGCTCTGGCGAGCTGCGAGGGCTCAGTCAGCCGGGCCGGGCTGCTCGGGGAGAGAGAGAGAGAGAGAGAGAGAGAGAGAGAGAGAGAGAAAAAAAAAAAAAAAGAAAAGAAAAGGAATTTAGAAAAGAAAAGGAAAATGGGAAAATAAAAAGGAAAATAGGGATTTTATCCAAAAATCCATCCTTATCCACTTTAAAACCTTAAAATCCCATTTCCCGGCTTCCTCCTTCGAGACCCGACCGAAGCAATCTTTTCCAATAAATAAAACTCACTTAAATCCAACTCCCAAACCAACAATAAGGGCCCGGGCTCGAATCCCAAAGGAAGCACACAACCAACTATCACTTTGCCAAAGCCCAAACCACAACCGTGCATCCAACCGACTAGCCCAAACACCTCGGGACTCGCAGCCACCAACAAACAAGCCTCGACAAAGGCAGGAGCTACCTCGAAGCCCTGAAAACCACAAATCCTGCCCGAAGAGCCAAAAGACAAAAATACCCCCAAGGGTCAAAACGGCTCTAACGACCCAACCAAACAACTGAATCTTGACCCGAAGGCACCTCGAAAACTGGAATAGGAAACTGGGCTGTTACACGAGACCACCTTGTTCTTTGGGGAGCTCTTGCCGAATCCTCTTGGGTAAGTTGGTAAGTGTGTGATTTTGGGTTGCTTGTGTGTTGGTTTGGCCGAGAGCCCCAATGGGGGTGTGTGGCCGAGAGCCTCATGATGAGTTGTGGTGTGTGTGTTGTTTGATTCATGGACAAGGGAGCTAATTTGTCATTGTTGTTGTTGATTCCCTAGCCGAGACACCTTGTTGCAAGTGTAGTCTAGAGCTTCTAGGGTTCCATCTTGGGTGCTTGGCCGAGAGCACTAGGACAAGTAGGGGTAATCTCTTGGTTCCCTTGCTTCTACAATTAGTGTTTGGTTAAGTGTAGCTAGTTAGATTGAATGTGTATGTTTATGCTTTTTGGTTGTGAGGCACTGCAGCTCAAGGAGCACTTTTCTGTTTATATTTCTGCTTATTGCAGGTAAGGATCTCTTACCAGGGTTGTGTGAACCCTGCGATATGTTTTGATTGCATCTTTTATATATATGTTGTTTGTTATGAGCATGTAGTGGTTATGACTGTTTCACTGTTTATCTCTGCTAGCATGTTTGCCCTGTTTCTACATGTTAGTGCCATGCTAGGTTTGTCCTTCCAGCATGTTCTGAGTTCCCTGTTTACACTCGTAGTATCATGCCGGGTCGTACTTGTAATCTTGTTAAGCATGTTCAGTTGTTAGGGATGTATATCATGTGACATTAGATAGTTAGCTAGACTTGTATTCTAGACGCTGAGAGTGGACATAACGTATCTTGTCCCCACAGGTCGGGATTAGTGAGAGGCATAACGTACTTTGTCTCCACCCCCGGCAGCCGGTGCAAATTAGCTCCCGCATCGGTACAAGCATAGTTTGTAAACTGCTAGAGCGGAACCCGTCACGGGTGCAAACCTGCCTAGAGCGGAACCCGTCACGGGTGCAAACCTCCCATGATCATGCAGCTCCCTCCGCTAGCAGTCCCGGTGCTGTCCCAAGTTACCTGGTGGAAAAACCAGAGAAATAAGGGTGAGTATAAACATACTCAGTAAGAATCCCCAACCGGGGTACAATACCATACATCAGTCCTCTAGCACCCTAGCATACATGCAAACAAATACGAGCTCTTAAGCAACAACCTGGCTCAGGCTAACCGCCTGTAAAGACCCGACCCAAAAGGGGCTCTAAATGGGCCTTTACCCCAATGCATGTATTCAAAATAAAAGACATTATGAAAAATAAATTTCGGATCCCAAGTAAAAACAGAAACATTCAACAATCAAAACAATTTACTCTAAAACCTGTCCCTGTTTCCAAGCACCTGTTTCAGGATAAATACATTTCTAAAAGCATACTCTGATCAGAGATTTATTTAAACCATTTAAACATTCCACAAGTACAAATATGCTGGAATCCATAAAACATAAGAAAACATCCTAGGGCTCCGTGCCCGTCTACATGCATTCAGGGGAAATAACAAAAGTCAAGAGTCATGATATAATAAAATGGTCAGAGATGACAGCAGGATTCCATGATCACAGCTCCTCCTTCAGCCATCCTGTCTCGCGCCTTGGTTAGCTGTGGAAAACCACAGAATAAGGGTGAGTAACGAATTACTCAGTAAGAATCCCCAACCGGGGTACAATACGATATACATGATCATCTAGAAGAATGTATGCAAGCTATGAATATAAACACAGAGCGGAGCACATAGCTAAGTCCACACTTGGACCTCGGATGCCAACTCAGGGTCTTAGTCCGGAAATACCACAACACACTATACGCCCTATACGGGAACAAGTCCCGGCCTCGGCGCTCTCTGCCGATACTAAAGGTGCACTGCTCAAGATCCCGAGGAGCTCTCCGATCGGCTACAGTAATGAGCGTAAGCGCGCACCGCATGCTCTCGCAAACTCGGGGAGTGCCGGGTCTAGTGGCAAGCCGCCTGTGTTCGATCCACCATGCCTAACTAAATCTCTCTCGGATCGGTGTCACCGACATAGGGGTGTGAGACTGGACACGTGAACTATGTCGGCTGTACCACCGCACCGAGGCTAAGGAACCGGCCGTGGTAGGCTTACACCAGAAGCGGTCCTTGCCCTAACAGTGGCAATCAAGGGCTACGGCCGAACACGCCGAGGACGTGCGTCGCCGATCGCCGGGGCGAGGCAATGCCAAGTCATCATCCCGACGACCATGGGCATTTAACATCCGCCACCCTCACCCAAGATTGCGGGGCCACCGTTACGGTTAGCTAAACCCTAACGGGATCGGGGGCGGAGTACCATCTCGTGCGTCCACCTGCCGGGGATGCAAGTTACGTTATGCTTCCGCCCGGATGATGCTACCTACCCGAACTCTAAACCATAGCAATAATAACAATTCATTCAATGCGGTCCAATACGTGCTCAACAGATACAAGGAACCTAGCGTGATACTACAAAGCAAGAACAGATATCGAACATGCCGAATCGGAACGAAACCTAGCATGGGCTAACATGAGGAGCAAAACAAGAGTTCATGCCGATCGAGAATTGAAACGGAGCACCTAGGGCTAAACATTCTAATAATCATACACGGGCATACAAAACAACAATCACAAATATACCGCGCAGGCCCACACAACTCCTGTAAGAAAGCCTTACCTTGGTCGGAGGCTTCTACACATAAATCTAAAGCTGCGGAACAATCCCGAGCTAGCGGCGGGAACCTAGCAAACCAATAATAATCAGCATCTAAAACGTCTAAAAACAATAGAACAAAGAAGCTCGGCTCAAGGGCACTCACGCGCGACGGCGACACGAACTTGGGGTTCTTTGGCAGCGGCACACTGGCAGGCGGGCGCTGGCTGCTTGTACCCAACACGGGCCCAGGCGAAGTCTGCGCGCGCGGATGGGCGCTGCCAGGCGCTGCGCGCATGGATGATGGGACTCGGCGACTCGGCGGCGAGCGGCACGCGACGCCACACGGGCGCTGAATGCGATCTGGACACGGCGAAGCCGCCGCGCGGGACGCGCGTAGCGAACGCCCGGGCATGCGGGCGAGGCGCCGGCAAGCGACACGGTGAAGGCGCGCGCGTCGAGCGTCTCGCTGCTGCGCGCGCGATCTGGCGTGGCGTCCACGCCGGCGATAGCCTAGTAGGGCCGGGCCGGTTCTTTGTCATGGCGAGATCTGGGCGCGGCAGGCCGTCCGAAATTTCTTCTTGGCGCGATCGGGCGTCGCGATAGGGGCCGTGGACGGCAAGGGCGATCTGGTGCGACGGCGGGGGCGATCGATCTGGGCGCTTGGGCGCGATCGGCGTCTGGTGGCCGGTGGGCGTCGCGACGATGGCTGGCACCGGGGCTTCTCTCCGGGTGCAATCAACACAAACACACACAACACTCCTCTATTCACTTGGCCAAACAAAGACACCAAACGGATGAGAAGAAGAAGAGGGAGATCGATACCTACCCGAATGATGATGAACGATCCAAGGGAGCT
The DNA here is from genome assembly GCA_036507275.1 of Sicyos edulis. Taxonomy (NCBI): domain Eukaryota; kingdom Viridiplantae; phylum Streptophyta; class Magnoliopsida; order Cucurbitales; family Cucurbitaceae; genus Sicyos; species Sicyos edulis. The sequence continues at coordinate 24,493,670 of CM071847.1, forward strand.
GCAAGGATGAAGAATTCGGCAAGGCAATGGAGAGCAAAGCTTGGGCGGCCACACACTTTCGAGAAGAAGATGGACAAACCTAATTTCTATTTCATTTAACCAAATGCACCAAACACCAAAGATCCAAGGTTAACTAAGATGTGATGCGAAAAGAGCAACAAGAGCAACTAATGGCTCAATTGGCACACATCCCCACAAGCTTTCAGGAGACCTGTGTTCAAACCCTAGGCTGCGAAGACAATTTCCTTTATTTTTACTTTTGCATCAAACCTTGCTCAAACCAAACCACAAATCCTCCAAAAACCTACATAAATTCATCCAATAATTTTAGTAATCGGAAAAGACACAAGCGGCCCTGACGGCCCGACCAAATTACCAAATTACCCCGGGGCATACCGAAGACCGGGATGAAAAACACAGGTCGTTACAATATTCCCTCCTTTTTATGACTTTCGTCCTCGAAAGTCCTTAAGACTGAAACACTCGGATAATGCAATCTCATCTCGTCTTCCCGCTCCCAAGTGGCTTCCTCGTAACCACGACTCTTCCATCAAACCTTTACCAAACGAATCTCGCGATTACGCAACGTCTTGGTCTCAAAGGCAAGGATCCTCACCGCTTCTCCTCGAAGCTCAAATCCTCATTCACCGCAAAGGCTCAAAGTCCACAATGTGCGACGGGTCCGGCACATCTTGCCTCAACATCGATACATGAAAAACACTATGCACCGCTGATAGTGACGGAGGTAGGGCTAACCGGTAAACAACTCGCCAATCCTCTCTAGGATCTCAAATGGACCAACAAAACGGGGACTCAACTTCCCACGCTTGCAAACCTCAAAACACCTCGCATCGGAGCAACCTTAAGGAACACATGCCGACCAACCTCAAACTCCAAATCCCGACGCCGAACATCGGCGTAACTCTTCTCTGCTGCTCATTGTCACAACATACGAGCTCTAATCTTCTCGCACTTGCTGCACCATTGGTCAACCTGCAGTAACTCGGGACCAAAACACATCTATCACCAACCTCTTCCCGAAACACGGGGGACCGACAAACGCTTACCATACAAAGCCTCGAATGGAGCCATCTCGAATCGTCGATCGATAACTATTGTTATAGGCAAACTCCATCAAGTACGAATCATCGGTCCCAATCGCTCGGAAATCCAACACACAAGCCCTCAACATATCCTCGAGAATCGATTCACTCTCTTAGTCCGACCATCCGTCTGAGGGTGAAAAGTCAGGCTTTGAATCGCACTCTGTGCCCAAACCCTTCTCGGGCGCTCTCCGAAACGTGAAGTGAACCGCGAGTCTCGGTCGGACACAATCCTCACAGGCACACCATGGTAACGGATGATCTGCTCCAAAAACAATTGCGCCCCACTATTCCACGGTATAAGTGTCTCTACCAGAATGAAGTGTGCGCTCTTGGTCAAACGGTCGACTATCACCCAAATGCGAGAACTTCCTCGAGTCCTTGGCAAACCAGAGAGATAAAGTCCATGGAGATCTCTTCCCATTTCCACTAGGGCACACTCGGTGGGCGCAACAAACCAAATAGCCTCTGCTGGGTGCCTTCACTTGTCGACAAGTGAGACACCTACCGACAAACTCGCCCACATCTCTCTTCATTCCCATCCACCGGAAGGTCCGCTTAAGGTCTGATACATCTTGGTACCCCGGGGTGCCAAGCAAATGAGGAATCAGGGCCTCTGAGAGCAACTCTGCTCGCAATCCCGCAATGTCCGGAACACACAACCGGCCTCTATAAGTCAACCCACTTGCTGGTGAATATACAAAGTCAAGTCTCACAAGACTAACTCATCAACCAATCTCTTAAGTGCGGGTCACCCAACTGGCTGTCTATAATCCATTTGCCTAATCGGCCGGTGAGCAGTCCAATCGAGCTACCTGCGGTAACCTCACCCAACAACATCTGCAACCTCGGCCCGCTCGAACTCTCTCCGCAAACTGGGCTGGGAACTCAACAACGCCGCGCGAGTGTGACGTCTTTCTACTCAAAGCATCGGCCACTACATTGGCTTTACCCGATGGTACAAAATCTCGCATGATCATAATCCTTTACCAACTCTAACCATCTCCTCTCGCCTCATATTCAACTCCTTCTCGAGTAAACAGATACTTGAGGCTCGTGATCGATCGTAAACATCTGAATTCGCTCACCATACGGTAATGCCTCCGGATCTTGATTGCAAACACCACTGCCGCCAACTCCATATCGTGAGTCGGGTAGTTCTGCTCATACGGCTTGGTGACGGGAAGCATAGGCAATGACCTTCCCGTCTTTGCATCAACACACAACCTAATCCAAACTTGGAAGCATCACTATAGACTACGAAACCACTGTCCCCTCCGGATCGCCAACACGTCTGCGACGTCAAACTACGCTTGAGCACGGCAAAGCTCTCATCACACTTATCGTTTCCAAACGAACTCGACACCCTTCCTCGTCGACGCGAGTGAGGGGCGAGGCTATGGCGGAAAAGTCCTTAACGAATCGACGGTAGTAACCCGCCAAACCCGGAAAGTCTGCGAATCTCGGCAGCAATCGAAGTCGGCTTGGCCCACGAACTCACGGCCTCAATCTTCGCGGGGTCCACGGCTATACCATCTCTCGAAACCACGTGGCCTAGGAAGGCCACCGCTCCAACCAGAATCACATTTGGAAAACTTCGCATAAAGCTGGTTTTTCCCTCAAAGCCGCCAATACTCGCCTCAAATGCTCCGCATGGTCCTCTTTAGACCTTGAATAAATCGAGAATATCGTCAATGAACACAATGACGGTGTCCCAAAAATGATTTGAACACCCTATCCATCATGTCCATGAACGCGGTGGGGCATTGGTCAACCCAAACGACATAACCACAAACTCATAGTGACCATATCTGGACTGAAAGTCGTCTTAGGAATGTCGGCATCCCGATCCGCAATCGATGGTAACCGGATCTCGAGATCTATCTTGGAGAACACGAAGCTCCTGAAGCCGATCGAACAAATCATCGATACGGGGCAACGGTACTTATTCTTCACTTTGTCACCTTATTAAGCTCGCGATAATCAATACATAAGCGCATAGAACCATCCTTCTTTTTCACAAATAGAATCGTGCTCCCCACGGGACACACTCGGACGGATGAACCCTCGATCTAACATCTCCTACAACCGAATCTTGATTCCTTTAACTCACGCCCGGCGCCATGCGTCTGGAGCCTTGAGATAGGGAGGGTCCCCGGCTCAAGAGCTCAATAGTGAAGTCAACCTCTCTCTTGGGCAACCCCGTAACTCCTCAGAAACACATCCGCGAACTCTTGCACGACCGGCACTGATCAACGATCGGCGGGGGACGGCTCTCCACGAACAACTTGGCGGTAACCCCAAGCTCCATGAGCTAGCAAACGACGAGCTTTCACGGTGACACCATTGGCGGGCGAGACTCCACCTTGGACTCCACGAAACTTAAAGTGGGCCGACTGGAGGCCCGAACACTACTTCTTTCCGGTGGCGGTCAATCAACGCGTGGTTAGCGACTAACCACTCCATACCAAGAATCACATCAAAACCGCTCATAGGCGTAACTATGAGCGTAGCCTACAAGCAACTCTCCTGATATCTCGATCCGGCCATCCCTAATCTTATCTCTAGCCAACATATTAACTCCCAAGGAGTTGCAACAAATAACTCGAAACCTAGAGGCTCTAGTCTTAACTTAGCATGCTCGGCCAAACAACACAGATACAAATGAATGCGTAGAACCAGAATCAAACAAGACAAATGCGCAGTGATCTAAAACAAGAAGCGTACACGCCACGCCACATCCGTCGCTCGGCCTCTGACGGTCGTAGCAAACACTCGACCTCGCCGCCTGCTGGCCGCCGAGCCGCCATAATCGGCCGATCACAAAAACGGGCCATGTGCCCCTCTCTACCACAACAAAAGCACAATCTAGGTCGATCGACAAGCTCCAGCGTGGACTTTCCCACAAGTAGCACATGCGGGAACTCGCTGGGTCCTCCTCTCTTTCGGTGAAACAAACTGAATGGAGCTCTCCGCCGATCTCTGCTGCTGAAATCGCTTTGGCGCGCCGCCGCCTCCCGAAAATAACACTTCCTCTTACGCCCCACACCCGCTGGGACGGGGCCAGCTGAAGCAGGCGGCAACAACCCGCTCAGCGAGATACTTCCCATTATAGATCGTGGCTAATCGGGATGCCCTAGCATAAGTGTCGGGGGCCTGAGCCCGACATCTCGAGAAACACCTGCCTCAATCCGGATATGAACTTCCGAATCTTCACTCTGGGGGTGGCTATCAAGCGAGGAGCAAAGTATCCATACTCCGAGAACTTCCTCTCATATTCCTCAATGGAATCGTAACCTGCTTCAGTTCGGGAAGAGCTCCACCATCTTCTCTTGAGCCTCATCACCGATGAACTTTACCTTGAACTCAACCTTGAAGAACTCCCAAGTAGCGGGTGGAGACCCAGTGGTCTCTCGCTCAAGGTGGACTCCCACCACCATCTCATTGTGCCTCCTAGCACATGAGCCGCACACCTCGGCCTCTGAATATTGGGGCACACCATGATCGGAAGGTGTACTCCAAATGGGCAATCCACACAGGCCGCCGCTAATGCATCAACGGAGGTGCTCTTTGTGCTCTGTGGAGCCGAGGTGCTCTTGTGCTCTCTTGAACCAATCGAGTCACCGCTCAATGCTGGCTCGGGACTCTTCCATTCGCCGCACCGCCAACGAGGCACAGGTCTCGCCCTCTGGTCACTCAACATGCGACCATAAAAGCCCTCATAGACTCGGTAAATTCTGCTCCGGGAGCGATCTCCACGGCCTTCGATCACCTCAAAGCCCGCTCTAGGCGTAACAGGAGGAGCTGCTGGTGGAATGCCATCGATCTCGGCTTGGGACGATGTCCTGCGATGTCGGTTCGATCCACGATACCTCGACCGCTCTCGAACCTCCTCTCCCATGCGGGTGGTAGCATCTTTGGCGATCTACATCCAAACCAACAACGAATCAAAACCTACTGTCACCACTCCACAACACCAAACAAGGCATACACTAGACGAAAGGTATTGTAAATTCTTAACCCTTTTTTCTTTTTCTTTTTTTTTTTTTCTTTTTTTTTTCTTTCTAAAACAATAAACCTAGGCGTACCTGATGACTATCAGAGTCTTTGGTGATCATGGAAGGACGACCTACAACAAAAGGTCGGTCTCTGAGAATCTATGACTCGAGCTCGATACCAATCAGAAAGACCCGACCCAAAGGGGCTCTAAATGGGCCTTTACCCCAATGCATGTATTCAAAATAAAAGACATTATGAAAAATAAATTTCGGATCCCAAGTAAAAACAGAAACATTCAACAATCAAAACAATTTACTCTAAAACCTGTCCCTGTTTCCAAGCACCTGTTTGTGATAAATACATTTCTAAAAGCATACTCGATCGAGAGATTTATTTAAACCATTTAAACATTCCACAAGTACAAATATCTTTGGAATCCATAAAACATAAGAAAACATCCTAGGGCTCGTGCCCGTCTACATGCATTCAGGAAATAACAAAAGTCAAGAGTCATGATATAATAAAATGGTCGAGATGACAGCAGGATTCCATGATCACGGCTCCTCCTTGACCATCATCCTGTCTCGCGCTTGGTTACTGTGGAAAACCACGAGAATAAGGGTGAGTAACGAATTACTCAAGAAGAATCCCCAATCGGGTACAATACGATATACATGATCATCTAGAAGAATGTATGCAAGCTATGAATATAAACACAGAGCGGAGCACATAGCTAAGTCCACACTTGGACCTCGAATGCCAACTCGGGGTCTTAGTCCGAAATACCACAACACACTATACGCCCTATACGGGAACAAGTCCCGGCCTCGGCTGTCTCATCGCCGATACGAAAGGTGCACTGCTCAAGATCCCGAGGAGCTCTCCGGTCGCGCCGTAATGAGCGTAAGCGCGCGCACCGCATGCTCTTGCAAACTCGGGGTGCCGGGTCTAGTGGCAAGTCGCCTAGGTTCAATCACCATGCCTAACTAAATCTCTAGATCGGTGTCACCGACATAGGGTGTGAGACTCGACACGTGAACTATGTCACCTATACCACCGCACCTAAGGCTAAGGAACCGGCCGTGGTAGGCTTACACCGAGAAACGGTCCTTGCCCCTAACAGTGGCAATCAAGGGCTACGGCCGAACACGCCGAGGACGTGCCGATCGCGAGGGACGAGGCAATGCCAAGTCATCATCCCGACCGTTGGGGCATTTAACGATCGCCACCCTCACCCAAGATTGCGGGGCCAGCGGTAGTTAGGGTTAGCTAAACCCTAACGGGATCGAGGACGAGTACCATCTCGTGCGTCCTGTCGGGGATGCAAGTTACGTTATGCATCCGGCCCGGATGATGCTACCTACCTGAACTCTAAACCATATCAATAATAACAATTCATTCAATGCAGTCCAATACGTGCTCAATAGATACAAGGAACCTAGCACGATACTACAAAGCAAGAACAGATATCGAAAATTCCAGAACGGAACAACCTAGCATGGGCTAACATGAGGAGCAAAACAAGAGTTCATGCTAGTCAGGAATTTAGAACGGAGCACCTAGGGCTAAACATGCTAATAATCATACACAGGCATACAAAACAACAATCACAAATATCTGCAGGGGCCCACACAACTCCGGTAAGAAAGCCTTACCTTGGTCGGGAGGCTTCTACACACAAATCCTAAGTGCGGAACAATCCCGAGAGCTAGCGGCGGGAACCTAGCAAACCAATAATAATCAGCATCTAAAACGTCTAAACAACAATAGAAACAACAAGCTCGACTGGGGCACTCACGCGCGCGGCGACGACACGAACTTGGGGTTGCTTTGGCGGTAACGCACGGCAGGCTGGTGGCTGGCTGCAGCTTGGCACGCACAATGGCGCGCGTCTGCCTTGCGCGCGGATGGGCGCTGCGGGCACGGCCACACGCACACGACCAGACGGACTCGGCGGCGGCGCGCGGCACGCACGGCGCAGCGCCGCGGCGCCCAGCGTCACGATCTGAACACGGCGAAGCTGCTTTCAGCGAGGCGCGCACGCGCGAAACGCGTCTGGGCGTCGCGGGCGAGCGGCTCGGCAAGCGACACGGTGAAGGCGCGCGGGCGTCGGCGTCTCTTCTGCCGCGCGATCTGGCGTGGCGTCGGCCGGCTAGCGATGATGGCGAGCGGTGGGCGGTTCTTTGCTGCGAGATCTGGGCGCGCGGCGATTTCGAAATTTCTTCTTTGGCGCGATCGGCGTCGCGGCGGTGGGCCGTGGACGGCGGCAAGAAGCGATCTGGTGCGACGGCGAGCGGGCGATTTGGGCTGTATTCTTGGCGCGATCGACCGCGTCTGGCGGCCGGTGGACGTCGCGACGATGGCTGCTTGGCCGGGCTTCTCTCGGTGGCCGCAATCAACACAAACACACACAACACTCCTCTATTCACTTGGCCAAACAAAGACACCAAACGGATGAGAAGAAGAAGAGGGAGATCGATACCTACCCTAATGATGATGAACGATCCAAGGGAGCTGCAAGGATGAAGAATTCGGAAAGGCAATGGAGAGCAAAGCTTGGGCGGCCACACACTTTCGAGAAGAAGATGGACAAACCTAATTTCTATTTCATTTAACCAAATGCACCAAACACCAAAGATCCAAGGTTAACTAAGATGTGATGCAGAAAGAGCAACAAGAGCAACTAATGGCTCAATTGGCACACATCCCCACAAGCTTTCCAGAGACCGGGTTCAAACCCAGTGCCGGCAAAGACAATTTCCTTAATTTTTACTTTTGCATCAAACCTTGCTCAAACCAAACCACAAATCCCTCCAAAAACCTACATAAATTCATCCAATAATTTTAGTAACTGGAAAAGACACAAACGGCCCTGACGGCCCGACCAAATTACCAAATTACCCCCAGGGCATACCTGGAAGACCGGGATGAAAAACCTGGGTCGTTACACCGCCGTTCTAGAACTTGCCTATTCAAGGACTTACTACTGCAACCTACACTAGGTTCTACACCTTGATGCCCATCGGGGGCTTACACAACCTAGGACGCGATGATGCCCATCGGGGTCTTACACGTAAGGATGCCCATCGGGGTCTTACTCCTCCTAGACACAGTGATGCCCATTGGGGACTTACTGTAATAGCCCAGTTTTCTATTTTGGTTTTCGAGGTGCCTTCGGTTGAAGATTCAGTTCTTCGGTTGGGTCGTTGGAGCTGTTTTAGCCCTTGGGGGTATTTTGGTCTTTTGGCTCCCCGGGCAAAATTTTTGGATTTTCAAGACTTCGAGGTCGCTCCTGCCTTTGTCGAGGCTTGTTTGTTGTTGGTTGCGAGTCCCGAGATGTTTGGGCTAGTCGTTTGGAAGTTCGGTTGTGGTTTGGGTTTTGGCAAAGTTATGGTTGGTTGAGTGCTTCCTTTGGGATTCGAGCCGTGGCCCTTATTGTTGATTTGGGAGTTCGATTTAAGTGAGTTTTATTTATTGGAAAAGGTCGCATCGGGGTCTCGAAGGAGGAAGCCGGGGAATGGGATTTTAGGGATTTTAAGGTTATAAAAAAAATGGATAAGGATGGAAAGTAAGGAAAAAATACCATTTTTCCCTTTTCTCTCTCTCTCTCTCTCTCTCTCCCCCAAGCCCGAGCCTAGCCCCAGCTCGCCCAAGCCCGAGCCCCTAGCCGCCCAGCTTGCGTCGCCCAGCCCCGAGTCGCCCCGCACAGTGTCGCTTCTCCCAGCCCCGAGTCGTCTCGCATAGTGCCGCATTGCTCGTCCCCGCGCTAGGCCGTCCCGTCTGCGCCCGAGTCGCCCAGATCCGAGCCGCCCAGTGCCAGATAGCGCGTTCCCTGTAGAACGCCGTGCCATATCGCACGCCCTGTAGCCGTCGCGTCGCGTCGCCCCGCGCGCGTGTCTCTGTAGCTCGTCGTGTCGCCGAGCCCGCGTTGTGCCCTGTGCCGAGCCGCGCCGTGCGCCATCGCCAAGCTGAGCTCTCGCCCGCGCGCCCTTGTGTCGCCCCAGCTCTCGTCCGTGCGCAGCTCAGTGCCCCAATGCCTGTGCCAGCGCCCAGCCTTTGCGCCCATCTGCACCCCTCAGCGCCCAGCAGCTGCCTCGCCCTTGCGGCCTGCCCGTTCGCGTGTCAGCCTCGCCTCGTGAGTTGTTTATGAGCAGAGCCCTGTTTATTTAATTATATTTAGGCCTATGGATTGTGATTTTTGATGTGTTTGTTAGGTTCGCTTTAGGTTGCTCGGGTTCGATCGCAGAGTAGGTTTCTTGCGTGTTGTTACCTTCCGACCAGGTAAGGATTTCTTACCGGAGTTGTGTGGGCCCTGCGATATTTTCATGATGTGCCTTGTATGCTTGTTGACTGTTATGAGCATGATAGTGATAGGGCATCTATGATTGATCTCTTGCTAGCATGTTTGCTTGATTGTACATGTTAGTGCCATGCTAAGTTTGTTCTTCCAACATGCTTATGATTCCTATTTTAAGTTCGTAGTATCATGCTAGGTAAGTGTGATTGATGTCGATTATTGTTTGCTAGCCAGGAATCATTTTCTCTGTACTCTTAGCTAGTGTTGTAGGGTTTGTCATCATCCAGAGGCTGAGAGCGGACATAACGTACTTTGTCCCCACCAGTCGGGAGTAGAGCGAGCGAAGCATAACATACATTTCTTCCCCCCCCCCCCGGGCGTCGATGTGGATTTAGCTACCACATCGGCATAAGCCTAGTTTGTAGCTTGCTAGAGCGGAACCCTGCCAACGGTGTAAGCCTGCCTTGGCCGGTTCTTAGCTTCCAGTCGATGGTTGGTTCAGCCGCATGGATGAGTCCGAGGGCCTTGCACTACTGTGATCAGTGACACTGATTCCGAGTCTTAGGCATGCATACCTGACCCGCGTAGTTTGTCCTTAGGCCCCACATTTACGCCGGTTGCAGCAGCATGCGGTGTGCGCGCACACGTGTTAGTTGTCGGTTCGGAGACCTCCCCCGTGCTAATGTCGTGAGTACACCATTCCTTCCAGTTTAGAGCCAGACTTCGGGTACTCTCCCGTTAGTCCAGATTTGTTAGCAAGGGTAAAGAGACCCTTGAGGACATCCTTGGGATCAGTTCTTGAGCTGATCAACTGCTAGAGGGAGAAAGACCCTCGAAGATGTCTCGGGATTGGTTAGGATAACCAATCATTAGGCCGAAAGTAGGAGACTTCCGAGGATTCCAGATCTTGCCTTGTAAGCTCGTTGAGCTAGGATCTGTGTTGGTAGCTGTTTGCTTGTATGCTAGGGTGCTATATGATTGATTGTATCGTATTGTACCCCGGTTGGGGATTCTTACTGAGTAATTCGTTACTCACCCTTATCTTGTGGTTTTCCACAGGTAACCATGGTGCGAGACAGGATGGCTGGAGGAGGAGCTGTGATCATGGAAACCCGTTGTTCAACTCTGAGTCTTGTGTTTATGTTTTATGTTTTGAATGTCCTCTGAATGCATGTAGTTGAGCACGGAGCCCTAGGTTGTTTTCTGAATGTATTTCCGGATTCTAGCATTGTTGTAACTATTGGAAAGCTTGAATGTTTTAAATAAATCTCTGATCAGAGTGAGTTTTGGAAATGTATTTGTCTTGGAACAGGTGCTTGGAAACAGGGACAGGTTTCAGGAATTTTATGTTGACTTTTTAAATGGATGTTTTATGTTTTAGTTTTTACTTAGAATCTGAAGCACCATTTTGCATTTTGATTTTAGTTTTTGATTGCATGCATTGAGGTAAAGGCCTATTTAGAACCCCATTCGGGTTAGGTCGTTACACTTACACACAAGGATGCCCATCGGGGTCTTACTGTACAAACCAATGATGCCCATCGGGGTCTTACTCCAGCTAGGAACACAGAGATGCCCATCGGGGTCTTACAGTCCCTAGCTACATTATGATGCCCATCGGGGACTTACACATAGTGCCAATAGTGTAGTGCCCATCGAGGACTTACATACACTAGCAACGCATTGGTGCCCATCGGGGACTTACCCAAGCGAGACCTAAACTAGTAACCCCTAACAGTCTCCTAAGTAGAGGAATGCAAACTAGCCTAAAAATCAGACAATAAACATTACCTGTCCAAACCTAGCATGAAACTAACAGAATACGAACAGGAACATGGGTTGGCCAGAGTAAGAAAAATCCCTAGCATGATACTACGAACTTAAGCAGGAATCAAAAGCATGCTGGAAGAACAAACCTAGCATGGCACTAACATGAACAACAAGCAATCATGCTAGCAAGAATTCAAGCACAAGTTGTCCTATAGCTAACATGCTCATAACAGTAAACAAGTATACAAGGCACAATCCTGAAAGCATCGCAGGGTCCACACAACCCCGGTAAGAAATCCTTACCTGGAAACAAGCAGTAATAATATAACGCTCCTTCAGCTTCAGGAACACACAACCTAGCAAATCATACATAAATATATTAACAACCTATTCTAGGTATTTTTACACTAAAATCAAGAGAAACAGGAACCGGGTAGTCACCCGGTAAGCTACACCATGCTCTCGGCCAAGCTCCTTGGGTTTGTCTATGGGAGCTCTCGACTAGGCTAGGGCTAGGGCTAGGGCTTGATCTCGGCCTCCTCTTCAACAACCTCCTAGATTCGGCTAGGCTTCACCTCCAACACAATGGAACACAAGTTAGTTCGGTCAAACAACAAAGAATCCATCACAACCAAGCATCCATGCTCACGGCTAGGTTAGGAAACTCACCTCGGGAGTGAGCTCGGCTAGGCAATTGCTCATGGTTGCTAGGGTTAGTTGCAGGAACTCTTCCAGCTTCGATCGGAGCTTGCAAAACAAAGGAGAATCACTTAGAAAACCACCAACCGGCAACCAAAGGTTTTCGGCCAAGAAAAGTAAAAGCTTACCACAAGATGTTTCGGTTGCAAGGAAAGCTAGGGAATTGATTCGGCAACAATGAGGATGAACAAGGATGAAGGCTCGGGCGTTTGCAAGATGAATCACCAACTTCGGCAGCCCCAAACTCCTCCTACCTCTCGGCTACAAGCTAGGGTAATGAGTTATTGCTTGGTTAGGGTTTGCGTAATCAACAAGGGAAAAGACTTCGGGAAGGAGAAGAAGGAAAAAGAAAGGAAAACTCACCTCGGCCTTGGTTCTTGAATTGGTTTGCGGCTACACTAAGAGAGGAATCAAGAAGGCAATTCGGCACTCTCCAAGAAAGGGAACTCAAGGCTCAGCAACTCCAAGAAACACCCAAGAGGGTCTCGGCTACAAGGAAACATCAACTCCTCGATTAGGGTTTGGCCAAACACCAAAGGGAAACAATCTCGGCTATGGAGAATAGAAGGAGAAGAGAAAACTTACATGAATCTTGAGCTTGGTTCTTATTCTTGGAGGATTCGGCAAGGGAGAGAGGGAGAGAGTGTGAATTCGGCAAGAGGAAGAGAGAGAGACAGAGAGAGAGAGAGAGAGAATTAAGCAACCAAAGGGAATGAATTCCCTTTTCGTTTTCTTTTCCTTATTTAATTAGGTTTTGGCGACCCAAAGCCCCTTCCCAGGGCTTTCCTCCTTCGAGTCCCAGCTTAATCAATCTTTTCTCTTTATTAAAACTCATTTAAACCAAGCTTCCAGATCACCATTAGGTCAAGGGTTCAAATCCCAATGGGAGCACTTTAATTTACATTAATTTTGCTAATAACCAAACCACCTCCAAACTTCCGAACAACTAGCAAAAACTTCTTGGGTCTTGCAACCAACAACAGTCAAGCCTCGATAAAGGGCAGGAATGACTCTGGAATCCTGAAAATCCACAAACCCTGACCGGGGAGCAAAATGACCAAAATACCCCTAAGGGTTAAAATAGCTTTAACGGCCCAACCAAACAACCGAATATTGAACCGAAAATACCTGGGAAACCAGAATAGAGAACTGGGCCGTTACAGTTTATACTCACTCTTACTTATCTTTCAGGTAACTTGGGACAACACTGGGATGGCTAGTGGAGGGAGCTGTGTGATCATGGGAGCTGCCGACGAACGTTTTGTCTTTATCTTTTGGAGTCTTTTGTTATGTAGTAGCATGCTGAGAACTTTGTTTAATGTTGAGACTTGTTAACTGTTTTGTTTGAAATACTGGCCAGGATTGTTTTAAGGATGTTTATGAAATATTGTTTCTATTAAGAAGTTTAAATGAGTTTCATCTTTTAGTTGTTTCCATAATGTTTTTCTAAAGTTTTAAATTGTAAGCATGCTAGTAAGGACCGGGGTTTCGGACCATTTTGGGTCGGGTTCTTACAGTATGTTAGCTAGAGATAAGGTTAAGGATGGCTGAATCGAGATATCCGGAGAGTTGCTTGTAGCTACGCTCATAGTCTTGCCTATGAGCAGCTTTGATGTGATACTTGGCATGGAGTGGTTAGCTGCTAACCACGCGTTGATCGACTGCCACAGGAAAGAAGTAGTGTTTAGGCTGCCAGGTAGGCCCAACTTTAAGTTTCGTGGAGTCCAGGGTGGAGTTTTCCCTCCGATAGTTTCAGCTGTGAAAGCTCGTCGTCTGTTAGCTCATGGAGCTTGGGGCTACCTAGCCAAGTTATTTCTTGAGTTTGCAGATGTATTTCTTGAGGAGTTACCGAGGTTGCCCCCGAAGAGAGAGGTTGACTTCACAATTGACCTCGAGCTAGGGACCCTCCCTATCTCAAAGGCTCAGTATCGCATGGCACCAGCAGAGCTAAATGAACTTAAGGTTCAGTTGCAGGAGATGTTAGATCGAGGGTTCTTCCGACCGAGTGTCCCCGTGGGGAGCACCAGTTCTTTTTGTAAAGAAGAAGGATGGTTCGATGCGCTTGTGTATAGATTACCTAGAGCTTAATAAGGTTACCGTGAAGAATAAGTACCCGTTGCCTCGTATTGATGATTTGTTTGCCAGCTTCAGGGAGCTTCCGTGTTCTCCAAGATAGATTTGAGATCCGGTTACCATCAGTTGCGGATCAGGGAATGCCAACATTCCTAAGACAGCTTTCAGGTCTAGATATGATCACTACGAGTTTGTGGTCATGACGTTCGGATTGACTAACGCCCCAGCAGTGTTCATGGACATGATGGATAGGGTGTTCAAATCATTTTTGGACAGCTTCGTCATCATGTTCATTAACGAAATTCTAGTCTATTCGAGGACTAAGGAGAATTATGCAGAGCATTTGAGGCGAGTGTTGCAGCTTTGAGGGAAAACCAGCTTAATTCGAAGTTTTCCAAGTGTGATTTATGGTTAGAGCAGGTGGCCTTCCTAGGTCACGTAGTATCGAGAGATGGTATAGCCATGGACCCCGCGAAGATTGAGGCCGTGAGTTCGTGGGCCAAGCTGAGTTACTACCGTGGGATTGGCAGGTTACTACCGTCGGTTCGTCAGGGACTTTTCTGCCATAGCCTCGCCCCTCACTCGTCTGACGAGGAAGGGTGTCGAGTTTGTTTGGGATAGTAAGTGTGATGAGAGCTTTGCCATGCTTAAGCGCAGTTTGACTTCAGCACCAGTGTTAACAGTCCCAGAGGGGACAGGTGGTTTCGTAGTCTATTGTGATGCTTCCAAGTTTGGGTTAGGTTGTGTGTTGATGCATCACGGGAAGGTAATTGCTTACGCTTCTCGTCAGTTGAAACCGTATGAGCAGAACTACCCGACTCATGATATAGAGTTGGCAGCAGTAGTGTTTGCGTTAAAGATTTGGAGGCATTATGTGTAACGGCCCAGGTTTTCATCCCGGTCTTCCAGGTATGTCCTAAGGGTATTTTGGTAATTTGGTCTGGCCGTTAGGGCTGTTTCTATCTTTCTCAGTTGTTTATATTCTTGGATGTTCGAACCTAGGGTTCAGTTTCATTCTTGTTGAGTTTGGGTGTTGAGGGTTGCAAAAATAAAAATAAGAGTTTTGCTGGATTAAAAGTTCTTCAGCTGGGATTCGAGCCCAAGTGGCTAGGAAGTTAGCATTGAGGTTCTGCGAGTCGAGCCGCAGGTAGTCGTTGATACTCATTCCGCAAGTTATCTTGGTTTGCCTTGGTTTTCGGGATTTAAGTGAGTTTGATTAAAAAGAAAAGAAATAGGTTTTTCCCCTTTCCTCCTTCCCAAATTCACTTTGTCGCACATCCATCCTCTCCAAGCCCTCTTGCCGTGCATTTTTCCTCCTGAGAGCTCCGTCATTTCGTTCGTTTTGGGTAAGCGTTCCTCGATCTCTCCTTCTTGTTGTTGGTTTCTTTTTGGTAATGATCTTGCTGGCCGAGAGAAGGGATTAGTTTGAGTGCTAGTTATGTTTGTTGCAGCCCAGCCTAGCAACCCAGCGCCGTTGCCCAGCCTGCAGAGCCCCAGTGCCGACGCAGCCCCTGTCGCGATCTCTAGCATCGCACACCCAGCCGCATGCGAGCATAGCCCCGTCGCCCGCGTCGCAGCCCACCACACGCGAGCACGCCCCGATCTCTCTCACGCCCGCGTCGCAGCCCGTCGAACGCGAGCGCATCGCCTGACGCCGTGCCTTGTCCAGCCGCACCCACGCGCAGTCCCAGCACCCGAGCCGCACGTACACGCAGTTCCAGCACCCGAGTTGCACGTCTGCATTCCCAGCGGCATGCCCAGCAGCGCCCCAATGCCCGTTGCAGCCATGCCGCACGCACAGCGAGCAGCCTGTGCGCACGCCGTTGCCGAGCTGTGTACCTTGCAGTCTGTCCATCCGCGAGCCAGCCCCGTGCCGTGTGAGTTGCTCCTGACCGAGTCGAGTTCTGTTTTCATTTTGCATAATTCTTATAAATTGTGATGTTTGTTGTTTGTCTGTTAGGTTCCCGATAGCTAGCTCGGGTTCGGTTGCAGCTTAGGATCTTTCTTGTGTGTGTTTGCCTTCCGACCTAGGTAAGGATTTCTTACCGGAGTTGTGTGGGCCCTGCGATATTTTATGTGATTGTTGATTGTATGTATGTGTATGTTTATCAGCATGTTAGTGGATAGGTGCTCTGTTCTGAATTCCGACTGGCATGATTCTCGTGTTATTTCTCATGTTAGTTCCATGCTAGGTTGTTATGTTCTTGCATGTTCGTTATCTATTCTTGCTTCGTAGTATCATGCTAGGTTCATTGTTTCTGCTGAGCATGTATTAGTATGTTTGTTGTTAGCTGTTTATAGCTTAGAGATCTGATAAGTAGCATCATCCGGGCGAGGATGCATAACGTAACTTGCATCGTGGCAGGGACGTGCGAGGCAGTACTCCGTCCTTGATCCTTCGTTAGGGTTTAGCTAACTTTAACGGCTGCCCAGTGAAATCTTGGGTGAGGGTGGCACACTGTTAAATGCCCCAACGATCAGGGGAATGACGAGGCATTACCTTGTCCCCTGCAGTCGACACCACCTTAGCGTGTCGGCAGTAGCCCTTGATTGCAACTTGATTGGGCAAGGACAGGCTGACATAGTCATAGTGTTCTGGTCTCACACCATGCGTACTGGACTAGGGCAGCATGCCCTAGACCCAGCACCTCCCTGGTTTGCAGCAGCATGCGGTGCGCGCACACGCTTATTACAGCGCCGACTGGAGAGCTCCTCGGGATCTTGAGTTCAGTGTACCTTTCGTATGGACAGTAGTAGGAAAGCTGAGGCCGAGATTAGTTTCTCGTAGAGTATCGAGATGCGTTGTAGTTTTCTGAAGTAAGACCGTAAGATGGCATCCGTGGTATTTATGTATAGATTAAAGTGATGTGCTCTATTCTATGTTGTATTCATATCTTGCATACTTTCTACTAGATGACCAGTTGTATAGTATTGTACCCCGGTTGGGGATTCTTACTGAGTAATTCGTTACTCACCCTTATTTTGTGGTTTTTCCACAGGTAATCAGGGCGCCAGACAGGATGGCTGAAGGAGGAGCTGCGGATCATGGAATAACTACTATCTTTAAACTCTGAGTTTATATTTATGTATTTAGTTTGTCCCTGCCTTGTTTAGTGTTGTGGAGCGGAGACGAGCAGGTTCTGACTCGTTATTGGTTTGGGTCCAGAGCACCATCATGCCAACTTCCCGTAGTGTAAGAAGTATTTTAGCAGCTAGTCAGGGTATCCAGATAGATTCAGATACCGCTGGGACATCGTCCCAGAGGGAGGCAGAGATTAGACTCCCGTAGGCCACTTGTCGCCCAGTTGCTAGTTTTCCCCTAGAGAGAGGGTGGAGGTGATTTGCCCTGGAGTACCACTCCAGGAGAGGAGTTAGCTATGGCTTTACTCATGTTGATGCTTGTGGAGCAGATTCCAGTGTGGACTAGCCTGGGTAGCCTTGTTTGATTGCCCAGTGAGTAGCTGCAGAGTTGGTAGCCTTCGAGGAGGTTGCTGAGATATCTTTGTTCTCTTGTAAAGTGTTGTTGTTTTGCAGCCAGTAAGCCGGAACCCTGTGGTTAAGGGTGCAGCGAGCAGTGTTCCCATCGGACTTCATCCGTTGGTGGTTTCCTTAGTTGTCTAGTAGAGTTGAGCACTCTTCTTATGGTGAGCCCCTAGAGTAGGGCTAGCTGCTGTATGTTGAGAGATCCGGCCATAGTTTAGTAGAGCATCATGTGGAGATGCAAGAGTAGGCAGTGAGACTTCAGTTAGATGAGATGCCATAGGCGGGGTTGTTTGAGTTTTGAGCCCTTGTATGCCTAGCCATAGTTTTTGTCACTTGAGGTTGTGACCCTGCTCGGCCCATTTGTAGTAAGATGTGGATTTGGTAGTAGTGGCACTTGAGGTGCATTGGTTGGTTTGCCGCTTTGGCACTAAGTCTGGTTCAGGCCAGAGTTTGGCACGAGTAGGACAGATGGTTCTATAATTCGTCCGGAGTTCAGCGCACTCCTTTAGCCTTTGGATCCGTTTGTGGCAGTTGCACCTGTTTAGGTCGTGCAAGAGGGCTAGTTCAGTGGTAGTCGAAGGACTACAAGCGAAAGGATGTTCGAGAGTAGCTAGAGCCTCTTCCCAGTGTTACTGGGGGTTGAGTAAGTCAGCAGGTTGACGGTTGTTAAGTGTTAGTGCGCGTGAGTCTCACGCTAGTGTTAAGGCCAAGAGATCTTTGTCGTTGGTAGTGCGGTCAACTACCTTTGAGTGCCTAAATCTTAGGAGAGTTGAGCATCGTAGATGCGAGTTTGGTCCAGCAGAGGGGCCATGAGTTGGATGCTTATGAGATGGGTTGGATGCCTATGAGATGAGTTGGATGCCTATGAGATGAGTTGGATGCCTATGAGATGAGCTGGATGCCTTATGAGGGGAGTTGGATGCCTTATGTGTAAAGCATACTTGGTAGAGTCTTGGTATAAGGTAAGTTCGGTTTGGCATTGTTATGCTTTAGTAGAGCAAGGTTGCCACAGCTCCGAGTATCGTGTGGAGATGGAACTTTTGGTGTTCCTCTGGTTGATTGTATCTCTGCCAGAAGTTAGTGTTGCCTTTTGGAAAGCACCTGTTAGTCTTGGATCTCTGAAGGAAGGTTGGGAGTTGTGCACACAAGTGTGTTTTGTGTGGTTCATTCTGTTGGCGAGAGTTTCGGAACCATGTAGGGTTTGCATTGGAGAACTAGTGCTCAGTTCTTGGAGAAGTTGGACTCCAGGTGGATGTTGTAAGACCTTAGTTGAGGTTGTAAGGATACCGTGCTCGTGGTCAGGTTGTTGCTTAGGCAAGTTTTGTTAGGTTGGACCTAAGCTTGGTTGGTGGAACCTCTTGTTGATCTTGGTTGATGTTCAGATGGTACTGAACAAATGGTGGTTGTAGCAAAGCCACGTAGTTCCTGACCGTAGTTGGTAAGAGTGTTTCTCGGAATCCTTACCCTGGGTGGAAGCTACGATGTGGCTGATGCTTTGAGTAGGAGGATGACACATTCTAAAGCGTTTCTGGTCTTTTGGTTTCGCGGTTCGGTGCATGCCAGCATAGTTGTAATGCTGGGAAAGAGAGTTGTTTGTTCAGGCAGTTGGTTGTTAGACCGTTAGACGACAACGTGTGTCGAGAGTTGCCGAAGAACCCTAGTGTGGAGAGCCTCACCAGAGCTCAGTCAGACCCAGGTAGTGAGTTCAGTTGGCAAGCCGGAGTCATGTAGGCTGTAGACCTCGGGTGAGTTGCCGGCAGATTTGGTAGGCTAGCAAGCTAGAGTTTGTTGGAGTAGAGTCCGGATTGGTTCCGGTGTGGTGGCAAGTTGGTGCTTGGTGTTGACCAAGGTGTGGTTTTGAGTTGCTAGAAGTTAATTTTGCTCTTGGGGCGAGTGGTTCGTGCCCTATTGGTTGTTTTGCGTTTCCAGGATGTTGAGAGTTGCCCTTTGGCATTTGGAGGTGAGTTCTGGCTAGTGTGTGTTTGGCTGTTCAGTTTGTGGTGGAATACCCGGTTGTTGCCCCCGTGAGATTTAGATGTTGTTGCTTTAGCAGAGCAAGACAGCGAGCGTGTGTGGAGCTCTCTGTCCTTCGGTTGTCCACTTGTAAGAACCGTTTCTTCTTAGGAGTTGTCAGGTTACTCCTTGAACTTGGAGTTGATGGTAGTGGTGCTAGCAAGAGGGAAAAGTTTGTTGGCTGCTTGGATGCAGTTGTTTGTCTAGTTAAGCGAACTTTTGAGTGGTGTTCAAGAAGTTGCAGTAGGGTTGTTATGCCTCTTGTGAGTGTTGGGGCTAGTCAGCTAAGGTACTTTGTGTGTTTGGCCTGGGAGTTGTTGCACCTTTGTAGTTGAAGAACCCCTTTGTATCAATTGTGGGTTGAGGTTGCACCTTTGTGGCTGGATTAGGGTCTTGGCCTATTGAGGGATCATGGAAACCCGTTGTTTCGAACTATGAGTCTTTTATTTATGTTTTCATGTTTTAAATGTCCTCTGAATGCATGTAGTTGGGCACGGAGCCCTTAGGTTGTTTTCTGTTGTTGCACGGATTACGACAATCGATGTAAACCATTTTTGGATTTGAATGTGAAATAAATCTCTGATCAGAGTACGTTTTAAATTGTATTTAGCTTGGAACAGGTACTTGGAAACAGGGACAGGTTCCAAGGCGTTTTATTGTATTTTGTTTTAATTAGAATCTGGCATTCAACCTTGCATATTATTTTATAAGTTTTAAAGCATGCATTGAGGTAAAGGCCTATTTTAGGACCTCATTCGGGTCGGGTCTTTACAGGGAGTTAGACTTCACCGTTGAGCTGGAGCCAGGGACTCTTCCCATTTCTAAAGCCCCATATAGTATGGCGCCAGCTGAGTTGAAAGAACTCAAAGAGCGATTCACGGGAGATCTTTGGATCGAGGTTTCATTCGACTGAGTGTGTCCCCGTGGGGAACACCCGTCCTGTTTGTTAAAACGAATGATGGATCCATGCGTTTATGTATAGATTATAGAGAGCTGAATAAAGTCACGGTGAAGGATAAGTATCCCCTGCCGCGTATTGATGATTTGTTTGATCAGCTCCAGGGAGCTTCAGTGTTTTCCAAGATCGATTTGAGGTCAGGGTACCATCAACTGAGGATTCGAGACGCAGATATCCCTAAGACCGCGTTCAGAACAAGGTATGGTCATTATGAGTTCGTGGTCATGTCTTTTGGACTAAGGAACGCCCCTGCAGCGTTTATGGACATGATGGACAGAGTGTTCAAGGCATTCTTGGACAACTTTGTCATCGTGTTCATAGACGATATTTTGATTAATTCCAAGACAAAGGAGGACCATGCTTCGCATTTGACGCAAGTTTTGACAGCATTGCGAGAGAATCATTTGTTCGCGAAGTTTTCTAAGTGTGACTTATGGCTAGAGAAAGTAGCCTTCCTTGGACATATCGTGTCAAAAGATGGTATAGCGGTGGACCCCGCAAAGATAGAGGCAGTTAGTTCGTGGGCGGACCAGGACAGCGATGGCGAGATTCGCGCGATTTTATGGGACCGAGCGAGTTATTACCGGCGTTTCGGGAAAGACTTTTCCGCTAAGGCAACACCCCTAACCCGTTTGACCAAGAAGGGTGTTGACTTTGTTTGGGATGCTAGATGTGAGGAAAGTTTTGCCCAGCTTAAGCTCAGTTTGACAACAGCACCAGTGTTGGCAGTTCCTGAGGGAACAGGAGGTTTTGTAGTTTATAGTAATGCTTCCAAGTACGGTTTAGGCTGTGTGTTGATGCAGCATGGGAAGGTTATAGCTTATGCTTCCCGGTAGTTGAAGCCTTATGAGAAGAACTATCCAACTCATGATATGGAGTTGGCTGCAGTTGTTTTTGCCCTAAAGATATGGAGGCACTACTTGTATGGTGAAAGGATTCAATTGTTCACGAACCACCAGAGCCTTAAGTATTTCTTCACTCAGAAGGAGTTGAACATGAGGCAGAGAAGGTGGCTCGAGTTGGTAAAGTACTACGACTGTGAGATCTTGTATCATCCCGGAAAGGCCAACGTTGTGGCTGATGCACTGAGTAGGAAGACATCGCATTCCGCAGCTTTGCTGAGCTCCCAAGTTGAATTGCGGAAAGAGTTTGAGCGAACCGGTATCGCAGTTTTGTTGGGAGAGGTTACAACCAGGGTAGCTGTAACGACCCAGTTTTCTATTTCGGTTTCCCAAGTGTTTTCGGGATATTATGCGGGTGTTCGGATGGGCCGTTAGAACTATTTTAACCCTTAGGGATATTTTGGTCTTTTTGCCCCCGGTCAGGGTTTTGTGGATTTTCAGGATTCCAGGGTCACTCCTGCCCTTGTCGAGGCTTGATTGTTGTTGGTTGCAGGACCCAAGAAGTTCGGGCTAGTTGGTTGGAAGTTTGGAAGTGATTTGGTAATTAACACAATTATTGTTAATTTAAGTGCTTCCATTGGGATTTGAACCCTTGCCCTTGATGGTGATTTGGGAGCTTGGTTTAAATGAGTTTTAATAAGGAGAAAAGGTTGCTTCAGCCGGGACTCGAAGGAGGAAGCCCGGGGAAGAGATTTAGGTCACCAAGACCTATTTAAATTAGGAAAAGGAAAGAAAATCAAAAAAATCCCATTCCCCTTGTTTTACCTCTCTCTCTCTCTCTCTTTCTCTCTATCTCCTTGCTGACCTCACCAAGAAACCCAACCGAGTCGCACCGAGCCACCCCGAGCCACCACCCGGCAGCCGCACCGCCATCCAGCCTGTCGCCACCCATCATCACCCCGATCGCCCGGCCGAGCGGCCAGACGCTGTCGCGGCGAGCGGCCGTCGCCGCCGACGCGGACGACGGCAGCCGCGCGTCCCACAAAAGTCGTCCAGCGCCCAGCGCGCGCCGCGTTAGGCGTCTCGTCGCTCGCGCGCGCCAGCCAAGCGCCTGCTCCCAGCGCCCGTCGCGCGCAGACGACCGTGTCGCCAGGCTCCGTCCTCGCGCTGCCGCCGCTGCGCGCCAGCGCCGGTCCCCTGTCGCGCCAGCGTGCCCAGCTGCGCCGAGTCTGCTGCTCGCCCAGTGCACGTCTGCGCCGCCACCTGCCGCCGAGAGCCATTTTGCCGAGATAGATGGGACCGAGACCTAGTGCCTTCTCGGTTGGTAATTCCCTGTAAAGACCCGACCCAAAAGGGGCTCTAAATGGGCCTTTACCCCAATGCATGTATTCAAAATAAAAGACATTATGAAAAATAAATTTTGGATCCCAAGTAAAAACAGAAACATTCAACAATCAAAACATACATTTCTAAAAGCATACTCTGATCAGAGATTTATTTAAACCATTTAAACATTCCACAAGTACAAATATGTTGGAATCCATAAAACGTAAGAAAACATCCTAGGGCTCCGTGCCCGTCTACATGCATTCAGGGGAAATAACAAAAGTCAAGAGTCATGATATAATAAAATGGTCAGAGATGACAAAGAGGATTCCATGATCACAGCTCCTCCTTCACCATCCTGTCTCCCGCCTTGGTTACTTGTGGAAAACCACGTAATAAGGGTGAGTAACGAATTACTCGGTAGAACCCCCAACCGGTACAATACGATATACATGATCATCTAGAAGAATGTATGCAAGCTATGAGTACAAACACAGAGCGGAGCACATAGCTAAGTCCACACTTGGACCTCGGATGCCAACTCAGGGTCTTAGTCCGAAAATACCACAACACACTATACGCTCTATACGGGTATAAGTCCCGGCCTCGGCGACTCATCGCCGATACGAAAGGTGCACTCGCTCAAGATCCCGAGGAGCTCTCCGATCGGCGCGCTGTAATGAGCGTAAGCGCGCACCCGCATGCTACGCAAACTCGGGGTGCCGGGTCTAGTGGCAAGCTGCCCGAGTTCGATCACCATGCCTAACTAAATCTCTCGATCGGTGTCACCGACATAGGGTGTGAGAGACTGACACGTGAACTATGTCGGCTGTACCACCGCACTCCGAGGCTAAGGAACCGGTCGTGGTAGGCTTACACCGTGAAGCGGTCCTTGCCCTAACAGTGTGGCAATCAAGGGCTACGGCCGAACACGCCGAGGACGTGCCGATCGCCGGGGGCGAGGCAATGCCAAGTCATCATCCCGACCGTTGGGGCATTTAACGATCGCCACCCTCACCCAAGATTGCGGGCCGGCCGTTAGGGTTAGCTAAACCCTAACGGGATCGAGACGAGTACCATCTCGCACGTCCTCATCCGGGATGCAAGTTACGTTATGCATCCGGCCGGATGATGCTACCTACCAACTCTAAACCATAGCAATAATAACAATTCAATCAATGCGGTCCAATACGTGCTCAATGAGATACAAGGAACCTAGCATGATACTACGAAGCAAGAACAGATATCGAACATGCCGAATGGAACAACCTAGCGTGGGCTAACATGAGAAACAATACAAGAGTTCATGCCACCGAGAATTGAAACAGAGCACCTAGGGCTAAACATGCTAATAATCATACACAGCATACAAAACAACAATCACAAATATACTCATGAGGCCCACACAACTCGGTAAGAAATCCTTACCTTGGTTGGGAGGCTTCTTATAACAGACCAGCTTCCTATTCTAGTTTTCGAGGTGCCTTCGGGTCAAGATTCGGTTGTTGGTTGGGTCTTTAGAGCGGTTTTGCCCCTTGGGGTATTTTTTGGTCTTTTGGCTCTCCGGCAGATTTGTGGTTTTCTGGGCTTCGAGGTAGCTCCTGCCTTTGTTGAGGCTTGTTTGTTGTTGGTCATGCGAGTCCCAGATGTTTGGGCTAGTCGTTTGGAAGTTCGGTTGTGGTTTTGGGTTTTGGCAAAGTGATGGTTGTTTGGGTGTTTCCTTTGGGTTTCGAGCCGAGCCTTTAGTGTTGCTTTGGGAGTTGGATTTAAGTGAGTTTGATTTATTGGAAAAGATTGCTTGGTCGGGTCTCGAAGGAGGAAGCCGAAAATGGGATTTTGAGGTTTGAAGTGGATAAGGATGGAAAATGGATTTTAAAAATCCCATTTTTTCCTTTTTCCCATTTTCCTTTTTATTTCTCTTTTTCTTTTCTTTTTCCCCAAAATGCATCTTTCTCTCTCCTTCTCTCTCTCTCTCCGAGCACCCCACCTAGCCCACCCCTAGCCATGGCTCGCCCACCCAGCCGTGCAGCCTTTGGCTCGCCCACGCCCAACTAGCCCGAGCCAGCGTCGCGAGCCAGCCGAGCTCGCCCGGCGCCCATGCGCCCGCTGCCTCGCCCGGCCCAGAGCATCGCGCGCCCTCGCCAGCGTCGCCAAAGGCTCGCGCGCCTCGCCTCGCCTGCTCTGTCCGTGTCGCCCGGTGCAGATCAGGCCGAGCGCGCCAGATGTCGCGTCGCGTCGCCGAAGCCGCCCGGCTCGATCGCGCCCCGCGTCGTGTCGCGCTCGCGCCACGCGCCGCCTTCTTATGCCGAAAACACGCCGCGCGCCAGCGCCAGCGAGCAAGCACTGCGCCCGCGCGCCAGCGCTGTCCGCGTCGCGACCAGCGCCCCTCGCGCGCGCTTCGCGCCAGCGCCGTGCCAGCGCGCCCTGCGGCCCCGCCGCGCCCGGCCAGCCCTTTTTTTGGTCGCCTAGCCCGTCAAAATGGCTCGCTCGAGTGTTAGCCGCGCCTCGTGAGTTGCTCCCGAGCTGAGCCCTATTTATTTTAGTGTATTTAGGGCTATTTTATGATTATTGATGTATTTGTTTGGCTCGATATAGGTTGCTCGGGTTCGATCGCAGTTAATTTATTGTGTGTTGTTGCCTTCCACTGTAATGATTTCTTACGGAGTTGTGTGGGCCCCGCGATATTGTCATGATTTTTGCCTTGCTTGTTTGTCTTGTTATTATGAGCATGATAATAATAGAGCGACTTTGATTGATTTTCTGCTAGCATGTTTGCTTGATATTACATGTTAGTGCCATGCTAGGTTTGTTCTGCCGGCATGCTTATGATTCCTGCTTAAGCTCGTAGTATCATGCTAGGTAGTATGATTGATGTCGGTCTTTGCTTGCTAGCCGTGAATCATTGCTTTTTCTCTGTACTCTTAGATAGAGTTGTAGGGTTTGTCATCATCCGTAGGCCGAGCGGACATAACGTACTTTGTCCCCACTGATCGTGAGTAGTGTGCGACGCATAACGTATCTTGCTTCCCCCCCGGTCACTAAGGTGGATTTAGCTCAGGTCGGGAATAAAGTGTGCGCAGCATAACGTATCTTGCTACCCCGCCCGACCAGCCGGGTTGTGGAATTAGCTACCCACTTCGCATAGCCTAGTTTGTAGCCTTTGCTAGAGCGGAACCACGCCACGGTGTAAGCTCCTCGCCTTGGCGGTTCTTAGCTTGTGTCGGTGGACCGGCCTGCAGATGAGCGCCGAGGGCCTCGCGCTCGTGTGATCGGTGACACCGTTTCCAAGTTTTAGGCATGCATACACGCCCGCGTAGTTTGCCCTTAGGCCCCGCATTTATGCCGGTTGCGAGAAGAGCATGCGGTGTGCGCGCGCACACAGCGTTAGATGCCGGATCGGAGAGCTCCTTCCGGGCTAATGTTCGTGAGTACACCATTCCTTCCGTTAGAGCGACTTCGGGTACTCTCCGTAAGTCCAGTTAGCAAGGGTAAGAGGCCCTTGAGGACATCCTTGGGATCGGTTTTTGAGCTGATCAATTGGTGAGGGGAGAAAGACCCTCGAGATGTCCCGAGATTGGTTAGGATAACCAATCATTAGGCCGGAAGTAGGAGACTTCCGATGACTCCGAGATCTTTCTTTGTAAGCTCGTTGAGCTATGATCCGTGTTGGTAGTTTGTTTTGCTTGCATGCTTTGGTACTAGATGATTGATTATATCGTATTGTACCCCGGTTGGGGATTCTTCTTGAGTAATTCGTTACTCACCCTTACTTATCTTTCAGAAACCATGGCGCGAGGCGGGATGGTTTGGAGGAGGAGCTGTGATCATGGAAACCCGTTGTTCAACTCTGAGATTTATGTTTATGTTTTAAATGTCCTCTGAATGCATGTAGTTGGGCACGGAGCCCTAGGTTGTTTTATGAATGTATTTCCTGATTCTAGCATTGTTGTAAATGTAGTAAAGTTGTATGATTTTAATAAATCTCTGATCGAGTAAGTTTTGGAAATGTATTTGTCTTGGAACAGTGCTTGGAAACAGGGGACAGTTTCAAGAATTTTGTATTGACTTTTAAATGAACTCTTGCCGTTTTTGGTTTTACTTAGAATCAAAACAACCCTATTGCAAATTCTAGTGTTGATTTGTATGCATGCATTGAGGTAAGGGCCCATTTAGAGCTCCATTCGGCCGGGTCCTTACGGTTGGTATCGAGCTCGAGTCATAGATTCTGTGAGACTGACCTTTTGTTGTAGGTCATTTTTCCATGATCATCAAGACACTCAACACATCATCAGTACGCCTAAGTTCTTGTTTTAAAGAAAAGGGTAAGAATTTACAATACTTTTCATCTAGCTTTTATGCCTTGTGTTGTGTAGCGCGAGGCAGCGAGTGTTCTCGACTCGTTGTTGGTTTGGGCTTAGTGAGCCATTATGCCAACTTTCATGGATCGCGAGCAGATTTGTTTAGCGGCTTGTTGAGGTATCCGATAGATTCGGATGCCCACGGGACGTCGTCCCCGAGGAGGTAGAGCTTAGACTCTGCTGGCCATGTGTGGCCCGATTCTTTCTTTTCCCCTAGTGAGAGGGTGGAGGTGCTTCGTGCAGATCGCTAGTATGTTGATCGCACCCAGAGGAGCAGGACGCTTGGCAGGTTCGACCGAGGAGTTGGACCGATCGTGTTGATGTTGAGGCCGCGTCCAGGGTTGTTAGGCCCGCATGCCATATTTGGCCCCGGCAGTTGAGTTGCCTAGAGGAGGGGGTAGAGGCTAGCAGCGCCTCAGTGAGACTCCTTGAGCGAGTGTGCTCCACCATGAGAGATTTGATGGCAGGTCTTTAGCTATCAGAGGGCGGAGACCCAAGCGCAGTTTGTAGCGCGTAGTGAGGAGTCTCGGGCACAGATAGCCCAGCTGGCAGAGTTTGTTTCAGCATTCCCCTCAGTAGCTCTTGTAGCCCCGGAGGTTCCCGGGAGGGCATGATCAGCAGGTTTATTCAGATGAGTTGGTTGGCGTTGATGGAGCCGCCCAGTTTGGCAAATGGATGCCTGTAGAGCTCGATGTTTTAGTAAGTCCTACTGCTAGTAGTAAAGTAGTTGGCCAGGTTTGAGTTTAGCATCCGTGTGTGGGATGCCCTGCTGTTTAGAGGCCGAGGTGTGCCGCCCCGGTCTTTGTTTGGTTCATCAGATGGTGGTGGAAGTCCCTTGTGAGAGGTGGACTAGCAGAGTCTCCACCAGTCGCCCGATTGTTTGGCAAGTTGCCGTGTTAGTGGCTTGAGGCAGATGAAGGGTCATCTTTGCTCCCTTGAGAGCCTGCTGTTGTTTAACAGCCCAGCTTCCTCAGATGTGGATTTGGTAGTAGTAGCACTTGAGGTGCATTGGTTGGTGTGCCACTTTGGCACTAAGTCTGGTTCAGGCTTGAGTTTGGCTTGGGCATAGCAGATGGTTCTATGCCGTTCGGAGTTCAGCGTACTCGTTTAGCCTTGGATCCGTTTATGGCAGTTGCACCCGGTTAGGTCGTGCCAGAGGGCTAGTTCAGTGGTAGTCGATGGACTACAAGCGAAAGTATGCTCGAGAGGAGCCGGAGCCTCTTCCCAGTGTTTCTGGAGGTTGAGTAAGTCAGCAGATTGGTTGGTAAGTGTTGGTGCGCTTGAGTCTCGCGCTAGTGTTAAGGCCAAGAGTTTTCTTGTGGTTGGTAGTACGGTCAACTACCTTCGAGGGCCTTTATCTGAGGAGAGTTGAGCATCGTAGATGCGAGTTTGGTCCAGTAGAGGGACCCTGAGTTGGATGCTCATGAGATGAGCTGGATGCCTATGAGGCAAGTTGGATGCCATGAGGCGAGTTGGATGCTTTTGAGGCGAGTTGAGCTGATGCCTTGCGAGAGGATTTGGATGCCTTATGGGTAAGCACCCTTGGTAGAGGCTTGGTATAAAGTAAGTTCGGTTTGGCATGGTTATGCTTGGTAAAGCAAGGTTGCCTCAGCTTTGAGCATCGTGTGGAGTTGGAACTTTTGGTGTTTCTTCGGTTGGAGTTCAGTTGGAAACTGAACAGGTGCGGTGGTAGCAAAGCCGCTCAGTTTTTGATCGCCTTGGCTAAGAATGTTGTTTGGATCCTTTCCTTGGGTAGAAGCCTTGTTGAGAGGCTGATGTTTGAGTAGGAGGACGACGCATTCGGTAGCGTTTCAGATCCTCTTGGTTCCAAAGGAATTGGAGTTGGCCTGCATGGTTGAGATGCTGGAGAGAGTTGTGCCTGTTTAGGCAGTTGGCTGTTAGTTCGTTTGTCGGCAGTGTGTGTTAAGGGTTGCCGAAGAACCCTAGGTTGTGGAGAGCCTCTCCAAAGCTCAGTCAGGCCCAGGTAGTGAGTTTCAGTTGGCAAGCTTGAGCCGTGTAGTTTGTAGCCTCGGTTGAGTTGCTAGCAGTCTTAGTAGACTAGCAAGCTAGTGTTTGTTTGGAGTAAAGTCCGGATTGGTTCCGGTGTGGTGGCAAGTTGATGCTTGGTGTTGACCAAGGTGTGGTTTGGAGCTGCTAGTGATTTGCTTTGCTCGTGGGACGAATGGTTCGTGCCCAGTTGGTTGTTTTCCTGTTCCAGGATGTTGAGTTGCCCCTGTTGTTGCCCCGTGAGATTTAGATGTTGTTGCTCTAGTGGAGCATGACGATGAGCGTATGTGGAGCTCTCTGTCCTTTGGTTGTCTGTTTGTAAGAGCCGTTTCCTTCGGGGATTTGTCAGGTTACTCCTTTGGTCTTGGAATTGATGGTAGTGGTGCTAGCAAGAGGGAAAAATTTGTTGGCTACTTGGAAGTAGTCGTTTGTTCAGTTAAGCGGATTCTTGGATGGTGTTCTAGAGGCTGCAGTAAAGGTTGTTTTGCCTCTTGTGAGTGTTTGGCCAAGATTTGGTTCTCTTGTTGTTTCGAGTGCTAGTTCGGTTCTAGCTGGAAGGCGTTGCCCTGAGGTCGTGTTCTTAGTCAGTAAGTTGTGGGAGTTGACCCCTCCTCGGCGATTGAGCAAGTCTTTGTTTGTTTCGGATTGGAGATCCGATTGGTTGAGATATTCCTTGGGTGTTGCTTCCAAGAGAGGTTGTTGCTGTTGCCTTGGGTTTGAGCAAGTCAGCGAGCTTGTGTGAAGTCCGTTGCCCTTCGTGAGTTGCTTCTTTGGGAAATTCGTTTCCTGTTTTTGTAGGAGTCAGCTTAGCTCCAGAGTTGTGTAGTTGGTCGGAGTAAGCGCAGCCGTCACCAATGAGAGAGGGTCCCTGCATTGTGTTGTTAGCAAGCAAGAGTTGTTTGTCCCCGCAAGGGCGGTGGCCAGCCAGTAAGAGTTGTTTCTGGCAAGTTGTTGGTTCTTTGGAGAATGAAGATTTCCCTTTCCCCCTAGCCTTTGTGGTGGTTGAGTTGCTCCATGGATGTCAGCCTCGAGTGTTAGCTTCTGAGGTAGTCTTGCGGAATCGTGTGGCTTAGGATCCGTAAGCTTTGAGGTTGTCGTCATCCGTTTTCCTTGTAAGGTTTCGGGAGTGGAGCTTCTGGTTGGAAGTTGAGTTAGGCCTAAGCTTAAAGGAGAAGTCCTTTGAGTAGTCAGTTGGATTTTAAGAGTTGAGAGGTAGCTTGGAGGCGAGCGTTGCTCGTTATAAGTTTGGGTTGAGTTCTGCTGAGCAAGCCCTTCTCGGGCTTTGTTCCTTGTTGTTGTGCGCTCGCAGTTGGAGTAGCAGAGCCGTTTGAGTGAGTTGGCACAGAGGTGCCATGGCTTTGGTTGGTAAAGCCATTGAGCTGTTTTCCTCAAGGTGTTGTGCCGTAGAGAGCTGCGTGATGGTTTAGTCCTTGCAGCCCGAGTTTTCCTTGAGAGGAATTTTGGTGGTTTCCTTGCCTGGCAGTGTTTTCTTTGGCCAGTTGCTAGTAGATTTGCATGGAAAAGTTTGCTTTCGGCCGTTTGGTTTCTGGAATCTGGAAGGTTCAGTTGTTTGGCCAGTTTGTTGAAGAGTTGAGTTTGTTTGTTGTTAGTTGTGAGTTCTAGAGGAGTTTCGCCAGTGCGTGGTGTAGGGCTTCATAGCTTGTGGCCAGTCCTCGAGATTTCTGAGAGTAGCACCGTTTTAGAGTTGGTGCGAGTTGAGGACGTGGTTTGCCGTCTGTTCCCTTGGAGTTCAGTGTATGCCCAGTATGGATGGCATTGTGGCCTTGAGTTTTTGAGAACCCAAGAGAGTTTTGGTTCTCGAAGAGGGCTAGTGTTGTTGGCCGAGAAGTTCAGTTGGCTGGATCAGTGGAGTTTTCCTGGAGCTGTTTCGTCTTAGGACTTTCGAGGACGAAAGTCTTAAAAGGAGGGAGTATTGTAACAGCCCAGTTTCCTATTCCAGTTTTCGAGGTGCCTTCGGGTCAAGATTCGGTTGTTGGTTGGGTCTTTAGAGCGGTTTTGCCCCTTGGGGGTATTTTGGTCTTTTGGCTCTCCGGGCAGGATTTGTGGTTTTCTGGGCTTCGAGGTAGCTCCTGCCTTTGTTGAGGCTTGTTTGTTGTTGGCTGCGAGTCCCGAGATGTTTGGGCTAGTCGTTTGGAAGTTCGGTTGTGGTTTTGGGTTTTGGCAAAGTGATGGTTGTTTGGGTGTTTCCTTTGGGTTTCGAGCCCGAGCCTTTAGTGTTGCTTTGGGAGTTGGATTTAAGTGAGTTTGATTTATTGGAAAAGATTGCTTCGGTCGGGTCTCGAAGGAGGAAGCCGGGAAATGGGATTTTGAGGTTTGAAGTGGATAAGGATGGAAAATGGATTTTAAAAATCCCATTTTTTCCCTTTTTTCCCATTTTCCTTTTTATTTCTCTTTTTCTT
The DNA here is from genome assembly GCA_036507275.1 of Sicyos edulis. Lineage (NCBI taxonomy): Eukaryota > Viridiplantae > Streptophyta > Magnoliopsida > Cucurbitales > Cucurbitaceae > Sicyos > Sicyos edulis. Next base: position 24,525,018 of record CM071847.1, read on the forward strand.
TTCTTTTTTCCCCAAAATGCATCTTTCTCTCTCCTTCTCTCTCTCTCTCCCCGAGCACCCCCACCTAGCCCAGCCCCAGCCCGTGCAGCCTTGGCTCGCCCACGCCCAGCTAGCCCGAGCCCAGCGTCGCGCGCCAGAGCCGAGCTCGCCCCTGCTGTGCCGCGCGCCCCTGCCTCGCCCGGCCCGAGCATCGCGCCCCTCGCCAGCGTCGCCCCGGCTCGCGCGCCCTCGCCTGCTCTGTCCGTGTCGCCCGGTGCGTCTTGTGCCGAGCCGCGCCGATGTCGCGTCGCGTCGCGAGCCTCGCCAGCTCGATCGCGCGTCCCAGCGCGCCCCGCGCGCGCCCCGCGTCGTGTCGCTCGCGCCGCGCCGCCGTCTCTGTCTTGCAGCCGCGCGCAAGCGCGCCAGCGCCAGCCAGAGCAAGCACACCGCGCCGCGCGCCAGCAGCCCTCTCGCGCGCTCGCGCCAGCGCCCCGTGCCACCGCGCCCAAACGCGCCCCTGCGGCCCAGCGCGCCCGGCCAGCCAGCTTTTGGTGCCTAGCCCGCGTCTGGCCGGCTCGTTCGAGTGTTAGCTGCGCCTCGTGAGTTGCTCCCGAGCCGAGCCCTGCTTATTTTAGTGTATTTAGGGCTATTTTATGATTATTGATGTATTTGTTTGGCTCGATATAGGTTGCTCGGGTTCGATCGCGATTAATTTATTGTGTGTTGTTGCCTTCCGACCGTAAGGATTTCTTCTTACTGGAGTTGTGTGGGCCTTGCGATATTGTCATGATTTTTGCCTTGCTTGTTTCTTTGATCATTATGAGCATGATAATAATAGAGCAGCTTTGATTGATTTTCTGCTAGCATGTTTGCTTGATATTACATGTTAGTGCCATGCTAGGTTTGTTCTGCCGGCATGCTTATGATTCCTGCTTAAGCTCGTAGTATCATGCTAGGTAGTATGATTGATGTCGGTCTTTGCTTGCTAGCCGTGAATCATTGCTTTTTCTCTGTACTCTTAGATAGAGTTGTAGGGTTTGTCATCATCCGGTGAGCGGACATAACGTACTTTGTCCCCACCGATCGGGAGTAGTGTGCGACGCATAACGTATCTTGCTTCCCCCAGGTCACTAAGGTGGATTTAGCTCAGTGTCGGGAATAAAGTGTGCGCGACATAACGTATCTTGCTACCCCCCCGACCAGCCGGTTGTGGAATTAGCTACCCACTTCGGCATAGCCTAGTTTGTAGCTCGCTAGAGCGGAACCCCGCCACGCGGTGTAAGCTCGCCTTGGCCGGTTCTTAGCTTCAGTCGGTGGACCAGGCTGCACGCATGAGCGCCGCGAGGGCCTCGCGCTCTCGTGATCGGTGACACCGTTTCCAAGTTTTAGGCATGCGTGCACGCCCGCGTAGTTTGCCCTTAGGCCCCGCATTTACGCCGGTTGCGAAGAGCATGCGGTGTGCGCGCGCACAGCGTTAGATGCCGGATCGGAGAGCTCCTTCCGGCTAATGTTCGTGAGTACACCATTCCTTCCGTTAGAGCGACTTGGTACTCTCCGTAAGTCCAGTTAGCAAGGGTAAGAGGCCCTTGAGGACATCCTTGGGATCGGTTTTTGAGTGATCAATTGGTGAGGGAGAAAGACCCTCGAGAGATGTCCCGAGATTGGTTAGGATAACCAATCATTAGGCCTAAGTAGGAGACTTCCGATGACTCCAGATCTTTCTTTGTAAGCTCGTTGAGCTATGATCCGTGTTGGTAGCCGTTTGCTTGCATGCTTTGGTACTAGATGATTGATTATATCGTATTGTACCCCTGTTGGGATTCTTCTTGAGTAATTCGTTACTCACCCTTACTTATCTTTCAGAAACCATGGCGCGAGGCGGGATGGGTGGAGGAGGAGTTGTGATCATGGAAACCCGTTGTTCAACTCTGAGATTTATGTTTATGTTTTAAATGTCCTCTGAATGCATGTAGTTGGGCACGGAGCCCTAGGTTGTTTTATGAATGTATTTCCGGATTCTAGCATTGTTGTAAATGTAGTAAAGTTGTATGATTTTAATAAATCTCTGATCAGAGTAAGTTTTGGAAATGTATTTGTCTTGGAACAGGTGCTTGGAAACAGGGACAGGTTTCAAGAATTTTGTATTGACTTTTAAATGAACTCTTGCTTTGTTTTTTGGTTTTACTTAGAATCAAAACAACCCTATTGCAAATTCTAGTGTTGATTTGTATGCATGCATTGAGGTAAGGGCCCATTTAGAGCCCCATTCGGGTCGGGTCCTTACACTTCTACACACAAATCCTAAGCTGCGGAACAATCCCGAGCTAGCGAGCGGGAACCTAGCAAACCAATAATAATAAGCATCTAAAACGTCTAAAAACAATAGAAACGACAAGCTCGGCTCGGGCACTCACGCCGCGCGCGACACGAACTTGGAGTTGCCGCGCAGCCGTACGCAGCAGGCTGGCGCCGCTGCGCGTATGGATGGCGCGCTGGCGCGCAGCGCGCAAGCAAGCAAGCAAGGCACGACGCGGACGCCGCAGGGTAGCAGCGCGCGCGCGAACGAAGCGTCTGGGTGTCGCGGCGAGCGGCTCGGGCGAAGCGCGCGCGCTGCGCTGGCGAGGGCCTCTGGCGTCGCGGCGATCGATCAGCGAGGACGAACGGCGATCTGGGCTGCTGCTTTGGCGCGATCCGGCGTCTGGCGGCGGGCCGCTTCGGCGATCTGGCGTGGGGCCCGGCTGCCGACGCGACAAGGCTAGCCGGCTTCGGACGAACGGCAAAGGCGCTAGACGGATCGGCGTCTGGCGGGATCGCCGGCGGATCTCGGCGTGGGATCGGCCGGGCGCGCGACGATTGCTTTGCTTGGCCGGGCTTCTCTCGGTGGCCGCAATCAACACAAACACACTTGGCCAAACAAAGACACCAAACGGATGAGAAGAAGAAGAGGAAGATCGATACCTACCCAGAATGATGATGATCGATCCAAAGGAGCTGCAAGGATGAAGAATTCGGCAAGGCAATGGAGAGCAAAGCTTGGGCGGCCACACACTTTGGAGAAGAAGATGGACAAACCTAATTTCTATTTCATTTAACCAAATGCACCAAACACCAAAGATCCAAGATTAACTAAGATGTGATGCAGAAAGTGCAACAAGAGCAACTAATGGCTCAAATGGCACACAACCCCACAAGCTTTCCAGGAGACCCGGGTTCAAACCCCAACTGCAACACAATTTCCTTTATTTTTACTTTTGCATCAAACCTTGCTCAAACCAAACCACAAATCCCTCCAAAAACCTACATAAATCCATCCAATAATTTTAATAACTGGAAAAGACACAAACGGCCCTGACGGCCCGACCAAATTACCAAATTACCCCTAGGGCATACCTGGAAGACCGGGATGAAAAACCTGGGTCGTTACATTCCCGAGCCTCCACTCTTTTGGACCTTAAGATGTTAGTTGTTGGTTGCTTAATTAGGATGATTTTTATTGTTTGCTTAGGTTGCTCAGGTACATTTAGAAGCTCGAGGGTTGCTTGTTGGCTGAGGTAGTTAGTTCTGCTTGTTCCCAGGTAAGGATTTCTTACCGTGGTTGTGTGGACCCTGCGATGCTATCATGATTGTGCCTTGTATGCTTGGTTGCTGTTATGAGTATGCTAGCTATTGAACAGCTTGTGTTTGAAATCTTGCTAGCATGTTGCTTGTTGTTCATGTTAGTGCCATGCTAGGTTTGTTCTTCCAGCATGCCATGTCTTGTGATTGTATGAAATTTCCAGTGGGTAGGTTACATGTTTTCTCTTGCTTCCATATCGTGTTGCTCTTGTGTCCCTGATATATTCTGTTAGTTCCAAGAAAGGGGTTTAATTATCTTGGCATACCTTGTTCTATTTTATCCTGTTAGTTCCGTGCCAGGCATAGGCGAGTGATGTATAGTGTAGAAGACTGTAGGGGTAACTAGTTTAGGTCCCGCTAGGGTAAGACCCCGATGGACATCTGGAGGTGTAAGACCCCGATGGGCATCCTAGGTGTGTAAGTCCCGATGGGCATCACCGAGTTGGAGGTGTAAGACCACGATGGGCATCCTAGGTGTGTAAGTCCCGATGGGCATCACCGAGTTGGAGGTGTAAGACCACGATGGGCATCCTAGGTGTGTAAGTCCCGATGGGCATCACCGAGTTGGAGGTGTAAGACCCCGATGAGCATCCTAGGTGTGTAAGGCCCCACTTGGCATCACTGATTCGGAGGTGTAAGGCCCCGATTGTAAGAACCCGACCCAAAATACGGTCCTAAACCTAGGTTCTCACTCAGCATGCAAGTTAAATACTTCACCAAGCGGTTTAGTGCTCATATTTAAAACCTTTCAAAACATTTAAAAGCGGGAACACTTAAAGCATAAACAACAACCTTCATTTAAGCAAAACCAACAAAGTAAAACAAGTCCGCGGTGTTTATAAAAACATACAATACAATTAAAACAACTTTTAAAAACGTCCCCTAGAACTCCCAATCGTCTACATCTTTGAACAAATTATGCAAACAATGAAAGATGAGTGCGGCGGCTCCCATGATCAATCGGCTCCTCCGCTAGTCGTCCGGTCTTTGTCCAAGTTACACGTGGAAAATCACGTAAATAAGGGTGAGTATAAACATACTTAGTAAGAATCCCCAACCGGGGTACAATACGATACATCAATCATCTGGCACCCTAGTATACATGCAAACAGTTACCAACACAGATCATAGCTCAACGAGCTTACAAGGCGAAATCTGGAATCCTCGAAGTCTCCTACTTCCGCCTAATGATTGGCTCTCATAACCAATCCCGGGACATCTCCGAGGGTCTTTCTCCTCGACCAATTGATCACCTGAAAAACCGATCCCAATGATGTCCGACACCCTCGAGGGTCTTTCTCCCTCGACCATATGATCAGTTCAAAAGCCAATCCCAATGGGTGTCCTCAAGGGCCTCTTACCCTCGCTAACAAATCTGGACTATCGGGAGAGTACCCGAAGTCCGCTCTAAACAGAAGAAAAAGCGGTGTACTCACGAACATTAGCCCGGGGAGCTCTCGAGCCGGCGACTAACGCGCGTGTGCACGCACACCGCATGCTTTGCTGCAACCGACTTAAATGTGGGGCCTAAGTACAAACTACGCGGGCGGGCACGCATGCCTAAAGACTCGAAGCGGTGTCACTTTGAACACGATGGTGCGAGGCCCTCGGCACTCATCTGCGGCGCGTACTGCACTGCACCGACACGAAGCTAAGAACCGCCAAGGCGGGCTTGCACCATTGGCGGGGTTCCGCACTAGCGAGCTACAAACTAGGCTTATGCCGATGTGGTAGCTAAATCCACATCATTTGCCAGGGGAAGCAATGTACGTTATGCTTCGCTCTACACCCGACCGTGGGGACAAAGTACGTTATGTCCGCTCTCAACCTCTAGATGATGACAAACTCTACTATACTAGCTAAGAGTACAAAATAACTGATTCCTGGCTAGACATACATATCAACATTGATCACACATAACCTAGCATGATACTACGAACTTAAAGCAGGAATCTCAAGCATGCTGGAAGAACAATCCTAGCATGGCACTAACATGTACAAACAGGCAAACATGCTAGCAAGAATGCAATCACAAGCTGTCCTATCCACTAATCATGTTCATAGAAGTAAACATGCATATAAGGCACAATCAAGAAAGCATCGCAGGGTCCACACACCACGGTAAGAGATCCTTACCTGGAAACAAGCAGAAAATAACTACCATAAGCCAACCAAGCGACTCCCGAGCTTCTAAGTGAACCCGAGCAACCTAAGCATTTAACAAAAATATCCTAATTAAATAACAACAGCCAATCAACTTAGGGTCCAAAAGAGTGGAGGCTCGGGAATTACCAACCGAGAAGGTACAAGGTCTCGGCCATAACAATTTTGGCAAAACAGGCTCTCGGCGGCAAGTGGGCGCAGCGGGGCGTGGTACTGGGCGAGCAGCATCAAGGCCATTGGCTGGGCACGCTGGCGCGGCAGGGGACCGGCGCTGGCGCGGCAAGGGACAGGCGCGCGGACGGGCGCTATCGACACGGTCGTGCAGGCGCGCAGAAGCAGACGGAGACGCCCGACGCGGGAGCGCTGGCGCTGGCGACGGCCGCGGCGACGCTGCATTCTTTGGCGTCTGCGTCAAGGGATGATGGTGCCAGTGCGACAGTGTCTGGGCCTTGCTCGGGTGGGCGACAAGGCGGATCATGGGCGGGCGATCAATGATGGTGGGCGACAGGGTGATGGCGGCGGGCTCTGCTGCTGGGCCGGAGTGGCTCTGGGCGGCTCGGTGCGGCTCGGTTGGGTTTCTTGGTGAGGTCGGCAAGGAGAGAGAGAGAGAAAGAGAGAGAGAGAGAAAGAGGTAAAACAAGGGGAATGAGATTTTCTTGATTTTCTTTCCTTTTCCTAATTTAAATAGGTCTTGGTGACCTAAATCTCTTCCCCGGGCTTCCTCCTTCGAGTCCCTACTAAGCAAACCGTTTCTCCTTATTAAAACTCATTTAAACCAAGCTCCCAAATCACCACCAAGGGCAAGGGTTCAAATCCCAATGGAAGCACTTAAATTAACAATAATTTTGTTAATTACCAAATCACCTCCAAACATCCAACCAACTAGCCCGAACTTCTTGGGTCATGCAACCAACAAAAATCAAGCCTCGACAAGGGCAGGAGTGACCCTGGAATCCTGAAAATCCACAAAACCCTGACCGGGGGCAAAAAGACCAAAATACCCCTAAGGGTTAAAATAGCTCTAACGGCCCATCCGAACATCCGCATAATGTCCCGAAAACACCTGGGAAGCCGAAATAGAAAACTGGGTCGTTACACCGATGGGCATCCTAGGTGTGTAAGGCCCCACTGGGCATCACTGAGTCCTAGGTGTGTAAGGCCCCACTGGGCATCACTAAGTCCTAAGTTGTGTAATGCCCGAAGGGCATCCAAGTGTAGAACCTAGGATAGGCTGTAGATGAAAGTCCTTGAATAGGCTCGCTCTAGAAGTAGCTCATAACCTAATTCAACCGTTTTGCTCTAAGTCATTGTTTTATTTGCATGTATACTAGGGTGCTAGATGACTGATGTATCCTATTGTACCCCGGTTGGGGATTCTTCTTGAGTATGTTTATACTCACCCTTATTTGTGGTTTTTCCACCGTGTAACTTGGGACAAAGACACCGGGATGGCTAGCGGAGGGAGCCTGTTTGATCATGGGGTTCTGTGGCACTCTGTCGTTTATTGTTCGCATTTATTTATTCAAAGATGTAGGTGGACAGAGTCCTAGGGAATGATGTTAAAGTTGTTTAAACTGCTTTTGAATGTTCTTTTATAAATCTTGCCAGCTTATTTTACCTTATTGGATTTGCTTTATGAAAATTGTTGGTTATGTTTTAAGTGTTCCCCGTTTCCAAATGTTTTGAAAACGTTTTAAATATGAACACTAAACCGCTTGTTGAGATATTTAACTTGCATGCTGAGTGAGGACCTAGGTTAAGGACCGTATTTCAGGTCGGGTCCTTACAGTAGCCTAGTTATCAGTTCAGCCGTCGCTTAAGCAGAGGATCATCGACAGCCAGCTGAGTGATCCCAAGTTAAAGATACTGCTCGAGGGAGTCGAGGCTGATGGCAAATTTGACTTTGTCGTAGCACGGATGGAGGCTTGAGATACGAGAGAGGTCGGTTGCGTCGGTCCGGACGACGCAGGATTCGAGCCAAGTTGCTCACCGAGGCACATAGTTCCCCATTCACTTGGCACCTAGAAGGTACCAAGATGTATCAGGATCTCAAGCAGACGTTTTGGTGGATGGGTATGAAGCGGGACATAGCTGAGTTTGTTAGCCGGTGTCTCACCTGTCAGCAAGTGAAGGCTCCCAGACAGAAGCCAGTAGGATTATTGCAGCCGTTGAGTGTTCCACAGTGGTAGTGGGACGAGATTTTGATGGATTATATCTCTGGGTTGCTGAGGACACCTTGAGGGTTTACTCAGATCTGGGTAGTAGTGGACCGGCTGACTAAGAGTGCACACTTTATTCCCGGCAGGATTAATTATACCGTGGAGCAGTGGGAACAAATATTTCTGGAGCAGATTGTTCGGTACCATGGGGTACCAGCGAAGATAGTGTCAGATCAGGATTCTCGGTTCACATCTCGCTTCTAGAGAGCGCTTCAGAAGGGTTTGGGAACCGAGTGCAGTTTCAGCACTGCCTTCCACCCTCAAACCGATTGTCAGACCGAGAGGGTGAATCAGATTCTTGAAGATATGTTGAGAGCCTGTGGTTTGGACTTTCCAGGCAGTTGGGACCAGTACCTGTATTTGATGGAGTTCGCATACAATAACAGCTATCAGTCGACTATTCAGATGGCTCCATTCGAGGCGCTGTATGGTAAGCGATGTAGATCCCCAGTGTTCTGGGAAGAGGTTGGTGATAGGCAGGTTCTGGGACCCGAGTTGCTTCAGATGACGAACGACGCAGTTCAGAAGATCAGGGCTCGCATGTTGACAGCTCAGAGTAGGCAGACAAGTTATGCCGATGTGAGGTGTAGAGATTTGGAGTTCGAGGTGTATCAACATGCTTTTCTGAAGGTAGCACCAATGCGTGGTGTGTTAAGGTTTGGAAAGCGAGGCAAATTGAGCCCCAGGTTTGTTGGGCCTTTCGAGATCCTTGAGCGAATCGGAGTAGTGGCCTATCGGTTAGCTTTGCCCTCGTCTTTGGCAGTAGTGCATAATGTGTTTCACGTTTCGATTCTGAGGCAGTACGTGGCAGACCCGACGCATGTGCTAGAGCAGAAGCCTATGCAGATTTTGGCCCGTGAGCGCAAGCGACGTGGAGACATAAGAGGGCAGAGGAAGCGACATGGGAGCTAGAGGATGAGATGAGGACTCATTACCCGGAGCTGTTTCAGTCATAGGACTTTCGGGGACGAAAGTTTTAAAAGGAGGGAGTATTGTAACCGCCCAATTTTCCGTTCCAGTTTCCCAGGTACTTTCGGTTCAGTATTGGGGCAATTGGTTGGGCCGTTAGGGCTTTTTAACCCTTAGGGTTATTTTGGTCTTTTTGCTCCCCGGTCAGGGTTTGGGGATTTTCAGGAATCCAGGGTCAATCCTGCCTTTGTCGAGGCTTGATTGTTGTTGGTTGCAAGACCCAAGAAGTATGGGCTAGTTGTTTGGAAGTTTAGAAGTGGTTTGGTTATTGGCAAAATTATTGTTAATTTAAGTGCTTCCATTGGGAATTGAACCCTTGCCCTAAATGATGATTTGGGAGTTGACTTAAATGCGTTTTTAATAAGGAGAAAAGATTGTTTCAGCCTGGACTCGAAGGAGGAAGCCTTGGGAAGGGATTTAGGTCACCAAGGCCTATTTAAATTAGGATAAGGAAGGAAAAATCAAGAAAATATCCACTCCCCTTGGTTTGCAGCACACCACCCACACTCCTTCCCCTCTCACCTTACCGATTTCATCAAGCCCTAGAGCCGAGCCAAGAAGCCTAGCCGCACCGCACCTAGATATCAACCTCAGTGCCGCACGCTGCCGCCCAGTCCCAGCGCCGCACCGCACCGAGCCACCAGCCCCAGCGCCGCACGCCACCGCCGAGCCCCTGCCTCGCCTAGCCAGACGCCTCACCCTCGCGCCGTTCCTGCAGCCCAGACGCCTCCCGCGCGCGCCGTTCCAGCGCGTCTGCACGCTTGCGCCAGCCCACGTCTGTACGCCCAGCGCCCAGCGCCCAACTCCAGTGCGCGCGCGTCCCCTGCCGCGCCAGCGCGCCCAGCCTGCTCGCATCTGCTGCCCGACCTGCCTGCTCCCTTTTTGCCGAGAGCCTGCCTTGCTGTGAGGATTGGGCCAAGACCTAGTGTCTTCTCGGTTTGTAATTCCTGAGTCTTTTCTCTTTTGGGCCCGAAGTTGTTGGCTGCTGTTTATTTAATTAGGATGTTTTTATTGATTGCTTAGGTTGCTCGGGTTCGCTTAGAAGCTCGTGGGTCGCTTATTGATTCGTGGTAGTTATTTTTCTACTTGTTTCCAGGTAAGGATTCCCTACCAGGGTTGTGTGGACCCTGCGATGTTTTCTTGATTGTGTCTTGTATGCCTGTTACTTTTATGAGCATGTTAGTGGATAGGACAGCTTGTGTTTGAATTCCTGCTAGCATGTTTGCTTGTTTGTACATGTTAGTGCCATGCTAGGTTTGTTCTTCCAGCATGCTATGGTTCCTGCTTTAAGTTCGTAGTCTCATGCTAGGTTATGTGTGATTGATGTTGATATGTATGTTTAGCCAAGAATCAGTTATTTTGTACTCGTAGTTAGACTAGTAGGGTTTGTCATCATCTAGAGGCTGAGAGTGGACATAACGTACGTTGTCCCCACCAGTCGGGAGTTAGAGCGAAGCATAACGTACATTGCTTCCCCCCCGACAGCCGATGTGGATTATCTAGTTTTTAGCCTGCTAGAGCGGAACCCTGCCAAAGGTGCAAGCCTGCCTTGGTCGATTCTTAGCTTCAGGTCGGTGGTACAGGCTGTTACAGATGAGTGCCGAGGGCCTCGCACTCATCGTATTCGGTGACACCGCCTCCGAGTCTTTAGGCATGCGTGCAGCCCGCGCGTAGTTTGTCCCTAGGCCCCCACATTTACGCCGGTTGCAGCAGCATGCAGTGTGCGCGCACACGCGTTAGTGTGTGTTTGGCGGTTCAGTTTGTGGTGGAACCCCCTGTTGTTGCCCCTGTGAGATTTAGATGTTGTTGCTTTAGCAGAGCAAGATAGCGAGCGTGTGTGGAGCTCTATGTCCTTCAGTTGTCCGCTTGTAAGAACCGTTTCCTCTTAGGAGTTGTCAGGTTACTCCTTGAACTTGGAGTTGATGGTAGTGGTTCTAGCAAGAGGGAAACGTTTGTTGGCTGCTTGGATGCAGTTGTTTGTCTAGTTAAGCGAACTTTTGAGTGGTGTTCAAGAAGTTGCAGTAGGGTTGTTCTGCCTCTTGTGAGTGTTGGGGCTAGTCAGCTAAGGTACTTTGTGTGTTTGGCCTGGGAGTTGTTGCACCTTTGTAGTTGAAGAACCCCTTTGTATCAGTTGTGGGTTGAGGTTACACCTTTGTGGCTGGATTAGGGTCTTGGCCTATTGAGGGATCCTTGCTGGTTAGTGTAGCTTGTGCTCTTCCAGCCATTATTGATATTCTGGTTCTTGGTAGTTGGTGTTAACCGGGTAGTGGCGTCCCGTTTGTGAAGTTTCGGTGGGAAGGTGCAATAAGCCTAAGCTAGAGGGTTAAGCCTGTATGTGTTATTGTTTGGACTTGTGAGATGTGTTTCATATTTTAGGCAAGCTTCGTTCCGTTGCTTGCATGGAGGTAAGTTTGGTGGAGGGAGCCATCTGGGGCCCTGTTGATAGCAGGTTAACTTTTCCAGTCAGTGATTTAGGTCGAGTTGGAGTTGAGTAGATTGGCGTTGTTATGCAGTGTGCGGTTGCTTTGGCTGCCGAGTTCGTAGCACTCAAGTTATTGGTTTGTAGGAGTCCGTGTGGAAGCTGGTAGCTGGTTGAGGTTGTTGTGTGAGTTCGGATTTTTGGTGGATTGGTTTCAGTAGCTAGAGCTCGCACCTCGCCCAGGTGGAGATGTCATTACTGTGGAGTAGTGGCATGGTAGTTTCGGGCTAGAGTTGTTGTCACAAGGGTGTGGCAACAAAGGTTTGTTCTGAGCAGTGCATTGATGAACTGTGGTTCTGGAGAGCATTGTTAAAAGGCTTATGAGCCGAGTGCAGTCCTATAGTGTTTTCACCCTCTGACCGATGGTCTTTTGGGTGGAGTGAGCCAGATCCTTAAGAGATTGTTGCGAGTTGGTGTTTCCGTGGTTAGGCAGCGGGAGACCAGTGTGGTTTTACGAGGTTGCTGTGACGAACCCGACCCAAAACATGGTCCTAAACCGGGGTTCTCACTCAGCATGCAAGTTAAATATGATAACAAGCGGTTTAGTGCTCATATTTAAAAACCTTTCAAAACATATGAGAAGGGGGAACCCTTAAAACATAAACAACAGTTTTCATTTAAACATACCAACAGTAGTAAAACATCCTGGCCAGTATTTATAAAAATATACAATACAATTTAAACAACGTTTTAAACAATGTTCCCCTAGGACTCCTGTCCATCTACATGCTGAATAACAATGCAATAATAAATGACAGAGTGCCAGCGGCTCCCCATGATCAATCAGCTCCCTCCGCTAGCCATCCTGGTGTTGTCCCAAGCTACCTGAAAGATAAATAAGGGTGAGTATAAACATACTTAGTAAGAATCCCCAACCGGGGTACAATACGATACATCAGTCAACTAACACCTCAACATGCAAGCAAACAACTATCAACACAGATCATAGCTCAACGAGCTCATAAAACAAGATCTGGAGCCATCGGAAGTCTCTTTCTTCCGGCCTAACTGCGATTGGAAACACTGACCAATCCTGGGACATCACCGAGGTATCTGTCACTCGGGGGGAATACGCTGATCCCTAGAATGTCCTCAAGGGCCTCCTTGCCCTTGCACTAAACTGGACTTACGGGAGAGTACCCGAAGTCAGGCTCTAACGGAAGGAATGGAGTACTCATGACATTAGCCCGGGGGAGCTCTCCGAACCGGCAACTAACGCGTGTGCGCGCACACCGCATGCTCCTCTGCAAGCGACGTAAATGCTGGGGCCTAAGGGCAAACTACGCGGGCCAGGTGCACATGCCTATGACTCGGAAGCGGTGTCACTGATCACAGTAGCGCGAGGCCCTCGGCGCTCATCTGTGCAGCCTGATCCACCGACTTGAAGCTAAGAACCGGCCAAGGTAGGCTTACACCGTTGGCAGGGTTCCGCTCTAGCAGGCTACAAACTAGGCTATTGCCGAAGTGGGTAGCTAAGTCCACAACCTGCGGGTCGAGGGGGGTAGCAAGATACGTTATGCTTCGCACACTTTACTCCGGACCTGAGCTAAATCCACCTTGGCAACCGGGGGGGGGGTAGCAAGATACGTTATGCTTCACACACTTTACTCCCGATCAGTAGGGACAAAGTACGTTATGTCCGCTCAGCCTCTGGATGATGACAAACCCTACAACTCTATCTAAGAGTACAGAGCAAAAATCAATCATTCCTGGCTAGCAAGCAATGAGCGACATAAATCACATTACCTAGCATGATACTACATAACGCACTTTGTCCCATCAGCTTGGAATAAGTTATGGCAGCTGATCATTAGGCCGGAAGTAGGAAACTTTCGAGGTTTTCAGACTTGTCTTGTTAGCTCGTTGAGCAAAGTTCTGTGCTGGTAACTGTTGCATGTATACTAGTGTAAAGACCCGACCCGAATGGGGTTCTAAAATAGGCCTTTACCTCAATGCATGTGTTCAAAACTTAAAGACAATATGCAAGAATGGTTTTCAGATTCTAAGTGAAAACAAGAACATACAAACAACCATTTAAAAAGTCAATATAAAATTCCTGAAACCTGTCCCTATTTCGAAGCACCTGTTCCAAGACAAATACATTTCCAAAACTCACTCTGATCAGAGATTTATTTAAAACATTCAAACTTTCCAATAGTTACAACAGTGCTAGAATTCGGAAAAATAGTCAAAAAACAACCTAGGGCTCCGTGCCCAGCTACATGCATTCAGAGGAAAATAAAACATAAAGAATCATAAACATAAATTCAGAGTTCGACAGCTGGCTTCCATGATCACAGCTCTTCCTTTAGCCATCATGTCTCACACCTTGGTTACGTGTGGAAAACCAAAAAATAAGGGTGAGTAACGAATTACTCAGTAAGAATCCCCAACCGGGGTACAATACGATATACATGGTCATCTAGCAGAAAGGTATGCAAGCTATGAATATAAACACAGAATAGAGCACATAGCTTAAATCCACACATAAACCTTGGATGCCATCTAAGGGTCTTACTCCGGAATAATCCACCTAACGATACGATCCTATACGAGAAACAAGTCTCGACCTCAGCCTGTCTACTGTCGATACAAAAGGTGAACTGAACTCCAGATCCCGAGGAGCTCCCCGGTCGCTGCTGTAATGAGAGTGTGCGCGCACCGCATGCTACTACAAACCATGGGGGGTGCCGGGTCTAGTGGCAAGCTGCCCAAGTCTAGTCACCATGCCTAACCAATCTCTGGATCGGTGTCACTGACATAGGGGTGTGAGACTTGGACTGTAAGGACCCGACCTGGAATACGGTCCTAAACCTAGGTCCTCACTCAGCATGCAAGTTAAATATTTCAACAAGCGATTTAGTGCTCATATTTAAAACTTTTTCAAAACATTTGGAAACGGGGAACACTTAAAACATAACCAACAATTTTCATAAGCAAATCCAATCAAGGTAAAATAAGCCTGACCAGTATTTATAAAAGAACATTCAAAACAGTTTAAACAACTTTAACATCATTCCCCTAGGACTCATGTCCATCTACATGCTGAATAAATAAATGCAAACAATAAGCGACAGAGTCTTTGGTGGCCCCCATGATCAAACAGCTCCTCCGCTAGCCATCCCGGTGTTGTCCCAAGTTACCAGTGGAAAAACCACGAAATAAGGGTGAGTATAAACATACTCAGTAAGAATCCCCAACCGGTGTACAATACGATACATCAGTCATCTAGCACCCTAGTATACATGCAAATAAAACAATGACTTAGAGCAAAACGGTTGAATTAGGCTATGAGCTACTTCTAGAGCGAGCCTATTCAATGGCTTTCATCTCACGCCTATCCTAGGTTCTACACTTGGATGCCCTTCGGGCCTTACACAACCTAGGACTCGGTGATGCCCAGTGGGGTCTTAAACACCTAGGATGCCCATCGGGTCTTACACCTCCAACTCGGTGATGCCCATCGAGACTTACACACCTAGGATGCCCATCGTGTCTTACACCTCCAACTCGGTGATGCCCATCGGGACTTACACACCTAGGATGCCCATCGGGTCTTACACCTCCAACTCGGTGATGCCCATCGAGGACTTACACACCTAGGATGCCCATCGGGTCTTACACCTCCAACTCGGTGATGCCCATCGGGACTTACACACCTAGGATGCCCATCGGTCTTACACCTCCAACTCGGTGATGCCCATCGAGGACTTACACACCTAGGATGCCCATCGGGGTCTTACACCTCAACTCGGTGATGCCCATCGGGACTTACACACCTAGGATGCCCATCGGGTCTTACACCTCCAACTCGGTGATGCCCATCGAGGACTTACACACCTAGGATGCCCATCGGTCTTACACCTCCAACTCGGTGATGCCCATCGGGACTTACGCACCTAAGATGCCCATCGTGGTCTTACACCTCCGGATGTCCATCGGGGTCTTACCCGAGCGGGACCTAAACTAGTTACCCTTACGCCTTCTACACTATACATCACCGCCTATGCCCGGCACGGAACTAACTAGGATAAAATAGAACAAGGTATGCCAAGATAATTAAACCCCTTGCATGGAACTAACGAGAATATATCGGGGACACAAGAGCAACACGATATGGAAGCAAGAGAAAACATGTAACCTACCCACTGGAAATTTCATACAATCACAAGACATGGCATGCTTGGAAGAACAAACCTAGCATGGCACTAACATGAACAACAAGCAACATGCTAGCAAGATTTCAAACACAAGTTTGTTCAATAGCTAACATACTCATAACAACATCCAAGCATACAAGGCACAATCATGATAGCATCGCAGGTCCACACAACCACGGTAAGAAATCCTTACCGAAACGAGTAGGAATAACTTTCACAATCAAATAGTGACCCTCGAGCTTTAAAGCGAAACCGAGCAACCTAAGCATTTTAAAAGCATCCTAAATAAATATACAAAGACCAGAGACTTAAAAATCTAAAAGGGATAGGTTCGAAATTACCAACCGAAAGGCACGGGGTCTCGGTAGCAAGAAGCGATTTTGGGCGCTCTTTGGCGCTTGCGGGCGCGGCAGGGACGGGCGCTAGAGTTGGGCTTAGTGCGCGCGCGATCGCGCGACAGCGTAGCGCAGCGCGGCGGCGGACGCGACGAAGCGGACGGCAACGCAGACGCGCGACGGCGTCTGGGCGCGGCGTCGGCAGGTCGACGCGGGCGCGCGCGCGGCGCTGCTGTGGGGACGGCGTGGTGCGTCTGGGCGACCAGATCTGGTCGGTCTGCGGCGCGTCTGGGCGGCTGTGCAGAGCGGTGGGTGGTTGTGCGCTGCGCTGGGCCGGATTTGGTTTTGCTGGTGCGCCTAGGTCTGGTAAAATGGCCGCTGGTGCGCTGGGCCGAGCAGGTGAGCGGGAGTGCGGCTAGGGCGGCTAGGGTTTCTTGGTGAGGTCGGCTAAGAGAGAGAGAGAGAGAGAGAGAGAGAGAGAGAGAGAACAAAACAAGGGAAAAGGGATTTTCTTGATTTTCTTTCCTTTTTCCCTAATTAAATAGGTCTAAAATCCCTTCCCAAAGCTTCTTCTTTCCAAACCCGTAAAGAAGCAAACTTATTTTAAAAATAAAACTCTCTTTTCTACTGAACTCCCCAAGACCATTTAGGCAAGGGCTCAAAACCCAATGGAAGCACCAAAATTACAATTAATTTTGCCATTTTCTAAAACACCTCCAAACTTCCAAACAACTTGCCCAAACCTCTCGGGTCTTGCAAGCAACAACCATTAAGCTTCGACAAAGGCAGGAATGGCCCTGAAATCTTGAAAATCCTCAAAACCCTGACCGGGGGCAAAAAGACCAAAATACCCCTAAGGGTTAAAATAGCTCTAACGGCCCATCCGAACATCCGAATAATGACCCGAAATCACCTGGGTAACCGAAATAGAAAACTGGGCCGTTACATGGACACGTGAACTATGTCAGCCTGTACCACCGCACCTGAGGCTAAGGAACCGGTCGTGGTAAGCTTACACCAGGAAGCGGTCCTTGCCCTAACAGGTGGCAATCAAGGGCTACGGCCGAACACGCTGAGGACGTGCCGACTGTCAGGGACAAGGCAATGCCATGTCATCATCCCGACCGTTGGGGCATTTAACTGTCTGCCACCCTCATCCAAGATTGCAGGGCCTACCGTTAGGGTTAGCTAAACCCTAATGGTGGTTCAGGGACGGAGTCATGCCTCGTACGCCCCTGCCGTAGATGCAAGTTACGTTATGCATCCTGGCCCAGATGATGCTACCTACCATATCTCAAACCTATAAACAGATACAACAAACAATCCAGTACGTGCTCAGTAGATACAACGAACCTAGCATGATATTACGAAGAAAGAATAGGTAACGAGAATGCCAGAACGGAAGAACCTAGCATGGACTAACATGAGAAACAACATAAGAAATCATGCCAGTCGGGAATTCAGAATAGAACACCTATCACTAAACATGCTGATAAACACAGACAAGCATACAAACAACAATCACATATAATATCGCAGGGCAGCACAACTCCAGTAAGAAATCCTTACATGGTCGGAAGGCAACTACACACAAGAATCCTAAGCTGCGATCGATCCCGAGCTAGTTAATGAGAACCTAACAAGCACAATAATTATCACAATCCATAGACCTAAATATAATAAAATAAATAGAGCTCAGCTTGGGAGCAACTCACACGGCACGGCTGACGGCGAGGACGGACAGGCTGTATGGTCGTGGCTGCTGGTGGGCGCTGACGAGCTGGCTGGGCGCAGGAGCGCTGGCGCGGACGCGGACATGTGGGAGCTGGTTGCTTGCGGACAGGAGGAGTGACGCGACACGGGCGAACGCGCTAGCGCGGACGAGCGGCTGGGCGTGCGGGCAGACGATGCTGTTCGCGAGGGGACGGCTGCGACGCGATCTGGCTGCTGGGCGTATGGGCGTGCGATTCGGCTGTGAGATGGGCAGGGGCGATGCAAGGCTGTTCGGCTGGGATGGGGCTACTGCGGGCGAAGGGCTGCTGGCGATGGGCATCTGGTGCGACATAGGGGCTCTTCTTTGGGCGCGATGGGGCTTTATTCTTTGGGCGACTCTTGCTGCTTGGTTGAAATTTCTTTGCTCAGTGGCCGCCGCCTCGGCCGATCTGACGCTTGATGGTCAAAGCTTGGCACGGGGAAGAAAAACATGGCAAAGGGTAGGGAGAGAAGGCTTGGGCGGCTATGGAGGATTTGGAGAACTCAACGAGATGAAACCTATTTTCCTTCTTTTTAATAAAAAACACCAAAATCCCAAAAACCCCTAGCTATCCAAGACATACCGCAGAATGAGCATCAATATCACCTGGTGGCTCAACTGGCAAGGCCCTTGTAAGAACCCGACCCAAAACACGGCCCTAAACCTAGGTTCTCACTCAACATGCAAGTTAAATACTTCATCAAGCGGTTTAGTGCTCATATTTTAAACCTTTCAAAACATTTAAAAGCGGGGACACTTAAAACATAAACAACAACCTTCATTTAAGCAAAGCCAACAAAGTAAAACAAGCCTGGCCAGTGTTTATAAAATCATACAATACAATTTAAACAACTTTTAAAAACGTCCCCCTAGGACTCCTGTCCGTCTACATGCTGAACAAATTATGCAAACAATAAAAGACAGAGTGCCGGCGGCTCCCATGATCAATCAACTCCCTCCGCTAACCATCCCGGTGCTGTCCCAAGTTTCCTGGTGGAAAACCACAGAAATAAGGGTGAGTATAAACATACTCAGTAAGAATCCCCAACCGGGGTACAATACGATACATCAATCATCTGCACCCTAGTATACATGCAAACAGCTACCAACACGGATCATAGCTCAACGAGCTTACAAGGCGAGAATCTGGAATCCTCGAAGTCTCCTACTTCTAGCCTAATGATTGGCTCTCATAACCAATCCCGGACATCTCCGAGGGTCTTTCTCCTCGGCCAATTGATCACCTAAAAACCGATCCCAAAGATGTCCGACACCCTCGAGGGTCTTTCTCCTCGACCATATGATCACTCAAAAGCCAATCCCAATGGGTGTCCTCAAGGGCCTCTTACCTCGCTAACAAATCTGGACTATCGAGAGTACCCAAAGTCCGGCTCTAAATCGAAGGAACTCGTGTACTCACGAACATTAGCCCGAGGAGCTCTCCGAACCGCAACTAACGCGTGTGCGCGCACACCGCATGCCGCCGCAACCGGCGTAAATGTGGGGCCTAAGTACAAACTACGTGGGCGTGTGCGCATGCCTAAAGACTCGAAACGGTGTCACCGAACACGAGAGTCACGAGGCCCTCGGCACTCATCAGTGCAAACTGTACCACCGACACGGAAGCTAAGAATGAGGCCAAGGCGGGCTTGCACCTTTGGCGGTTTCCGCTCTAGCGGAGCTACAAACTAGGCTTATGCCGATGTGGTAGCTAAATCCACATCGGCTGCCGGGGGGAAGCAATGTACGTTATGCTTCGCTCTACTCCCGACCGGTGGGGACAAAGTACGTTATGTCCGCTCTCAGCCTCTGGATGATGACAAACTCTACTATACTAGCTAAGAGTACAAAATAACTGATTCCTGGCTAGACATACATATCAACATCAATCACACATAACTTAGCATGATACTACGAATTTAAAGCATGAATCTCAAGCATGCTGGAAGAACAATCCTAGCATGGCACTAACATGTACAAACAGGCAAACATGTTAGCCAGAATGCAATCACAAGCTGTCCTATCCACTAATCATGTTCATAGAAGTAGACATGCATATAAGGCACAATCAAGAAAGCATCGCAGGGTCCACACAACCACGGTAAGAAATCCTTACCTGGAAACAAGCAGAAAATAACTACCATAAGCCAACCAAGCGACTCCCGAGCTTCTAAGTGAACCCGAGCAACCTAAGCATTTAATAAAAATATCCTAATTAAATAACAACAGCCAATCAACTTAGGGTCCAAAAGAGTGGAGGCTTGGGAATTACCAACCGAGAAGGTACAAGGTCTCGGCCCCAACAATTTTGGCAAAACAAGCTCTCGGTGGCAAGTGGGCAGGCAGGACGTGCAGTTGGGGCGAGCAGACGGGCGCTGGCGGGAGCTGCTGGGCACGCTGGCGTGGCAGGGGACAGGCGCGCGGACGGGCGCTGGCGACACGGTCGTGCATGCACGGACGGCGCTGGGGCGCGGGCGCGCTAGAGCGCAAAAGTAGACAGAGACGCCAGACGCGGGCGCGCAAGAGCTGGCGGCGACGGTCGCGGCGACGCGCCATTCTTGAGCGTCTCGCGTCTGGCGCGACGGCCGCCGCTGCGCGACAGCGCTCTGGCCGCTTGGTCGGGCATGTGGCATGGGTCGGGCGATCAATGATGGTCAGGGACAGGGCTGATGGCAGGCAGGGGCTGCTGTTGGGGCAGGTGGCTCGGGGCGGCTCGGTGAGGCTCGGTTGGGTTTCTTGGTGAGGTCGGCAAGGAGAGAGAGAGAGAGAGAGAGAGAGAGAGAGAGAGGTAAAACAAGGGGAATGAGATTTTCTTGATTTTCTTTCCTTTTCCTAATTTAAATAGGTCTTGGTGACCTAAATCTCTTCCCCGGGCTTCCTCTTTCGAGTCTCGGCTGAAGCAACCTTTTCTCCTTATTAAAACTCATTTAAACCAAGCTCCCAAATCACCATCAAGGGCAAGAGTTCAAATCCCAATGGAAGCACTTAAATTAACAATAATTTTGTTAATTACCAAATCACCTCCAAACTTCCAACCAACTAGCCCGAACTTCTTGGGTCCTGCAACCAACAACAATCAAGCCTCGACAAGGGCAGGAGTGACCCTGAAATCCTGAAAATCCACAAAACCCTGACCGGGGGCAAAAAGACCAAAATACCCCTAAGGGTTAAAATAGCTCTAACTGCCCATCCGAACATCCGAAAAATGAACCGGAAACACCTGGGAAACCGAAATAGAAAACTGGGCCGTTACAGCCCTGCTCTAGCACACAAGGCAACCCTGGCTCGAACCCCGGTTGCTGCAACTTTAAATCCCTATTTTACTTTTGCATCTCTCCATGCCCAGCACATCCACAAAGCAACAAAATCCTACAAAGTTCATCCAATAATTTTAACAACTGAAGAAGACATAAACGGCCCGACCAAATTACCAAAATACCTCACATACCTGGAATACCGGGATGAAAACCTGGGCCGTTACAATATTCCCTCCTTTTTTTGACTTTCGTCCTCGAAAGTCCTTAAGACTGAAACAGCTCAGGATAATGCAATCTCATCTCGTCCTCCCCGCTCTCGAGCGGCCTCCTCAGAACTCTAACTCCTCCACTGAACTTTTACCAAATGGATCTCACGATTTCGCAACATCTTCGCCTCAAAGACCAGAATACTCACAGGCTTCCTCTCGAAGCCCAAATCCTCATTCAGCTGAGAAAACTCAAGGTCCATAACGCGCGACGGGTGCGGCACGTACTTCCTCAACATCGATACACGGAAACACTGTGCTTAGCTGACAATGACGGGGAAAAGCTAACCGATATGCAACTCTGCCAATCCTCTCAAGAATCCCAAACGGACCAACAAACGTGGCCTCAACTTCTCTCGCTTACCAAACATCAACACACCTCGCAAGGGTGCAACCATAAAAACATAAACCGTTCAACCTCAAACTCCAAATCTCGACGCCGAACATCGGTGCAACTCTTCTGCCTGCTCTGAGCTGACAACATACGAGCTCAAATCCTCTGCACTGCACCGCTGGTCAACTGTAGCAACTCTAGACCCAAAAACTGAGGGCCACCAACCATTTCCCAGAACACTAGAAACCTGCAACATTTATCATACAACGCCTCAACGGAACCACATGAACTAACAGCTGGGAACTGCTACCCAAGGCAACCTCATAAAACCAACACTGGTCCCCTGCTGCCTAACCACGGAAACACCAACTCGCAACAAGCTGTATGGGACTTGGTTCGCCCCTTCCAAAGACCATCAGTCAGAGGGTGAAAACACTACAGGAACTGCACTCGACTCATAAGCCTCTTAACAATGCTCTCCAGAACCACAATTCATCAACGAACTACCTAGAATAAACCTTTGTTGCCACACCCTGGTGCCAACAACTCTAGCCTGAAACCGCCATGTCATTACTCCATAGTAATGACATCTCCACCATGACGAGGTGCGAGCTCTAGCCACTGAACTAATCCGCCAAAAATTCGAACTCCCACAACAACCTCAACTAACTGACAGCTCCCACACGGAAACCTACAATCCAACAACTTAAGTGCTACGAACTCGAAAGCCCAACAACAGCAAACTGCATAGCTACGCCAATCCACCAACTCTAACTCGACTTAGACCACTGACTGGAAAAGTCAACCTGCTATCAACAGGGACCCAGAGGGCTCCCTCCACTAAACTTACCTACACGCAAGCAACGAAACGAAGCTTGCCTCAAATATGAAACACATCTCTCAAGTCCAAACGATAACACATACAGGCCTAACCCTCCAGCTTAGGCTTATTGCACCTTCCCACTGAAACTTCATAAACGGAACGCCACTACCCGGTTAACACCAGCTACCAAGAACAAGAATACCAACAATGGCTGGCGGAGCACAAGCTACACTAACCAGCAAGGGTCCCTCAAAAGTCAAGACCCTAATCCAGCAACAATGGTGCAACCTCATCCCACAACTGATACAAAGGGGTTCCTAAACTACAAAGGTACAACAGCTCCAAGGCCAACACAAAAAGAACCTTAACCGACTTTGTCAAACACTCATAGGAGGCAGAACAACCCTTACTGCAACTTCCAGAACACCACTCACGAGTCCGCTTAACTGGACAAACAACTGCTTTCAGGCGGCCAACAGACTTTCCCTCTTGCTAGCACCACTACCACCAACTCCCAGACCAACGAATAATCTGACAATTCCTAAGAGGAAACAGATCCTTACAAGCGGACATCCGAAGAACAGAGAGCTCCACACACTATAACGCCCCAGGTTTTCATCTCGGTCATCCAGGTATGCTGTAACGGCCTGGAAATTTCATCCCGGTCTTCCCGGGAGGCCCAGGGGCATTTTGGTAATTTTGGGTCAGGCCGACAGGGCCGGTTTTGTATTTGTTAATTTCCGAAAAAATTATGAGTCGATTAGAATGGGATCGGGAATTTTGGTGAAGACATTTGGGCTTGGGAAAAAGTAAAAATAAATAGGGAATTAAATAGCGCGTCGAGTGAGATTCGAGCCAAGGACGTGTCGCATTCTAGGCAGGGTGCGCTGCCAGCCAAGCCACTGGGCACGTTTGTTATCTTAATCGCGCGACCTTGTATATAGCCCTTGTTTCGTGCCTTCGGGTTTAAAGTCAGGCCGCCCGAGGCTTATTCCCCAATTCCTTCTTCTTCCTTCTCCTTTATTCTCCGACCGACCAGTGAATCTCCTTCACGATTTCTTCCTTCTCCAGCTTGTTCGACCGAGTTTCCTCTCCCAAATTCGAAGTCGATCTTCCCCGAGCAGCAGGTACGTCTTCTTCCTCTTCTTCTCCTTCGCTTTTCCTTCCCCTTCTCCCCTATTTTCGATATCTTCCTTGCCGGCCGAATTGAAGCGAGTAACTTGTAGGTTTCGTGCGGCCAGCCAAGGGGAAGTGGTCCAGCAATAAATCGCTCGTCAAATCCTCTCCAATCGCCCGAATCGAGCTTCTTTTCTCCATCGCCCTGTTCGCCCCTGTTCGTTGAGCTCGCCAGATCGTTCTCGCCGGATCGCACGCGCAGCCGCGTCGTGCCCCTCGCTCGCGTGCGTAGTCGCAGCCCAGCCGCCGAGCCATGCCGCGCATTCTCGGCGCTCTGCATCGCTCGCGCACCCGCATCCGCACCCAACGCCCTGTTCGTCGCGCGCTTTCGCCCCGCATCCGTCACGCTGGCGCGCGCGCCCAATGGCCAGCCCAACCATTTCATTGCGCCCCCATTCGTGCAATCGGCCCGTTCGTGCGTTCGTCGCGCCTCGTGAGTTGCTCTCGAGCTGAGCCTCATTTATTTTATTATATTTAGGCCTATTGTGTGATTTTTGTTGTGATTGATAGGTTCTCGATAGCTAGTTCGGGTTCATTCGCCGTTTAGGTTTTCGTGTCAAATCGTCCCCGACCAAGGAAAGGATTTCTTACCGGAGTTGTGTGGACCCTGCGATATTATATGTGATTGCTGATTGATTGCTTGTTTGTGTTTATTGACATGTATAGCTAGGTACTCAATTATGAATTCCCGATTAGCATGTTTTTCCTGACTAATTCTCATGTTAATCCATGCTAGGTTGTTCCTTTCTAGCATGCTCGTATCTGTTCCTTGCTTCGTAGTATCATGCTAGGCTCGTTGTATTCTTATTGAGCACGTATTGGATTTTATGGAATTGTTTGCCGCTTGCTAGGGCAAAGTTAGAGTTGCGGTAGATAGCATCATCCGGGCCTGATGCATAAAGTACCTTGCATCCATGGCAGGGACGTCGAGCAAGTCATTCCGTCCCTGGACCCCGTGAAAGATTAGCTAACCCAAGCGGTAGGCCCTGTAATCTTGGGTGAGGGTGGCAGACTGTTAAATGCCCCAACCGTCGGGATGATGGCTTGGCATTGCCTCGTCCCCGGCCGTCGGCACGTCCTCAGCGTGTTCGGCCGTAGCCCCTGATTGCCACCTGTTAAGGTAAGGGCGGCTTCCTGGTGTAAGCCTACCACGACCCGTTTCCTTAGCCTCAGGTGCGGTGGTTCAGTGACATAGTTTACGTGTCCGTGTCTCACACCCTATGTCGGTGACACCGATCCAAAGATTTAGTTAGGCGTGGTGATCGGACATGGGCGACTTGCCTCTGGACCCGACACCCCCATGGTTCGCAGAGTAGCACGCGGTGCATGTTTACGCTCATTACAGCGCCGACCGGAGAGCTCCTCGGGATCTTGAGCCAGTGTACCTTTCGTCGACAGTAGACAGGCTGAGGCCGAGACTTGTTTCTCGTATAGGGCGACTTAGGTATTGGATTGTGTGGTGATATTATTCCGGACTAAGACCCTGAGTTGGCATCCGAGGCCCAAGTGTGGGCTAAGCTATGTGCTCTATTCTGTGTTTATAATCATAGCTTGCATACGCTCATCGAGATGACCATGTATATCGTATTGTACCCCGGTTGGGGATTCTTACTGAGTAATTCGTTACTCATCCTTATTATTGTGGTTTTTCCACAAGTAACCAAGTTGCGAGACAGGATGGCTGAAGGAGGAGCTGTGATCATGGGGCCCAGTCTTCCAACTCTGATTTTGTGTTATGACTCTTTGTGTTTTATTTTCCCCTGAATGCATGTAGCCGGGCACGGAGCCCTAGGATGTTTTCTGAATATTTTGTGGATTCCAGCATTATTGTATCTAGACATGTTTTGAATGATTTTAAGAAATCTCTGATCGGAGTATACTTTGGAAATGTATTTATCTTGAAACAAGTGCTTGGAAACAGGGACAGGTTCCAGGGAAATTGTTTAGTTTTTAAAGGGGTTATTTTGAATGTTTTGTTTTAATTGGAATCCGAAATCATGTCTGTTTAAATGTCCTTTACTTTGAATGCATGCATTGGGGTAAGGGCCCATTTAGTGCCCCATTCGGGTCGGTCCCTTACAGCTTGGTATCGAGCTCGAGTCATAAATTCGTAGTTTGACTCGTTGTTGTAGGTCGTTTTCCCATGATCACTAGCACTCCGACAGTCATCAGGTACACCTAAGTTTGCTTTTTGTTGTAAGAAAAAGGGTTAAGAATTTACAATACCTGTCATCTAGTGTATGCCTTGTGTAGTGTTGTGGAGCGGAGACGAGCAGGTTCTGACTCCTTATTGGTTTGGGTATAGAGCGCCATCATGCCAACTTCCCGCAGTGTGTGATGTACGTTGTGGCTTGTTGTGGTATCCAGGTAGGTTCGGATGCCCTGGGACATCGTTCCAGAGGGAGGTAGAGATTGGACTCCCATAGGCCAACTGTGGCCCAGTTGTTGGTTTTCCCATAGTGAGAGGGTGGAGGTGCTTTGCCTTGGAATGCCACTACAAGAGAGGAGTTAGCTGTGGTTGTGCTGATGTGGATGTTTGTGGAGCAGGTCCCCGTGTGGACTAGCCTGGGTAGCTCAAGTGTTGATCTTGAGCCTTGATAGATTATTTGGTTGCCCAGAGAGTGGTTGCAAAGTTGGTAGACTTCGAGGAGGTTGATGAGGCATCTTTGTGCTTCTGTGAAGTTGTAAGAACCCGACCAAAAACATGGTCCTAAACCTGGGTTCTCACTCAGCATGCAAGTTAAATATGATAACAAGCGGTTTAGAGCTCATATTTAAAAACCTTTCCAAACATATGAGAAGGGGGAGCCCTTAAAACATAACCAACAATTTTCATTTAAAACAATCCAACAAAGTAAAACAACCTGGCCAGTGTTTAATAAAATGTACAATACAATTTAAGCAACGTTTTAAACAATGTTCCCTAGGACTCTGTCCCATCTACATGCTTTGAATAAACAATGCAATAATAAAAGACAGAGTGCCGGCGGTTCCCCATGATCAATCAGCTCCCTCCGCTAGCCCTCCTGGTGTTGTCCCAAGTTACCTGAAAGATAAATAAGGGTGAGTATAAACATACTCAGTAAGAATCCCCAACCGGGGTACAATACGATACATCAGTCATCTAGCACCTCAACATGCAAGCAAACGGCTATCAACACAGATCATAACTCAACGAGCTCATAAAACAAGATTCGGAAACATCGGAAGTCTCTTACTTCAAAAATCATCGGAAGTCTCCTACTTCCGGCCTAATGATTGGTTCTCATAACCAATCCCGGGACATCTCCTAGGGTCTTTCTCCTCGGCCAATTGATCACTAAAAACCGATCCCAAGATGTCCGACACCCTCGAGGGTCTTTCTCCTCGACCAATTGATTAACTCAAAAGCCAATCCCAATGGGTGTCCTCAAGGGCCTCCTTGCCCTCGCTAACAATCTGGACTATCGGAGAGTACCCAAGTCCGGCTCTAAATCGAAGGAATCGTGTACTCACGAACATTAGCCCGGGAGCTCTCCGAACCGGCGACTTAACGCGTGCGCGCACACCGCATGCTCATCTCGCAACCGCGTAAATGCGGGGCCTAAGGGCAAACTACGCGGGTCGTACGCATGCCTAAAGACTCGGAAGCGATGTCACCGAACACGATGAGTGCGAGGCCCTCGGCACTCATCTCTGCGCACCTGTACCACCGACTGAAAGCTAAGAATCGCCAAGGCAGCTTGCACCGCTGGCGGTTTCCTAGCTAGCAGCTACAAACTAGGCTTATGCCGATGTGGTAGCTACATCCACATCGGCCGCCGGGGGGAAGCAATGTACGTTATGCTTCGCTCTACTCCCGACCGGTGGGGACAAAGTACGTTATGTCCGCTCTCACCTCTAGATGATGACAAACCCTACTACGCTATCTCGAGAATACCGAGTAAATCAATGATTCTCGGCTAGCAAGCAATGACCGACATCAATCACATTTACCTAGCATGATACTACAACTTAAACAGAATCACAAGCATGCTGGAAGAACAAACCTAGCCTGGCACTAACATGTAAAATCAACAAACATGCTAGCAAGAGATCAAACAAAGCCGCCTATCACTATCATGCTCTTAACAATCAAAAAATACAAAGGCACAATCGAGATATATCGCAGGTCCACACAACCACTGTAAGAAATCCTTACCGGACAAGCGAAAAATAATCACAAATCAACCAAGCAATCCTCGAGCCTCTAATCGAACCCAAACAACCATCCGAGAAGCCACAAGGCTCGGGCCAACCAAAGACACAACAGTGCAAAGTAGGCGCGAGAAGAGCGATTTGGTCGGGCGCCGGGCACAGTGGGCCGGGCACCGGGCGCGCAGGCGGGCGCGCGCGCAGCAGCACGGCCACCAGGCTAGGCTAGGGCGCGCGGGCGCGAGCTCGAGCTCGGGCTGGCGACGACACACGCGCGGCTTGGCAGAGGACGGCGAGCGCGCAGCGCGCGCGCAAGCGACGGCGGGCTCGAGGTCGCCGGGGAAGGCACGACGACCTCTGTGGGCGAGCGACGGTGCGCGGCGGGCTCGGGCGACTCGACACGGACTGGCGACACGGAGACGGCCCGGGCGATGCAGATCCGGGCTCGGCGCGACTAGGGCGAGGGCGATGCGATCGGGCGATGGGGTGGCTCGGCAGACGGCGCGGGCATGGGCGAGCCGGGCGGCTCGAGCGAGGCGCGCTCGGCCGGACATGGTGCGACTAGGGATGGGCATGGTGCGCTAGAGGGTCGGACATGGGCGACCAAGGGGTCCTGCCTGGGCCGGAGGAGAGAGAAAGGAGAGCAAAAGGAATTTTGGGGATTTTGGAAAATAAAAGGGAAAAATAAAAGGAAAAAGGGAATTAAAAGGAAAATGGGATTTTGTCCTCCTTTCCATCCTTAACCAATTTTCTTTCCAAATTTAAATAAGTCTTAAAGTCCTTAAATCCCATTTCCCGCTTCCTCCTTCGAGACCCTACTGAAAGCAACCTTTTCCAAACAATAACTCTCACTTAAAACAAACTCCCAAATCATCTCTAAGGGCCTGGCTCGAATCCCAAAGGAAACACCAAACAACGATCACTTTGCCCAAAACCCAAATCACGACCAACTCCCAAACGAATACCCCAAACATCCCGGGACTCGCAGACCACCAACAAACAAGCCTCAACAAAGCGCAGGAGCTGCCTCAAGCCCCGAAAATCCACAAATCCCGCCCGGGAGCAAAAGACCAAAATACCCCTAAGGGTCAAAACACTCTAACGGCCCAACCAACCATCGAATCTTAACCTAAGCACCTCGAGAACTGGAATAGAAAATCGGGCCGTTACAATACTCCTCCTTTTAAGACTTTCGTCCTCGAAAGTCCTAAAACGAAATGACTTTCTATGAATACTCCACCGATTCTTAGCCAATCGAACTTCTCGGCTAAAACAACACTAGCCCTTCTCTCGATAACCAAACCCTCTTGGGTTCTCAAAGGCTCAAAGCCACAATGCTCTCCATCACCACATACTATCTCAACAAAGAGACGAGGAACACAAAACTTGCATCATTGCACAAAGACGGGGCAAAGCTAACCATCGCTCCAATCCGCTCAAGGATCTCAAAAGCCCTACAAACTTGGGGCTCAAACCAAAACCCCGCTAAAAACAACAAGGAACACCTCTCAACGGTGTTACTCTCAAAGAACCGGCAGATCGGCACAAGCTCCAAAACTCAACGCCACGCACTAGCGTAACTTCTCTGAATGCCCACAATCGATAACAAATCGCCTCAACACAACGCCAAGTGGCCAAACAATCAACCTCTCGGTTCCGAAAAACCAAACGGCCTACTCTTTCTTCACAAGAGACCAAATGAACCACAAGGCTTGCCTAAAGCCTTAACGAAAAACAATCGAACCATCAATCGCGATTGATCCAAAAGGCAAACTTTTCCCACTAGCACAAGCCGAAACTTCACTTACGGCCAACCCTAAATGGCCAAAAACTGTGCACAGAGCTCCACTCGGCCAAGCCAACAACTGGAGCCTCACAACGGCCGAACACAAACTTTTCCATGCAAACCTACTAGCAATCGCCAAAGAGAACATTGCCGTGCAAGGAAACACCCAACATTCCTCTCATGGAAAAAATCTCAAGCAGAAGGACCAAACCCTCACAGGGCTACCAAGAACTCACAACAAAATTGAGGAAAACAGCCCAAAGGCTAACCAACCAATGCCACGGCACCTCTGTGCCAACACACTCAATCGAGGCTCAAATATTCGCCAATCGCAAAGCTCAACAACTAGAAACAAAGCCCGAAAAGGGCTTGCTCAAAGAGAACTCAACTCAAGCTCATAACGAGCAAAGCTTGCCTCCAAGCTACCACTCAACACCTAAGTCCCACTTTGCTACTCAAGGGACTTCCTCCTTTAGCTCAGCCTAACTCATCTTGCGACTAGAAACTCCACACTCAAACATTGCAAGGAAAACGAATCGATGAGGCTATCTCCAAAGATAATACTCGAGGATGGCATCCATGGTGCAACTCAACCACCAAGGAAAACTAGGGGAAAAACTTCAAACCCCAAGAACCAACAACTTACCAAAGAAAAGCTCAACTCTTAAATCTGGCCGCCACCGCTCTTGCGGGGACAAACAACTTTTGCTTGCTAACAACACAATGCAGGGACCTCTCATTGGGCTAACCACCGCGCTACTCGATCAACTACACAACTCAGAGCTACGCCGACTCTCAACGGAACGATTTCCCGGCAAGCAAACTCTAAAGGGCGTTGAACATCACACACGCTCGACTTGCTCAAACCCAAGGGCAACATCAACCAACTCTCTTGGAAGCAACACCCAAGGAAACTCAATTGATTGGACCACCAATCCGAGAACTAGCCGAACTCACTCAACCACCGAGGAGGAATCAACTCCCAAAACAACCGGACTAGGAACAAATCCTCGTGGCAACGCCCTGCAGCTCGAACCGAGCAAGCTCTTGAAACATCAAGAGAACCAAATCTTGGTCAACACCAAGCACCAACTAGCCTCCAAAACCAAACAAGCACTAGCTTGCTAGATCGCCAAAATCGCAAGCAACTCACCCAAGGGACACCGCACGGGTCTAATCGAGCTCTGGAGAGGCTCTCCACAACTAGAGATCCTCCGATCACCCTCCAAACAAACGGTCGACGACAACGATCTAACAAACAACCGGCTACGCGGGCACAACCTCTCTCAAAGATCTCAACTACGCTGCCAACTCCAACTTGGAAACCAAGGGAACCGGAACGCTACACAGGGCGTCATCCTCCTACTCAAAGCAACAACCTCAACATACCTTCGCCCAAGGTAAGGATCCGAACAGCTTTCTTAGCCAAAACGATCGAAAATCTGCGCGCTTGCCACTCTTCGCTCTTGTTCGGTTCCAATCAAGTCTAACCAGGCAAGGACCAACTAGCAAAACTTGCTTAACCAACAAATTTCGACGAGCACGGCATCCTTACAGCCAAAGCTAGGGCACTTGCCAAGAACTAAAGCCTTGACACCTCAAAGACTGAGCACTGGCTCCTCAACACGAACCTCTTGTGGTTTTCCCAAACATGAACCACGGAACGAGCTACGCAAAAGTACACCGGCGTGTACAGCTCCAACTTGGTTCTTTAAGATCCAAACCAACAAGTATTCTCACACAAGGCAACTTTTGCCTCCCAATAGAGCACTTCTAGCAAAGGAGCAACAAAAGTTCAACCCTACTCAGGGTCAACTCACCACGGAATGCCACATTGGTCGACTCACTCTTACTAGAGCATAACTACACCAATCTGACATACCTCATACCAATGTGCCCACTAAATGCTCCACTCAACCATCCAACTCATGGTTCTAACACTGGATCAACCACGCATCATCGATGCCAATCCTACTCATATTAGGGTAACTCCAAGGGTAGTCGAAACACACTACCATCAAGCTGGCTCACAAGCCCACACACAAGCGCGAGAACTCGGACGCGCTAGCCCTTAACAACCAACAACATCCTTTGTACCCAACTCTCGGTGACCCTGAAAAGCTCCTACTTTTCCCTCGAACGACCTCACACTTGTAGTTCTCCGACTACCACCGAGCTAGATTTCTTAAGCAATCCAACGGATGCAACTTCGTAAAAATGGGTACAAGGTGGTGGGGTGCTAACTCTCCGGCGGGCATGGAACCATCTCGCACTGAAGTGCCAATCGCCCGAATCTAGGCCTCCTCTCAAAGCTTGGTGCCAACAGCACTACATCCATTACAACACGAATCAGCCTCAAACGAGCTTTATGCCCCTCTCGAGAATAGGGAAAGTCACTCTCAAGTGACGGGCAATGGCACTCAAAGACAGAGTCCAAACACTCGAGCAAACTAAATCTCGGCATCTCGACCAATGAGACTTGCCACGGCCTACTCCTCGCATCCTACTCGATGCTCAACAAAAGCTCAGCCAACTCCTCGGGTGGCAACAACTAGTTCCACACTGGGAACATCCAAATAAAAGAGTGTTCCACTCTACTAGCCCGCCGAAATCCACGGATGGATAAAACCCCGCAAAGCAAACTCCACACTACACCACAGCTACGAGGGTACAAAGAGAATCGGCCGCAAAACAACAAAGAAGCTTGCAAGGGGGCACAGTGTCTCTACATCCGCCTCAAGCCACTAACACGGCAACTTGCCAATCAATCGGGCGACTGGTGGAGACTCTGCTAGTCCCCTCTCTCAAGGGACTACCACCACCAACTGCTGTACCAAACAGCACGGGAACGGTACATGTAAGGACCCGACCCGAATGGGGCTCTAAATGGGCCCTTACCTCAATGCATGCATACAAATGAACATACTAGAATTTGCAATAGGGCTGTTTCGGATTCTAAGTAAAAACCAAAAACCGGCAAGAGTTCATTTAAAAGTCAATACAAAATTCTTGAAACTCATCCCTGTTTCCAAGCACTGTTCCAAGACAAATACATTTCCAAAACTTACTCGATCGAGATTTATTTAAATCATACAAGCTTTACAACATTTACAAAAATGCTAGAATCCGGAAATACATTCATAAAACAACCTAGGGCTCCGTGCCCAACTACATGCATTCAGAGGACATTTAAAACATAAACATAAATCTCGAGTTGAACAACGGGTTTCCATGATCACAGCTCCTCCTCCACCATCATCCTCGCCTCGCGCCATGGTTTCTGAAAGATAAGTAAGGGTGAGTAACGAATTACTCAAGTAAGAATCTCCAACCGGGTACAATACGATATAATCAATCATCTAGTACCAAAGCATGCAAGCAAACAACTACCAACACAGGATCATAGCTCAACGAGCTTACAAAGAAAGATCTGAGTCATCGGAAGTCTCCTACTTCCGGAATCATCTAAGTCTCCTACTTCCGCCTAATGATTGGTTATCCTAACCAATCTCGGGACATCTCCGAGGGTCTTTCTCCTCACTAAAATTGATCACCAAAAACCGATCCCAAGGATGTCCTCAAGGGCCTCTTACCCTTGCTAATCTGGGACTTACGGGAGAGTACCAAGTCGCTCTAACGGAAGGAATGGTGTACTCACGAACATTAGCCCGGAAGGAGCTCTCCGATCAGCATCTAACGCGTGCAGCGCGCACACCGCATGCTCTTCCGCAACCGCGTAAATGCGGGGGCCTAAGGGCAAACTACGCGGGCGGTATGCATGCCTAAGACTCGGAAGCGGTGTCACTCGATCACGATGAGCGAGGCCCTCGGCGCTCATCTCAGCACTGGTCCACCGACTGCTAAGAACCGCCAAGTGGGAGGGTACAAACTAGGCTATGCCGAAGTGGGTAGCTAATTCCTGGCAACCGGCTGGTCGGGCGGGGTAGCAAGATACGTTATCTCGCGCGCACACTTTATTCCCGACCGAGCTAAATCCACCTTAGTGACCGGGGAAGCAAGATACGTTATGCGTCGCACACTACTCCCGATCGGTGGGGACAAAGTACGTTATGTCCGCTCACCTCGGATGATGACAAACCCTACAACTCTATCTAAGAGTACAGGAAAAAGCAATGATTCCTGCTAGCAAGCAAAAACCGACATCAATCACACTACCTAGCATGATACTACGAGCTTAGCGGAATCATAAGCATGCCGTGAGAACAAACCTAGCATGGCACTAACATGTAATATCAAGCAAACATGCTAGCGAAAAATCAATCAAAGTCGCTCTATTATTATCATGCTCATAACAATCAACAAACAAGCAAGGCAAAATCATGACAATATCGCGGGGCCCACACAACTCCAATGAAGAAATCCTTACCGGTCTCAAGGCAACAACACACAATAAATTAATCGCGATCGAACCCGAGCAACCTATATCGAGCCAAGCAAAAACATCAATAATCATAAAATAGCCCTAAATACTCTAAAATAAAAAGGGCTCGGCTCGGAGCAACTCACGAGGCGCGGTGACGACACTCAACGAGCCGGCCAGACGGGCAGGCTAGGCGACCAAAAGGGCCGGCCGGGCGCTATTGCCGGCCGCAGGGGCGCGCTGGGCGCGCTGCACGGCGCTGGCGCGCCGCCGCGCGAGGGGCGCTGGGTGCGACGCGACAGCGCGCTGGCGCTGCGCGCGCTGGTGTTGCTTCTGGCCGAGGCGCGCGGCGCGCGCGCGCGGCACAGAGAGAGGCGGCGCGGGCGCGAAGCGACACGACGCGGGGCGCGAGATCTGCGCGCTGGGACGCGCGATCGAGCGGCGGCGAGGCTCGGCGCGACGCGACGCGACATCGCGGCGCGGCTCGGCAGACAAAGGCGCACCGGGCGACACGGACCAAGGCGGCGAGGGCGCGCGAGAGCCGGGCGACGCTAAGCGAGGGCGCGCGATGCTCGGGCCGAGCGAGGCAGGGCGCGCGGCGCGCTGGCGAGCTCGGCTGCTCTCGACGACTGGCTCGGCTAGCTGGCGTGGCGAGCCAAGGCACGCACGGTGAAATGGGCGAGCTATGGCTAGGCTAGGCCGGGCTAGGTGGGGTGCTCGGGAGAGAGAGAGAGAGAGGAGAGAGAAAGATGCATTTTGGGAAAAAAAAAAAAGAAAAAGAGAAATAAAAAGGAAAATGGGAAAAAGGGAAAAAATGGGATTTTTAATTCCATTTTCCATCCTTATCCACTTAAAACCTCAAAATCCCATTTCCGCTTCCTCCTTCTTCGAGACCCGATCAAAGAAATCTTTTCCAATCAATCAAACTCACTTAAATCCAACTCCCAAAGCAACACTAAAGGCTCTGGGCTCGAATCCCAAAAGAAACACCCAAACAACCATCACTTTGCCAAAACCGAAAACCACAACCGAACTTCCAAACGACTAGCCCAAACATCTCTGGGACTCGCACCACCAACAAACAAGCCTCAACAAAGGCGGGAGCTACCTCGAAGCCCAAAAACCACAAATCCCGCCTGAGAGCCAAAAGACCAAAATACCCCCAAGGGGCAAAACCGCTCTAAAACCCAACCAAACAACCGAATCTTGACCCGAAGGCACCTCAAAATCGGAATAGGAAATCAATACATTACAGACACCTCGGCCTCTAAACAAAGAGGACATCCCAACACACGGATGTTAAACTCAAACTGGCCAACCGCTTTACTACTAGCAAAGGGACTTTCTAATACATCGAGCTCTACAGCATCCACTTGCCAGCGGGCGGCTCCATCAACGCCAACAAACTCAATCGCATAAACTCGTTGATCATGCCCTCCCCGAACCTCCGGGCTACAAGAGCTCTTTGGGGAAAATGCTGAAACAAACTCATCACCGGGCTATCTGTGCTCGAGACTCCTCACTACGCGCTACAAATCGCGCTGGGTCTTTGCTCTCTGATAGCTAAAGACACGCCATCAACCCTCTCATGGTCGGGAGCACACTTTGCTCAAGGAGTCATACTGAGGCGTGCTAGCCTCTACCCCCTCCTCTAGGCAACTCAATCGCCAGGGGCCAACTCGCGCCAGCGGGCTAAACAACCACAGGGCGCGGCCTCAACATCAACACGATCACCCGGCTCCTCGGTCGGACATGCCAAGCGCCTGCTCCTCTGAGTGCGATCAACACACTGACGATCTGCACAAGGCACCTCCACCCTCTCACTAGGGGAGAAACCAACAACTGGGCCACAAATGGCCTATGGGAGTCTAATCTCTGCCTCCCTCTGAGTGCGATCGACACACTGGCGATCTGCATAAAGCATAAATGTTGGCCCACACTGGGGCTCTCACTGCTCAACAAACTGCTCGCACTGGGGGAAGTTGGCATGATGGCTCTCTAAGCCCAAACCAACAACGAGTCAGAACCTGCTCGTCTCCGCTCCACAACTCTACACAAGCATAAAAGCTAGAAGAAAAGTATTGTAAATTCTTACCCCTTAACTTAATTGAACTCAGACAAACCTGGCGGCCGTGGAGTGCTGATGATCATGGGAACAACAACCTACAAAGTAGGTTAGTCTCTGTGCTCTGATACCAACTGTAAGAACCCGACCCAAAACAAGGTCCTAAACCTGGGTTCTCACTCAGCATGCAAGTTAAATATGATAACAAGCGGTTTAGAGCTCATATTTAAAAACCTTTCAAAACATATGAGAAGGGGGAGCCCTTAAAACATAACCAACAATTTTCATTTAAAACAATCCAACAAAGTAAAACAACTCGCCGTGTTTAATAAAATGTACAATAAAATTTAAGCAACGTTTTAAACAATGTTCCCTAGGACTCTGTCCATCTACATGCTTTGAATAAACAATGCAATAATAAAAGACAGAGTGCCGGCGGTTCCCATGATCAATCGGCTCCTCCGCTAGCCCTCCGGGTGTTGTCCCAAGTTACCCGAAAGATAAATAAGGGTGAGTATAAACATACTCGTGAAGAATCCCCAACCGGGTACAATACGATACATCGGTCATCTAGCACCTCAACATGCAAGCAAACAAATACTATCAACACAGATCATAACTCAACGAGCTCATAAAACAAGATCTGAAAACATTGGAAGTCTCTTACTTCGGAATCATCTAAGTCTCCTACTTCCAACCTAATGATTGGTTCTCATAACCAATCTCGGACATCTCCGAGGGTCTTTCTCCTCGGCCAATTGATCACTCAAAAACCGATCCCAAGATGTCGACACCCTCGAGGGTCTTTCTCCTCGACCAATTGATTAGCTCAAAAGCCAATCCCAATGGGTGTCCTCAAGGGCCTCCTTGCCCTCGCTAACAATCTGACTATCGGAGAGTACCCGAAGTCCGGCTCTAAACCGGAAGGAACCGGTGTACTCACGAACATTAGCCCGGGAGCTCTCCGAACCGGCGACTAACGCGTCTGCGCGCACACCGCATGCTCATCTCGCAACCGCGCGTAAATGCGGGGCCTAAGGGCAAACTACGCGGGTCGTGCACGCATGCCTAAAGACTCGGAAGCGTGTCACCGAACACGAGAGTGCGAGGCCCTCGGCACTCATCTGTGCGGCTGTACCACCGACTGCACTAAGAACTCGCCAAGGCAAGGCGGGCTTGCACCGCTGGCGGGGTTCCGCTCTAGCGAGGCTACAAACTAGGCTTATGCCGATGTGGTAGCTACATCCACATCGGCCGCCGGGGAAGCAATGTACGTTATGCTTCGCTCTACTCCCGACCGGTGGGGACAAAGTACGTTATGTCCGCTCTCAGCCTCTAGATGATGACAAACCCTACTACGCTATCTAAGAATATCGAGTAAATCAATGATTCCTGGCTAGCAAGCAATGACCGACATCAATCACATTTACCTAGCATGATACTACAACTTAAACAGGAATCACAAGCATGCTGGAAGAACAAACCTAGCATGGCACTAACATGTAAAATCAACAAACATGCTAGCAAGAGATCAAACAAAGCTGCCTATCACTATCATGCTCATAACAATCAGCAAACATACAAGGCACAATCGAGATATATCGCAGGGTCCACACAACCACGGTAAGAAATCCTTACCTAGGACAAGCAGAAAATAATCACAAATCAACCAAGCAATCCTCGAGCCTCTAATCGAACCCAAACAACCATCCGAGAAGCCACAAGGCTCGGGCCAACCAGCACACAACAGGCAGGTTGGGCGCAGAAGAGCAGCTGGCTGGGCGCTGGGCACAGGCGCTGGGCACTGGGGCGTAGGGCAGGGGCGCTGGCGCAGGCACTGGCGGGCTACGGCTAGGCAAGGGCGCACGGGCGCGGGCTCGAGCTCGGCTGGGCGATGACACACGGTACGGCTTGGCAGAGGACGGCGCACAGGCGCGCGCGCGAGGCGACGCGAGGCGACGGGCTCGGGGTCGCTCGGGAAGGCACGACGACCTACAGAGGCGAGCGACTCGGCGCGGCCAGGGCTCGGGCGACTCGACACGGACCTGGGCGACACGGAGACAGCCTGGGCGATGCCGATCTGGGCTCGGCGCGACCTGGGCGACACGGAGATGGCCTGGGCGATGCAGATCTGGGCTCGGCGCGACTAGGGCGAGAGCGATCGATCGGCGCGCCAGGGTGGCTCGGCGGCGCGCGCGGCATGGGCGAAGCCGGGCGGCTGGAGCGAGGCGCGCTCGGCTAGACATGGTGCGACTAGGGTCGGGCATGGTGCGCGCTAGGGTGGACATGGGCGACCAAGGGCCGCTGGGCCGGGAGGAGAGAGAAAGGGAGAGAAAAAGGAATTTTGGGGATTTTGGAAAATAAAAGGGAAAAATAAAAGGAAAAAGGGAATTAAAAGGAAAAATGGGATTTTATCCTCCTTTCCATCCTTAACCAATTTTCTTTCCAAATTTAAATAAGTCTTAAAGTCCTTAAATCCCATTTCCCGGCTTCCTCCTTCGAGACCCGGCTGAAGCAACCTTTTCCAAACAATAACTCTCACTTAAAACAAACTCCCAAATCATCTCTAAGGGCCTGGGCTCGAATCCCAAAGGAAACACCCAAACAACGATCACTTTGCCCAAAACCCAAATCACGACCGAACTCCCAAACGAATACCCCAAACATCCCGGGACTCGCAGCCACCAACAAACAAGCCTCAACAAAGGCAGGAGCTGCCTCGAAGCCCTGAAAATCCACAAATCCTTCCCGGGGAGCAAAAAGACCAAAATACCCCTAAGGGTCAAAATAGCTCTAACGCCCAACCAAACCATCAATCAACCAAAGCACCTCGAGAACGGAATAGAAAATCGGGCTGCATATGAGTGTGGTTGTTGCAAACGATGGCGAACCCTATAGTTAAGGGTGCAAAGCAAGCGTTGTTCCCTACTGATTTGGATCTGTTGGTGGTTTCCTCGCTTGTTTGGTAGAATTGAACACTCTTCTTTTTTGGTAAGCCCTAGAGTAGGGCTAGGCTGCTGCATGTTGAGAGAGCCGGCCAGAGTTTGTTGAGCATCATGTGGAGATGCAAGAGTACGCTGTGAGCCTTCAGCTTGATGAGATGCCTTAGGCATGGTTGTTGGAGTTGAGCCCTTGTATGCCTAGCCAGAGTTCGTGTCACTTGAGGTTGTGACCTTGTTGGCCCCGTTGTAGTAAGATGTGGATTTGGTAGTAGTGGCTTGAGGTGCATTGGATGGTGTGCCGCTTTGGCACTAAATCTGGTTCAGGCCTGAGTTTGGCATGGGCATAGTAGATGGTTCTATGCCGTTCGGAGTTCAGCGTGATCCGTTATGGTAGTTGCACCTGTGTAGGTCGTGCAAAAGGGCTAGTTCAGTGGTAATCGAAGGACTTCAAGCGAAAGGATGTTCGAGAGGAGCCGGAGCCTTTTCCCAATGTTATTGGAGGTTGAGTAAGTCAAGCTGGTTGTTGGTTGGTAAGTGTTAGTGCGCGTGCATCTCATGCTAGTGTTAAGGCCAAGAGATCCTTGTGGTTGGTAGTGCGGTCAACTACCTGCGAGTGCCTAAATCTCAGGAGAGTTGAGCATCGTAGAAGTAAGTTTGGGTTCTAGCTGAGGGACCATGAGTTGGATGCCTATGAGGTGAGTAGGATGCCTTGTGAGAGGAGTTGGATGCCTTATGGGTAAGCACCCTTGGTAGAGGCATGGTATAAAGTAAGTTTGGTTTGGCATAGTTATGCTTTGGTAGAGCAAGGTTGCCACAGCTTCGAGTATCGTGTGGAGATGGAACTTTGGGTGTTCCGTTCATTGGTTGTATCTCTGCCAGGAGCTAGTGTGGCTTTTGGGAAAAGCATTTGTTAGCCTTGGATCGTTAAATGAAGGTTGGGAGTTGTGCACACAAGTGTGTTTGGTGTGGTTCGCTCTATGGCGAGAGAGTCAGATCCATGTAGGGTTGCTTTGGGGATCTGGTGCTCAGTTCTTGGAAAAGTTGGACTCCAGGTGGATGTTGTAAGGCTTAGTGAGGTGGTAAGGATACCATGCTCGTGGTATCAGGTTGTTGCTTAGGTAAGATTTGTTAAGTGGACCTAAGCTTGGTTGGCGGATTGTTGATCGTCATGACTGAGAGAGTTGTTCGGATCCTTCCTTGGGTAGAATTTATGTTGTGATTGACGTCTGAGTAGGAGGATGACGCATTCGATAGCGTTTCGGGTCCTCTTGGTTCCCAAGGAGTTGGAGTTGGCCAGCACGGTTGTGTTGCTAGAAAATGGAGTTGTTGTTTGTTCAGGCAGTTGGCTGTAGGCCATTAGTTGGCAGTGGGTGTCGAAGGTGGTCGGAGAACCCTAGGTTGTGGAGAGCCTCTCTAGAGCTCAGTCAGGCCAAGTAGTGAGTTGCAGTTGGCAAGTTGGAGCCGTGTAGTTCGTAGCCTCGGGGGAATTGCTGACAGTCTTGGTAGCCTAGCAAGTTAATATTTGTTTGGAGTAGAGTCCGGATTGGTTCGGTATGGTGACAAGTTGGTGCTTGGTGTTGACCAAGGTGTGGATTAGAATTGCTAGAAGTCAGTTTTGTTCGTGGGGCGAGTGGTTCGTGCCCTGTTGGTTGTCTTCCTGTTTCCAGGAGGTTGAGAGTTGCCCCATTGATATTTGGAGGTTCAGTCCGTGGTGAACCCCTGTTGCTACCCCGTGAGATTTTGATTGTTGCTTTAGTGGATCAAGACAGTGAGTGTATGTGGAGCTCTCTGTCCTTCGGTTGTCTGCTCGTAGGAGTCGTTTCTTTCTGGGTTTGGCAGTTTGCTGCCGTCGGTTTGTTAAGGATTTTTCCGCCATAGCCTCGCCCCTCACTCGTCTGACGAGGAAGGGCGTTGAGTTTATTTGGAACGGTAAGTGTGATGAGAGCTTTGCCAGGCTCAAGCGCAGTTTGACTTCAGCACCAGTGTTGGCAGTCCCGGAGGGGACAAGTGGTTTCGTGGTTTACAGCGATGCTTCCAAGTTCGGTTTGGGTTGTGTGTTGATGCAGCACAGGAAGGTCATTGCTTATACTTCCCGTCAGCTGAAGCCATATGAGCAGAACTATCTGACTCACGACATGGA
Organism: Sicyos edulis; assembly: GCA_036507275.1. Lineage (NCBI taxonomy): Eukaryota > Viridiplantae > Streptophyta > Magnoliopsida > Cucurbitales > Cucurbitaceae > Sicyos > Sicyos edulis. The sequence continues at coordinate 24,566,033 of CM071847.1, forward strand.
GTTGGCAGCAGTGGTGTTTGCACTGAAGATTTGGAGGCATTACCTGTATGGTGAGCGGATCCAGATGTTTACCGATCACCAGAGCCTCAAGTATCTGTTTACTCAAAAGGAGCTGAATATGAGACAGAGGGGATGGTTAGAGTTAGTGAAAGATTATGACTGCGAGATTCTGTACCATCCGGGTAAAGCCAATGTTGTAGCCGATGCTTTGAGTAGGAAAACGTCGCACTCCGCGGTGTTGTTGAGTTCCCAGCCCAGGTTACGGAGAGAGTTCGAGCGGGCTGAGATTGCAGTGTTGTTGGGTGAGGTTACTGCCAGAGTGGCTCAGTTGACAATTCAGCCATCGATTAGACAGCGGATTATTGATAGTCAGCTGAGTGACCCCGCACTTAAGAAATTGGGTGACAGAGTTAGTGCTGATGGAGATTTTGACTTTGTGTATTCACCAGGCAGTGGGCTGACATACAGAGGCCGGTTGTGTGTTCCGGATGTTGCAGGATTGCGAGCAGAGTTGCTCCCAGAGGCCCACAGTTCTCCGTTTGCTTGGCACCCCGGGGGTACCAAGATGTATCAGGACCTTAAGCAGACCTTCTGGTGGATGGGAATGAAGAGAGATGTGGCAGAGTTTGTCGGCCGGTGTCTCACTTGTCAGCAAGTGAAGGCACCCAGCAGCGAGACCACCATGAGTTGCAAACACGAGTGTACCTCAGTGGAAATGGGAAGAGATCTCCATGGACTTTATTTCTGGTTTGCCGAGGACTCCGAGGAAGTTCTCTCAGATTTGGGTGATAGTCGATCGATGGTCTAAGAGCGCACACTTCATTCCCGGTAGAGACACTTATACCGTGGAACAGTGGGCGCAGTTGTTCTGGAGCAGATCATTCGTTATCACGGTGTGCCTGTGAGGATTGTGTCTGACCGTGATTCGAGGGCTTGTGTGTTGGATTTCCCGGGCAGTTGGGACCAGTACCTATATCTGATGGAGTTTGCATATAACAACAGTTATCAGTCGACGATTCAGATGGCTCTATTCGAGGCTTTGTATGGTAAGCGATGCCGATCTCCTGTGTTCTGGGAAGAAGTTGGTGATAGGCAGGTTTTGGGTCCCGAGTTGCTACAGTTGACTAATGGTGCCGTGTAGAAGATTAGAGCTCGTATGTTGACAGCTCAGAGCAGACAGAAGAGTTACGCCGATGTTCGGCGTCGGGATTTGGTGTTTTGAGGTTTGGCAAGCGTGGAAAGCTGAGTCCCCGTTTTGTTGGTCTGTTTGAGATTCTGGAGAGGATCGACAAGGTTTCTTATCGATTAGCCTTGCCTCCGTCATTGTCAGCAGTGCACAGTGTTTTTCATGTTTCGATGTTGAGACAGTGCGTGCCGGATCCGTCGCACATTGTTGATTTTGAGCCGTTGCAGCTGAATGAGGATTTGAGCTTCGAGGAGAAGCCAGTGGGGATTCTTGCTTTTGAGACGAAGACACTGTGTAATCGTGAAATCCGGTTGGTAAAGGTTCAGTGGAGGAGTCAGAGTTCAGAGGAAGCCACTTGGGAGCGGGAGGATGAGATGAGATTGCTGTATCCCGAGCTGTTCCAATCTTAAGTGACTTTCGAGGACGAAAGTCTTATAAGGGGGGAATATTGTAACGGCCCGGAAATTTCATCCCGGTCTTCCCGGGAGGCTCAGGGGCATTTTGGTAATTTTGGGTCGGGCCGACAGGGCCGGTTTTGTATTTGTTAATTGCCGGAAAAATTATGAGTCGATTAGAATGGGATCGGGAATTTTGGTGAAGACATTTGGGCTTGGGAAAAAGTAAAAATAAATAGGGAATTAAATAGCGCGTCGAGTGAGATTCGAGCCAAGGACGTGTCGCATGCTAGGCAGGGGGCGCTGCCAGCCGAGCCACTAGGCACGTTTGTTATCTTAATCGCGCGACCTTGTATATAGCCCTTGTTTCGTGCCTTCGGGTTTAAAGCCAGGCCGTCCGAGGCTTCTTCCCCGATTCCTTCTTCTTCCTTCTCCTTTCTTCTCCGATCGACCAGCGAATCTCCTTCGCGATTTCTTCCTTCTCCAGCGTGTTCAACCGAGTTTCCTCTCCCAAATTCGAAGTCGATCTTCCCCGAGCAGCAGGTACATCTTCTTCCTCTTCTTCACCTTCTCTTTTCCTTCCCCTTCTCCCCTATTTTCGATTTCTTCCTTGCCAGCCGAATTGAAGCGAGTGGCTTGTAGGTTTCGTGCGGCCAGCCAAGGGGAAGTGGTCCAGCAACAAATCACTCGTCGAATCCTCTCCAATCGCCCGAATCGAGCTTCTTTTCTCCATCTCCCTGTTCGCCCCGCCGATTTCGTCGAGCTCGCCGCCTTCGCCCTCGCGAGATAACGTGCGCGCGCGCGTCGTGCCTCGCTCGCGTCGCGTAGTCGCACCCGCCACGCCCGAGCCATGCCGCGCATCCTCGGCGCTCTGCATCGCTCGCGCGCCCGCGTCTGCGCCCAACGCCCTCTTCGTTCGCTCGCAGCTCGCGCCCCGCATTTGTCCGCGCGAGTCCGTGCTCCAGCGCGCGCAGCCAGCTCCCCAGCACGCCCATTTCTGCGCCCCAGCGCGCCCACCCAGTCTCGTTGCTGCCCCGTTCGTGTAATCGGCCCGTTCTTGCGTTCGTCGCGCCTCGTGAGTTGCTCCCGAGCTGAGCCTCATTTATTTTATTATATTTAGGCCTATTGTGTGATTTTTGTTGTGATTGATAGGTTCTCGGTAGCTAGTTCGGGTTCGTTCGCCGTTTAGGTTTTTGTGTCAAATCGTCCCTGACCAAGGTAAGGATTTCTTACCGGAGTTGTGTGGACCCTACGATATTATATGTGATTGCTGATTGATTGCTTGTTTGTGTTTATTGACATGTATAGCTAGGTACTCAATTATGAATTCCCGATTAGCATGTTTTTCCTGACTAATTCTCATGTTAATCCATGCTAGGTTGTTCCTTTCTAGCATGCTCGTATATGTTCCTTGCTTCGTAGTATCATGCTAGGCTCGTTGTATTCTTATTGAGCACGTATTGGATTTTATGGAATTGTTTGCTGTTTGCTAGGGCAGGTTAGAGTTGCAAGTAGATAACATCATCCGGGCCTGATGCATAAAGTACCTTGCATCCATGGCAGGGACGTCGAGCAAGTCATTCCGTCCCTGGACCCCGTGAGGGATTAGCTAACCCAAGCGGTAGGCCCTGCAATCTTGGGTGAGGGTGGCAGACTGTTAAATGCCCTAACCGTCGGGATGATGACTTGGCATTGCCTCGTCCCCGGCAGTCGACACGTCCTCAGCGTGTTCGGCCGTAGCCCCTGATTGCCACCTGTTAAGGTAAGGCGACTTCTGGTGTAAGCCTACCACGACCCGTTTCCTTAGCCTCAAAGCGGTGGTTCATGCCGACATAGTTTACGTGTCGGTCTCTCACACCCCTATGACAAAGACACCGATCCAAAGATTTAGTTAGGCGTGGTGGATCGACATGGGCAGCTTTGCCTCTAGACCCGGCACCCCCATGGTGCTGCAGAGCACGCGGTGCATGTTTTTACGCTCATTACAACAATGCCGACCGAGAGCTCCTCGGGATCTTGAGCGAGTGTACCTTTAAATCGACAATAGACAGTGGCCGAGGCCGGACTTGTTTCTCGTATAGGGCGACTTAGGTATTGGATTGTGTGGTGATATTATTCCGGACTAAGACCCTGAGTTGGCATCCGAGGCCCAAGTGTGGGCTAAGCTATGTGCTCTATTCTGTGTTTATAATCATAGCTTGCATACGCTCATCGAGATGACCTTGTATATCGTATTGTACCCCGGTTGGGGATTCTTACTGAGTAATTCGTTACTCACCCTTATTATTGTGGTTTTTCCACAGGTAACCAAGTTGCGAGACAGGATGGTCAAGGAGGAGCCGTGATCATGGGGCCCAGTCTTCCAACTCTGATTTTGTGTTATGACTCTTTGTGTTTTATTTTCCCCGAATGCATGTAGCACGGCACGAGCCCTAGGATGTTTTCTGAATATTTTGTGGATTCCAGCATTATTGTATCTAGACATGTTTTGAATGATTTTAAGAAATCTCTGATCGGAGTATACTTTGGAAATGTATTTATCTTGGAACAGGTGCTTGGAAACAGAGGGACGGAGTTCTAGGAAATTGTTTAGTTTTTAAAGGGGTTATTTTGAATGTTTTGTTTTAATTGGAATCTGAAATCATGTCTGTTTGAATGTCCTTTACTTTGAATGCATGCATTGGGGTAAGGGCCCATTTAGTGCCCCATTCGGGTCGGTCCCTTACATATGCCCTAGGGGTATTTTGGTAATTTGGTCGGGTCGTTTATGGTCGGGACTTAAGTAAGATTTTGATGCTTTGTGGATGTGTTTGGGCATGGTGAGATGCAAAAGAAAAATTGAGTAATAGAGTGAAGCAGTTGGGTTTCGAACCCAGGTGGTCTGGGAGGTCAGTTATGTGTCGTTGCCGGTTGAGCCTCGATCTGGTCTTGTTACTTTTTCCGCAGCATATCTTGGTTAGCCTTGAGTCCTTGGGGTTTGGTGCTTTTGATTAAAAGAAAAGGAATTAGGGTTGATGAGTTTCTTCTCCAAAAGCTCCTTGGCCGCCCAAGCTATTCTCTCCCAAGTTCCAAGCCGAATTCCATCTCCCTAGCAGCCCCGTGGTTCGATCGTCATTCCGGGTAAGATTCATCGTTCTCTTCTTCTTCTCCGATTGATGTTCTTGCTGGGCGAGTGAAAAAGAAGGTGAGTTGTGTGTTTTGTTGCAGCTGGTCGAGAGGAAAGCCCAAGCAAAGAGCGCACAAGAAATTTCAAACCCAGCCAGAGAGCCGAAGCGCGCCAGGCTTTGTCGCAGCCTGTCACACACCCAGCAGCGCTGCACGCCCATCGTTGCACCCCAGCAGCCCGCGACCCCCGCGTCTCGCCCATCTGCATCTGCACACCGCGCCCGCACGTCCGTGTCTCGCACTCTCGAGTCTGCTTGTCCACGCCAGCGCTCCTGCGCCCTACCAGCCCGTCTGCGCGCGCGCGCGCAACCCTACTGCTCAACAGCGCCCAGGAGCAGCCACGACCATGCAGCCTGTCCGTTCGCGCGTCAGCCGTGCCGTGAGAGTTGCTCCCGGGCTGTACCCTGTTTATTTTATTATATTTAGGCCTATGGATTGTGATAATTATTGTGCTTGTTAGGTTCTCATTAGCTAGCTCGGGATCGATCGCAGCTTAGGATTCTTGTGTGTAGTTGCCTTCCGACTGTAAGGATTTCTTACAGCTTGGTATCGAGCTCGTGAGTCATAGATTCTGTGAGAGATGCACCTTTTGTTGTAGGTCATTTTTCCATGATCATCAACACTCAACACATCATCGGTATGCCTAAGTTTACAGTTTTAGAAAAGGGTTAAGAATTTACAATACTTTTCATCTAGTGTATGCCTTGTTTAGTGTTGTGGAGCAGAGACGAGCAGGTTCTGACTCGTTGTTGGATTGGGTCCAGAGCACCATCATGCCAACTTCCCGCAGTGTAAGAAGTATGATAACAGCTAGTCAGAGTATCCAGTTAGATTCAGATACCGCTGGGACATCGTCCCAGAGGGAGGCAGAGATTAGACTCCCGTAGGCCACTTGTGGCCCAGTTGTTAGTTTTCCCCTAGAGAGAGAGTGGAGGTGATTTGCCCTGGAGTACCACTCCATGAGAGGAGTTAGCTATGGATTTGCTCATGTTGATGCTTGTGGAGCAGGTCCCAGTGTGGACTAGCCTGAGTAGTTCAAGTGTTGATCTTGAACCTTAGCAGATTGTTTGATTGTGTAAAGACCCGACCCGAATGGGGTCCTAAAATTGGCCTTTACCTCAATGCATGCTTTTAAAACTTAGAAAAATAATATGCAACGTTGTATGCCAGATTCTGATTAAAACAAAAAGTTGTAAACATCCTTTCAAAACAACAACAAAATGTCCTGGAACCTGTCCCTGTTTCCAAGCACCTGTTCCAAGCTAAATACAATTTAAAACGTACTCTGATCAGAGATTTAATTCACATTCAAATCCAAAAATGGCTAAAGATCGCGAGGAGCTCTCCGGTCGGCGCTGTAATGAGCGTATGCGCGCACCGCATGCTCTACGCGCAAACCATGGGGTGCTGGGGTCTAGTGGCAAGCCGCCCCAGTCCAGCCACCATGCCTAACAAAATCTCTCGGATCGGTGTCACCGACATAGGGTGTGAGACACGAAACGTGAACTATGTCAGCCTGAACCACCGCACCTGAGGCTAAGGAACCGGTCGTGGTAGGCTTACACCAGGAAGCGCTCCTTGCCATAACAGGTGGCAATCAAGGGCTACGGCCAACACGCTGAGGACGTGCCGACTGCCGGGGACAAGGCAATGTCATGTCATCATCCCGACCATTGGGGCATTTAACAGTCTGCCACCCTCACCCAAGATTGCAGGGCCTGCCGTTAGGGTTAGGTAAACCCTAACGGGGGATCAGGGACGGAGTACCGCCTCGTACGTTCCTACCATGGTTCAAGTTACGCTATGCATCCTGGCCCGGATGATGCTACCTACCATATCTCAAACCTATAAACAGATACAGCAAACAATCCAATACGTGCTCAACCGATACAACGAACCTAGCATGATACTACGAAGCAAGAACAGATAACGAGCATGCTAGAACGGAACAACCTAGCATGGACTAACATGGGAAACAACATAAGAAATCATGCCAGTCGGAAATTCATAACAGAGCACCTATCACTAAACATGTTGATAAACACAACAAGCATACAAACATCAATCACATATAATATCGCAGGGCCCACACAACTCTGGTAAGAAATCCTTACCTGGTCGGAAGGCAACTACACACAAGAGTCCTAAGCTGCGATCGATCCCGAACTAGCTAATGAGAACCTAACAAGCACAATAATGATCACAATCCATAGGCCTAAATATAATAAAATAAATTGGGCTCACTGGAGCAGCAACTCACGCAAAGACGGCTTCTGTAGCGCGGACGGACAGTCATGGTGGTCGGCCGCTCACTGGTGCTTCTGGGCGCTGATGGGCACAAATGGGTGGTAGGGGCTGCGGGCGACGGCGAGCTGGGCGGCGGTGTGGAGCACGCACGCGCACGACAAAGCAGCCGACTTGGCGCAGGCGCACGGGCGCGGACAAGCAGACGCGATGGCTGGATGCGGGCGGGCGACACGGCACGGGAGCGCAGCAGGCCAGCAACGCAAGCGCAGCGCGAGCGAGCGCAGGGCCGAGACGCGACGCTACTGGGATCGCGACAGCGCGCGCGGTGGCTGTTGGTCGGGCGTCGCATCGCTTCTTCTGCCGCGATAAAGCCGCTTTGGAGATCGCTTCTACGGCTGGGACAAGCGTCTGGGCGACGGGTCTGCTGCTCGGCTGGCGCTGCTCATTGATCGCACACAACCCAAAAATCAAATCTTCCCTCTCTCGGCCAGCAAGAACAGAACCATAACTAAAGAGAGAAAGGGGGATCGAGATCACTTACCCGGGATGACAAACGAGGCTGCGAGGGAGAAGGAAATCGGCTTGGGGCTTGGGAGAGAAGGGCTCGGGCGGCCAAGGAGCTTTTTGGAGAAGAAACCCAAAAACCTAATTTCCTTTCATTTAATCAAATGAACCAAAACCCAAAGGACTCAAGGCTAACCAAGCTATGCAGCGGAAAGAGTAACAAGATCACCTGGTGGCTCAACTGGCCACACCACCCACCTAACTTCCTAGCACCTCGAGTTTGAATCCCAATAAACACACCTTTAATCCTCAATTTTTCTTTTGCATCTCTCCATGCCCAAATACATCCACAAAGCATCAAAATCCTACTTAAGGCCATCCAATAATTTTAGCAACTGAAAAAGACATAAACGGCCCTGATGGCCCGACCAAATTACCAAAATACCCTTAGGGCATACCTGGAAGACTGGGATGAAAACCTGGGCCGTTACAATATTCCCTCCTTTTTATGACTTTCGTC